>OY288268.1:91926289-93126289 GCA_958450335.1 Hibiscus tridactylites
TTATTGTATCTTGTAGGTGAAGAAGGAGAATGCAGAGCGTGAAGCTTTGGGAGCTTTGCCTCTGTATCAGCGAACCATTCCTTAAGGGTCTTCGAGTCGTTTCTCGTAGTTACTGCTGTTGAAATTTATTCTCGATTGATTTGTATGTCGAATGGTATTTTGATAGCAGAAGCGGACCATGAGTTTTGTCTTCTCCAGTTTGGTTGGTTACACAGTCATCTGTGTCAGTTTTTGAATTGAATTGTTGAATAAGCTTAGTCCCAATAAGATATAGAACTGTGAACTGCAATTTACACTTTTGAATGCAAGCAAAGCAATTCTAGAATAAACAAAACATTGTTATCAAGAGCTTTTCTTGTTTGTAATTTTCATTTCTCATTAAATCTCAATCGAATAGATCATATATTTAAAAGGGTTATTTTTAACACAAATACAAGCTTGGTGTAGTGGCTAAGCTGTTGTTTTTATATCACCTATACGCGGGTTCGATTCCTACCATTGGCATATTTGTTCAAATTGATTTTTTCTCCTCTAAATGGTGGTGACACGTGAGGGGGACTAAATGTGTAATTATATCCTTATTTTTTTTAACTGCCACTTCACCCTTCCGTTAATCTTTAACGGCTGGTGGTCACATTGATACCATTTAAATAGTTTGGTGATTTAATTGTGACGAAATAAAGTAATATGGTTAGATCGCAACTTTTACAATAGTAAGGTGATCATTTATGTAGTTTACCCTATAAATAATAACATTACAATGCTCATGTGAATTTTCATGTCACGTGTTACTTCATTGATTAATATCATTATTTAGAAGTATCAAAATATGTAACAACAAAATAATTTAAATACATATATTTTGAAGGTAAATTTTACACTTTAGCCTTTGCAAAATATCAATTGGTTCACACCTTAGCTTTAAACAATAATTATTTAAATCAGAAAAGTGAACGAGGATGGATATTCAACTAATATTGGAACAACACCGTCAGACATTAACAAAGAATAAAAACCGGATCGGAAGTCGAACCAATAGTACCCGAGCTAGGTCGAGTAGCGGCGCCGTAGGTAAAGGAATAACGCAGTTGAAGCAGCCACAAGATATGGAAACACGGTCCAAATTCCCTGTATGGTTTTCATACATCAGGCATCTCTATTTACAGAAGATCAAACATTGAAAGCACAAGAACCTGGTTTTACCACTACTGTGGCGACAGTTGCAAGTGCAAAGACGGGGCGTTTCCTCATCAAATATCCGATTCCGAGCTTGATTCCGGATAAAGAAAGGGAATATAGAGTTAGTTCCAAGTCGTATAACAAGTTAAATCTATGTTACGTAGAATCAGATGTATCAAACACGGATCTGTTCAACTTTTTTCCATATATTTAGAAAATCATATCTTATACGAATCTGATAAGAATGTTGAAATATATGGTGCGGCCCATCACAATCATAGTTTTACTGTATACAGAGAAAACACTGGCATAAGCTGTCTGAAAATAGATTAGTATATGCTATTCAAATTTGCAATACCTGTAAATTTCCTTGGATTGTATGTTTCTACTAATGATTCTCGTATCGGAATTGAGTGTAAATGTCGGATATAAGTATGTGTTTAATATCGATATACTGAGATCATGGTCATACTTTCTTATGTTACATGGTGTTGGACACAAATATTAAAATAAATGAAGAGTCGGGACAACATAAATATACGTATGAAGACTATATACATAGAGAAAATTGCCTTATATTTATTGCCAACATAAAATAACTAACCTGAATTGGAAGAGTGACCAAGCCACCGCAACACACTCCAGCAAAGAAGAATTCAGGAGATATTCCCTTCATTAGATGAAGCATTGTAAGCGTTAGATGTAAAAAACTATTTTTATATTTACTTATAAACATATATAAATATTAAAGTAGTATAAAAATACAAATTTTTAATATTTAATGAATAGTAATTTAAACCTTATGCCAAGTCTTGTATTATTTCGACATTATAGTGAATTTTTTATCCTCTATCCGTGGCCCGTCAAAGATTTTCCACGTAAAACCTTGATGTCTCTTTTATTGTACGATCATTATTACTTGTCATTATCATATTACACCAATACTTTACGTTGTTCGAACTTTTGATATTATTTAAAGTACTTATGTTCCACATTTATATTTATTTGCATTTAATTATAGGTATGCAAATATGATCTTCCAAATACTCTCTATCTAATACATGAAATTGTAAAATAAAACAAATATACCTGCGTCATATATTGATATACTCACTCGAATCTGAGTAACCTAATCAAAATTATCATGTAGAAAGATTTAGAAGTATTTACTAACCAGGGACCCTGCTAGGAAAGCAGTGGGATTTCTTACTCCGAGTGAAAATCGTTCTACTGCAGATCATAAAAATGAAAATTTACTTCACAAACAAACATATTAAGAGCTCAAACATAATTCATTGGTAGTAATAACTGAAGAAATTTGTCTAATATGATTACAAATATTCTAAAATGTAAAAAAAGCAAAAATTAGAATATGAAATGCATGGTACTCTGTTTTTATATTATATAAACATATGTTTATATTTACTAAACTCAAGTATAAGTGTTGGATGTCTCAAATAACATTTTCGGCGTTGATCATGAAAAAGAAAAACTCAGAGTATTGTAACTCACTGAAGCCTATGAGATTGCCATATTTTTTAACAGCACTCGTTATTTGCAAAACCCTCTCTTCACCAATTCCTAACTGTAGTCAGCATCAACATTGAGAAAAGAAATTAATGATTATCATGCAAATGCAGAAAAAAAGTGCATTCTCAATAGAATCAACCAACCAACTATCAGTTCGTCTATTGAGATGACTGGTTAGGTCACTTAATTAAGGTTAGAAGCTCGAATTTTTATACTTGTGAATGAAGAAAACCAGATTGAAAAGATCGCCCATAATAGGCCTCTGCAATACCGATCCAGATAATCAATCAATGAGTCGGATACAATAATAATAATGGAATGAACCAAAATATATCACATAATGTGCTCGAATGTAGATATCCAAATCTATTGTCTGTAAAAATCAAACGAACTCGGATAATGAACATCTAAAATTAGAATGTGCATCTGCTGCAAATGGTAATTATAATATCTGAACTAGGAAAAATGAATTGATTATCCACAAATATCTTAATACGCACTATCATGTCGGCATAGAAATCTTTAACACCTAAAAGATCAAAACAAACCTTGGAACAAACATCATCAGATGCTCCACTTTGTCTAAACAGCTTTCCAAGGTAAAATGGTATCATATCACTGATGCAAACTCCCCTAAATTTTCAAGTCATGATTTAGCAATGAAGAATGAAAGCATTTAGGAATCATAAGCTAAAAAATAAGGAATAAAGAACAAACCATTACCACGGTTAGAATTGGCAAAATTAGTGGTTAAAGGTAGATTAACTCGTGTTAAGCATACAATTCAAAACTAATTGGTTATTGGCAGAGGAGTCTAACTTTAATAAATGTTGAATAACACTACCAAACAACACGAAAAGCTCTATGATATGGGATACTCTATAAGTCTATACCTTCTAACGTTCATTGTGTTAGCAGTTAGCCTCAAAATCTAAGTCTTGTGTTTGTTGTAACTTAAGTTGAAGAAAATTGTTGTAACATGAGAAAGCCCCATTGCCTATATTCACAATCATCCTTCAAAGGATGTGTTCTTACAAGTTAGTAATTGTATTTTACGTTACTTGAATTCGGGTGTGAGCATAAGATGGGGTACATGCCTGAAACGGTTCTATTAGACAGAATATTCTTGAAAGTCATATGTCAATACCCATATGACAGACACAAATGTTAGACATAAACACTTCAAGAAAAGAATGAAAAGTTGGAGCAACATATAGTTAAAAAAATGCTACTAAAATAAAGAACAAGATAAGATACCACTAACCAGTATACCCAGAGAACTGTGGATATTATGTATGGGGCATTTCTTGAGAGAGACTCAACAAAGGAATGCCATGTTCCATCCAATGATAGCATTCGTGCCAAAGTTATGCCAACCTATATTTATCCAAAACAAAAGTTATTTCAAAAGGGAGTGCTTAGTTAAACTAGCAAAATAATAGAAGGAAGCTATGCTACTCGAAGTTAAGTGTGTGTGTCGTAAATAAGTGTTAATAGATTTTTTAAAGTTATTTCTATGCATTTTGAAGATCTTTGGAGGTCATATCCCCATATCTATATGTCCGACAAATGTCAGACACTGATACTTCAAAGGAAAAGAAGAAACCAAACAACATAGAAAGCAGAAAAAGGCAGCAAAAGTTGTGTTAGTGAAACATCAAGTACCAATGCAAAGGACAGACCCAGATATTTAAAGCCTCTTCACTAATGAAAAGTCCACAACCAGCAGCCATAAGCAACCAAAAGTAAATCCATCTGAAACATGGCAATTAGGTAAAAACTTTAGAACCATTCTAGTTAGTGAATAAAATACATGTGGGACGCAGAGGCACCGCCCCGACTCTTCATTTTTTTAAAAGTATCCCAAACATAATATAACATTCCAAAAATCCTCCAAGTTTTTTCTTTTTAAGGTTTTTCCATGTACTTGGAGAGTTGATACCCTTATGCCGGACAATGATACTTCAAGTAAAGTGGAAAGTTAAAGCAACAGAGACAAAAATTGTCAAAGTCATGAAACTTTGGAATTGAAGTTTGTTGTAGTTCAAGCTCAGAAGGCATACCCTGGTGCATATTCTGGAAGTATGAATCTGTAACCAAAAGCTTTGAAAGTGAAACCAACAGTGGAATCCATAGTTGAAGAGGATGAAACTTCAGCCAGGCGTTGAACTTCAAGCAATGATCCAAAACTAGCTCCCTTGAGGCCGAATGATACGACAGTAAGAGCTGCAGCGACACCTAATGCGATCGCTAATTTTGCCAGAAAAGAACTTCCTCCCCCTGCGGTACACACACGGACATGGCATGTACAGAATAATTAAAACCTTGTACAAATATAAAAATGAAACTATTATGATAGGAGAAAATACACAATTATCCATGTTTACCTGCAGAATCGCCATTTTGATTTTCACTATCTCCTTTATCTAGCTTATCCATTGGTTCAGCGCCAATTTTTTCACCATCTTCCTTTTGAAAACTTCTAATCCTGTTTTGTAATAATATGAATTGACAAAGTTACACGGATTGTTTAGATAAATTGCGGCATATGTCCCTCTAGTATAAAATTGAATTAACAAAGTTATTATTCACTGGATTCATTGTTTCTAGGTTCTATTAATTATTAAATGAGTCTGATCAAGTAAGCTCCAGAGGTTCAAATTTTATCTCGAATCGAGCTCAAATTAACCGACCTTCAAGCCTCAATTTCAGGTGAAGCTCGAGTTCTAGAAATAAAATCCAACTCGAACCAAACTTCGAGTTTCAAATTTGAATCGAACTCAACTCAGCTTGATTATGTCTCTATTAATTATAATATAACAAAAGAGTAAAAATCCAATATAATACAATTATAAACAGAGAAAAGCTTATAAAAAGCAAAGAAATGAGTTCAAATTTTACATAGAAGAAGAGTGTCTAAAGAAGTGGAAAGCTGAAAACTGATTGGCACCGGAAATGTGAGAGAAAACGGCTTGACTTAGGGAAGACTGCTTTGGATGCCGGCGGCGGCGGAATGAGTAGGGAAGTGGTTTCGAAGGGAGTAAGGAGTAGCCAATGGAGAAAACCGCCATAACTGCCATTGTTGGAACCTCTGAAAACTGCTTGTTTTGGCTGGGAAGAAGATAGAAGGCCCGATGTAAAGCGAAGTTTCGCGTGCATTTGGTTTAGATTGATTGGTGGAATATACCATATTTTTAGGGTAAACTACAGAAATAATCATTGAAGTTTGAGTAAATTTTTGTATCCATCACTGAAGTTGAAAATTTACGTTTAAATCACTAACATTTTCGTTTTATAAGAAAACAGTCATTCAACCGTTAACCTTCATTAACTCAATAAAGACAGTCCGATGAAGGCTAATGGCTAAGTGATCATTTTGTTTGTAACACCCGGGTTTAGGGGTCGGGTGAAAATAATATTTTAATATTATTTTGGATTCGATTTTACAATCTAGATAATAAAATATTTTCGCGGGCCTCGGGTTTTCAAAATATTTACAACTATGTTGGGCCTATCTCTTGGGTCCAAAATCCATGGACTTTAAGAGATATGGGTTTTGGACTTTCATTAAGAGCATAGTGGTAAACACCATTTTTGGGTGAATTTAAAATAAAGCAAAAGATGAGCATGTGCTCATCTTCATCCTCCTCCCCATTTTCCATTTCCAACGTGAGAAGAGGACTTCTCTTCACCTCACCCTTCCACCTCCTTTCTTCCTCATCCTTTGAGCTTTTTGAAAGGTAAATATAGTTTTGACTTGGCCTTGCTATCCTCTACATTTTAGTATTTTTAGATTTCACTAAAACCATGTATTTTACATTTGGGTTTTTCAAAGTTTTAAGCTAAAGGTTCAAGCATTATGGGTTTTTACTAAAACTTTTGATTTGTTATTGTTAGATATGATATCTATGAATCAAATGGTCCAATATATATAATTTTTAGAGGGTTTTAAATGAATTCCCGAATTTGGGTATAAACGAGATTTTTGGAGGGTTTTGGGTGAATTTTAGGGGTTGTTTTAGGTGGAAATTGATAGCCCAATGGTAGTACTATGGTTAGGGGTTGATTTGGGATCATTTGTGGGTGCAATGGGTGTTGGAAACATGGATTTTGGAAGGTGTATGTGGGCTGTCCGAGACTTCAAAATATGGGGTTTGTTCATGGTTTGCAATATTGTAAATTGTATTTGAATTGTATTCCGGGTTGGTATTTTGATGTTGGGCTGATTTGAGATTGTTTGAATGGTATTGAGGTTGTTTAGAAGCGAGCATTTGCGTTGGAGAAGCTTCGAGAAGAAATCCGGAAACTTGAAGGTGATGCTTGCTTGGTAGTTGAGCTTGGAGGTAGAGGTGAGTGGTTAAATATTTTTTAAAATGGTTTTGAGTATTTGGTTTGAGCATGCGAACCTAGGATGGGCTTGGTAAACCCACCTAGAGTTGGGATTAGAGTGGTAGCCTAATCCCAAGCTTTGATTAGAGACTTTGGTTGCACTCTTTAATGGTTGTATATGTCTCGTGTGAAATTGTGATGGTGTTGATTATGTATATGTTGTATACATGTATGTTGAGGCATGTTTGATGCATTGTTATATGCATGTTGATGATAGATATGATATGGTTATACACATGTGTAAAATATGATGTGATATGGTTGTTAATGATGTACATGTGGTGTTGACATGTGAAATGATATTATGAGGTGATTGTATGATCCGAGGATCATGGTGAGTACATGCTAGGCATGGAAATGTGGTTTGTGCATGGTGGTGAGTCATGGTGAGTACGTGCTAAGCACGAAAGTTATTATGAAATGGTACTGTGAAAGAGTAATGAAATGTGTAGTATTGGCACTAGTATGCTTGGGTACAAATGATCGGTCATTAGGATGTCTAGTGTGCACACGTGAGTCAAAATGCGCACGTGGTCTTGATGATGGTAGTCATCAAGATGGAGTACGGGTTCGCCCGGAAATCTTCTTATATGTATTAGTCGGTGATGAGTGGAATCCCATCGACGGGCGTGAGGATGAGTGGAATCCCCACCGCGTGAAACGAGGCGTGAGGATGAGTGGAATCCTCTCCGCGTGAACGGTGATGAGTGTAATCCCACCGTCAGGTAATGGTTGAGTCGTTGGATGCGAGTTCCAACGGTTATCCGCGTATTCGAGTCATAGCTAGGTGCCAATACGGATTGTGGTTTATGTTGCCAATATGTGATTAATTGTGAACCAATGTGATTTGGGATGTGTTGCTAACATGGTTAAATATATGTGATTACATATGTTATGGATTTAAACATGGTGAGCATGACATAATGTTGATTATATGTTCATGCATCATGTTCATTTTGGCCTTTGCGGATCGGAGGTAAGATCATGCATTTCGTTTTGGAAAATGCTCGTGCTTGGACCCTGCATTGTCGAAGGTTTGTTTTATGAGCTTACCCTCACTAAGCTTCCATGCTTACGCTCTCTTTTATTCGACAATGCAGATCAATAGCTTGTGGGTGGCAAGGGCAAGGAAAGGCCTCCAAGTGTTGCTTACGGTTACCTCAAGTATGATAGTTAATTTAAAGATTGTAATAGTAAAGCAATGGGAAAGGTGTCGTGTTATGATGCTTTTGGAATATATTGTTGTTGTTGTGGTTTAGAAGCATGCTAGACTCCTCGTATGTGTTTGTTAATTTGGCTTTTGGGATGTATGCCTTGCTTGAAACATGTTAGTATTTTGCTATCTAGAATTGTCTAAGTGTTGGCTATGTTGAAGCTTAACACCTTTAATGTTATGCATGGATGAATGATTTTGTGATGTTGTGCCTTAGTGTCAATCTTGTTATAATGATGTTCAAGCATGCTTGTATGTTGGTTTGCCTTAGGATTATTTGTTAGAGTGTTGTTAGAGGTTTTGGTGGTGTTTTGGGGCACCCTTGTGCCTTAAAACAGCTAAAACCAGTCTGCAGACAGGGGGGCATTTCGAAACGGGCTACCCTGTTTCGATACGGTCCCTTTGTTTTTGGCCGAGCGTTTCGAAACGGATAGGGGCTGTTTCGGTACACTTTTGCTACTGGAATTTTGAGAAATTGGCGAGATGAAGGTGTTCCGAAACGGGTCTATGGTGTTTCGAAACGGTCAATTCTCGTTGACCACGAGAAGTTGACCGTTAGGGTCGTTTTGATACGGGTCACCCCTGTTTCGAAACGGTCACCCTATGGTTGACCCTGGCCTGTTGACTAAGTCAAGGCATTTCGGAACACCCTAAGAGCGTTTCGAAACGGCCTGCTGTAAAGGGCTAAAATGAGCTGTTTAATGTATTGGCTGATTGGAGTATGTTACATTATTTGTATTTTTCGCTGTTGTGCTTCACATGGGATTTAGTTGTGCCTATAGACAAGATAAAATTAAAAAGGAAATTTTCTGGGTCGTTAACCGAGGAGGAACCTTAACGGGTTTCACTTCGGTTTTCCCCGTGTAGCCCACTCGGACCGGTCAAGCGTTCGGACCGGGACGAGGGGATTACATTTGTTGGTATCAGAGCCTAAGGTTTCCGAGACCTTGGGCAGGTAAGTGAGGTAAGTTAAAGTTTTGAATTGATATGCACGGTGTTTGCTTGCTCTGTAAGTATGGCTGCTTGTATGACAAGCATGTTGATTACTTGTTTAAAAGCATGTTGTTTGTTACCTGTGTATGCTGTGATGAATGATTGATTGATTGAGAATGCATGTTGTTTGATAGTGCGCATATGTTTGCTTGTTTAGCAAGTAAGCCTTGTTATATGCTTGGTTGAGCATGTATGTGTGTTGATTTGTTTGAAGCATGTTTAGTAGAGTCCCATTACTACTATTACATTGAAAAAGAGATTTTTAAGTGAGGGAATCATACTTGAGCCACTTGGAAGCCTTGCCTTGCTAACCCAATCGTGTATGTTTTACTGTTGATGTTGTTGTTGATTTAATTGCTTTTCGGTAGGTAGAAGTCTTAGTTTCTGAAAAGGGGTGGACGATGTTGAGGGAGTCCATCATCTTAGTTAGGGAGGCATGGTTGTACCGGGATTGAGGTACAATTTGTCCGTTTGAGGTAGTGTGTATGTGGGTGATTCCTGTGGATGAGAGACGATGTGATCGATTCCGGTATTAGTTGGTAAGAAGAAGTGAAGGCCTATGAGTGGGAGTCAGAGTGATGTCGATGTTTTAACAAATAAGCCTTTGGTACAGTATTAAGTTGTTTCCTCTAGTCGATTCTAAATCCGTGTTTTTGTATATCGTTAGCAAGTATGCAAGTTTGAATATGCCCGGTGAAGTGTTAGAGGTGGGTACGAGTACCTTAGTTCTTTTAGCGAGATCAGGATAGGGGTCTCGTGTGAGTAATATGAAATTCAGAAGTCTTAGTTGGTGACCGTTGGGGTTCGGCCTATGATTTTAATGCAAGACAGCCGGTCAGTGTCCGTGAGTGGGAGCTAGTTTGTGTGATCGGGTCAGGGTGCATTTGGGTTGTATTCCGGCATGGTTGTCTGTGTGTGATCAGAATTGAATCTTGAAGTTTCGAAATGCTCTAAGGACAGTCTAGAAGAGTCGAATTTTATTGAAGAACCAGTCCGAGAACAAGAGGACCGAAGACTAATAGCTGTGCACTTGTGAAGTTGCAATTTCTGCGGATTCGTCTGTTTGTGTGAGCATGCGAAGAATTTAGACATACTTGTTGAGATCTTAGATTTAGGGACACATGTGACTAGCCTTTTTGGGAGATAGTAGTGATCAGAAAGATGTACAGAAGATGTTTGTTGGTGGTTCAGAGTTACTAGTTTCTAGTAGATGTGAAGTGATTGTCTTTCTATGGTTTTGATGTACCTTTTGACAAGGTTCGGCTTGAAGAGCACAGAGTTAGTGTATACATTGAGACAAAGAGAGAGTTGCCTTGAAGTTGCAGATTTTTGTGCGACTGTAGTAGTAGGTGAGGAGGTGAACTTCTTGTCGAATGTTGATCCAGCTTTAGAGGTCGAAGATTGATTGAGTTTAGTTGGCAGGCTTGCTTAGCAAGTGTGATGAATTTGATTTTGAATGAAGATTAGACCACAAAAATGCTAGAATAGTTTGTGTTTTCGTAGAAGTGTTTGGAAGATTTACTCGGTTTGTCTCATGATAGAGAAGAAGAGTTCGTTAATGGGACCGTCTTCGAGGTTGCTTCTGTTTTGTTAGCTCTGTAACTTATGAATCCCGGAAGAATTGAGAATGTTGAAGAAATAAATTCGAGGTTAGTTGGACCTTAGACTCTTTAGGCCTAGTACGTCATCTTAGAGTACGACAGCACAATTTGTGAAGAAGAAAGAGTGACAATACGAGAATGTGTTTAGATTTCAGACAATTGAAACGAGTGTCAGTGAATAATTAGTATTCGTTTCCGAGTGTCAGTGAATTGTTGATCAGTTAGTGTGTGCTTCAGTCTTTTTAAGATTAATTTGAGATTCGTTTACTACCAGTTGAAAGTGAGAAAATTTGAAGTACCGAAGACAGGTTTAGGGCTGAAATGTGATCACCTTGAGTTCTGAGTTATGCTGTTTTGTTCGACTAGTGTATTAGTTACCTTCATAGAGATGTTGAACAGAATAATTCTCGAGTTCCTTGATCAGTTGTAGTAGTTCTCATAGATGACACATAAGTATATTCACGTACCGAAGAAGGCCATGACAAGCTTCGAAGTTAGTGTGGTAGATCCCTTTTAGGGAATAAGTTGTATGTCAAGTTATGCAACGTGAACTTCGAGTTAATGAAGATGTTCTCCTAGGACATGCAGATCATCCGAGTGTATTAGAGTAAATCCCAAGTAGGCAAAAGAAGATATGAGTTGGAAGAAATCAAAGACTGTGACAGATATCTATAGTTCCTAGGTCTAGCATTGTTACTCACAGAGAATTGTAAACAGTCTTTTGAAGATAGTTGCTCCATTGATAGATTGCTACAGAAGAATGTTCAGCTGTGTGGTTAGATGCGAGACAGTGAGCCCTTGAGAAACCGAAAGAAACTTTGATGAAAGCTTCGACTTTGATCCAGCCCATGTCAGAGAAAGAATTTGTGAACCATAGTGATGTGTTACATGTAGAGTTAGGTTGTGTGCTTATGCAAGACAGAAGATTGCGGCTTGTTCATCAAGCTAGTTGGAAGATTGTGAGAAGAGTTATCTGATATGAGACATAGAGTTAATTACAGTTGTATTTGCTTCGAAGACTTAGAGACAAAGCTTGTATAGCAAGAATGCACAGTGTGTATGTACATATTATCAGAACTTGAATTGTTAGACAACCTAGGAAAGGTTGGAACTTGAACAACATGAGTTGTTAGAATTGCTTGAAGACTGTGATCCCAAGATTGAGTGCCATCCGAAGATAGCCTACGTAGTGACTGATGTTCTGAGTTATATTTGTTGCTAGATTAGTAGTTGAGTTGCGAGTTGTATTTGCCGAATTCAGCTTACCGAATGATAGTAGTTTTGTGGTCAAGTTTCATGTTAAACCTACCTTGAGTCAGAATGTTTGAAGAGAAACAGTTGCAAGACAGATTCTTGGCACCTCACGTGCGAGGCATAGTAGAAGGAAGACCTTCAGAATACAGTTTCAGAGCTGATAGAGTTTTTGCATTTTAGAGACAGAATAGTTGTACAGATTGACATAGTGTTTTGAGACGTCTTGTTTTGGCCGAAGCACACGGTAGTTCATTTGTATTGCATCTGAGTAGTATGAAGACGTATTGTGGGTTGAAGATGAATACTCCGAGATTGAGATGATGTGTGATGTGGTTCAGTATGAGGGTAAGTGTATATTTTGCCAGCATGTCAAGACCGAACGTCATTTTTTCTTCTAGTTTGTTACATCCGTGGAAGGTTCTTAATGGAAGTGAGCAATAGAGGTTCGAGATTTCAACTAGATTATTTTTGAAGACGTTTGTATAGTGTTTGGTTACCTGTTGGAGTCAGATGGTCAGTTAGAGAAGGTTATGAGTCAAGTGTTCAAACAGTGTTGTATGAGGTTGTGAATCGGGCTAGTTCAGTTGTTTATTTGTTGCGGTCACCACCAGAGTTAGAAAGGGGCTTGTAATGCGATTTGTGTATCTATGATTCGGGAATGTGAGACAGATCTGTACCGTGCTATGTTTGTTGAAGAGATTGAGTTGAGCTTGAAATTGCGTGCAACGAAGAATCAGTTGAGATCTTAGCATCAAATATCTATTGATGTGTGGTAAGTCCACCGAGATTGGTTAGTGTGTTTTGGTGTGAAAGAAAGTGGGTTCTTGTCCGATAAATTTCGGGGACGAAATTTCATTAAGTGGGGGAGAGTTGTAACACCCGGGTTTAGGGGTCGGGTGAAAATAATATTTTAATATTATTTTGGGTTCGATTTTACAATCTAGATAATAAAATATTTTCGCGGGCCTCGGGTTTTCAAAATATTTACAACTATGTTGGGCCTATCTCTTGGGTCCAAAATCCATGGACTTTAAGAGATATGAGTTTTGGACTTTCATTAAGGGCATAGTGGTAAACACCATTTTTGGGTGAATTTAAAATAAAGCAAAAGATGAGCATGTGCTCATCTTCATCCTCCTCCCCATTTTCCATTTCCAACGTGAGAAGAGGACTTCTCTTCACCTCACCCTTCCACCTCCTTTCTTCCTCATCCTTTGAGCTTTTTGAAAGGTAAATATAGTTTTGACTTGGCCTTGTTATCCTCTACATTTTAGTATTTTTAGATTTCACTAAAACCATGTATTTTACATTTGGGTTTTTCAAAGTTTTAAGCTAAAGGTTCAAGCATTATGGGTTTTTACTAAAATTTTTGATTTGTTATTGTTAGATATGATATCTATGAATCAAATGGTCCAATATATATAATTTTTAGAGGGTTTTAAATGAATTCCCGAATTTGGGTATAAACGGGGTTTTTGGAGGGTTTTGGGTGAATTTTGGGAGTTGTTTTAGGTGGAAATTGATAGCCCAATGGTAGTACTATGGTTAGGGGTTGATTTGGGATCATTTGTGGGTGCAATGGGCGTTGGAAACATGAATTTTGGAAGGTGTATGTGGGATGTCCGAGACTTCAAAATATGGGGTTTGTTCATGGTTTGCAATATTGTAAATTGTATTTGAATTGTATTCCGGGTTGGTATTTTGATGTTGGGCTGATTTGAGATTGTTTGAATGGTATTGAGGTTGTTTAGAAGCGAGCATTGGCGTTGGAGAAGCTTCGGGAAGAAATCCGGAAACTTGAAGGTGATGCTTGCTTGGTAGTTGAGCTTGGAGGTAGATGTGAGTGGTTAAATATTTTTTAAAATAGTTTTGAGTATTTGGTTCGAGCATGCGAACCTAGGATGGGCTTGGTAAACCCACCTAGAGGTGGGATTAGAGTGGTAGCCTAATACCAAGCTTTGATTAGAGACTTTGGTTGCACTCTTTAATGGTTGTATATGTCTCGTGTTAAATTGTGATGGTGTTGATTATGTATATGTTGTATACATGTATGTTGAGGCATGTTTGATGCATTGTTATATGCATGTTGATGATATATATGATATGGTTATACACATGTGTAAAATATGATATGATATGGTTGTTAATGATGTACATGTGGTGTTGACGTGTGAAATGATATTATGAGGTGATTGTATGATCCGAGGATCATGGTGAGTACATGCTAGGCATGGAAATGTGGTTTGTGCATGGCGGTGAGTCATGGTGAGTACGTGCTAAGCACTAAAGTTATTATGAAATGGTATTGTGAAAGAGTAATGAAATGTGTAGTATTGGCACTAGTATGCTTGGGTACAAATGATCGATCATTAGGATGTCTAGTGTGCACACGTGAGTCAAAATGCGCACGTGGTCTTGATGATGGTAGTCATCAAGATGGAGTACGGGTTCGCCCGGAAATCTTCTTATATGTATTAGTCGGTGATGAGTGGAATCCCATCGACGGGCGTGAGGATGAGTGGAATCCCCTCCGCGTGAAACGAGGCGTGAGGATGAGTGGAATCCCATCCGCGTGAACAGTGATGAGTGTAATCCCACCGTCAGGTAATGGTTGAGTCGTTGGATGCGAGTTCCAACGGTTATCCGCGTATTCGAGTCATAGCTAGGTGCCAATACGGATTGTGGTTTATGTTGCCAATATGTGATTAATTGTGAACCAATGTGATTTGGGATGTGTTGCTAACATGGTTAAATATATGTGATTACATATGTTATGGATTTAAACATGTTGAGCATGACATAATGTTGATTATATGTTCATGCATCATGTTCATTTTGGCCTTTGCGGATCGGAGGTAAGATCATGCATTTCGTTTTGGAAAATGCTCGTGCTTGGACCCTGCATTGTCGAAGGTTTGTTTTATGAGCTTACCCTCACTAAGCTTTCATGCTTACGCTCTCTTTTATTCGACAATGCAGATCAATGGCTTGTGGGTGGCAAGGGCAAGGAAAGGCCTCCAAGTGTTGCTTACGGTTAGCTCAAGTATGATAGTTAATTTAAAAATTTTAATAGTAAAGCAATGGGATAGGTGTCGTGTTATGATGCTTTTGAAATATATTGTTGTTGTTGTGGTTTAGGAGCATGCTAGACTCCTCGTATGTGTTTGTTTGTGATGTTGTGCCTTAGTGTCAATCTTGTTATGATGATATTCAAGCATGCTTGTATGTTGGTTTGCCTTAGGATTATTTGTTAGAGTGTTGTTAGAGGTTTTGGTGGTGTTTTGGGGCACCCTTGTGCCTTAAAACAGCTAAAACCAGTCTGCAGACAGGGGGCGTTTCGAAACGGGCTACCCTGTTTCGATACGGTCCCTTTGTTTTTGGCCGAGCGTTTCGAAACGGATAGGGGTTGTTTCGGTACACTTTTGCTACTGGAATTTTGAGAAATTGGCGAGATGAAGGTGTTCCGAAACGGGTCTATGGTGTTTCGAAACGGTCAATTCTCGTTGACCACGAGAAGTTGACCGTTAGGGTCGTTTCGATACGGGTCACCCCTGTTTCGAAACGGTCACCCTATGGTTGACCCTGGCCTGTTGACTAAGTCAAGGCGTTTCGGAACACCCTAAGGGCGTTTCGAAACGGCCTGCTGTAAAGGGCTAAAATGAGCTGTTTAATGTATTGGCTGATTGGAGTATGTTACATTCTTTGTATTTTCCGCTGCTGTGCTTCACATAGGATTTAATTATGCCTATAGACAAGATAAAATTAAAAAAGAAATTTTCTGGGTCGTTAACCGAGGAAGAACCTTAACGGGTTTCACTTCAATTTTCCCCGTGTAGCTCACTCGGACCGGTCAAGCGTCCGGACCGGGACGAGGGGTTACATTGTTACATAACGAAAATGTTGATAATGTGGGAGAACTCAACCAATTGAACACATGCATAGTAGCTATTAAATTAAGTGTTGTTGATATAAAGCAGATGGTGGCAGAGATGAACGATTCGCCGTGTTAGGATAAGATAATGTTTTAAATCAAGTTATCGACAAACGGTTAGAGTCGATAATATTTTTCTTTAAAGTTTTTATATTTATATCTATGGAGTTTCTTAGTATGAGATAACTTGTGTCACTTTATAACAATGAAAGAATTTGATGAAAGAGTTTGAAGGGCCAACTTAAATTTTTAATAATTTTGAAAGATTTAATGATAATTTTTAAAAATTATAAGAGGGGATTTAATTAAAATATTTAAATTTTTAAAGTTTAATTTAAGTTTTTAAAATTTTTAAGAGAACCAAATTAAAACTTTTCAAAATATTAAGATCAAAATTTTAAGGCATACTCCTAGGTCCCACAAGCGTCCGCCCCTACCTTATAATAAAAATATCGAAAATAATAATCTAATCCTATAAACTTAAATAGAATGACATTTTAATATGATTAAAATCTTTTCAAAACAGTTCATAAATCGAATATGTATAAGGATTATTATCTTATACACTGACGATGGAAACTGAAAGTTTCTACAAGCGTCTTAGTTGTAGGGTCTTAGTTTAGGGTGTAGGAGTTTAGAATTTAGGGGTAGTGATAAGAATTTAAAGTTTGAGTTATAATTTAGGGTTTACAAGTTAAAACCTAAATTCTAACCATATTACTCTAAAAAAAACCCAACTTTTAAACCCAAGATTCTAAATATAAACCCCTAAACTAAGACTCTAAACCCTACGCCCTAAATTAATACTCTAAACCCTACAACTAATACGCTTGTGCCTTGTGAAAACTTTTAGTTGTCACCGCCAATGTATAAGATATAAATCTTATATATAATAACGTAACGTTTTCAGTTTCATATAAAAAATAAAGTAAGAGTTGACAAACGTTAACAAGGCTCGATTATGAAATGCAAAAGCTGCAAACTAACTACCAGTTTTATTTTATTAGTGATTAGTGAATTATAAATACGACTACGTATGACATTATCACTTGAATGCAAACCCCTAACTACCCATTTTAATTATTATTTTAGTATAGTTAGAAATTAATTATTTTAGTAAACTATAAATATGAACCACATATGGGCCTATGGCATTATTGTTTACTTACATATATTTTAGTTTATTCAGGGATTATAAAAAAGTTTAATTATTTTTTGAAAGTTATCCTTTACTTTTTAATAATTTAGTCCCTTTGTCTGATTTTAAAATTCAAATTCAAATACCACGGTTACTAAATTTTTGTTGAATTTAAATTTGTAACATTTTAATGTTCAAATTTTTTGTTTATTTTTTAATAGTATAAAGGTGATTCTAAGGTAGTATATGTTCATATATATTTTTTACCCTTTGACAATGTACATACACCTTTTAGACGGAGCGATTTGAACATGTGTCTCATCGGATGAACATTATCTACTTTTCTACCGGGACACTTGTTGGGTTTAACGAGGACCAAATGTGTAATTATACAAATTTTTACCAATTGCCACGCCACTCCCTCCGTTAGGATTTAACGACAGGTGGTTACATTGGGACTACTTACATAGTTGAGTGGTCATATTGCCACAATTGAAAGTATAGTGGTCAAATCGAGACCAACTCTATAGTTGAGTGGTTATTTGAATAGTTTACCCATGAAAATATTACACGTGACATGTTTTATTTATTTTATTTTAAAAAAAGAAATTGGAATTTATAAAAAAATCCGGAAATTCTCAAATATTCTCAAATAGTGCCTAATTCCCTAAACCCCAAATTTATCCATTCCCGCCGGCGTTGGTTATGTCACTGGCAATAGAATGAAGCACCTTCCCCTCGTCGAAAGACCAAGACACTGTTTTTTGTCTGTTTATTCATCGTGAATCGTTCGTTTTATGTTTCGCACGACGTCAGTTGATTTTCGGCGATGAAGTGGTGGGGTAAATGGTCGTGATGGTCCAACGACGAATATAGTGTGCGGTGGTGTGGCCATCGAAAATAGAATCAACTCAAATCAAAAATGATTTTGGGAGTTAGAGATTTGAAATTTTGGGGTTATTTTGTTTTTTTTTTTTGAAAATTTAGATATTTTAAAAATTAAAAATTAAAAATAAAAAACCAAAACCAAAGCCACGTGTCCTGTTTTGATTGGTTAAGGTAACTTTTTTAAACGACCATTAACGGCTAGGCACTTAAAATGATAACTGTGAAAACGTTAGGCACCTATTTTAATTAAAAAAAACTTTAACCACCTATTGCAAAAGATGTATAGTTTGGACACTTATTTTGTAGTTAAGCCACCGAAATATTACAAAATACAGAATTTAAAATGTTATCCACCAACTTAAAATGTTATAATTATAACATTTTAAGTTGGTGGTCTCATGACAAGTATCGATAGTTATAAACAAAGTTTCGATACTTACATCAAAGTATTGATACTTACATCAATCTAAAATGTTATCAGAAGTTGTAAATATCGATACTTAAGTCAAGCCTAAAATGTTATAAAAATTGTAACATTTTAAGTTTGCGAGTAACATTTTAAATTCAGTATTTTGTAATATTTCGGTTAACGCCACATTGTAGCCGGGCCGTACTCTATTGTATGTTAGACTCCCCGTAATAAGAAGATAGTGTATATTTACATTTGCTCTTAATCATTTAGTAAGGTACGTACATCTTATAAATAAAACTACTCAAATTCAAACTTTTTAAAATAAATATCATCATCTTTTCTATTAAAACCACTTGTTGAGATCAGATTTCAAACTCTATTAAAAAATATTGTTAATTTGAGTATTTTCTCAAAGAGACCACGAAATTTTTTTAATGTTTGGAATCACAAATTCTAAATTCATTCCGCTAGCGGTCCTACCATACGAGGATTTTAGCAGGCCGAAATAGTGGTCAAAGTAGCGCTAGCTCAAGTGCTAATCGAGGTTCAAGGATTATTGGACCGTCAAATAACAATCCAAGCAAAAAAAAAAAAACTAGCAACGGTCAATCGGTTCTCGACCGGAGCCGTCACACAGTTATTGCAGTTGACGACGCTCCAGTTTGTTCCTCTCAACAGCCGTATACGCCGTGTGATTAGCCCTTTACTGGTGATGCCAAATGGACACCACAATAACTGAGTGGCATCAACCCAAGTTACCCAACTCCCCTATATAGATGATGCATCATTCGCAGCAGTGACTAAAAAGTCTATCCTTCATGTGCTGCGTGACTGTAATAAGGAAACGGAGTCAAAAAAAATTAGTTCTTTATGTCTTGTTCCCTTGTTTGCAAAAACCATCATTGCTGACCTATAATGTGCTGATTCACTACAAAATCTTAGTTGCGTTAGCATTAGAGCCTCAAATAAACCGTCGTATCAATTTCTCTATCTCATCACAAACTAGCAAGAAATTTTGCATAAAGTAAATGGGCAAAGCAGAGAGAGTTGATTTGGCAAGGGTGATTCTACCATGTGTGGGGAGTAGTTTAGAAGACCATCCGCTCAAGTGATGCCAAAGTTTATCAAGAATAAACCAGAGACCAATCTTGCATGGGACAAGCAAAGAAAGCTCAAGAAATTTGAATTACGCGATGAAGGTTAATAGTAATATCGTGCAAGCATGGTTTAAAGACATGACCATCGTATGGCTTGTTCTGACATTGAAACTTCGAACAAATTAAACATTACTGATCTAGGCTGCACTTCAGAATGATAATTAGAAAAATAATTACTTACGCTGACCTCAAAACCAAAGGTCTCGTAGCTCAGTTGGTTAGAGCGTTGGTCTTATGAGCCGAAGGTCGCGGGTTCGAGCCCCGCCGGGACCAATAAAATGTATTCAGTTTATTACGTTTAGACACTTTGAAGCTTCGAGTTTTTTCTCAATTTGCATTTTACAAATTTAATACAAAATCTTTATATTAAGATCAATGGTCCCGTAGCTCAGTTGGTTAGAGCGTTGGTCTTATGAGCCGAAGGTCGCGGGTTCGAGCCCCGCCGGGACCAATAAAATGTATTCAGTTTATTACGTTTAGACACTTTGAAGCTTCGAGTTTTTTTTCTCAATTTGCAATTTACAAATTTAACACAAAATCTTTAAATTAAGATCAATGGTCCCGTAGCCCATTTGGTTAGAGCGTTGGTCTTATGAGCCGAAGGTCGCGGGTTCGATCCCCGCCGGGACCATCGAGGTGTAATATTCAAATTTGTTTTTTAATTAAGAAGACTTCTTTGAATCTTCTGTAATGTGTTATTTTCCCACATCTATTTTTAGATATTACGAAAAAATTAAAAACTGTTATCAAAGGTCGCGTAGCTCAGTTGGTTAGAGCATTGGTCTTATGAGCCGGAGGTCGCAGGTTCGAGCCCCGCCGAGACCAGCCTCTTCTTTATTTTGATTTTCAAGCTTCTAGCATATGTTTGAACTATTTAACCGTAGTTTTGGAGCTATTTTCCTCGGAGCTATTTTCCTCATTTAGCATTTAAACATTTCGGCTACAATTTTTTTTTTCTTTGGAAGCAATTGCTTTTTCCTAATACATTTCCCCCAATCAAACTGACTTAACATATTATAAAATTATAAAAATTATTTAACATTACTTGTGGACCTCTGAATCTACGCAATTTTGATATATAAAAACATTTACATATATCCTTATTAAAAGAATTTTAACAATTCCTATTTAGAAAGATGGTGAAAAAATTTACTCCTAATGAATATTAAAAAACTATAGTTAATATTTACAATAGCTCCAATTCATAGCATATTGTAATTATAATATCCTATTAAAATATTATTTTGGTACTTCAACTTTTTAATTGATTTAATTAGATACTTAAATTTAAATACCTGAATGGACAAAATAAAAAATTTGGTACTAAATTCAATTGTACCTTAAAAATAAGGTCAAATATAGGGGTGTGCAAAATAAACCGTAACCGTCAACTGGTATAATCGTTCATTTCATAGGTTTATTAACCTAACCGTTAAGGTTAAACGGTTTCGGTTAACCAAACCGCTAAAAGAGATAGTTAATGGTTAACCTATAGGTACTTTATTTTAACTAAGTATGAAGTTTATGTTTAAAATTTCTCTATTTAAGTAAAAAAATTGAAATTTTTAATACAATATTTATCAGAGAGATGGATTTATTATTCTAAAAAGAAATAATGAACATTTGAAAACAAAATTGTAATAAGTTACAGGTTAACCTGTAACCGAACCGTTTTTTAACGATTAACCACTATAATAGGTAACCATTTAAAAAAATTAACGGTTAACCGTTTCTTAACAGCTAGTAATAGTTTAGGTTACGATTAATAATTGCTATAATGGTTAACCATCCGTTTAAGTTAAATAGTACAATTAACCTACTATGAACAACCCTAGTCAAGTACCAAAATGTATATTTAAAAAAAGTGATTGCAATTTCCAAAGAATAAATAAACTAGGCTTCTCGTATCTACTCCCTCTGTCCCACTAAAACTGTCACATGTTGATAATTTTTGGGTCAAACTTTTCAACTTTGACCTCTTATAATTTAAAATTTATTATTGATAAAAATATTAAAATATATATTTTAAAAACCTTGAATCAAGTAGTTTTTAAATATATTTTTTTATAAATTTTAATTAATTAAAATTTTAAAATAAATTATAGTGAAAGTTAAAAAAATTTGACCAGAAAAATGTCAACATGTGACAGTTTTAGTGGGACGGAGGGAGAAATATTTAAATACCTGAATGTACAAAATAAAAATTTTGGTACTAAATTCAATTGTACCTTAAAACTAAGGTCAAGTACCAAAATGTATATTTAAAAAAGTATTTGGGTGACCACCCAATTATTAGGTCAAGTTTAAAATTCGACCACCAACTATTTAATTAGACCTATTCTGACCAGCGACCATTAAAATCTAACGGAGAGGTGATGTGACAGTTATTTTTTTTGTATAATTATACATTTGGTCCATATTAATTACATATTGTATCAATTTGATCATAATTTTTTTTGTATAATTATACATTTGGTCCATATTAATTACATATTGTATGGAAACGGAATAGGAAATGGTAGACATGTATCACCTCCATACAGTCTCCGAGGTTGATCACAAAAGCTTTTGGAAGTAATTTGATGGGAACCCAAACCTCACTTTTTCTTATATGAGACCTTTTATCTCGTTTGCCTGGAGCAGAAATGGTGAGGCCACTAGCATCAAAATGAGAGTTGAAACCGATCGCAAGTTCTAGTTGCGGACAACACTCTCATGTCATTAGGGTCCATCCCTAAAGCTTCTGCCATAAGGTCCAATAATTTCATGGCAAGATGTTTCGTGCCATTAGTGTCCATCCCTAAAGCTTCTGCCATGAGGTCCAATAGTTTCATGGCAAGAAGTTTCATGGCGCTCTCTCTCTCTATATATAATTAAATTATAAATTAATAATAAAATTTAATATTCAGATCTATCATGTCAAATCATCAAGAACAATAAACTGAATGCGGAAGCGTACCTGAATTTATTCATGGACTAAAAATCTTGAATCTTTTGATGGAGATCACTTAAAAATGGTTGTGATCTTCCAAGAAGATATGTTAGCCCTTGCCGTAAAAACTCTCTGACGGAATAATACAAGTTAACCTATTTCTTGAGGACCACTATCTCTTTATATAGTTGACTGTTAAATCAATTATTAAATATTTATAACTATGTCTCTCATTGAATTATAAATATATCTTATAGTATATACACTTTTATTTTCATGACACTTTAATACACATGACACGCCTAACATAATTGGTCAATTAATTTTGTGTCAAACTTAATAATAGAATCATACATTTTACATATGTGCCCGCAATTGAGAATTTTAATCTAACACGTATCCCATTCTTTGCATCCATGATGCAAGCGATCCCTTTCTTCATGTAAAGATAATTTCTGCATATCTATAACAGGAACATGTGGCAATAGATTTGTGCGAGATATGATAGAAGAGTCCTCATCGAAGCGGACGTATCGAGGTAAAAATTTTGTCAATGGCTTCTTCGCTAACTCTTGGACATTGTGGCACAAAATGTGTAATTATACAAAAAAGTTAACTGTCACTTGACTTCTCACTTGGTATTAACGACTAATGGTCAGAATAGGTTTAATTAAATAATTAAATAGTTAAATTTTAAATTTTTATAGTTCGATAGCCAAAATATATCATACCTAATAATTAAGTGGTTAACCAGGTAGTTTACCCTTTAAATAAAAGTGTTTGCAATTTTCAAAGAATAAATAAACCGGGCTTCTCTCTCGGGCCGACTTCAACTTCATAAAGCTTGTTGTTTAAAAAAAAAGGGTAAACTACCTGAAATACCACTCAACTTTAATGTGTGACTCTAATATGCCACTGAACTAAAATTCGATACTATAATACCATTGAACTTTACTGTGTGATTCAAAGTTAGCACTCCACCGTTACTCCCATTACGGAATTCTGACGTGGACTCTGACTCCCGTTACAGGGATGACGTGGCCGATAAAAAAATAATATCTTTTTTCAAATATGATCCACCTCATTATATTTTATGTTTTATTTTTATTGTAAAACGACGTAGTTTTGTTAAAGACTCTTTATCTCCTCAAAATTTGGTTAATGAAATTTCAAACTTCAGAAATCACTCTGAAATTAGACGCAAAAACAATCAGTGGGTTTTCTATGGATTGTTATTGATTATTCAAGTGGGTTTCTCTGGGTTTTCTCTGAAAGAAGATTGTAGTGATCGATTGTTAGAAAGAAATCAAATGGAAAAACGTGGGTTTCTCTGGGTTTTCTCTGAAAGAAGATTGTAGATGATGTTGTAAAAGAGACTGGAGATGATGATGTAGAAGAGGATGATGATTATGTAGAGGATGAGATTGAACAAACTGATAGTGATAGTGAATATGAAAATAGTGATGATGCCTTAAATGTAGAGGATGAAAATAGTGATGAACAAACTGGGTTTCTCTTTAAGTCTTATACCGGTATAAGTTGTATTTCTTTTATTCTTTCTTTAAGTCTTATACCGGTATAAGTTGTATTTCCACTCCCCTTAGTGCATTAAGTACCACAGTAGTACAATACTGATAATCAAAACAAAAATCCAAACAAATCTCTCATTCCTTCTTTGGATGTTATTCGTCTTAATTTTGTTTAGCAGTCCGACGAGAACAACTCTTGCACGTGGGCTCATTGGAGGATCAAACCAACAAAAAAATCTACAATGTTTATGAAGAAAACTCCCGTAATTTTTGCAGCCAAAGAATCTCCTTCCAGGGTTGGCATTAGACCACGATGTAGTCAGCTTTGCCGGATATCCGCATCCACACACCGAAATTGAAATGGGTTCTTCTACTTCAACCCTGCGTTCACTTGATCTTTGCCATTCTACCTCCATTGATTTGGATCAGCTTCAAAATCTATGCTGGGAAATAGAAAATAGGAAATTAGGGTTTTGTTTTCAGCCAAAAGAGATTTTATAGTAAAAATAAAACATAAAATATAATGAGGTGGATCATATCTGAAAAAAGATATTATTTTTTTATCGGCCACGTCATTCTTGTAACGGATGTTAGAGTCCACGTCAGAATTCCGTAATGGGAGTAACGGTGGAGTGCTAACTTTGAATCACACAGTGAAGTTCAATAGTATTATAGTATCGAATTTTATTTCAGTGGCATATTAGAGTCACACATTAAAGTTGAGTGGTATTTCAGGTAGTTTACCCAAAAAAAACTTCATTAGGCTTGTTGTTTAAGTGTTCTTCAACAGCCTTTTCGCGCCATTGCCGACTTCATCGGCAGAACGCAAAGGGCAAAAGAAGTGAATTTCATCTATGGCTGCCGACGCCAACAAGAGATAGAAACCCTACATACCGGTGACGGGCACGCCCGGGACTGGCAAAACGACGACGTCTACTGCCCTGGGGGAAGCCACCGGTCTCCGCCACATAAATATCGGGGATTTGGTTAGGGAGAAGAACTTGCACGACGAATGGGACGACGACCTCCAGTGCCACGTTATCAACGAGGATCTCGTAAATTCCACTTCTTCCCTTCTACTCTAACCTTGTGATTTCTTGTTTTCCTTAACATTTCTTGATTTATGGGCTTTCTTAATTTCTGAGACTATTAATTTAGGGTTTCTGGATATTAGTAATTTTATTTAATGTGAACAGAAATTTAAACAACAAGCTGTTTTGGGTATAATATTTGATTTAAGCAATAAACAGTTCATAAACTTTAAAAAAAATCTAGGCATTGTTTGTTTGTGCTTATTGCTATACATTACACGCACAAATACATATATAATTGTAGTGTTAAATGCCTTTTTGGCTAGTTTGATTGTGTATCTCGCTCACTCAGTGTTACCTGGATTTGGGCAAGTTTTGGATACGGTTAGGGGTGCTGAATTTTATTTCATTTTTTCTTATATTTGAAGGATGGTACTTTCTTGCCGATGTCCGAAATATGTGTTGGATACTGATACTTTAAGGTAAAAGCGGAGTCCGGATAATGTAGCATTCGCAATAGTGTTAGTCCAAATCTTCATTTTTCTTGAAGTATCCTATGTTGCTTCCAACACGTGTGTCCCATATGTATCAGGATACAGTTATGTGGTATATGTATGGGACATGGAAACATGGTTCTCCCAATATGTGTAAAAAACACGAAACATGACAAATACAAAACATGTATCTACTACCTATATCTGAGTTTTGTTTCAACTTTGGGTATGTTTGTTGCCTTTCGTCACCGTATAGTTTTGTGATCTGTTGCCTTTGATTCCAACGTATTGAATTTCGTCATAGGTGTGTGATGAGCTTGAGGATGCGATGGAAGAAGGCGGAAACATTGTCTCTATGAGGTATGTCTCTATCAACTATCGTTTTAACTTTTAATGGTAAAAAACTCCATGTTTGGGTTTAAGTTATGGGAGATTTGTGATCTTTCGATACAAGTGTTTTTGTTGATAGTTCAAGAATACAATAGATTGCAGGTTGAACCTATGAACCATTTGCCATTTGGGTGATATTGAATATCTTCATTATTAGCTGCATCAACTCTTTGTATTTAGGGTGATTTTTACTAATTTTGTTGAACTGTTGATCTTCAAAGCTTTAATGGTGTTATACAATTGAACTAATTTCTTAGTATAAAGATTAGATTTTAAGACTAAAATTAAGCTTATACATATGGTACATTCTCTCAGGTTGGTACTAAACAATAAGCTTATTCTCAAAGTAATCGAATTTTAATTTTACTTTTGGTGATAATGGTACCATGTGTGAAGGGTGATACCAACATGTGTTTTCTTAAAAAAAATTCAAAATTTGTAAAACAATCAAATTTTATAAATTTAATGTCTAAACTACTTAAAATTTCATTTTTCCGTATGGATTTTAAAAACACTTGAAGTTTCGCGAAAAACTTGTTTCAATTTAATACACGTTTATCTTAGCAAATTTAAGAAAATTCTCACTCAAACTAGGTAGAAAAAGGAAAATAAAAACTATAAAAGAGTGAAATATCAAAATTTTAAGAATAGATTTTTAACCTTTAATATGAACATATTATAAAAGAGTGGCTGACTAATTTGGATCGAGTATTGGTCCATTATGAGTAACCTTCCTAACTTAATTTGTTCCGTTTACAACGTCAAGATTTGAACTCTTGACCTTAATTATGAGATTTAGTGTATCATTTCTTAGACCAACTAATTATTGGTAAATAAATAAATAAAATTTTGACATGTGATAAAATAAGAAGGTTGAAGGTTCGAATAAAATTGTCTCTTGATAAAATCAACAAGTTAAATGTTGTAAAGTTAAATGTTGTAAAGATAGACTAATCGATAAAGTTAGTCGATTAATTTAAGGATATTATCTTAAACACCAGCGGTGGAATACAAAGTTTTCATAAGCAGGATTATTTTGTGATTTAGAGTTTAGAGATTATTTTTTTGAAAATAAATTTTAGAGATTAGAGATTAAAATTTAGGGTTGTATGGTTAGAAATTTAAATTTTAAATTTTAGCTTGAAAATAGACATGCTTGTGTAAATTTTTTTACATTGACTTTGTATCAAATATTTCCCTTTAATTTAATATTGTATTTATTATAGTCCTGGTACTAATTTAGGAGTAAAAATCCTTTGGATATCAACATAGAATATGTTTAGTTCATATATCAAACATTAAAAATCTGACTAACTTTTTAATTTTGGTGAAATTAATAATTAGAATCTCATAGATTAGACAAACATGACCAAAGCAAAAGATTCTGTGATCATAAACAAGAGTTTCAAACATTATTTCTTACCAGTTAAGTACTACACAGACAGTCATGAAGAGAACAATAGAGAAAGATGGAAGTACAACAGATTCATGGATTTTGATGTGGGTGTTTCAAGCAATTACTTACTATATTTCCTCTATATCTATGATTCTTTCTCCACTCGGTACGGCCTCGGGTTATTTCCTGTCCGTCACAAGACACTCTCAACAGATGCAAAAACTTGGGGCAGTCCGCATTGTCTTCTCTTGCAACTGCAGACCCGTTTGTTCCGTTAAGCTCTGAAACTGTTTCGGCGGAGTCTGTTGGTTCCGGACTGGTAAGAGAATCGACCACGTCGTCCTGTAGGCATTCTCGCCTATAATCCAACGTGATACTTGCCAGTTCATGGGTTTGAATGATCTCTTGAGGCATGCTCTGCCAAATGGATATGCATAACCATCAGCTTACAAAAACAACTGGAAGAGTTAAACCGACCATTTTCGGACAAGAAAGAATTTTCAGAAGCTCTTTGTACTGACCTCCAGAACCCATCCGATGTATGTGACGTAATTGACATGGTGGTTCATGTCCAGATCACCCCGTCTTGGCTGCAATTTGAAAAGCACGTCAAGGGTTTTAAAGAGTATGTAAACAACTTGGATACACTGTTGGAAAAACCCGGAACTGATTGGTCGGTCGAACCAGGTACCTATGCCTAGTCCAGTCCGTTATACCTTTTTAATGTTAAATTCTTTTTTATTAAACCGGCTAAGATAAACCAGATAATCTTACCGTAAGTGCAAGCCGGGAGTACTGAGCAGGATCTTCTAATTTGAGAATTTTCTTCAAGCTTCTGTTGTTCTTTTCTGGAAATGCGAATCTGTAAATGCCACAAGAGGGATTAAACAAATAGTTTAGAACTGTAAAAGTAAAACAATCCCTTTTCAAGCCTTCTAGGCCACACATGTATACAGGACCACAAACATTTTCAAGCCTCTGAAATCCCAATGGCATAGTTTCAAAACTTTCAGGAGCTAGTTGACATTAAGCATTTTCCAAGATGCTATTAGGCATCCAACTTCGGTTTCGACTTGAACGAAGCCAATAAGTAGTCTTAGGGGAAAAGAGGATGATGTTTATTCTAGGAGATCTAGGTTCAAATCACTTTATTTGTAAATATGTGTGTATTGTCAAAGAATTAAGAATATATATGAACATATATTACGCAACGAGTTTCTACCTAGGCTCTTGCGGAAAGTAGGCCAACATCTCTTGGTGGACCTCGTCACTAACTTTCTGCAGCCGCCTTGTGTCATGGTTCATCATCACCCACTTGCTGCAATCAAAGCAGATGCGATTAGGTTTGGGAATGTATCTAATCTTAGCAAATTGCAGACGCACCCTGTAGCTCTTCCAATAAGTTGGCCAGATGCGGCGTCCTTTAGGATCCAGTCCCTTCTGGCTCCAATTCTCCCCTCACTTTGGGCCCATGTCTCGATTTCAACCACGTCACTCCTATGCCACCAAACTTTATTTTAACATATGGAAGCCAGAAATAATTTCCGTTAAATGAAGGAGAAAAATGACCCACCAAGCTGGGTATTTGTGTATTTCTATGTGCATACGTACGGTCACCCATATGAGATGCAATTTTCTCATGCTCAGGGTCGTAGAAAACCCGTCTGTAGAAAACCCAACACCCTGAGCATGGTTACATCCAACATCCTGCATTACATAAATTTCCAAAACATTCATATCAAAGCTAAATATATCGGCTTCATATAAAAAACTAGATTGGAGTATTTTTAAACGTTTTAACCTTTTCATGTAAAATTTTCATTTTGAACTGAAAACTATAAGTCGTTCATCCTATACGACCCGAATTCAATTATTCTGTCTACAAGGTATGTATGTATATGTATGAACATATACAACTTTGTAATCACCGGTTTTAATTTAATCATTTTCTATAGGAAAATTGCAGTAAATGTAATCAACTTAAAAGCTAAAAGATGGAGTCCAAATCGCATTGCTCTTTTAACAATCGAGATTCAACTTTGAAAAACAATCCGAAATCCGTAGCAAACAAATAAAATCAATTAGAGGAAGAAAATTAAAAAAAAATGCCTGTAAGAGATTTGCAAGGGTTTCAATAGTGGCGGTTTTGTTGATTCCAACTTCATAACATCTCACGATATACTTTTCTTTATAAGACAATCCATCATCGGCCAACCTTCCCAACCGGAGCCGGTCAGTCAAGCACTCCGACCCCGATTTAACGACCTCGGGCACTTCTGTTTTCTGGCTCGACAGAACCGCTTGAACCGGCGTCAACTTGTGTCTACTCGGCGGAGAACAAGAGACAGAGACCGGGCTCCGCCGGCGAAATGCGAATGGACCGGGTGAATCGTGGAATCGGTATGGAACATACGCCTGAACTTGGTCCGTCACATTACAAGAGCAAAGCTTCAGCATCTCCCTCTCTCTCAAATCTTTCTCTTCTGCGAGAACCTCAGCTTTCTTCAGTACTTTTGTTTATTTATTTATTTGGCTTGATATATAAATAAGTACCTACACTATATGTCTTAATTTTAGGTATTCTGCGGTAATACGGTTAATATACGGCTAATATACGGTATAACCTGTTAGAAAGGTGACCGATTAAACATAACATATTCGGTAAAATTATCTATTTTGTTGATAAGAGTATCAACATATTCGGTAAAATTATCTATTTTGTTGATACTTCGAAAGTATCTATACTTTTTTAAAAGTATCGATATTTTTTTAAAAAGCAATGTAATCGGTTGCAATTTGGCTCGAAAGTATCGATACTTTTAAAAAAGTATCAACAAAAAGTATCGATACTTTAATACTACCTAATATGTTGATATTTTTATCAACAAAATAAGTAAAATTTTACCTATTTTGTTATACTATTCTTTTTTTAAAAAAGTTGAATACTTTCGAAAGCTCCATCAGCTTAAACTTTAATAACAAAATAGTTAAAGTGCTACCGAATATGTTGATACTCTTATCAATAAAATAAGTAAAATTTTACCTATTTTGTTATACTATACTTTTTTTAAAAAAGTATGGATACTTTTAAAAAAGTATAGATACTTTCGAAGGCCCCATCAGGTTAAACTTTAATAACAAAATAGGTAAAGCGCTACCGAATATGTTATACTCTTATCAACAAAATAAGTAAAATTTTACCTATTTTGTTATACCTACCGATAACTTAAGTTTGCCGGTTATCATTTTTTTAATATTTTTTAATGTTTTTTACCGGATACATTATTTTAAATCAACATATCCGGTAGCGCTTTACCTATTTTATCATTTATCTTACAATGTTTCTGGTAACATCGTTTCTTAGCCGTATATTAGTCCGCCTTACATTAGAATCCTCCCTAAATTTTAGGTGTTTAAATTTTGGTAAAGATATATTTAGATGACCGGTCGATAAACACTGTTTTAAAAAATTGTTATCCAATCAATGCTCGAAACGTGACAAAAATTTATAATTTTTTTAATAAAAATATTTTTTTTATTTTTTTCTTCTAAAAACCCCTAAATTTATCAAAATTTATAAAACAATTCTTAAATCTCTAAAATATCTCAACCTCAAATCTCAAATCATCATTGTTTCTATCGTCAAGTCTGAGCCCTTCCCTTCTATCGTTATATCTAGCCGGTCATTCTCTTAACATGGCATCACTGGAAACTAGGGGTGGGAATTGTCGAGTACCCGGAAAACCGGGTACCCGGTTCATTCGGATACCTCATTAAACGGCCCGTGTCCCGGCCCATTATATTCGGGTACGCGGTTCATATTTTTTTTATATTTTTTTAATTTTAAAATTAAAAAAATCATATGTTAAACACAAAAATATTTAAAAAAAATTAAACTTAAAAGAATATAATACAAACATAGAAAAAATGTAGGGATTTAAACTTAATTTTAGAGTGAAAATATTAAGAAACATAAAATAAAAATATAATTTTAAATATAAAAAATATATATTAAATTTTATCGGGTCGGGTCGGGTACCCGGTAAGGGAAAACTCTCGGCCCGTGTCCCGGGAAATTTGCCGGGTCGGGTAATTTTTTTCCAGGAATTACCTGGTATTTTTGTTTCGGGTCCTCGGGTTTTCGGGTCGGGTCAACCGGGTCAGGTATTTTCTCCCACCCCTACTGGAAACCACAAATGACGTGTCAGTCGAACGCGAAATCGACTGGCACGACATTCGTCATTTCCGGTGACGCCATGTTTGAGAAAATGACTTGCTAGACAACGAGAGGTAGGGTCGGGTCTTTGTCCCACCCGGACCCGACTAAAAAATATACCCTAAGTCTGCACCTAACAATATTTTTTAAAAAATTCAACCGATCCGATCCAAAAATAATATACTAAATCCGACCTCGACCCGACCTATATAAAATAAATTAATTTTAGGGACCTAATTGTAAAAAATACTTTTAAGGGATTTAATTGTAAAAAATAGAATTTAAAGAACTGAATTATAAATAAAAATTCAATTTTAAGGACTTAATTATAATATATATATATATATAAAGAGGGGTATTATTATAAATATCCCTAAAATTTTAGGGGGAAATTACACTATTAGTCCCGAATTGGGTCAAGTCGGATATTTTCACCCTAAATTCGAACTCGACCTGACCTAAGTCTAGCCTTAACAAAAACCCGATCCGAACCCGATTTTTTCATTAAAAAAATTTTAGGGCTATTTTTTTGCTAGTATATCAGTTTGTTTATCTGCATTTTTGCCGGTTTGTCTTTCTTTATGACAATATTGTTTGTTGTTATAGAAATTTAACGTTTAGATAATAAGTATCATCGAGCATTTCTAGTCACAAGACGATCAACGATGTTATTTTTTTATCTCTTTGCGGTAATTTGTCGATGTGCCAAAAAGTCACAACAAAAAGTATGTTTGATTCATGGAACTTTCTAGTCACAGTTTATCGTTGCTGGATTTCATTTAGAAGACTATAAGTTTTTCTAAAAAGTGAAAGGTTATGCTTCTCATGTCTTTCACACCCTTTGAAATTTATTGTATTTATCTTTTCACATTGTGTTTTCAATGTTTGTGGTATGATTATTTTGTAATCCTTCTTACTTTAAATATAATCCAATATATTTTTTTGTTAAAAAATATTTCTTTAAATAATATAACTATAGTTATACTTAAAAATCTAATATAAAATTTATACACATTTTTTCACTTTCATTTATAATATTCTGTTAAATTGATTTTAAATAGGGGATAAGTACTTATATCCTATAAAATTCAATTAATTTCACACTAATTTATAATTATTTGTTAAATTAATTTAAATTTATAATCATATATTTCTGCTGTACTTAAAAGGATTAATACGACATAATTTTTTTATTATTAACTAGAAATTTAAATCAAATAGATTCAATCTATTTTCCCTTATTCAAGACTGGTGTAAATTTTAGACATGTACGAGATGAGAGACTGTATAGGGCCCTAAATGAGTTAAATTAAATGTTTATATGAGAAAATAAATTGTTTTAGTTTAATAAATTATAATAAAAATGACTTTAGGGGCCATAACATATATTTTTTACTAAGATAAAAATATTAAAAAAAACTTTGTATATATTTTAAATTATAAATTAAATGCCTTATTTTAATAAACTGCACATAGTCTCATGAACCTTTTAACCGTCCCTATAAAAGACTATATGTCTCGTGGTAAGGTTGGGTCCAATTTCACTAAGATCTACCAGCGTATAAACATTTATTACTAAGTGTGCGTGACATAATTAACTTGGTTTATTCCTCTCTTTGAATTTTAAAACGTGTAGCACATTTGATTGTTAGGTAAATGGACCATTCAAACTTTAGAATATACTCAAAGCTTAAACCATCAACATTAAATGATTTGTCTTAAATTTTCGGATACTACCATCATCACAGTTTCTGAAATTTTGGTAGCACTAGAACAAATTTAAAAAATAGGCCATTATTAATAAATATTGAAAAAATTAAAATTTTAAGTGTATATCATTTAATAAATAGGCTCTAATAACAAGTATTAGAAAATAAATTGGACCCTTAATAACAAATAGTTAAAAAGGAATTTTAGGAGTAGATCTCTAATAACAAATGTTGTGAAAAAACCAGACTCATAATATTAAATTTTAAGAGTATGCCCCTAATAACAAGTATTAGAAAACAATTGAGTCTCTAATAATAAGTATTAGAAAAAATAAAATTTAAAAGCATCTCCCTAAAAACAAATGTTAAAAAAAATTTGGCCCCTAATAACAATTATTGGGAAAAATTGGACCATTAATAATAAATATTGAGACAATTTTTTAATAATAGACCCCTAATAACAAATATTGAAAAATTGAACCATAAATAACAAATAATGAAAAAATAAGGCCTTAATAACAAGTATTGAAAAAAATCAAGGCCCTAATAACAAGTATCTATTAAAAACAAATTAGATATCAACAAATATTAAAATATAAAAAACCTCTATTTTTATTTGAAATATTGATTATATTTTCTTAAAAAATAAATATATATTTCGGTATCTAGATTTGGTACCTAAACTTTTTAAGTACAATTATAGATTTGAACTTTGTTTAAAAGTGTAATTTGATGGTTGAACTTTTTTATGGGTCCAAATAGGTACTTGGATTTGCTTTCAAAGTACAATTTGTTACCTAATTTTTTTAGTCCAATAAGGTTCACAATTTCCCTTTTATCCAAATTGGTACTTGATAGATGATTTATTTGAATCATGAAGTCAAATTCAAGTAGCAATATGGACCTAAAAGTTAAGTTCAAGTAGCTAATTGAAAAAAAAATAGGTACCAATTTAAATTTTGAGACCAAATTTAGGTACTTAAGTGCACAAAATAAAAAAAAAGTAGGTACTAAGTTGCACCTTAAAATCAAGTTCAAGGACCAAAATGTATATTTAACCAAAGAAAAAGTGATTGCAATTTCTAAAGAAAAATAAACAGGGCTTTTTTCTCACGGGCCGACTTCAACTTCATAAGGCTTGAAGTGTTCTTCTTCAAAGGCCTATTCGTGCCATCGCCGACTTAACCAGAAGAACGCAAAGTTTTCTTTAGCGGTATAAATGAATCGAGTTTGGATACTCATGTTTATTTATTTATTTTTAAAGTTATTTATGTTCGTTTACATTTTTAATAGGGTAAACTATATCATTGGCCACCGAACAAATTGGGGATTCCTATTTTGACCACCGAACTAACGAACTCGTCAATCAGACCACCGAACTTATAAAATCAACCTATTTTGACCACCGCCGTTAAAAATCTAACCGTGGAGTGACGGAACTGCCACGTGGCAGCTAACAGAAAAATTTTAAAATTACACATTTGGCCCCTGTTATTTACACATTCTTTCAATTTAGTTCTAATTTTAAATTAATAAAATAATAAATTATTTAATTAGGTAGTGACACGTGTCAACACCTTATTGGAGGACTTTAATTATTTAGATTTAATTTTATTAATTTATTTTCCCCCTCCAATCAGGTGGTGACACGTGTCACCACCTATTTAGAGGAGGAAAACAAAATTAAGAGTGAATGCCACCCAAGGGAATCGAACCTCAGTGGTGTGGGTGGAAAAGCAGTGATTAAGCCACTGCACCAAGCCCAACATTGTGCTTTAAATCACCCTATTTAATATATAACTCTTATTAATTTTTATATTTATAACTCAAAAGCTCAAACCCTAAACACTAATTTCACATATATATAACCCTAAACCTTAAACCCTAAATATTTCAAATTAATTTTACACTCAACATTTCAAAATAATTTTACATATATAAATCCTAAACCCAAACCCTAAACTCTAAAGCCCAATTTAAAATATTTGGTGTGAAATTAATTTGAAATATTTAAGGGTTAGGGTTTAAGGTTTATATACGTGAAATTAATTGAAATTAAGTGTGAAATTAATTTGAAATATTTAGGGTTTGGGTTTAGGGTTTATATATGTGAAATTAATTTGAAATGTTTAGTGTAAAATTAAGTTGAAATATTTAGGGTTTAAGGTTTAGTGTTTAGGGTTTATATATGTGAATTTAATTTAAAATTTTTAGTGTAAAATTAATTTGAAATATTTAGAGTTTAAGGTTTAGGGTTATATATGTGAAATTAATTTCACACCAAATATTTTAAATTGGGCTTTAGAGTTTAGGGTTTGGGTTTAGGATTTATATATGTAAAATTAATTTGAAATGTTGAGTGTAAAATTAATTTGAAATATTTAGGGTTTAAGGTTTAGGGTTATATATGTGAAATTAGTGTTTAGGGTTTGAGCTTTTGGGTTATAAATGTAGAAATTAGTAAGAGTTATATATTAAGTAGGGTGTTTTAAAGCACATTGTTGGGCTTGGTGTAGTGGCTTAACCACTACCTTTTTCACCTACACCACCCAGGTTCGATTCCCCTGGATGGCATTTATGCTTTATTTCGTTTTCCTCCACCACCTGATTGGAGGAGGAAAACGAAATTAATAAAATTAAATCTAAATAATTAAAGTCCTCCAATAAGGTGTTGACACGTGTCACTACCTAATTAAATAATTTATTATTTTATTAATTTAAAATTAGGACTAAATTGAAAGAATGTGTAAATAACAGGGACTAAATGTGTAATTTTAAAATTTTCCCGTTAGCTGCCACGTGGCAGTTCCGTCATCCACCGTTAGATTTTTAACGGCGGTGGTCAAAATAGGTTGATTTTATAAGTTCGGTGGTCTGATTGACGAGTTCGTTAGTTCGGTGGTCAAAATAGGAATCCCCAATTTGTTCGGTGGCCAATGATATAGTTTACCCTTTTTAATATTATATTCGTATACTTTTATTTATTTTTAATTGTATTCGTGTTTGTTCATTTAACATTCAAGAACACGTTCATTGAAGAAAATAGTGAAATTATGCCACTAGTCTTAAGATCCCTAAGGTTTACGTTTTGCACTTCAAAACTCATCATTTGTTCAATTTAATTCATAACTTCACTAATATTTAAAATGTAAAAAGTAAAAGAGAAAAAAGAATCGAGTAAATGAGTTAATAAACGAGTCGATAAACGAGCTTGCTCGTGAATATGAACGAGCCGAACACATATTTATTTGTGTTCTTCATTTATTAAATTAACATAAAAATTTTATTTATATTCATTTATTTAATTTAGTAATTAAACATAAATGGACCTTATACAAACAATTCAGGAACAATTGGTCAAACTACACCTCTCTTTATCTTTTCAGCGAGGGGAAAGTGAAAAACCCTCTAATAACCCCTTGAGTTTAGAACCAACTCTAGACTAAGGAAAAGGAAGTGGATTTAATCTATGGCTGCCGACGCCAACAAGAGAAGGAGGCCCAACATACTGGTGACGGGCACGCCTGGGACCGGCAAAACGACGACGTCTACTGCTCTAGCTGAGGCCACCAATCTCCGCCACATAAACATCGGGGATTTGGTCAGGGAGAAGAACTTGCACGACGGCTGGGACGACGACCTCCAGTGCCACGTTATCAACGAGGACCTCGTAAGTTCCACTGCTTCCCTTCTGCACAAACTTTATGATTTCTGAGATTGTTAACTAGGGTTTCTGGATATTAGTAATTTTATAATGTGAAAAGAAATTTAAACACCACTGTTTTGGGGTGTAATATTTAATTTAAGCACTAAACAGTTCTTAAACTGAAAAATCTAAGCCTTGTTTGAATGTGATTATAGCTATTTGTAGTAACACATACATACATATATAATCGGATTTGGGCAAGTTTTCGATTCGGATAGGGGTGCTGAATTTTGTTCTTTTTTTGTATATTTGAAGGATCGTATTTTCATACTACTGTAAGGTAAAAGTAGAGTCCGGATAATGTAGCATTTGCAATAATGTAGTCCGAATCTTCGTTTTCTTGAAGTATATGTACCTTCCGACATGTGTGTCCGATATATGCTATATGTATGATGGAAATGTGGTTCTCCCAATATGTGTATAAACTTAGAACATGACAAATACAAAACCTGTATGTATCTAATAAAGTAATATAGTTCACCCTATATTTTGTTTCAACTTGAGGTATGTTTGTTGCCTTTTGTCAACGGATAGTTTTCAGTCTTTTAGATTAGTTTGTGATCTGTTGCCTTTGATTCCGATGTATTGAATTTTGTCATAGGTGTGTGATGAGCTTGAGGATGCGATGGAAGAAGGCGGAAACATTGTAGATTATCACGGCTGTGATTTCTTTCCCGAGCGATGGTTTGATCTTGTTGTAGTTCTTCAAACCGACAACACCGTGTTGTATGATCGGTTGAGTAAAAGGTACAAATGTTCTCTCATAATACTCTTACCAGTCTTTTTTTATGTTGTTCCTACTCATTTCCAGCACTTGCATCGTGCCAATGTTCCATCCATATCGACTTTCCAGTTCATTCTCTGTTATTCCAACTCTTCATTGTCTTGAACAACTCGTATCTAGAACTTGTGTGCGTTACATCTTAGGATGTGGGTGTAGGGTTATCACCCTCCAAGAACCCTCTGAATACTTGAAAATAATCGAGCATGCCTGTGTCTTACACACTGCCGAATCCAACATGCACATTTACGAGGTTTTCTCATAAACTCTTTTTGTCCGGCAGAGGTTACGAGGGTGCCAAGCTTTCAAACAACATAGAGTGTGAAATCTTTCAAGTACTGCTAGAGGAGGCAAAAGAAAGTTACCCCGAAGATATCGTAATATCTTTGAAGAGTGATAACATTGAGGATATCACTAGAAATGTTTCAACCATAACCGATTGGATCAGGAGTTGGCCCCCAGCATCTTGAATGCATACAATCTTTCACAATGTACCGGTGTGGCGGTGTATGCTTTGCTTCACCTCGCGTTGGAAGCTCCCATGCGTTCATTAATCTGGTACGCCTCTATCAACTATAGGTTTAAGGGTAAAGATCTCCATGTTTGGGATCAAGTTATGCCGGATTTGCGATCTTTCGATACAAGTGTTTTTGTTAATGGTGTTTGGAATTTGGTAGTTCAAGAATGCAACTATTGTTTTTTTCATTTAAAATTTATTTTCCCTATTTCATATTGCAGTTTGAACCTATGAGCCATTTGTAATTTGGGTGATGTTGAATATTTTCATTATTTGCTGCATCAGCTCTTTGTATTTAGAGTGTCGACACAAATTAGAACTTTAATGGTTGATTTTTACTAATTTTGTTGAACTATTGGTCTTCAGATTAACTAGTGTCAAGGTTTAAAGGTGTTGTACAACTGAACCAGGCACGAACAAAAGACTTTCTTGTTAGGCAGGGGGAATTTTATAAAATGCTAAGGGGCGAAAATATATTTTCAGTTTCTTAAAATAAATTTTAAATTATATATGAATTTTAAATTTTAAGGGTGCTGTGTTTTCCTGTCCCTTCTGTCCATCCTTGAATTGAACTAATTTCCTTGTATAAAGATCGAATTTTAACAAATTAAAATAAGCTTAAATATGGATCATATGTTTTTATCCCTTCGAGTTGGTATGGTACTCAAATGACGTAGTAATATAAAATTGCATTATTCATCAATGATGTCAACAAGTTTATTTTTTTAAATTTTTTTCTAGAATTTTGTTAAAATTAAAAAATAAAAGAATTTAACACATAAGTTGAAAAAAGAAACTCAAATCTTATAAATTTAATACCTAAAACGCTTAAACTTCCACGTATGGATCTTTAAAATCTAAATTATGGATTTGAAAATTTAGGGTTTTCTTTGTTCTGTAGAGTATTTTTTATTTTTATTTTATTTTTCATTTTCAGAAAATGATTCTTATTTTCAGGTTTCAAAAGCAAATAATACATATGTAAATTTATTTTCAAAATGAAAATAGTGAAAATGTATTTGATATCAATTTTTTAAAATAAAAATAAACAGATAATTACTCATTAAATAATTAAAGTATAATTATAATTATTAAAAAAGTATTATCATAATAAAAATAAAATATGTTTAAATAAATCAAATTTTGTCATTTGAATGATTTGAATCTAGATTAAATATAGTTAAAATATATAAAGCCTTGTTTTTATTTTCACTTTTTTAAAATATTTTCAATGATAATTAGTGAAAACATATGTTTTTATGTTTTCATAATCTTATACATTTTTAAAAATTATTTTAAACACATATTTTCAACGTCTTTTTATTTTCTAAAAGAAATAAAATAACACATTTTCTAAAAACAAACACCAATTTTGCAATCGAAAATTGTTTTCATAACCAAAGTCATCAATCAATTAAAAACTTGTTTCACTAACAAATACACATGTATTTGAGTAGTATTAAAGAAATTTCACTCAAATTAAGTAAAAACAGGAGAAAACAAATAAAAAGATGAGGGAGTGCAATATAAAAAAATTACATTCAGAACAAACAAAATTTTGTCCAGTGATAAAATGACATATTAAAAGGTTTGAATAAATTTGTCTCGTAATAGAATGAACATATTGTATGTTCAAATTAAAAAAAAAACAAGGTAATCGATTAGAAAGAAATTGGGAAAGTTGGTGGATTTTTAAAAGGGTTCATATCACAAATAACTACTTAAAAAATAAAATATGCTACACTTGAGACTAAACGCACCCTTAGGGTTTAAAAGTTTGAGCTGAAGAAGAATTAAACCAGTTATACGAGATACAAAGCATAAACATTACTTCTTACCAGCTAAATAACGAAGAAAACATAAAGAAAGATGGAAGTACAACAGATTCATGGATTTTGATGTTGGTGTTTCAACCAATTCCTTACTACGTTTCCTCTATATCTATGATTCTTCAACTCCACGCCCTATGGCGAAATCCGAATACACCAACACAAAGAAGCGGGGAGAAACCTGAAAATGAATGAAAACGCGAAAAGGTACAGTGAACTGTAAATTATTTCCTCATCCTGAGGGTTTCTTTCTCTACTTGTGTACCTCATCTTGCAGGTTTCTTTCTCCACTCGGTACGGCCTCGGTTTATTTCCTGTCCGTCGCAAGACACTCTCAACAGATGCAAAAACTTGGGGCTGTCAGCATCGTCTTCTCTTGCAACTGCAGACCCGTTTGTTCCATTAAGATCTGAAACTGATTCGGCGGAGTCTGTTGGTTCTGGACTGGTAAGCGAATCGACCACGTCGTCCTGTAGGCATTCCCGCCTATAATCCAATGTGATGCTTGCCAGTTCATGGGTGTCAATGACCTCTTGAGGCATGCTCTGCCAAGTAGATATGTATAACCATCAGCTTACAAAATCAACTGGAAGAGTTAAACCAACCTTTTTTTGGACATAAAGAATTTTCGCTTCTACTGACCTCCAGAACCCATCCGATGTATGTGACGTAATTGACATGATGGTTCATGTCCAGATCAGCTCGTCTTGGCTGCAAATTTAAAAGCACGTCAAGGGTTTTAAAGAGTATATAAACAACCTGGATACAGTGTTGAAAAACCTGGAACTGATTGGTCGGCCGAACTAGGTACCTATGCCTAGTCCAGTCCGTTAAACTTTTTTAATGTTAAATTAGAATTTTAATATTTAAATTCTTTTTATCAAACCGGCCTCACCAATTCAACCTCCAGTCCAATTTTTTAACGGTGCTAAAATAAACCAAATGATCTTTACCGTAAGTGCAAACCGGGAATACTGAGCAGGATCTTCTAATTTGAGAATTTTCTTCAAGCTTCTGTTGTTCTTTTCTGGAAATGCAAATCTGTAAAAGCCACAAGAGGATTAATCAAATAAGAAACAATGCCTTGCTTCAAACAAATTGCATAAATAAGAGCAGGATCCTGCAAATCCGAGCATCTACTTTCTACAGCTATTTCACAATATTTCTCACAACAAAATATCGAGATTTCTAAAATTTGCAATATTAGCATTTAGTCCACCATCTAAAAAGACTATGTTCAAATTCTGACATTCGGTGGTCACGAGGCATGTATATTATTGACTACCCTATCCAGCTTAAGACAAGTTTGATCAAGAAATGGGCGTTGAATGCAAATAAATTACAAGTTCTAATATGCAATTAGAACAGAACAACTAAATGTTTACCAAAATGTTCCCAGTCCAACCGCAACCATATACTATGCAACATCATAGTTCAAATCATAGAGCCATGTCCAGTATCAGTGTATCATCACACCTCAACAAATACTTTAGAACTGTGAAATAATCCCTTTTGAAGAAATTTCAATTGCACTTGTTTTTGTATATGCATAAAATGAGAGATTCACTAATAAAAATTCTTAAATTGGTCTCTCTTAGCCCTTTTCAAGCCTTTCAGGCCACAAATATATACACGACCACAAGCGTTTTCAAGCCTTTGAAATCCCAATAGTACAGTTGCAAAACTTTTAGGAGTTGGTTGACATTAAGCATTTACAAAAATGCTAATACGCATGGCATCCAACTTCGGTTTCAACTTGGACGAAGCAGCGAGCATTAGTAATTTGAAAATTGGACAAAATAATGCTAAGGTAGTTAATGGAGTATAATCACGTCATATTTATATAACATCCCACTAAATTATGTAATTAAAGATATAAAATGAGTTAATGTTTACGTCTCGGGTGAGGAAAAGCTCCTACCTAGGCTCTTGTGGAAAGTGGACCAAAAGTTCTTCCCGGACCTCGTCACTAACTTTCTGCAGTCTCCTTGTGTCATGGTTCATCATCACCCACTTGCTGCAATCAAATCAGATGGAAATATATAAGCACAGGTTAATACAAACCATTGCAGTTAATCTAGAAATGGTACGGCAGAAATGAAGAAATTCAATGCCAACGGCATCCATAAAGAAACATTAAATCGAGATGGAATACATCAGGAAAGAGCAGCAGGCTTAGCAAAATGATTATTCAAAGGACAGAATCTAAACCAGTAAATAATTTCTAATTTTGATGTAAATTTTCAATGTTAACTAGTGCGTGTAGAGAATTATTAATGCCTCGGGTCATTTCATGTTATGAAATCTTATAACATGCATAGAGAAGGGAGGATAAAAGCGCAAGACACACCCTGTAGCTCTTCCAATGAGTTCACCAGTTGCAGCGTCCTTTAGGATCCAGTCCCTTCTGGTTCCAATTCTTCCCTCACTTTGGCACCATGTCTCGATTTCAACCACGTCACTCCTACGCCACCAAATCAATAATAATAAACTTTTTAACATATGTTACAAACGGAAACCAGATATGTTTGTCGTTAAATTAAGAAGAAAATGACTCACCAAGCTGGGTATTTGTATATTTCTATGTGCATACGTGCGGTCACCCATATGAGATGCAATTTTCTCATGGTGAGGGTCGTAGCAAACCCGTCTGTAGAAAATCCAACACCCTGAGCATGGTTAGATCCAACCTCCTGCATTGCATAAATTCCAAAAGATTACACAAACAAAAAGACAAGAATGAACATTTCATTTCACGATTTCTTCCAAAGTTGCCAAAACACGATATATGACAAAATTAAACAAACAATTTGACCAAACCAAAAGGCAATGAGAAGAAACTATGATAGAGTTTCTAGAACTAAAAGTCCCAGAAAAACTTAAAAACACGAGTAAGTAATAAGTATAATTAATATCAAATTCAAAGCTAAATAGATCGGTTTATATATGTCGTTCATTGCTTCATCGGTTTATATAATTAATATAAAATTCAAAACTAGAATAAGATACACTCACTTGTGACAACAACTCAATCAAAAAGCTTTATATATGTATAGATTGGAGTAATTTTAAACGTTTTAACCTTTTTATGTAAAAATTTCATTTTGAACTGAAATCTATAAGTCGTTCATTGCTTCTTCTTTTCTTAAATGTAGGATACCATTTATATTATTGATATAGTCAGAGAGATTTATTAATTTACTAACTTCAACATTCAATTTTAGTTTTAATTTAATCATTTTCTATAGGAAAATTGCAGTAATCAACTTAAAAGAGGCTGATAATACTTCCAAATTACACTGAGAAAGCATCAATGCATCCAAAATCCAACAATAGTAAAACAATATTAAAAAAACCCAGAAAAGCTCGAAGTTCCAAAACAATTTCCAATCAATTGGTATAAACAAATAAAGCTAAAAGATGGAGTCCAGATCGCATTGCTCTCTTAACACTCGAGATTCAACTTTGAAAAACAATCCGAAATCCGTAGCAAACAAATAAAACCAATTTGAAAATCGAAACCAAAATTTCGAAACGAGAGGAAGAATTTAAAAAAAAAATACCTGCAAGAGATTTGCAAGGGTTTCAATAGTGGCGGTTTTGTTGATTCCAACTTCATAACACCTCACGATATACTTTTCTTTATAAGACAACCCATCCTCGGCCAAGCTTCCCAACCGGAGCCGGTCAGCCAAGCACTCCGACCCCGATTTAACGACCTCGGTCACTTCTGTTTTCTGGCTCGACAGAACCGCTTGAACCGGCGTCAACTTGAGTCTACTCGGCAGAGAACAAGAGACAGAGACCGGGCTCCGCCGGCGAAATGCGAATGGAGCGGGTAAATCGGGGAATCGGCATTGAACCGACGCCTGAACTTGGTCCGTCACATTACAAGAGCAAAGCTTCAGCATCTCTCTCTCTCTCTCACCTTTCTTCAGTACGTTTGTTTGTTTGTTTATTTATTTTCCGGGAGAATTTATTTAGGGTAAAGTATACTATTGGTCACTAAACTAAGTAAAATGATTTTTTGACCATCAAATTTTTATGTTATAAAATAATTATTAAAATTTTAAAAACTGTCTATAAACATTATAAAACAACAATAAATTTTGATAAGTTTAAAAACCATTTGATTAAAAAATTAGGTCATAAATGAATTACGGGAAGTTCGTTTATATTCGTTTATTTATTATACAAACATAAACAAGATTTTCTGTTAATTTAGTTAAATGAACAAACACGAAAAAATGACTCGTTCGCTCATTTATGTTCGTGAATGTACAGTAATCTATTCATTTATGTTCATTTGTTTGTTCGTTTAAATTCATTCTCATATATACATTTATATCTATTATTTTTATAACAAAAACATTATATTTTTTTAAAAATAAACACACACACATATATATATTAAAAATATAAATAAAAAGAAAAATTAAACAATAGTCAATGTTCGTTTGCATTTGTTTGTGTTCGTTTATCATTTTAACGAACGAACACAAACAAGCTAAATTCCTTAACGAACGAGTGCAAACAAAAAACTTATGTTTATTCGGTTAAAATTAAACGAACAAAAATAAACATACTCTCGTCCGGTTCATATACAAGCTTAAAAAATATAAGTTTAATGATTATTTTGTAATAATATGAAAAGTTTAATGGTTATTTTATAATTTCCTAAATTTTAGTGGCAAAATATATTTTTGCTTAGTTTAGTGGTATTTTGTGTAATTTACCCTTTTTATTTATTTTATTCATCGATGCGACCGAGGGAAGTTGGTGGAGCAAATGGCTTGAAATTGCTACTGGGATTTCATTTGAATTACGAAATTGCCATTACCCAATGTGATTGTCTGATTCATGTGTCCCCACTAAAGTCTAAAATCAATGTGACGGACGCCTCTTAAAAGTCAATATCAAATTAGAGGTGGTAAACGAGTTCGGTCATTTCGGGTCTAATTATATTCAGTTCGGGTTGATACGAGTTTGGTGCGATTTTAGTACATGTTTATAGTGATTCTAGTTCAGGTATCGGGTCGGTTGATTTTCGAATAAGTTATTTCGAGTTGGTTGATTTCGGTTCGAGTCAATATCGGGTTAATAGGAGATCGATCAGTTTTAGTCGAGTATTTCAGGCTGAGTTAGGTTTTTCCACCCCATATATGATTTTTATATAGCTTGATATTTGGTTTTTTGGTGAGTTGTGCGATAATTCACATCTCATTTTCTTCATTTATTTTAATATATATTTTTTATTTTGGGTTGCCTTCAGTTCGGATTACTTTCGATTTGGTTGAAAATGATTCAGGTTCATTTGATTTGGTTGAAAAACAGTTCGAGTCCACAAAATAACTAAACATTTCGTTGTAACTAAAATTCGGGTCGTTTTCAGTTCGGTTTGGTTTATTTCGAGTTTTAGATCATGTTAGGGTCGATTTTAGGTCTCGATTATGGTTTCATGTCAAATTTATCAGGTCTAATTATTAAATTATTAATCACCACAAAATTATATATTTCTATTTATATTATTAAATCCTTAGTTAAAAATATTTAAAAATAAAATATTAATTTTTTATTTTAAAAAATATTTTTCATACGTTTATATAATCTTTAAACAATATAACTAAAAATTATACTTAAAAATCTAACATAAAACTTATAAATTTATATACAAATTTTTTCACTTCATTTATGATAATTTGTTAAATTATTTTTTATAATTATATATTTTTTCTTGTACGCAAAAAAAAATATTATTAACTAGAAATTTAAATCAAATAGATTCAATAATTTCCCCCTTATGTGTCATGGTTAGGTTGGCGTCCAATTTCACTACCATCTACCGGTGTATAAATATTTATTAGCAAATGTGCGTGACATAATTAACTTTGTTTCTTTCTCCCTTTGATATTTAAAGCTTGTAGCACATTTCAATGTTAGGTAAATGGACAATCCAATCTTTGGAATATACGTCAAAGCTTAATCCATCATCATTAAATGAATTATCTTAAATTTGTAGATTCTACCAAAACGATCTTAAATTTTTATTTGTTCAACTAACTACGATTAAAGTTAGACAGTCTCTGAGGGAGAGCCATAATTGAAAGTATCTTTTTTTTTGTTATATGCATGTCTTACGGTTCATATTTAGAGTATGAGATTGTTTCTCTCAACAATGCCGTCTTCAGGGTTCGAATTTACGTCCTCTTTTTAGAATGTATTGTGTCTTACCAATGTACTCAACACTTGTTTTTTTTTTAATATTTATTACAAGGTCTAATTTTAATTATAAGTTTAATTTTTAATATTTATTACAATGGTCTATTTTTTTAATATTTGTTATTAGACCTACCATTAAAATTCAATGTTTTCAATATTTATTACTATCGATCTAATTTTTTGCAATATTGGTTATTAGAGGCACAAATTTTCTCCTAATAGTTGTTATTAGACCCACTAGGGTGGAAATTGAGTGAGGAATATCCGAAAACCGTGGGATCTGAACCAACAGGATGGAGAATAACCGAAACCTTCACCCACGGGACAGGGACGGAGAAAATTTTATCACCGAAGCTCAAATGGGGATGGGGGGTGGGGATTGCTATATATGAACCGTGAGGATAACTGAACTGTAACCGTATAAATAACTGTGGGTATCCCCGAAAAATATTCACAAGGATCTCTGGTATTTTACAATTTTTTTAAAATATATAAAATTAACTCTCATTTACATGTATACCTACTATTATCAATATATTTGTGTATTTTGTTTAAACCTTATTAAGTTTGGGTGACCTCTATAGTAATTTATCATTTTTTGTTAATTATATAATCTATTCATCTTTCTATTTCTGCCGTTCATTTTACACAAAAATCTTGTTCCCCTTCAATCATATGTTTAAGTGTAATGAGTATATGATGTGTAAATTGAAATCGACCATATATTTTGGTTAGTAGAATATTAAATTTTGTTTAACTTTTTGGGATGAGGATTCCCCGAAAATCGTGGGGATCCGATGGGTATGGGGATGCGTGTAATCACTAATTTTGTAACACCCGAGTTTGGGGGTCGAGTGAATTAAAATAATAAAATATTATTTTTGGGCATCGTGTTTTCAAAACAAATAAAATTTATGTTGGGCTTGTCTTGATTTAAAACCCAATTCCATGAATTTTAGGATTTTGGAGATAGCCATCTCATTAATGACAATTTTGTAAATAGTTGGACTTGCAAAAGGTTTTTTTGTAAATAGTTGGACTTGCAAAAGTAAAACCTTTTCTTTTACTTTTCAAACACTAAAAAGGCTATCATCTCCTACCTTTAGACTTCTAACGTGAAAACCCCTTCACCATTGTGGTTTACTATTTCATCATCCTTCTTGCTTGTTGTTGGAGATTTTTCAAAGGTAAACTCGTTTTTATGTTACCCTCATCTTCCTCTTCCTCCCCATATAATTTGTTTTCATTGAAGCTCACTATTTTGCATTTTTCGATTTTGAAGCTTTGGATTAAAAATGCTAACTTTGTAAGCTTTAACTTAAGTTTTTGATTTATTGATGTTAGATAAGTTTTTTGCTATCTAAAAGGTTCAACATACTTGATTTTTACATGGTTTTATAAAGATTCACGAAATTGGGTTTAAGTGGGGTTTTAGAGGGGTTTAAGGGTGAGTTTTGGGGGTGTTTGATGTGGGAAATTGTTAGCTGATGGTTGAGGGTTGTTTTGGAAGTTTTTAGGAGTGTTATAAGTGTTAGAATCAATGGTTTTAGGCTGTGGCTATGGGCTGATCGAAAATGGCATTTTGGGGTTGTCTTTAGCTTGAATTCATGTGTTTTGTGCTTGGTTTGTGTTCTGGGTTTGCTACATTGATTTGTGGACTGAATTGTGGTTATTTTGATTGTGTTGGGATGTTTAGAAGCAAGGAATTGTGCTGGTGAAGCTTCAGAATCGAATCTGAAACCGTTGGGAGCTTGATCGGCTAATGTTGTTGAGCTTGGATTAGTCGGTGAGTGGTTAATGATTTCAACTTGGTTTAAGTTGGTTTTCAAACGTTGGTTCAAGCATGTGGACCTAGGTTGGGCTTGGTAAACCCACTTAGAGTTGGGATTAGATTGGTAGTCTAATCCCAAGCTTTAGTTAGAGACTTTGGTTGAACTCTAAATGCTTGTTATGCCTCTTGTTTTATATTAATTGTGATTAATGTGGTTATGTATATTGAGATATACATGTGTGTTGAGGCATGATATTGATGCATTGTTATATGCATGTGGTTGTGGAAATGAGGTTTGTGCATGATGGTAAATCATGGTGTGTACGTGCTAAGCACGGAAATTGGTAAGAAATAGTGTGGTGAAAGATTATGAAATGTATTAGTATTGGCACTAGTATGCTTGGGTACATTGATCGATCATTAGGATGTTTAGTGTGCACACAAGAGTCAAAATGCGCGCGCGGTTTTGATGATGGTAGTCATCAAGATGGAGTACGGATTCGCCCGGAAATCTTCTTATATATGTTAGTCGGTGATGAGTGGAATCCCATCGACGGGGCGTGAGGATGAGTGGAATCCCTTCCGCGTGAAACAATGATGAGTTTAATCCCATCGTAAGGTAATGGTTGTGTTGTTGGATGTGAATTCCAACAGTTATCCGCATATTCAGGTCATAGCTAGGTGCCAATACGGATTGTGGAATGTGTTTGCTAATACATTGATGTATGTGTTTCCATATGTTGTGTTTATGGACTCGTTGAGCATGGCATGATAATGATATTGTGTTCATGCATCATTCATAATTGACTCATGTGGTTCGAAGGTAAGATCATGCATTCTACCTTGGTTGTGTGCTCGTGCTTGGACCCTGCATTGTCAAGGTTTGTTTTATGAGCTTACCCTCACTAAGCTTTATGCTTACGCTCTCTTTTGTTCGACAATGCAGATCCGTAGTTCGTGGGTTGCTTGTGCAAGGAGAGGGCCTCCAAGTGTGCTAGTTGAGCTTTTGCTACCCTCAAGTATGAACTATTTAAGTTATGGATGTAACAAGCAATGGGATTTGAGCTTTTGATGTATGTTGTTGTTTGTGTTAGGAGCATGTTTAGACTCCTATGTTTTGTGGATGTTTTGCTTTAGGCTTGCTTATGCCTTGTATGTTGGCCTTGTGCCCTTTTATGAATGCTCTTATGTGTGTTTGTTTAAAGCATGATTTCTTAAATGCTATGTAAGCTTCCTTTGTTGAATGATGACCCTTTTAATGTATGTCTTTTATATGTATGTTGTGTGTTAAGCATGCTTGTTGTAGGGTGCTTTGCATTTAGGATTAATGCATGTTTGGTTGGATGGCTTAGTTGGTGTTTTGAGGCAGCCTTGTGCCTTAAACCAGCTAAAACCTGTCTGTTCACAGTAGGCGTATCGAAACGGTTGGGCCCGTTTTGATACAGTCCTCTTGTTTTAGGCCAAGCGTTTCGATACGCGGGGAGGCGTTTCGATATTATTTTGCTACTGGAAATCTGAGATTTTGACGAGAAATTGAGGGTATCAAAACGGGCTCAGGTGTTTCGAAACGATCTTCGTAGCGTTGACCACGAGAAGTTGACCGATGAGGGCGTATCGATACGGTCAACCAACGTTTCGATACGGTCTTCTCGAGCTGACTTTGGCCAGTTGACCTAGTCAAGGCGTATCGATACCCTCTTTGGGCGTATCGATACGGCCTGCAATTTAAGTTAAAATAGGCTGTTTTTGGTTTGCTATTTAGTTGTTAACCTCGCTTGTTGCTTCCGCTGTCGTTGTTTCACATAGGACATATTAATGCATCTAGACAAGATAATAATAAATGAAAAGTTTTCTCGGGTTGTTAACCGAAGTGAAGCCTTAACGGGTTTTGCCTCAGTTATCCCCGTGTAACCCACTCGGACCGGTCAAGCGTCTGGACCGGAACGAGAAGGTTACACTTGTTGGTATCAGAGCCTGAGGTTTTCGAGACCTCGAGCAGGTAAGTGAGGTAAGTTAAATTCTTGTATTGCAATTGCATGGTATTTGCTTACCATGTAAGTATGTTTGCTTGCTTATCAAGTATGCCTTGATGCTTGCTTGTTTGATCGTGTATGTATGTTGTTTGAAGCATGTTGAGTAGAGTCCCATTGCTTCTATTACACCGGAAAAATGATTTTTAGGTGAGGGAAACATACTTGAGCCACTTGGACCCTTGCCCTTGCTAACCCTATTTTGTATGTTGTTGTTGTAGTTGTTATCTGTGAGCGCTTATGTCGAGGCCTAGAGGTAGACCGAGGCTGGTTTGTCAGGAGCCTCGTGTTGCGGCTTCTGTTAATGAGCCAATGGCTAGAGTAGAGGCTCCTATGGAAGAGCATGTTGTTGGAGTCGGAGCTCCCCCCCCACCACCACCTTCTCAGCCTGATGTGGGAGGCGAGGCTGGAGCTGAGGGAGCGGGACCTCAGGTTGGTCAGGGTGGCCAAGGTCCTGCAGGAATAGATATGGCTCCGCTAGTTCAAGCTATAGCGGGAGCGTTTCAGGCTGCAGTTGCCGGAGCTCAGGCTGTAGCTTAGCCGAGAGGTGATGATGCTAGCTTACCGTTAGAGAGGCTTCGTAGCCTAGGGGCTGATGAGTTCAGGGGATCTACACTTGAGAGGTCAGAGTTGTGGCTAGAGAAGATAGTCCGTATTTTAGCTTAGATGGGATGTGTTGGTGCTCGTAAGTTAGGCTGCGTAGTTTCGTTACTTTAGGGTGATGCCTACACCTGGTGGGTCACCATTACTACCGGCGTGCCTGAGGCCGAGATTAGTTGGAACTTCTTTGAGACTGCTTTTATGAAGAGGTATTTGGGGCCGAGATATCTGGATGAGAAGAAGCGTGAGTTCATGGCTCTTGTTCAGAGAGACACTTCAGTGACAGATTATGAGATCCGCTTTGTCCGACTGAGTCAGTATGCTCCGAAATTGGTTCCTACTGAGAGGGACCGTTGTGATCAGTTCAAGTATGGGCTTCATGAGGAAGTCAAGAGGTACACCTTAGATTCAAATTATTCTGATTTTGATGTCTTGGTCGCTAGGGCCAAGGACATCGAGCATAGCTTGGGGCTGACCAAGCGTTCGGGAGGATCTAGTTCGGGGAAGAGGCACAACAATTTTGATCGTGGTGATGCCAAGAGGCATCAGGGCAGTGGACATCAGTTTCATCATAGGCGTGGCGGTGACCACCATGGTAGAGGCCATCAGGGCCATAGAGCTGGAGGGCGTTTGCCCGAGTGCACTCGTTGTGGGAGACAACATTCAGGAGAGTGATGGGGGAACTTTCATGCTTGCTGGAACTGTGGGTCGAGAGACCACTTCAGGAGAGAGTGTCTGCATCAGGCGACACATGCACCGATTCAGGCTCAAGCTCCTGCGAGAGCGATTGACTATCAGAGAGGCTGTGGGCGCGGTCGTGGTTACTTCCAGCCGAGGGCTGATGCACCTAGGATAGAGGCACCGAGGAATCTTACCCATGTTGTGGCAGTTCAGCTAGGGGTGTTCATATCCGGGTACCCGGATTTTCGGGTACCCTAAATTTCGGGTACCCGGAACTTTCGGGTACCTAAAAGTCGGCCCGTGACCCGGCTCATAAGAACCGGGTACCCGCAAAATTCGGGTACCCGGTTTATTTTTTATATATTTTTTAAATCTAATTTTTTAAAAAAATACATAAGAAACACATAAAATTTCATGATATATATTTCAAACACTAAAAATATTGATTTGTGGTTAGATTTAAGAGAGAAATGTTTGGATATATATGTATATATATTAAAGTTTATCGACAAAAGAAGGTATTAAAAATATTAATTTCGATCCTGATTTTTTTCGACTCTAATATTGACAAATTAATATAATTATTTTTGAAAACTTATAAACTTAAAAGTATATAATACAAGTATAAAAAGAAGTTAGGGGTTTAAAATTAATTTTTAAGGAAAAATAATAAGAAACATAAAATGAAAATAGAATTTAAAATATAAAATATATAAATATTAAAATTAGCGGGTCGGGTCGGGTACCCGGTTATAAAAATTTTTTGGCCTTGACCCGGCCCAACTACCCGGAAAAAATTACAGGTCGGGTACCCGACCCGAAAAAATCGGGTACTTTAATATAAATACCCGGTAAAATTAAATCGGGTAGGCGGGTCGACGGGTCGGGTAGTTTTGAACACCCCTAAGTTCAGCCAGAGGCCGGTGGACCAACTAGAGTCTACGCACAGAGGGAGGCAGGGAATGACACAAATGTGATAACAAGTAATTTCGAGTTACAGTCCATGTCTTCTCTTTCCTTAGTTGATTCGGGTTTCACGCATTCTTACATTTTGAGTGAGTATGCAAAGAAGTTAGACATACCTGTTGATATCTTAGATGTAGGGATGCATGTGACTAGTTCCTTCGGTGAGACATTTGTAGTTAGACGGATGTATAGGAGGTGTCTGTTGAAGATTCAGGGTCATGTGTTTCCTGTTGATGTGATGGAGCTTCCGTTCTACGGGTTTGATATTATCTTGGGTATGGATTTGTTGGTTGAGCACAGAGCTAGTGTAGATTTTGAGACAAAGAGGATTGCGTTGAATCTTTCTGATGACTACGAGGTAGTAGTAGTAGTCGAGAATGTTAAGTTCTTGTCGAATGTTGTGTCAGCTTTAGAGGCTCATAGGTTGATGGATTCCGATTGTGGGGTTTATTTAGCGTATGTGATGAATCCGAATATGAGTGAGGTTAGACCGAAAGATATCAGAACTGTTTGTGATTTTCTTGATGTGTTTCCAAAAGAGTTACCAGATATGCCTCCTGACAGAGATGTAGAGTTTGTGATTGAGACTGTTTCAGGGTCTACTCCAGTTTCTATTGCTCCGTACCGTATGGCTCCGAAAGAGTTGAAGAGTCAGCTTCCGGAGTTGTTAGAACGATGTTTTATTAGGCATAGTAGTTCGCCTTAGGGTGCTCCCGTGTTGTTTATGAAGAAGAAGGATGACAATATGAGGATGTGTATCGACTACAGACAATTGAACCGGTTGATAGTAAAGAACAAGTATCCGTTGCCTCGTATAGATGACTTGTTTGATCAGTTGAGGGGTGCCTCTGTTGAAGGATGACATATTAATGCATCTAGACAAGATAATAATAAATGAAAAAGTTTTCTTGGGTTGTTAACCGAAGTGAAGCCTTAACGGGTTTCGCCTCGGTTATCCCCGTGTAACCCACTCGGACAGGTCAAGCGTCCGGACCGGAACGAGAGGGTTACACTTGTTGGTATCAGAGCCTGAGGTTTTCGAGACCTCGGGCAGGTAAGTGAGGTAAGTTAAATTCTTGTATTGCAATTGCACGGTATTTGCTTGCCATGTAAGTATGTTTGTTTGTTTATCAAGTATGCATTGATGCTTGCTTGTTTGATCGTGTATGTATGTTGTTTGAAGCATGTTGAGTAGAGTCCCATTGCTTCTATTACACCGGAAAAAGGAATTTTAAGTGAGGGAAACATACTTGAGCCACTTGGACCCTTGCCCTTGCTAACCCTGTTTTGTATGTTGTTGTTATAGTTGTTATCTGTGAGCGCTTATGTCGAGGCCTAGAGGTAGACCGAGGCTGGTTCATCAGGAGCCTCATGTTGCGGCTCCTGTTAATGAGTCGGTGGCTGGAGTAGAGGCTCTCGTGGAAGAGCATGCTGTTGGAGTCGGAGCTCCCCCACCACCACCACCTCCTCAGCCTGATGTGGGAGGCGAGGCTGGAGCTTAGGGAGCGGGACCTCAAGTTGGTCAGGGTGGCAAAGGTCCTGCATGGATAGATATGGCTCCGCTAGTTCAAGCTATAGCGGGAGCGTTTTAGGCTGCAGTTGCCGGAGCTCAGGGTGTAACTTAGCCGATAGGTGATGATGCTAGCTTACCGTTAGAGAGGCTTCGTAGCCTAGGGGCTGATGAGTTCAGGGGATCTACACCTGAGAGGTCAGAGTTGTGGCTAGAGAAGACAGTCCGTATTTTAGCTCAGATGGGATGTGTTGGTGCTCGTAAGTTGGACTGCGTAGTTTCGTTACTTTAGGGTGATGCCTACACCTGGTGGGTCACCATTACTACCAACATGCCTGAGGCCGAGATTAGTTGGAACTTCTTTGAGACTGCTTTCAGGAAGAGGTATTTGGGGCCGAGATATCTGGATGAGAAGAAGCGTGAGTTCATGGCTCTTGTTCAGAGAGACACTTCAGTGATAGATTATGAGATCCGCTTTGTCCGACTGAGTCAGTATGCTCCGGAATTGGTTCCTACTGAGAGGGACCATTGTGATCGGTTCAGGTATGGGCTTCATGAGGAAGTCAAGAGGTACACCTTAGATTTAGATTATTCTGATTTTGATGTCTTTGTCGCTAGGGCCAAGGACATCGAGCATAGCTTGGGGCTGACCAAGCTTTCGGGAGGATCTAGTTCGGAGAAGAGGCACAACAACTTTGATCGTGGTGATGCCAAGAGGCATCGGGGCAGTGGACATCAATTTGATCATAGGCGTGGCGGTGGCCACCATGGTAGAGGCCATCAGGGCCATAGAGCTGGAGGGCGTTTGCCCCAGTGCACTCGTTGTGGGAGACAACATTCAGGAGAGTGATGGGGGAACTTTCATGCTTGCTGGAACTGTGGGTCGATAGACCACTTCAAGAGAGAGTGTCCGCATCAAGCGACACATGCACCGATTCAGGCTCAAGCTCATACGAGAGCGATTGACTATCAGAGAGGCTGTGGGCGCGGTCGTGGTTACTTCCAGCCGAGGGCTGATGCACCTAGGATAGAGGCACCGAGGAATCTTACTCATGTTGTGGCAATTCAGCCAGAGGCCGGTGGACCAACTAGAGTCTACGCAAGAGGGAGGCAGGGAATGACACAAATGTGATAGCAAGTAATTTCGAGTTACAGTCCATGTCTTTTCTTTCCTTAGTTGATTCGGGTTCCACGCATTCTTACATTTTGAGTGAGTATGCAAAGAAGTTAGACATACCTGTTGAGATCTTAGATGTAGGGATGCATGTGACTAGTTTCTTCGGTGAGACAGTTGTAGTTAGACGGATGTATAGGAGGTGTCCGTTGAAGATTCAGGATTATGTGTTTCCTGTTGATATGATGGAGCTTCCGTTCTACGGGTTTGATATTATCTTGGGTATGGATTGATTGGTTGAGCACAAAGCTAGTGTAGATTTTGAGACAAAGAGAATTGCGTTGAATCTTTCTGATGACTACGAGGTAGTAGTAGTAGTCGAGAACGTTAAGTTCTTGTCGAATATTGTGTCAACTTTAGAGGCTCATAGGTTGATGGATTCCAGTTGTGGGGCTTATTTAGCGTATGTAATGAATCCGAATATGAGTGAGGTTAGACCTAAATATATCAGAACAGTTTGTGATTTTTCGGATGTGTTTCCAGAAGAGTTACCAGGTTTGCCTCCTGATAGAGATGTAGAGTTTGTGATTGAGACTGTTTCAGGGTCTACTCCAGTTTCTATTGCTCCGTACCGTATGGCTCCGAAAGAGTTGAAGAGTCACCTTCCGAAGTTGTTAGAACGTGGTTTTATTAGGCATAGTAGTTCACCTTAGGGTGCTCCCTTGTTGTTTGTGAAGAAGAAGGATGGAAATATGAAGATGAGTATCGACTACAGGCAGTTGAACCGGTTGACAGTAAAGAACAAGTATCTGTTTTCTCGTATAGATGATTTTTTTGATCAGTTGAGGGGTGCCTCTGTGTTTTCGAAGATAAATTTGAGATCAGGGTACTATCAGTTGAAAGTAAAAGAATATGATGTTCCGAAGACAGCTTTTAGGAGTAGATATGGTCACTATGAGTTCCTCGTGATGCCGTTTGGGCTCACGAATGCATCAACAGCTTTCATGGATATGATGAACAAAGTTTTCAGAGACTATCTAGACCGATTTTTAGTTGTTTTCATAGACGACATCCTTGTGTACTCGAAATCAGAAGAAGAACATGATGAGCACTTGAGACTTGTTTTACAGAGATTGATGAGTAATCAGTTGTATGCTAAGCTTAGTAAATGTGAGTTATGGATTAGAGAGGTTGTGTTCCTTGACCATGTAGTATCAGCTGAATGTATCCGTGTTGATCCGACGAAGATTGAAGCTATTGTTGACTGGAAACAACCTAAGTCAGTGACTGAGATTAGGAGTTGCCTGGGATTAGCTGGTTACTATAGGAGGTTCGTAGATGGGTTCTCTAGAGTAGCTACCTCGTTGACTAAATTGTTGCAAAAAGGAGTGAAGTTTAAGTGGTCAGATGCGAGACAGAAGGCTTTTGAGAAGTTGAAAGAAGCTTTGACGAATGCTCCAATGCTGGTACAACCAGTTTCAGGGAAAGAGTTTATTATCTATAGTGGTGCTTCCTACGCAGGTTTAGGTTGTGTTCTGATGCAAGAAAGAAGAGTTGTTGCTTATGCTTCGAGACAGGTAAAGGTGCATGAGAAGAACTACCCTACGCACGACATTGAGTTAGCAGCAGTTGTGTTTGCGTTGAAGATTTGGCGTCACTACTTGTATGGTGAGAAGTGCACGGTTTACACTGATCACAAAAGCTTGAAGTATATGATGACTCAGCGAGAGTTGAACTTGAGGCAAAGAAGATGACTTGAGCTGTTAAAAGACTATGATTTGACTATTGAGCTGTTAAAAGGCAAATGTAGTGGCCGATGCGTTGAGCAGAAAAGTTGTAGTTGAGTTACGAGCTATGTTTACTAGACTGAGCGTATCTGATGATGGTCGTTTGATCACAGAGTTGCAAGTGAAGCCTTCTTTGATTCAGATGATTAGAGAGAAACAGTTGCAAGATGTGTCTTTAGTTCCTCATGTTCATGACATAGTCGAAGGTAGACCGACCGGGTTTAGTTTCAGCGATGAGAATGTGTTGTGTTTCAGAGACATAGTTGTAGTACCTGAAGATGTTGAGTTGAGACGTATGATTCTGAGCGAAGCACATTCGAGTCCTTTTTCGATGCATAAAGGTAGTACTAAGATGTACCGAGATCTGAAGAGTGATTATTTCTGGGTTGGTTTGAAGAAGGATGCAGCCGAGTATGTAAGTCGTTGCATGGTTTGTCAGAGAGTAAAGGTAGAACATCAGGTTCCTTCAGGTTTGTTACAGCTTTTGAAAATTCCGGAATGGAAATGGGAGAGAATCACTATGGACTTTGTGTACCGCTGTCTCATTCGAAGAAGAATTCTGTTTGGGTGATAGTTGATATATTCACTATGTGTGCTCATTTCTTAGCAGTGAACACCATAGATTCTTTAGACAAGTTGGCAAGTTTGTATATCCGCGAGATTGTGAGACTTCATGGAGTTACGAAGTCTATTGTATCAGACAGAGATCCGAGATTCACATCGAGGTTCTGGAGTTGTTTGCATAGTGCTCTAGGTAGCCGTTTGCATTTCAGTACTTCGTATCATCCGCGGTCAGATGGTCAGTCAGAGCGAGTGATACATATTTTAGAGGATATACTCCGTTGTTGTGTGATTGACTTCCAAGGTTCTTAGGAGAAGCATTTACCTTTAGTTGAGTTTGCTTACAACAACAGTTACAAGGCTAGTATACAGATGGCGCCTTATGAGGCATTGTATGGTAGACAATGTAGGACTCCGATCTGTTGGGCTGAAGCGGGTCAGAAATTGTTACCTATGCCAGATTTGCTTAAGGAAACTACTGATAAAGTGAAGTTGATTTGTGACCGTTTAAAAACAGCTTCCGATCGTCAGAAATCTTATGCAGATTTGAAGAGAAAAGAGATTGAGTTCTCAACTTGGTTTAAGTTGGTTTTCAAACGTTGGTTCAAGCATGTGGACCTAGGTTGGGCTTGGTAAACCCACCTAGAGTTGGGATTAGATTAGTAGTCTAAACCCAGGCTTTAGTTAGAGACTTTGGTTGAACTCTAAATGCTTGTTATGCCTCTTGTTTTATATTAATTGTGATTAATATGGTTATGTATATTGAGATATACATGTGTGTTGAGGCATGATATTGATGCATTATTATATGCATGTGGTTGTGGAAATGTGGTTTGTGCATGATGGTAAATCATGGTGAGTACGTGCTAAGCACATAAATTGGTAAGAAATAGTGTGGTGAAAGATTATGAAATGTATTAGTATTGGCACTAGTATGCTTGGGTACAATGATCGATCATTAGGATGTTTAGTGTGCACACGAAAGTCAAAATGCGCGCGTGGTCTTGGTGGTGGTAGTCATCAAGATGGAGTACATGTTCGCCCAGAAATCTTCTTATATATGTTAGTCGGTGATGAGTGGAATCCTATCGATGGGGCGTGAGGATGAGTGTAATCCCCTCCGCGTGAAACAGTGATGAGTGTAATCCCAGCGTAAGGTAATGGTTGTGTTGTTGGATGTGAATTCCAACGGTTATCCGCGTATTCGGGTCATAGCTAGGTGCCAATACGGATTGTGGAATGTGTTTGCTAATACATTGATGTATGTGTTTACATATGTTGTGTTTATGGACTCGTTGAGCATGGCATGATAATGATATTGTGTTCATGCATCATTCATAATTGACTCATGTGGTTCGAAGGTAAGATCATGCATTCTACCTTGGTTGTGTGCTCATGCTTGGACCCTGCATTGTCGAGGTTTGTTTTATGAGCTTACCCTCAATAAGATTTATGCTTACGCTCTCTTTTGTTCGACAATGCAGATCCGTAGTTCGTGGGTTGCTTGTACAAGGAAAGGGCCTCCAAGTGTGCTAGTTGAGCTTTTGCTACCCTCAAGTATGAACTATTTAAGTTATGGGTGTAATAGACAAGCAATGGGATTTGAGCTTTTGATGTATGTTGTTGTTTGTGTTAGGAGAATGTTTAGACTCCTATGTTTTGTGGATGTTTTGCTTAAGGCTTTCTTATGCCTTGTATGTTGGCCTTGTGGCCTTTTATGAATGCTCTTATGTGTGTTTGTCTAAAGCATGATTTCTAGAATGCTATGTAAGCTTCCTTTGTTGAATGATGACCCTTTTAATGTATGGCTTTTATATGTATGTTGTGTGTTAAGCATGCTTGTTGTAGGGTGCTTTGCATCTAGGGTTAATGCATGTTTGGTTGGGGGTCTTAGTTGGTGTTTTGAGACAGCCTTGTGCTTTAAACCAACTAAAACATGTCTGTTCGCAGCAGGCGTATCGAAATGGTTGGGCCCGTTTCGATACGGTCCTCTTGTTCTAGGCCAAGCGTTTCGATACGCGGGGAGGCGTTTCGATACCATTTTGCTACTCGAAATCTAAGATTTTGACAAGAAATTGAGGGTATTGAAACGAGCTCAGTTGTTTCGAAACGGTCTTCGTAGCGTTGACCACAAGAAGTTGATCGATGAGGGCGTATCGATACGGTCTCCTCGAGTTGACTTTGGCCAGTTGACCTAGTCAAGGCGTATCGATACCCTCTTTGGGCGTATCGATACGACCTGCAGTTTATGTTAAAATGAGCTGTTTTTGGTTTGCTGTTTGGTTGTTCACCTTGCTTGTTGCTTCCGCTGTTGTTGTTTCACATAGGACATATTAATGCATCTAGACAAGATAATAATAAATGAAAAAGTTTTCTCGGGTTGTTAACCGAAGTGGAGCCTTAACGGGTTTCGCCTCGGTATCCCTGTGTAACCCACTCGGACCGGTCAAGCGTCCGGACCGGGACGAGGGGGTTACAAATTTTGTCCCGAAACTTAAACTCATTTTTTTCTTCGCATTTTGGGCTTGTATTGGGCTAAAATAATAATAATAATAATTAAAAACAAAATAAAAATTAATAAATTAAAAAAAAAGAAAAAGAAAAAAGAAAAAAAATTAATTGTCATTAGTACAATTGTATTATTAGTATTATTATTATTCATTACTATCATCGTTCGTTACTATTATTATTATTACTTGTTATTTATTATAAGTATTATAATTAAGATACTATTAGTATTATTCTTATTATTACTAATCATTATTATCATGGTATATTGCATTATTATTATTTTAATCTTACTACTATTAATACTTAGTATTAACGTTATTATGTCAATATTATTATTATTATTATTATTATTATTATTATTATTATTATTATTATTAGTATTATTCATTAGTATCATCATCAATATTATTATTCTCCATCATTATTTATTTTTATTGTTAATATTGTTATTGTTGTTATTATCACTTATTCTTATTTATATTATTATTATTATTATCATTCTGACTAATCTATGTAAATAAAAAATCTGTGAACAAATAAATACAACCCACTTTAATTAGGTTCACATAACAAGAGTCCAAAATAAATAAATATTCATCCCAAAATAATGGGAGCCCATAAAACATTACAAAAAAAAATCTAATGTTAACTCTTGCTCTCTGCGCAGCTGACCTCTAGCCGTCAGATCTTTTAGATATGACGGTCCAGATCAAGCCCAGGTCGAAACCTTAGGGAGCCCTCTCTTTCAGCTCTACGCCGTACTATTCGGACCGTTGGATGGGGGCGACATCAGACGCTCCAAGATCAAAACAGGAAACTTTTAGAACTCCCACGCTCCACGTGCCAACCCTTCAGAGTCAACACGCAACGTTTGGTGCTCCCACGCGCGCGCGTCATCAACACGCGCGGACGGTTGACCTTCCCGCTTCTGGCATGCCCGACACGCATGCCATCTTCACGCTTTGGTCTCCTCCCATTTTCGGCAACGGCGACATGCAAAAGCAAAAGAGAGTTGGCCAGAGACCCAAAAATAGCAACAAAAAAGAACAAAAAAAAAATAAAAGCAATGAATTAAAGCAAATATCAACCACGACAAATTCAGAGCAATTCAGAAGCAATTATGTTTATCGTTGCATGAATTCGACATATAAACCGAAACCCAAATGATTGTAAAGGAAGATTTTCAAAAAAAAGAAGAAGAGCAACTTGTAATCCGAAAAAGCAATACAAAAATTTTCAGAAGCATTTCTATTCTCCTGATCTCTTTTTTTTTTCTTTTCATTGCATGCACCAAAAAGATAAAAAAGATAAAAAATAAAAAAAAAATTGAAAAGGATTTTTTTACCTATGTCATTTGGTATTTCAGCCGCGTTTCCTTGCATTCTCCCTACTGATAAGCCGTCGGCCTTCGTCGGGTGTTGGCACGATGAGGTAGCGGCGAGATAAAGGGGGTTCTTGATTTTTGGAGCGAGTGGGGTTCGATTTTCGCTTCTAGGGTTTTAAAAGGGAGTTCGTTTTTTTTTCTGGCGGCCTCGCGTTTATTTCAAAGGTTTTCTTTTAAGGTAGAAAATGGACAGAAGGGAAGGTTTGGCTCTCGCCGGCTATGAGTTTGTGGTGATCGGCGAGAGAGAAAAGCTTTCGGTTTTGGAAGAAAGGGGGGCATTTGGTTTGAGGTTTTTTAAAGTGCCAACAGGCTTTCAAAACGCCCAAAGAGTGTCTTTTATAGTGTTTTAAAAATTTTAGAATGCTTTAATTGTCCTCATACTCCTCCGTGTTTTAGATTGGCACTGAAAGGGCTTCCGCTCTTCAAAATTCCGCCCTTGGTCCCCATATTTTAAAATCGTTTTTAATTTAGCCCATAATCGAGCCATATTTTAAAATTCCTCCCTTGGTCCCCATATTTTAAAATCGTTTTTAAAATTCCTTGAAACCCTTTTGAGTCTTGCAATTTCACCCCTTTAATCAGCGGTAAAATGTCTCAATCAGCCCCTCTTGTCGTGCATGTCTAAATTTCAGTTTTTTGTTGTTCATATTTATATTTTGATGTTAATATGCTTTAAATTCGGTAACATTATGTTATTGCATTATTTTATGTGGTAATGTTGCATGTAGTATAATTTTGTATGTTTGTATGTGTCATGAAGTTTTAAGTAGTCGTATATATATGGTGAATTTCTTTTTACATAGTCAAGAACACCTACATATTATTTGGTTTCATTCCTATGCAAATATATGTTATAAAATTTTTATATAACTATGCCCATGTATATGTCATTTAATCTTGTCCTATGTAATGATATGTATCGTATAAAGTTTTTTAGAACCATATAAATATATGATATATGCCATTTTTACGTGATTATATATATGTATATCATGTAGTATTTTATATGCATATTTACATGCTTTTCTTGTCCTATGTATGGCTATTCATGCTTATTATTGGTTCATGCATTGTTTTTATTCTCAATGTGTTGTTGGTTATATGTCATTCCAAGTCACATTTGGAACATAAAAAATAGAACCACGCGATGTCCTTTTATTCGGAAATGAACGAGGCCAGTACCAGTCGTAGTGGTGGTGGTTCGGACGTTCATTCTCGAATATTAGGGCTTTCGAAATTTACTCGTGTGTATAACCACATCTTGGTTAAAATTGTCACTTCGGTTCGTAAAATTTGATTTTAATTAAGCGGTAAAGTTTTGCTACCAATTTTTGGCACGTCGAGGGTGCTAACCCTTCCTCGCGTGTAACCGACTCCCGAACCCTTTTGAATCTCTGGTTTCTATTTTCGGTGTCCGGTCTACCATTTCAAAGTGACCGGTGGCGACTTTTTCTACCTTCTATTTTTTAAAAATCTTTTTTCAAATCCCCAATTCTCAAATATTTTTCTAAAACCCCATAATATTTATAAAAAAACAAAATACCAATCTTCAAAATCCATCTTTCTTCTAATTTAAATCCTCTTTTTAAAACTCTATTTCAAAATTCTAAATTCTCAAAATCCTCCTTTCATACCCCACATTTCGAAAGGTAATTTTAAAACGGGTCGCTACAGATGGCGACTCCGCTGGGGAGAAAATTTTTGTTTTTTAAAAAACAAAACAAAAAAGAGAGTCCAGCCAATAAAATTTTACCGCTTCATTAATATCGAAGGTTGCGAACTAAAGTGACGAATTTAACCGATATTTGTTTAAGAACGCGAGTTTATTTCGAACACATTCATTTTTGGCATATGCACCCTTTCGTCTAAGTAAGGGGAAAACGTTAGTGCTTTCGCGAGGATACCGTTCCTCCGTATGGGCCTAGTAAGTACCTTCGAGGCTCGACTACCTTATATCTCTGTGGGAATATCGTTTCCCCGTACGGATATAGTTAAAGGGTCCCCTCGAATTGAACTCAGTTGAAATGAGCCTATAATGGGTGATGACCGAAGCCTTGCTACCCTTAGGAGGGGACAACAAGGACAATTCGAGTATCGCCTAGAACCAAAATTGCATGTAGTGAACTAGAAAGCCTACCCCTTTAGAGCCATGCGGATAACCTAGGTGAACTAGACGAGATAAATAGGGCTGCTTGTTTATGCTTGTCTTCTATCTTATTAATTATGACCATTCGACACTAACCCATTTCTTTTTTCTTTTTTTACATTTATTTTGCATACATACCATGACATAATGGTGTTGAGTCAAGGTGGTTTTACCCATTTCGGGGGCTTTCATTATGGATGAGAGGTTGCTAAAAAGGATGTCAATTCATGAATCCGACGTGAGCCAGTGATGAATCAGATGGTCTAAGGAGACAATTTACCGAGCAGACGCATAGTTGAGCAATACAAAGCCTTTCTCCGTCATAAGAAGGTCGAACAAGATCAAATCTACTCCAAATGTTTGAAGTCGCGGAATTACCCAGTCAAGCTCAAGGAGGTGGCCGAGACGAGTATGGAACTAAGGGATCAATTCAGCTTCGAAAAGACAGCTTGACCATTTCATCCGGGACTTGACACTGACACACCCCAACGAATTCTAGACGATTGAAGAAGAAAGTAAATCCGGCCTCAACATTTTATTCAAGACATTCATTTCCTCAGACGCAATTCGGAGACGCAAAGGGGCATCTCTGGGAAATTGCTATGACTACCTTGCAACAAGGAACCTCTTTTATGTATAAATGACAGTTAGCCTAAGGGGAATCACCTATGTGACCAACACCTTTATTCGCATACGCATTTGCATACATTTTATTGCATTATGCGTTTCAAACTTCATTTCTTAACATAATTACTTACAACATTAAATTTCATACATTCGTTACAACATGCCCATCGCTAATTGGGCATCAAAGTTTTTGTCCATTCAATGTTAAAACTCTTTGTTCAAATCCATAATGTGTTCATCACACCATGCTAACCAGGAGAGACTCTCGTCTAAATGAAAAGAGAATGAATGATCGAGCGGCTAGCTTGGACAGCTTCAAAGACACTTGGCTCAGAATCAAAGGGAGTTAATATTGTATGCAAAAACCCAATTCTCATGATTGGTGAAAACTGATTGTACTTAGGGAAATGGTACGACCACCGGTAAAGGCAATTCAAATCCGTTAATCCCTGTGCATTTGGGAAAAATGCAAAAGAAACAAGCTAAGTTGTGGGTTTTGATTATTTTATTTTTTAAATTCTATTTTGAAAACATTTGTTGCATTCTTTGATTCTTTAAACATTTCATTCTTATGAATTCTCTATTGTTTTCTAAATATACATGTATATACTGTTATAGAAATACATTTTAAAAAAACCCAAATGTTGAGGATATTACAAATGGAAACACTATCTGTTCTACTCAAGGTAAAGGGGAGTGACAATGAGTGATCGAAAGTGATGGGCCACTCCCATTGAGTGAATTCTCCTCTCAAGCATTGTTGTCTAAGATCTTTGAAGGAAGCGATAACCCGAAAATATCTACCACCTGAAGACTATTTTGATATGCAAGTATGGGAGGACATTTGGACCCAAGCTAAGGATCAATTCCCCACCAGGGGGCAAAAGGATGAAAGTGTGTGGACAAATGAGCAACTTTCAATTTAAATCATGCTATGAAGAGAAAAAGTGCAATTAAGGAGACACTTGCTCTAATCTTTACAAAAAAAGACATACAAAGGATGGCAAAAAAAAGTTCGTGCTCAATGAAGCCGACCTAGACCAAGATCAAAGTCACCAACGCGTGAGCCCAGATCAACAAAAAGGGCTAAAAGAACTCTTCATCCAAATGCAACGTAAGCAACGAAAAGAAAGTTTATGCTAAAAAAGCCCACGTAAATCGAGTTGAAAGTTATCAAAGTTGAAACCAAAAGTGAAGTCGCTAAATCAAGAAGCGCGAGCTATGATAATTCTTCATCCAATTGTACCTCTACTTAGATTAATCGGAGGTACATACCAACACAATGCAAAGGTGCAAGTTGATCCGAAACTACACTTAATGAAAGGCGAACACCCCAAAAATGGACAGTCTAAAGCGATCCAAGCATATCCACATCAGACAATACATGATGATCCTCAATTCGGGGAATATGTCCCCCTTCTGTCATAACCACGGGCCGTAGCCTTCATTTCAAGACCTACAAGACCACTCCGACCATACACGGATGGATGAATTTGTCTTCAAAATATATTCCGCCTATCAGAGTTAACCTTTCTTCAAGGATTGCCACGCTTCTAATGCTTGATCGAGATCAAAAACGAGGGAAGGATGTGGCACGGTGAGTTAGTGAGTCAATGAGAGCCACCATCAAATCGGGTAGAAACTAGGTATGAGAGTATCCCCTCTCAGAAGCTTGATAGCCTGAAAAGGTTTTCACATGTATGTCCTTTACAACATTCGTGGATTTTCAAAAATTCCATTTGAGTCAGTACTTTTTCAAAAAACCCGCAACTAGGTTTTCGTAAATATCACTTGTCGTGATTTTCCAAAACGTATATGTGTACATAATATAATTACTTTTCCAACAGGCATCTCACACTCTATATCAATACAAAAGATTTCTCTACATTTCTTCACAAACGGTTTCGAAAGTACAAGGACCAACAGCAAGCTTGTTGGCCGATTGCACAAAAAAAAACAAAACAATTTTAAAGAAAGCATTCAAGAGTTGACTTCCTCCCTAAAGAGGTGACATTTCGGAAGATGATAGCCAGACCCACAAAAGGTTGGGGTATCATTGAAACCGTTTGATCAAGACCACAAGACCGAGCCAATATAACTACAAAATCAGGGGGCATCCCTTTGAATGTCAACATCAAGATTAGTTGTATTATATATCATTCACATCAGCATCAGTACATTCATCATGCATTCGCATCAAGCATCTAAACCATATATTAGGTTACATGCATCCATACTAAGCACACATACCTCATTCATACATAAAAACAAACATGTCAAAAACAATGGCAAAATGACGAATCCTCAACCAAAAGAAAGCCACGCCAACAAAAAAAATCAGATCAACAAAGAAGTTGAACCCACCAAGAGGAGCAACTACAACACCAACTCTAATTTTATCTAGATTTCGTCCTACCGTTGATGGTAGTGGATCTCTTCAAACTCAGATCTTGGTATGTCGTTGATGGTATATCAGATCTCATTCTCTTCAGGTTTCGTCTTACTGTTGATGGTGTAGCGGACCTTTGATCATGCCTCTTTGTCAGAGTCGTAGCTTGATCAACCCTTCTATTTGGATCTCGTCCTACCGTTGATGGTAGCGGATCTCCTCTAATTTGGATCTTGGTGTGCCGTTGATGGTGTATCAGATCTCTTCCTCTTCAGGTTTCGTCTTACCGTTGATGGTGTAGCGGACCTTTGATCATGCCTCTTCATCAGAGTCGTAGCTTGATCAACCCTTCTATTTGGATCTCGTCCTACCGTTGATGGTAGCAGATCTCCTTCAATTTGGATCTTCGTGTGCCGTTGATGGTGTATCGGATCTCCTCCTCTTTAGGTTTCGTCTTACTGTTGATGGTGTAGCGAACCTTTTATCATGCCTCTTCGTCAGAGTCGTAGCTTGATCAACCCTTCTATTTGGATCTCGTCCTACCATTGATGGTAGCATATCTCCTCCAATTTGGATCTTGGTGTGCCGTTGATGGTGTATCGGATCTCCTCCTCTTCAGGTTTCGTCTTATCGTTGATGGTGTAGCGGACCTTTGATCATGCCTCTTTGTCAGAGTCGTGGCTTGATCAACCCTTCTATTTGGATCTCGTCCTACCGTTGATGGTAGCAGATCTCCTTTACTCAGATCTTGGTATGCCGTTGATGGTATATCGGATCTTCTTTTCAGGTTTCGTCTTACCGTTGATGGTGTAGCGGACCTTTGATCATGCCTCTTCGTTAGAGTCGTAGCTTGATCAACCCTTCTATTTGGATCTCGTCCTACCGTTGATGGTAGTGGATCTTCTCTACTCGGATCTTGATATGCCGTTGATGGTATATCGGATCTTTTTTTCAGGTTTCGTCTTACCGTTGATGGTGTAGCGGACCTTTGATCATGCCTCTTTGTGAGAGTCGTAGCTTGATCAACCCTTCTATTTGGATCTCGTCCTACCGTTTGTGGTAGAGGATCTCCTCTACTCAGATCTTGGTATGCTGTTGATGGTATATAGGATCTCCTATTCAGGTTTTGTCTCACCGTTGATGATGTAGCGGGCCTTTGATCATGCCTCTTCGTCAATCAACCCTTTTATTTGGATATTGTCTTACCGTTGATGGCATAGTAGACCTTCGGTCATGCCTTTTCGTCGGAGTCGTAGCTTGACCACCCCATCTAATCGGACCATGCATCTTCATCTAAGTCGTAGCTTGGTCTCCAATCTATCCTTCAGATCATGCCTCTTCATCTAAGTCGTAGCTTGATCTCCACTAACTCTTCAGATCATGCCTCTTCATCTAAGTCGTAGCTTGATCTCCACTAACTCTTCAAATCATGCCTCTTCATCTAAGTCGTAGCTTGATCTCCACTAACTCTCCGAATCATGCCTCTTCGTCGGAGTCGTAGCTTGATCTGATCTCGTAATCTTGTCTCGTCGTCGGTGGCGTAGTGGATCACCCACATCCAATATGGAAGTGAGACAAAACTAGTGCTTATGGTCTTTGCTTTATCCTTGTTCTACAAGTATAAGCAAAGAGGGGCAACTGTAATCATTAATTTTATCCCGAAACTTAAACTCATTTTTTGTTCGCATTTTGGGCTTATATTGAGCTAAAATAATAATAATAATAATAATTAAAAACAAAATAAAAATTAAAAAAATTAAAAAAAGAAAAAGAAAAAAGAAAAAAATTAATTAACATTAATACTATTTTATTATTAGTATTATTATTATTCATTACTATCATCGTTCGTTACTATTATTATTATTACTTGTTATTTATTATAAGTATTATAATTAGGATATTATTATTATTATTCTTATTATTACTATTATTAGTTCATCATTATTATCATGGTATATTGCATTATTATTATTTTAATCTTACTCCTATTAGTACTTAGTATTAACGTTATTATGTCATTATTATTAGGGAAAACTACACTGGTGGTCCTCTAACTATCGTCGTTCTCCTGTTTTGATCCCCAAACTATGTTTTTTGGCAAACTCGTCCCTTCTGTTACATAATTCTCCTGTTTTGGTCCCCCGACGTTAAATAGCTAACGGTTTTGCTGACGTGACATTTTTAAATATTTTTTTAATTATTTCTCTCTCCTCTTATATTATTTTTATTTAATTTTATTCACCCAATCATGTCGTGACACGTGTCACTACCCTATTACTTGGAAAAAAAACTCCAAAATCCTTAAAAATGCATTTAGTGTCGCTAGGATTCGAACCTAGGACCACTAACGCATAAGGCATACATGTGAACCAACTATGCTAGACTAGTTACTTAATTCAAGTATACTAACATTTATATTTAAGCTGTACAAATTAACCCAAAAAAACCTAAAAACACAATTGATGCCACAAAGATTCAAACCCAGGTAACTAACATGGAAGGCTAACGTGTAAACCAATTACACTAAGCCAACTATTTGGATTAAATTTTCTAACATTTATATTTAACCTATACAAATTAGAAACAACACATTCGAACGCAATACCTTATTGAAATAAATTTAAATATTTAACCACCAAGTTAAACTAATAAATTGTGTTATTTTTAAATTAAATATATTTAACTAAATTATGTTTAAAATTAAAAAAATCAACCTATTTTTTTTTACTTTGATTGATAATAACAAAACTAATTAAATATTTATTTATTATTATAAAATTATTATAAATTAATATTTATTTATTAATTAATATTTATTTATTATAAAATTAATATTTATTAATAATATAAGAAGAGAGAGAAATGATTAAAAAATATTAAACTAATAATATTTATTAATATTATATTTAATATAATAAATAAATATTAATTTATAATAATTTTATAATAATAAATAAATATTTAATTAGTTTTGTTATTATCAATCAAAGTAAAAAAATTAGTTTGATTTTTTAATTTTAAACATAATTTAGTTAAATATATTTAATTTAAAAATAGCACAATTTATTAGTTTAACTTGGTGGTTAAATATTTAAATTTATTTCAATAAGGTATTGTGCTCGAATGTGTTGTTTCTAATTTGTATAGGTTGAATATAAATGTTAGAAAATTTAAACCTAATAGTTGGCTTAGTGTAATTGGTTTACACGTTGGCCTTCCATGCTAGTTACCTGGGTTTGAATCCCGGTGGCACCAATTGTGTTTTTAGGTTTTTTTGGGTTAATTTGTACAGATTAAATATAAATGTTAGTAGACTTAAATCAAGTAACCAACCTAGCATAGTTGGTTCATATGCATGCCTTATGCACTAGTGGTCCTGGGTTCGAATCTTAGTGACACCAAATGCATTTTTAAGGATTTTGGAGTTTTTTTTCCAAGTAATAGGGTTGTGACACGTGTCACGACATGATTGGGTGAATAAAATTAAATAAAAATAATATAAGAGGAGAGAGAAATGATTAAAAAATATTAAAAAATGCCACGTCAGCAAAACCGTTAGCTATTTAACGTCGGGCGGACCAAAACAATAGAACTATGTAATAGAAGGGACGATTTTGCCGAAAAACATAATTTGGGGACCAAAACAGGAGAACGATGATAGTTAGGGGACCACCGATGTAGTTTTCCCTTATCATTATTATATGGTTACCATTATTATTACTATTATTATTATACTATTATTACCGTTATTATCATTAGTATTATTCATTAATATCATCATCATTATTATTATTCTCTATTTTTATTTATTATTATCGTTAGTATTGTTATTATTGTTATTATCACTTATTCTTATTTATATTATTATTATTATCATTCTGACTAATCTATGTAAATAAAAAATCAGTGAACAAATAAAGACAACCCATTTTAATTAAGTTCACATAACAAGAGTCCAAAATGAATAAATAGTCAACCTAAAATAATCGAAGCCCATAAAACATTACACAAAAAACTTAATGTTAACTCTTGCTCTCTGCGCAGCTGGCCCCTAGCCGTAAGATCTTTTAGATCTGACGGTCCAGATCAAGCCCATGTCGAAACCCTAGGGAGCCATCTCTTTCAGCTCCGTGCCGCACTCTTCGGACTGTTGGATGAAGGCGACATCGGACGCTCGAAGATCAACACGGGAAACTTCCAGAACTCCCACGCTCCACGCGCCAACCCTTCGGACTCCACATGCGATGTTTGGTGCTCCCACGCGCGCGCGTCATCAACACGTGCGGACAGTTGACCTTCCCGCTTCTGGTACGCCCGACACGCATGCCATATTCATGCTTTGGTCTCCTCCCATTTCCGACAATGTCGACAAGCAACAAGCAAAAGAGAGGTGGTCAGAGACCCAAAAATAACAACAAAAAAGAACGAAAAAAACAAAAGCAATGAATTAAAGCAAAGGTCAACCACGACAGATTTAGAAGCAATTATGTTTATCGTTGTATGAATTTGGCATATAAACCGAAACCCAAAAGATTGTAAAGGGAGGATTTTCAAAAAAAAAAGGAGAGCAACTTGTAATCCGAAAAAGCAATACAAAAATTTTCAGAAGCATTTCTATTCTTCCGATCTCTTTTTTTCTTTTCATTGCATGCACTCAAAAAACCAAAAAAATAAAATAAAAATGAGATCGAAAAAGATTTTTTTACCTCCGCCGTTTGGTTTTCCAGCCGCGTTTCCTCGCATTCTCCCTACCGATAAGTCGTTCGACCTTCTTCGGGTGTTGGCACGGTGAGGTAGCGGTGAGATAAATGGGGTTCTTGATTTTTGGAGTAGGCGGGGTTCGGTTTCCGCTTCTAGGGTTTCAAAGGGGGGCTCGTTTTTTTTTTCTGGCGGCCTCGCGTTTATTTCAAAGGTTTTCTTTTAAGGTAGAAAATTGACATAAGGGAAGGTTTGGCTCTCGCCGACGACAGATTTGTAGTGACCGACGGGAGAGAAAAGCTTTCGGTTTCGGAAAAAGGGACGTTTAGTTTGAGGTTTTTTAAAGTGCCAAAAGGCTTTCAAAACGCCCAAAGAGTGTCTTTTATAGTGTTTTAAAATTTTTAAAATGGTTTAATTATCCTCATACCCCTCCGTTTTTTAGATTGGCACTGACAGGGCTTTCGCTCTTCGAAATTCCGCCCATGGTCCCCATATTTTAAAATCATTTTTAATTTAGCCCATAATCGATCCCTATGTATTTCTTCTTTCTTTTAAATGGCTCAATTCACATTTCCATCCTCGAAACCCTTTTGAGTCTTGCAATTTCACCCCTTTAATCAGTGGTAAAATGTCTCAATCAGCCCCTATTGTCGTGCATGTCTAAATTTCAGTTTTTTGTTGTTCATATTTATATTTTGATGTTAATATGCTTTAAATTCGGTTACATCATGTTATTGCATTATTTTATGTGGTAATGTTGCATGTAGTATAATTTTGTATGTTTGTATGTGTCATGAAGTTTTAAGTAGTCGTGTATATATTGTGAATTTCTTTTTACATAGTCAAGAACACCTACATATTATTTGGTTTCATTCCAATGCAAATATATGTTATAAAGTTTTTATATAACTATGCCCATGTATATGTCATTTAATCTTGTCCTATGTAATGATATGTATCGTATAAAGTTTTTTAAAACCATATAAATATATGATATATGCCATTTTTACGTGATTATATATATGTATATTTCATGTAGTATTTTCTATGCATCTTTACATGCTTTTCTTATCCTATGTATGGCTATTCATGCTTATTATTGGTTCGTGCATTGTTTTTTTTTTTTATCAATGTGTTGTTGGTTATATGTCATGCCAAGTCACATTTGGAACATAAAAAATAGAACCACACGATGTCCTTTTACTCGGAAATGAACGAGGATAGTACCAGTCGTAGTGGTGGTGGTTCGGACGTTCATTCTCAAATATTAGGGCTTTCAAAATTTACTCGTGTGTATAACCACATCTTGGTTAAAATTGTCACTTCGGTTCGTAAAATTTGATTTTAATTAAGCGGTAAAGTTTTGGTACCAATTTTGGGCACATCGAGGGTGCTAACCCTTCATCGCGTGTAACCGACTCCCGAACCCTTTTGAATCTCTGATTTATATTTTCGGTGTACGGTCTACCATTTCAAAGTGACCGGTGGCGACTCCTTCTACCTTCTATTTTTTAAAAATCTTTTTCCAAACCCCCAATTTTCAAATATTTTTCTAAAACCCTCTAACATTAAAAAAAAACAATCTTCAAAAATCCAATTTTCTTCTAATTTAAATCTTCTTTTTAAAACCCTATTTCAAAATTCTAAATTCTCGAAATTCTCCTTTCATACCCCACACTTCGAAAGGTAATTTTAAAACAGGTCGCTACAATGAGGATGAAAAATTCACCGAAGCATGTATAGGGGATTACCAAAACCATACCCGCAAGTGTTGGGTACAGAGTAGGGAATGTAAAACCGTCCTTGAACCGACCGATTCCCACCCCTAAGACCCACCCTTAAAATTTAATTTTTTTCAACATTTGTTATTATGAGTTTAGTTTTTTGCAATACTTTTTTATTATGAGCTCAATTTTTTTCTAATACTTGTTATTATGGGTCAACTCTTAAAATTCAATTTTTTGAATATTTGTTATTAAATGCCTAATTCCCCTAACATTTGTTATTATGGCTCAATTTTTTCAATATTTTTTTAAGTACATACTCTTAAAATTTAATATCTTTTCAATACTTGTTACTAGAGCCCGTTTTTCTCTATATAATAAGAACTTCTTGAAATTTATTTATTTACTTGTTTTTAATAACTTAATTTTTAAGTCCGTCTTAACCAGGGACGGAGCCAGAAAATTGACTGAAGGGGGGCAAAGTACAATTAGTTATAGAATCCAACAAAACGAAATAACATTCATTGCTAAAATAATTGAAAAAAAAGTATCTTCAACCTAACAAAATGGAACACATCTTTCTTTCATGTCACAAAAGTCACTAATAATTGAATCTACATTAAATGTTTCGGCAATTTCGTTTTCAATATATATCAACAAACATTTGGATAGAAATTCATCTTCAATCTTGTTGTGAAGCTTGTTATTAATGATGTTCATCGCTGAAAATGATCGTTCCGTAGTAGCTGTAGAAACTGAAAGGGTATGAATAAGAGTCACCACTCTATATACAAGAGGATAAATCTCGGACTTTCTTATTTTCACCAACCATTAACACAAATCAAAAATAGTTTCCAAACTTTGAAATTTGAAAGTTGTCGCACGTGATCAAAATGCTTAAATTACATTCTTAATTGCATCATATCATGTTCAACAAAGTCTGAAGAATAAAATTTCTGAACCAATTAACAAATGTCATCAATTCTAAAAGAAGTGTGCATCTATTTTGGATTTAATGTTGAACTAAGAGTAATCAATTTCATTGTATGATCATTGAATTTATCATTCAACTCTTGCAATTGAGTATCAATCACATTATTAAAAATATCTATTTTGTAATGATGCTTCATTGTAATGTCATCTTGTTGACGACGACCCCTTCCTTTTCTTGCAACATAATGAGCATTCAAATCTAAAATAAGTATATTAACTGAGTCACAAAAGGATATCACCTTAACAATTAGGTCATCCCATCCTTCATCCCTTAATTTTTTGAAGCAATGACTTAATAGATGAAACAAGACGCAACGCATTTAAAATGTCCTGATATTGTTGTTGCAAAGTCAGACATAACATGTTAGAAATTTCAAGAACTTTCTTCATGAGATGCAAGATGAAAATAAACTCAAAAGACGTTAAAGCTTCATATGCTGCATCTGCTTCTACACGTTGAGTTGAAGTAGCCCCGTCATCAATAATGTTCAACAAAACTTCACATGTTGCACTAAACATATTGATTAAGCTAGAAACAGATTTCAAATGTGAACTTCATCGTGTATCCCCTAGCCTTTATAAAGTACCAATTTGATAAAGTTCTTTTCCACTTTGAATCTCATCGATATCAAGTAAATAAGCAACATTTACAGCATGAGCGACTTTTAACTTATTACTACGCTTCCATAAGGCACCAACTATATTGATAATAGAGCTTAGCTTATTGAAGAAACGGTGAATACATATAACTTCTTTTGAAGCAACAACTAATACTAATTGCAATTGACGTGCCATACAATAAACATAATAAGCATATGGACATACACTTAGAATCAAAGCATGTAAGCCATTCCATTCACCTCTCATATTACTTGCACAATCATAGTCTTGTCTTCGAATATTATGAACATCCAAATTATATTGAGAAAGGAAAAAAAAACATATCCCATCTTTCAATGTAGATGCAACGGTATCTTTAACATGAACAAGTAAAAAAAATCGCTCTTTCACATATCCATTCTTATCAACATATCTCAACACAATAGACATTTGCTATCTTTTAGCATGATCTCGAGCTTCATCAACTATTATACAAAACTTTGCATCACCAATCTCTTCACGAATGACACTTTTCACTTTATTTGAGAAGACCGTCAATATTTCCTTTTGTATTTTTGGTGAAGTGTATGTAGCATTTTTCGGTGCTTTCTCTATAGCCGTTGCTACTTCATCATTGTAAGATGCTATTAAATGAAGCAATTGAAGAAAATTCTCGGGCCTTTGTGACGTTTTACTTTCATCATCACCTCTAAAAGCATATCCTTGAAATGCAAGCCACATAACTACATCAATTGAAGTTTTCAATCGAACATTATTCTCCACAACTTGTTGAGATGAAAATTGTTCAATTTTTTTCTGAACATGTGAGAAATGATTGACTAGGAGTGCACATGCTCTTTCAGCATTTCGATGTGGAGAATTGTGATCCTTCCCAACATCTGCTAAAAATGAACAAATTTTATCATCTCTCACCTTCTTCCAGTTTTAAAACCCATCAACGGTAAAAGCATTTGAACTAGAAGAACCATTTTCCTTGTGAAAAAGGAAACATGAAAGACAAAATGCTGCATCTTTATTTGGAGAATATTCCAACCAAGACGGGAATAGTTAAACCATGATGCTTGAAAGCTTCTTCGAGGAACTTTGTCTGATTTCGGGTACTCTGTAAGAATGGTTTGATATGGACCAACTTTAATATAAGCTCGTCGAATCTCATCTCACATGTTAACAGGGTACTGCCATATTTGCTTTCGCAATCCCGAATCACGCTCTAATAAACTGACATCAAAACCTTCATTAACTTCAACTCTCTGAGCTTTAGTAGGATTACCATCAGAAGTTAACGGATTAAGATTTGAGAACGTATTTGGCTGCTCAATTGGAGATGATATTTCAACATTCTTCCTTTTGAAAAAGCATCGATTGTAGATGGTTTTTTATCTATAAAACATACATTTAGATATTAATTATTAATTTGATGCTTGATCTATCAAGTAAATCAGCATGAGGAAAAATATCTAAATATATGATTCAAAATTCTCTAAAACATCATCATTCATCACTAATATTAACAAAAATTTAATTATTCAAACTAGACTCTAATGAAATGCGTCATTAATATTAACAAAAATTCAATTAGTCAAATTATAGGTCAACTAAGTATATGCAAAACTACAAAAAAACATTTATATAAAATTTAAAATATCTAATATATAATTTAAAGAGTATATAAAATTAAATAAAATGCAAAAAATAAATAGACCACCACTCAGGTCTCTTGGGAGCCACCACCCAGACTCACTGGTTTTTCATAAATCATAAATAATTATACAATTTATTAAATCATACCTTATGTGAACTGAAATTTCAAATTCTTTGAGCAATCGAGCCAATCTTAAGAAATCAACGTACCACACTTAGTTTCATAGCATTCAAACTTGAGCTTGTGTTGCAAATTGCACATAAATGTACTAGTCAAATATAGTAAAAAAAATAAAGCACGATCACAGTAATTTGCTCTAATGTCACGGCCGAACACTAGCTAATTGGATCATGGCCAAACATTTAAAAAATTCTAAAAGAAAATTTAAAGAAAATTTAAAATAACACAATGTATAAAACTTTTTACCAAAATAACAATTTCAAGATTCAAAACTTCAATTGTAAATGGTCACAATTGCACAATCCTACATAAGCATATATTTATAAATTATTAGTTTTGGTTCTCAAAAGACTTACACAATTACACTAAAACAATGAATTTACTACAACTTTTAGTAAAAAAAAAAATTGTTGCAACTTGCAACTCATTTGATACATACAACTACTACTCTAGTATATTAGAGAAGAATAAATAAAAAACCAATTGAAAACTATCTATTCTTTTGAGTCTTGTCTTCGGTGGTCTAGTGCAGTGGACAATGATGCTTTGCTTTGTGTGATTGTTGTGCCCCAACTTTGACAAGGTTTGAGAGTTGGTATGAGTGAATAGCAGACAAGGAAAATAAGCAATCGAATTCAAAGGAAAAATTGAAAATTCGTGGTTCATGAGAAGGAAGGAGAAATGGGGAATAAGAGCCGTTTTTAATATTTTTAGTTTATTAAAATAAAAAATATTATTTTATAATATATAAAGGAATTAAAGGATTAATATCCTATACACTGGCGGTGGAAAGTTTTTATTTCCACAAGCGCCTCAATTATAGGGTTTAGGGTTAGTGTTTAGGGTTTAGAGTTTAGGGGTTTTACTGTAAAGGTTTAGAATTTAGGGTTCATGTTTAGAATTTAAGAATTAGGGTTAGAATTTAGGGTTTAGGGTTAGGGTTTAGTTTTAGGGTAATATGGGTGGGGATTTAGGTTTTAACCTATAAACCCTAAATTTTAACCCTAAACCCAAAATTCTATCAACAATTCCTAAATTCAAAACTACTACACTTATACCCCTAAATTTTAAACCCTAAACGAAGTCCCTAACCCCTAAAACTAAGGCGCTTGTGTAAAAAAGTTTCTACAAGCGCTTGTGTATAGAACAATTACCCGGAATTAAAACGTTGGCAGAGAAAAGAATAGAAGCAGTTTTTTATTTTAGTTTATTAAAATGGAAAATATTGTATTATTTTATAATATAAATATTTTTTTACTTTATTACTTAACTTCTCACTGCTGTTGGCACTTGACAGTAACCTATTACCTATGTATTGTCCATTACGTGGTAGGGAGTAATGGAGATTAACCAAAAGGGGCAATCTCTTTTTATTAATTATTTTCATTATATTACTATATATCATATGTGAAAAAAGGAATAATTATAAATTGCGGGACATCAGCCCCTCCCACCAACCAAATACCTCCGCCCCTAGTCTTAAGTCACCAAAATCTCAAAAATAGACTTAATTAGAGTATCATTTGTCATTACGCCATGTACTAGACTTGATCGATAAAATTTCTCTTTAATCACAATTAGATACCAAAGCTAGTACTTTAGTGGGTACTACACACCAAGTAACGTTGTTGCACAACTTGTTGAAATGTTTGGACTATAAATTCACAAATATGTAGAGTGGTAAACTGACTCGAGACCCAAATCGATTTTACCCGATTCGAAATCTAATATCGACTCGAATATGATGATCTAAACTTGATCCGAAACCTGAAATAAACTGAATCGAATTGAAACCGACCCGATTTTTAGTTGAACTGATATAAACCCGATCCGATTTTTCAAATGAATAGAACGAGCCCAAAACGATTTTCAACCGAATTGAATGGACCCAAACCGATTTCACCCGAACCGAAAGTAACCCATATTGATGGCAACCCAAAATAAAGAAAATATATTAAAAGAAATAATGAAAGATTTGATGTGAATTGACGCACAACTCACTAAAAGTCAAATATATTGGCTTTATAAAGCCATATACGAGTTTAAAAAACTGATCCGGCCTGAAAACCCGACTGAAACATATCGATTTCCTATTGAACCGATCTTGACCCGACCCGAAATCAACCAACCCGAAAAATATCCGACCCAAAAATCAACCGAACCGATGTGACCCGATCCAGACTGATACCCGACCTAAATTACTATAAACCCGAATTAAAACTGAACCAGACCAAATCCGACTTGAACCGAACAGAATCGAAACCGAATCAGACCCGAACCAAACCTGATCCGAATCACCCGTTTGCCATCTCTACAAATATATTCATCTTGATCAATATATATAATACAATTAGGATAATAACTTGATTAATGGAAATTAAGCCGTCTTAGCTCAGCTGGTAGAGCGCATGGCTTTTAACCACGTGGTCGTGGGTTCGATTCCCACAGGCGGCGGTAGGTTTTTACTAACCTTTTATTTTCTTTTTGTTTGTTGCAGAGCAGTTCTTCTTCCAATGTTTACAGAACTTAACCTTAAAAACTGATAACCGAAACCAAAATAATAATAATAAATGTGTTGATTAATTTCGTGATTTATATGCCTTATCTATGCATACATACACGATGCATCCAAATATTAGCAACTTTCAAGTGAAAGTCAGAATCGGTGCTTTTCTAACCATATAGTATGTAGCAACACTCATTTCTTTGCCTTTCTATGAACTGTACAACTTTTTTCTTTTTACCTATCTCAGATCTGGTCCGGAACATCGTTGTGGTTCCGTTGAAATGAGGAGGGATCATGTTCAGGCGATGACTGGTTAAAACATAACCATTGAACTTTAGCTTTGATTCATTGAGCCTCAACAGCATGGCCAGTTTGTGGGATGAGTAAGGACGGTAAGTCTCGAAAGAGGCAAGTGAAAGACCCATTGTAGCCATTGCTACAACAGAGTATGCTGTTGGAACTAGGGGTGTAAACGAGCCGAGTCGAGCTCGAGTAGTGCTGAGTTCGATTCAGCTCGTTAAGATTTCGACTCGAGTTCGAGCCCGAATAGTTTTTAACGAGCTTAAATAATCTGAGTTTGACTCGGCTCGTTAATAAAACTCGAGCCGAGTTTGAGCTTGAGTCGAGTTCAATCGAGTCGAGTGTTGACCGAGTTGGACTCTAGTAGCTCGCGATCTGTCTCGTCTCACTTAAAGCCTTAGGAAAAAACTTTGATACACAAGTTGTGTAAACTAAAGTTTGTACAAGCTTGTTAATTTTAGGGTTTAGATGTTTAGGTTCTTGGGTTTTGAATTTAGGGTTTAGGACTTATGTTTTAGAAAATTAGATTTTAAATTTTAAAAATTAAAAAATTCACTACACCAAACTTGGTATATAGCAGCACTTTTATCTGCGTTTTTAAAACAAGCGCCACTAACTTTGTTCATCTCGTGGCGTTTAGTAAAAAAACGCCACAAAATAATATACTTCATGGTGTTTATAAGAAAAACGCTGTAATAGACAAATACTAGTGGCGTTTTGTAAGATAAATCCCGCAAAAAATATTACATTAGTGACGATTTAATAAAAACACTTCTATTTTTCAGGATTTAGCGGCGTTTGTCCATACAAACGCCGCAATAGGGAACTAGGATTTAGGTAAAATACAACGTTTTAAATATATTAGACATTAGAGAGACCACTCAGCTCATTCTCAGACACTCACGCCCCGATCCCCATATCCCTAACCTAGCCGATCGTCTCTCTCAAGCAAGATTTATTCTCTTTTGTTCTTCAAACACAAAACTCTAAATAACAAATTAAAATCTTTTCTCTCTTCTCTCAGATTCATGCTTAAAAGCTTCCCCTTTTATTGTTATTTTATTTAAAAATTTGTGTTATTTTCTTTCGTCTAATTTATTCGCAATCAAATAATTTTTTTTATTTCTTAGGCTTTGAATTTCTTAATGATTTCTTTTCTGTTATTTAGAAAAGAGAAAAAACACTTTGATTTGTTCATTTTTTTATTTTCTTGTTTTGCATTGAATTTGTACAATTTAACGGTTAAATACAATGAATAATGAATAAGCCCCTATATTAAGAACAAAGTAGTGAAATACTTTATTTTAGTGAGAAAAAAAGAAATTTGTTGTTTTATTTTGCTTGCATTTTTTGATAAAAATGTATTATTTTATTAAAAAAGATGATTGGTAGTGTTTGAGTTTGTTGCAGGTTCTTAAAAATGGCTGAAGTTTTTAAAGTTATTCATGTTCACAATGTTGACAATGAAATACTGTAACAAATTGTTGCTCTATTTTTTTCTTCTTATAATGGCTTTTTTCTTATATTCTTTACATTTTTATTGTTGGAGTAAATCATCACTTCCCGTACATGTTGCTCGGATGCGCTCAAATTACTTTTCTTATTTGTTTTTTATTTGTTAGAAATTTTTAATTTGTTGTTTTTCTTATTTGACGTGCTCAAATTACACAATAATAGAAAAAGGTCTCTCGTTTGGTTTCTGAAATCATATGTGAGTTTTTGTTTGTTTTGTCACCTATTTGTCTCCTACAAATGATTTTTATTTTTGAAGTTATTATTATATGTTGTTGTTACAGCTAATAACTCCCCTAGTTAGTTATTTCAGTTATTAAAGTTTATTAGTTTAAACTCATCTTTGTATTTCCTATATAAGCATAATTAAGAACTATGTATAATCAATCAATTCAGTTGAATAAAATCTGTTTCACTTCAATATGGTATCAGATGAATTTTTCTTTTGATTCATCAAGAATCAGTTTCTGCGTTTCTGCTTGTGCTTCTTTTTGCACGTTTCTCTGTTTTTTGCTTTCAAGCTTCGGTTGTTCTTCAGCCATGGTTGATCTTAATGATCAATTTCAAGAGGGTAATAACCCTTATTATCTTCATCAGTCGGATAATCGGGGAATGGTTTTGGTGACTCAACCCTTAACCAATGACAATTATAATACCTGGAAGCGTTCGATGCTAATGGCTTTGTCAGCCAAGAACAAGTTGGGATTTGTAGATGGATCGATTTCAGCTCCTGCGTCCACTTCAGATCGGTTTAATGCCTGGACTAGAGCTAACAATCTTGTTAACTCTTGGATCTTGAATTCTGTATCCAAAGATATTGCGGCAAGCTTACTTTATCATTCAACAGCAGCTGCAATTTGGAAGGATCTTGAAGAGAGGTTCCAGCAGACAAATGGACCTCGCAATTTCCATCTTAAGAAGAGGTTAAATGAACTGGCTCAGGGTTCAATGTCAGTAAGTACATATTATACGAATCTCAAAATCTTGTGGGATGAGTTAATGTCTGTCAAAAGTGTTTGTTCTTGTTCTCTTTGTACTTGTGGAGGAGTCAAGAAAATGTTAGATGAACAACAACGTGATCAAACAATGCAGTTTTTAATGGGTCTCAATGAGTCATATGCCCATGTTCGTGCTCAGATTTTATTAATGGATCCATTTACATCTATTTCCAAGGTTTTTTCTTGGATTTTGCAAGAAGAAAATCAAAGAACTATTTCTTTGAATGGTTCTTCTGAAGTTACTTCAAATCCTGTGTTTGCTGTTCAGAAGCATGTTCCTCAGCACTCCAAACGATCGCGTCCTCAGTGTACTCATTGTCATATGTTAGGCCATACAAAAGAAAAGTGTTTCAAATTGCATGGTCATCCTCCAGGGTATTCTTTTCGATCTCAGAAGAATGTTTCTAATGCTCACGCACATGCTGTTGCAGATTTGGTTTGTGCAAAGGAAACTTACTTACCCTCGAATGATTCTGGTAATGTTGAGAGTACTAATAATGCGTTGACTAATCAGCAATGTCAGCAGCTTATTGCAATGCTTACTTCTCAATTGAATACAACTTCACAAACTCCCTCTGTTGTGGATATTCCTTCTTCTTCTATCAACCTTTCAATGCAAGGTATGATTTTATCTTACATTAATAGTTTATCTACTTTCCATAACAGCTTTAATTGGATCATAGATTCAGGAGCATCTAGGCATATTTGTTGTTCCAAGGCTGCTTCGAATCTTTGAATCCTATTTTTAACAGTTCTGTTATGCTTCCTAATGCTACTATTGTCAAAGTTACACATGCTGGCACAGTAAGGTTATCTCCTGAGTTTGTTTTAACCAATGTCTTATATGTTCCCGATTTTAAACTTAATCTTATTGCTGTTAGTGAGTTGGTAAAATCATCTAATCTTACTGTGTTATTTGATAAGTCTCATTCAGGACCTTCACAACACGATTGGGAAAGCTGATCTTCTGCAAGGGCTTTATCTTCTTCATTTGCCTTTCGATAAGCATGCTAATGTTCTTTGTTCTTCTAGTAATGTTGTATCTGCTTCTTGGCATGTTAGACTAGGGCATCCTAGTGCTCGTGTTTTGTATCTTTTAAAAGATGTGCTACCCAATTGTAATATAAATAAGAGTGATGATCCTTGTTATATTTGTCCCATGGCAAAACAACATAGATTGTCTTTTTCCAGTTCTTCTTCTAAATCTAATCAACCTTTCGAGTTAATTCATTGTGATGTGTGGGGACCTTTCAAACATCCAACTTATGATAATAAGAGATATTTTTTAACTATTGTGGATGACTACACTCGATGTACATGGACATATTTGATGCAACATAAGTCTGAGGTTTCTACCATTGTTCCTGATTTTATTAAGATGGTTAAGAGGCAGTTTGGCTTTGATTTAAAAGTGTTTAGGTCTGATAATGCTCCTGAACTTAAGTTTGTTGATTTGTTTAAATCTCTTGGCATTCTTCACCAGTTTTCTTGTGTGGAAACGCCTCAACAGAATGCTGTGGTTGAAAGAAAGCATCAGCATTTGTTAGCTGTTGCTCGTGCCTTTTACTTCCAGTCTAAGCTACCAATCCAATTTTGGGGAGATTGTTTGCTTGCTGCCACACATGTTATTAATAGATTGCCTTCAATATTTTTAGATAATAAATCTCCATATGAGCTTTTATTCTGTAAAGTTCCTGATTATAGTCATTTGCGCATCATTGGATGTCTATGTTTTGTTTCAACTCTTGCTTCCAAGCGTGACAAGTTTTCTCCTCGAGCTTTGCCTGGAGTTCTCCTTGGTTATGTTCCAGAAGTAAAAGGATACAAAGTCTTCATTATATCCACTAAAAAGATTTTTGTTTCAAGAGATGTGATTTTTCATGAGTCAATATATCCTTTTCACAAAGTGACACCTTCTTCAGATAGTTTAATTGATCCCTTTCCAAATATTTCTTTGCCTTAGGTCTCTAATGATGATTCTCCTTCATCCTTTGTTCAGATTACTCCTCAAGGTTCTGATACAAATGGTGTTGAACATGAAATAAGTTCTCCTCCTACATCACTTCATCCTTCTGCAACAAGTCACAACACCCCTGAAGTTGATACTTCTCGTGACATTCCTGAAGTATCTCAGCCTGTTCATCAGCAGAATTTATCTCCCATTTTACTCTCTGATCAATCTATGTCTGTTGCACCAACTCAATCCAATCAACTTACACAAGAAGTTGTTCCTCCTGCACCTGCACACATTCCAGTTCCTTCTATACCAATTTCAGTTCCTCCTGCACCCCAGGTTATTGATGCACCTGCACCCCAGGTTACTCATGCACCTGCACGTGCAGATTCAGCTCCCCATGTAGAATTGGTTCGTAGGTCTTCGCGCATTTCTCAGAAACCTACTTATCTACAACATTATCAATGCAACAATACAACTGATTGTTGTTATCCTCTTCAGCATCATGTATCATCTCATCACCTTTCAGATGATTATGCTTCTTTTGTCAATAACATCTCTTCTGTATATGAACCTACATACTATCATCAGGCAGTTAAATATCCTGAGTGGAGGCAAGCCATGCAGGATGAGTTACAAGTTATGGAAGACTTAAAGACGTGGACGGTTGTTCCTCTTCCTGAAGGTAAACAGCCTATCGATTATAAATGGGTCTATAGAGTGAAGTATAAGGCTGATGGCACAGTGGATAGGTTCAAAGCCCGGTTGGTTGCTAAAGGTTTCACTCAAATCGAAGGAGTCGCTTACATAGATACCTTTTCACCTGTTGCAAAAATGACTTCATTTAAAGTTTTACTTGCCTTAGCTGCTTCCAATAATTGGCATTTGTTGCAATTGGATGTCAACAATGCTTTTCTAAATGGACAGCTCGATGAAGAAGTTTATATGAAGCTTCCTTTGGGCTACAATTTGAAGGATTCAATGCCTTGTGCGAATCTAGATGGGTCTTCTAACTTGGTTTGCAAGTTAAACAAGTCGATCTATGGTCTTAAACAAGCCTCTAGGCAGTGGTTCCATGCTTTCTCTCAGATAATTCTCAAATCTGGTTTTGTTCAATCCCCTTCAGAACATTCTCTTTTCACCAAAGGCACATGTGATGATTTCATTGCTTTGTTAGTGTATGTGGACGATGTGGTATTGGCTGGTAAAAATTTACTTCTTTTAGAAGCTGTGCAAGATTTCCTTCAGTCACATTTTAAACTCAAGCTCTTAGGTCCAATGAAATATTTCCTTGGATTCGAAATTGCAAGGAATGATACTGTCATTTCCCTTTCTCAACGACACTATACTCTGCAATTATTAGAGGATACTGGTTGTCTTGGGAAGAAGCCTGCTGAAACTTCTATAATTGCTTCTCATAAGCTAAGTGTTCATGAAGGGGACTTGTTGACTGATCCACAGATTTATAGAAGATTGGTTGGACGTTTGTTGTACCTCAAGGATACACGTCCGGATATCACCTTTGCTGTCCATCTCCTAAGTCAGTTTGTTTCTTCTCCACGCCAACCACATTTACAAGCTGTTTATCACCTTCTTTCCTACATTAAAAAGTCACCTGGACAAGGATTGTTTTTCTCTAAAAACAACAATCTCCAGTTGCGTGCTTTTGTCGATGCTGATTATGGTTCCTGTCCGGACACTCGAAGATCCACTACTGGCTATTGTACCTATTTAGGAGATAGTCTCATCTCTTGGAAATCCAAGAAACAGAACACTGTCAGCAGGTCCTCTTGCGAAGCAGAATATCGAGCAATGGCTTCTGCAACTTGCGAACTTGTTTGGCTTACCGCTCTTCTTTCTTCCTTTGGAGTTCAAATTTCTCAAACTTCTTTGTTCTGTGATAATCAGTCTGCTGTTCATCTTGCATCGAATCAAGTTTTTCATGAGCGTAGCAAGCATATAAAGTGGATTGTCACTTTGTAACACCCGTGTCTTGGGCCTAGGAGTTAGCCGGGTTGTTGTTCGAGTCAAATAAAATCTAATTAAAATAAACCAACTTTGAATAATGACCTATTTGAATCTTAATAAAGAGGAAGGGACCAAAGTTGTGATTTACCCACATTTTAAATAAAGCAAGACAACTTTTATGGGAAAGTTGTCATCTTTCTTCTCACTTTCCCTTTCCCAATTTCAAAACCCTCTCCCCCATTTTCAAACTCTCCTAAAACCCTAGTTACTATTCCATTGACTTTGCTAATCGATTTCAACATCAAATTAAGAGGTAAACATATTTTCTTAACATCCTCTCTATCCTCTACTTATCTATTGTTTTAGATTTCAAAAATATTGAGTTTTGGGAATTAGGGTTCATATGGAAATTTGGGGTTTTGATGGGGTTTTTCAATTTGTTTTGAGAAATTGTTTTGGGGTTATGTTTAATCACAATGAAATATACAACATATATTAATTTGGTTGATTTTGGATGAAATTTCGTAGTGGGTCCTTAGGGCAAATTTTAAAGTATGAAAAATTGGGTTTTTGAGAGGTTTAGTGTTGGAATTGAAGGGCTGATGGTCTACCTATGTTAGGAGGGTGATTTGGGATATTTTGGAAGTCATTTGGGTACTTGGAAATGGGTATTTCAGCCAATAGTTGTTGGAGTCCGAAAATTGGGTTTTTGAGGTGTTATGTGGTTTGGGAATTTGAGGAAATTGGGTTGTGATTTGCAAAGTAGATTGATGGTTGAATTAGCATTGAATTGGGAAGTAATGTATGTGTTTTGTGTGACTAGAAGCAAGAGGAAACGTGGAAGAGGCTTTGGGACCGAATCCGAGAAGTTGAAGGTGATTGTTTTCTTGGTCTTGGAGCTTGGGAGCTTAGGTGAGTGGTTACTTGTTTTTAAAGGTTTTAAAATAGTTGGTTCGAGTATATGGACTAGGTTGGGCTTGGTAGACCCACCTAGAGTTAGGATTAGGGTGGTAGCCTAATCCTAAGCTTGATCTAGAGCCTTTGGATGAACTCTTATATGTGATTGTGTATGTCTCGCATGATATGTGGTATGAATGGATATGTGTATTGTATTATACATGTGGAACGAGATATGAATTGTGATCATTGAGACATGCATGATGATGGTTGTTGGTGAGTACGTGCTAAGCACAGAATCAGTTGAAATGAGTAATGAGAAATGAGTAAATATTGGCACTAGTATACTTGAATACAAATGATCGATCATTAGGATGTTAGTGTGTACACATGAGTCAAAAGTCGCGCGTGGCCTTGGTGGCGTTGAGTCACCAAGGAGGAGTACGGGTTCGCCCGGAAATTGTATTTAAATATAGTCGGTGATGAGTGGAATCCCATCGACGAGGCATGAGGATGAGTGGAATCCCCTCCGCGAGGCCGGTGATGAGTGTAATCCCACCGTGAGGTAATGTGGTTGTTGGATGTGAGTTCCAACGTGTCTATCCGTGTATTCGGGTTATAGCTAGGTGCCAATGTTGGTTGATAAATGTATCAATGTGTTGAGATTATTGATCTTAAATTTGGATGTTTGATGTGACTACTTGTGTTGAGGATTTAGAGCTTGTTGACCATGACATTTACTTGTATATTGCTCATGCATCTTATCTTATGGCTCTTGTGGATCCTTGGTTTACATGTGATTTGCCTTGGCTAGATCGTGCTCGGACCCTGCAATGTTGAGGTTTGTTTTTAGAGCTTACCCTCACTAAGCATCATTGCTTACGCTCTCTTTGTTCAACATTGCAGATCCTTAGTTCGTGGGTTGCTCGGGCAAGTGGAGGGCCTCCAAGTGTGGTTTTTGGCTTGAGTTTATCAAGTATGGATTTTTAATGTTAGACATGTAATAGTTTGAGCAATGGGACATGTATGGTTTGTTGAATAGTTGTTGGTTGCTAGGAGCATGTTTAGACTCCATATTATGTTGCTTTTGTATGGCGTGTGATGCCATGTTTGAGTTGTAATCCATGCCTAAATTGCTTATCTTGAATGTTGGTTAAATGTCTTTGAGTTGCCTTATGTTGAATGTTGAAGTATGAGTTTTTGGATGTTTAAGTGTTATCTTGACTCAATTGCATGCTCCTTTGATGTATGTACATGTTGGATGCTTGTATGGCTGTGAAGTGGTATGTAAATGATGTATGAATGCTTGTTGGGGTCTAGGAGAGTCCTAAACTGCATTTAGAATCGAGTCTTGATCGTTTTTGCTGAGTTTGGAAGTCTTTGCTGTGCAGGGGTATCGATACGGTTGGTATGGTATCGATACCACCTTCTTGTTCCAACCTCGTGTATCGATACACTTGAGAGGTGTATCGATACTATTTTTGCAACTGGAGCTATTGTCCAGTTCCGTATCGGTACGGGCCTTCATGCGTATCGATACGGTCTCTTTAGCGTTGACCGTGGAAAGTCAACAATTGGGGAGGGTATCGATACACTCCTAGGTGTATCGATACGGTCTCCACAAGTTGACTTGGACCAGTTGACTTGGTCAAAGGGTATCGATACACCCCTTAGGTGTATTGATACACATGTAGTTAAGTTTAAAAATTGGGCTGAATTATGATTGTTTGAGTTCGTTCGATTGATTCGTTCATGTTGTTCCGCTGTATGAACACTTAGGGTTTAATATCCATCTAGACAAGATTTTTAAAATGAAAAAAATAGGGTTGCTAACCGAGGAGGAATTCCTTAGGGAGTTTTCGCTCGGTTTTCCCCGTGTGGCCCACTCGGACCGGTCATTCAACCAGACTGGGACGAGGGGGTTACACTTGTTGGTATCAGAGCCTAAGGTTACCGAGACCTTGGGCAGGTAAGTGAGGTAAGTTTAAGTTTTTAACTTGAAATGCACGGTGTTTGCTTGTTTTGCAAGAATGATTGCTTGTGTGACAAGTATGCTGATTGTTTTATTCTAAAGCATGTGTGTGTGGGTCCCATTGCTACTATTACATTGGAAAAATGATTTTAAGTGAGGGAACGTACTTGAACCACTTGGAAGCCTTGCCTTGCTAACCCAGCTTGTATGTTTCGTTGTTGTGGTTGTAGTTAATATCTGTGAGAGCGATGTCTAGACCGAGAGGTAGACCGAGGTTGGTTCGTCAGGAACCACGAGTTGCGGCTCCTGTTGAGCCGGCAGTTGGTGCGGAGGCTCACCTTGAGGGGCCGGTGGCCGCGGGAGTTGGCGCTCCTCCACCACCACCACCTCCTCCACCTGGAGTTGGGGGCGAGGATGGAGTCGGAGGAAATGGACCACAAGTTGGCCAAGGTGGCCAAGGTCCAGCTGGAATTAACATGACTCCGCTTGTGCAAGCAATAGCGGGAGCTTTCCAGGCCGCAGTTGCGGGAGCTCAGGCTGTAGCTCAGCCTAGGTGTGATGATGCTAGTCTACCTTTGGAGAGGCTCCGTAGCTTGGGGGCCGAGGAGTTTAGGGGATCTACTCCGGAGAGGTCGGAGTTATGGTTGGAGAAGACAGTTCGTATTTTGGCTCAGATGGGTTGTGCGGCGCACATAGATTGGGTTGTGTGATCTCATTGCTTCAGGGTGATGCCTACACCCGGTGGGTCACCATTACTACCGGGGTTCCAGAGGCAGAGATTGACTGGGAGTTCTTTGAGTCTGCTTTCCGAAAGAGGTACTTGGGACCGAGGTACCTAGATGAGAAGAAGAGAGAGTTCATGGCTCTCACTCAGGGAGATACATCTGTGACTGATTATGAGATTCGTTTCGTTCGTCTGAGTCAGTATGCTCCAGAGTTAGTACCTACTGAGAGGGCTCGATGTGATCGTTTCAGATACGGACTTCATGAGGAAGTTAAGAGGTATACCTTAGCTTCTGATTATTATGACTTTGATGTCTTGGTTGCTAGAGCCAAGGACATTGAGCACAGCTTGGGGCTGGCCAAGCGTTCTGGGGGATCTAGTTCTGGTAAGAGGCACAACAACTTTGATGGTAGAGATGCCAAGAGGCACAGAGGTGGCGAACATCAGTTTGACCATAGACGTGGCGGTGGCCACCATGGTAGGGGCCATCAGGTCCATAGAGGAGGAGGGCGGTTGCCCGAGTGTACCCGTTGTGGGAGACAGCATGTTGGTGAGTGTTGGGGTAACTTCCATGCTTGTTGGAACTGTGGTTCGAGGGACCACTTTAGGAGGGATTGTCCGCATCAGGCGGCTCAGGCACCGAACATTGCTCAGGCTCCTGCGAGAGCTAATGATTTTCAGAGAGGCCGTGGGCGCGGTCGTGGCTACTTCCAGCCTAGGGCTGATGCACCTAGGGTAGATGCTCAGAGGAACCTTGCTCATGTTGTGGCTGTGCAGCCAGAAGCGGGAGGACCAGCAAGAGTCTATGCTCAGAGAGAGGCCGGGAACGACACCGATGTGATAGCAGGTAATTTCGAGTTACAGTCTATGTCTTTGCTTTCTTTGGTTGATTCGGGTTCTACGCATTCCTACATTTTGAGTGAGCATGCACATAAGTTAGATATTCCTGTTGAGATCTTAGATGTAGGTATGCATGTTACTAGTTCTTTTGGTGAGACAGTTGTAGTTAGACGTATGTATAGGAGGTGTCCACTGAAGATTCAGGGTCATGTGTTTTCAGTTGATATGATGGAACTTCCCTTCTATGGTTTTGATATTATTTTGGGTATGGATTGGTTGGTTGAGCATCGGGCTAGTGTGGATTTCGAGACAAAGAGAATTTCTTTGAAGCTTTCGGATGACTACGAGGTAGTAGTAGTAGGCGAGAACATTAAGTTCTTGTCTAATGTGGTGTCAGCTTTAGAGGCTCATAGGTTGATGGACTCTGGATGTGGGGCTTATTTAGCTTATGTTATGAATCCGGATATGAGTGAAGCTAGACCGAAAGATATCAGAACAGTGTGTGACTTTCCAGATGTGTTTCCTGAAGAGTTGCCGGGTTTGCCTCCTGACAGAGATGTTGAGTTTGTGATTGAGACAGTTTCAGGGTCTAATCCAGTTTCGATAGCTCCGTATCGTATGGCTCCGAAAGAGTTGAAAGAATTGAAGAGTCAGTTGCAAGAATTGTTAGACCGTGGCTTCATTAGGCCTAGTAGTTCTTCGTGGGGTGCTCCAGTGTTGTTTGTGAAAAAGAAAGATGGTAGCATGCGCATGTGTATTGACTATAGGCAGTTGAATCAGTTGACTGTGAAGAACAAGTATCCGTTGCCTCGTATAGATGATTTTTTTGATCAGTTGAGAGGTGCTTCAGTATTCTCGAAGATAGATTTGAGATCCGGGTACTATCAGTTGAAGGTGAAAGAGTGCGATGTTCCGAAGACAACCTTTAGGACTAGATATGGTCACTATGAGTTTCTCGTGATGCCATTTGGGCTCACAAACGCACCAGCAGCGTTCATGGACATGATGAACAGAATTTTCAGAGACTATCTAGACCGTTTTGTAGTTGTCTTCATTGATGATATACTTGTGTATTCGAAGACAGAAGAATAGCATGATGAGCACTTGAGATTTGTCTTACAGAGATTGTTGAGCAATCAGTTGTATGCGAAGCTTAGTAAATGTGAGTTCTGGATTCGAGAGGTTGTATTTCTTGGCCATGTTGTTTCGGCCGAAGGTATCCGAGTTGATCCATCGAAGATTGAGGCTATTGTTGAGTGGAAACAACCTAAGTCCGTGACCGAGATTAGGAGCTTCCTAGGACTAGCCGGTTACTATAGGAGGTTTGTTGATGGCTTCTCTAGAGTAGCTGCCCCTTTGACTAAGTTTTTGCAAAAGGGAGTCAAGTTTGAATGGTCAGATGCAAGACAGAAGGCTTTTGAGAGATTGAAAGAAGCTTTGACGAATGCTCCAGTGTTAGTGCAACCTGTTTCAGGTAAGGAGTTTGTGATTTACAGTGATGCTTCCTACGTAGGCTTAGGATGTGTTTTGATGCAAGATAGGAGAGTTGTTGCTTATGCTTCTAGACAGTTGAAGATTCATGAGAAGAACTATCCTACTCATGATATAGAGTTGGCCGCAGTTGTTTTTGCATTGAAGATCTGGCGTCATTACTTGTATGGTGAGAAGTGTATTGTCTACACCGATCACAAGAGCTTGAAGTACTTGATGACACAGAAAGAGTTAAACTTGAGGCAGAGAAGGTGGCTAGAGTTGTTAAAAGACTATGATTTGACCATTGAGTACCATCCAGGTAAAGCAAACGCAGTAGCCGATGCTTTGAGTAGAAAAGTGGCCGTTGAGTTAAGAGCTTTGTTTGCTAGATTGAGTGTGTCCGATGATGGTGGTTTGATCACCGAGTTGCAAGTGAAGCCTTCTTTGATTTAGTTGATTAGAGAAAAGCAGTTGCAAGATGTGAGTTTAGTCCCTCATGTTCAGGACATAGCCGAAGGAAGACCGACTGAGTATAGTTTCAGTGGTGAGAGATTGTTGTGCTTTAGAGATAGAATTGTTGTACCAGAAGATGTTGAGTTGAGACGTCAGATTTTGAGTGAAGCACATTCGAGTCCCTTTTCTATGCATCCGGGTAGTACCAAAATGTACAGAGATTTGAAGGATGATTACTTCTGGGTTGGTTTGAAGAGAGATGTAGCCGAGTATTTGAGTCGTTGCATGGTTTGTCAGAGAGTGAAGGCAGAACATCAGGTTCCTTCAGGGTTGCTACAGCCTTTGAAGATTCCGGAATGGAAATGGGAGAGGATCACCATGGATTTTGTATCGGGGTTGCCTTTGTCTCCTTCGAAGAAGAATTCAGTTTGGGTGATTGTTGATATGTTCACTAAGTGTGCTCACTTCTTAGCAGTGAACACTACGGATTCTTTAGACAAGTTGGCAAACTTGTACATCCGTGAGATTGTGAGACTTCATGGAGTTCCGAAGTCCATTGTTTCAGATAGGGATCCTAGATTTACTTCGAGGTTCTGGGGTTGCTTACATAGTGCCTTGGGTAGCCGTTTGCATTTCAGCACATCTTATCATCCGCAGTCCGATGGGCAGTCAGAGCGAGTGATACAGATTCTTGAGGATATGCTTCGTTGTTGTGTGATTGATTTTCAGGGTTCTTGGGAGAAGCACTTACCGTTGGTTGAGTTTGCTTACAACAACAGCTATCAGTCTAGCATTCAGATGGCACCTTATGAGGCTTTGTATGGTAGACGGTGTAGGACTCCGATTTGTTAGGCTGAGACAGGTCAGAGATTGTTACCTATGCCAGACTTGCTTAAGGGAACTACCGAAAAAGTGAAGTTGATTTGTGACCGTATGAAAGCAGCTTCCGATCGTCAGAAGTCTTATGCAGATTTGAAAAGGAAAGAGATTGAGTACTCAGTGGGTGAGAAAGTGTTTCTGAAAGTATCTCCGTGGAAGAAGGTGATGAGATTTGGCCGGAAAGGGCAAATTGAGTCCGAGGTTCATTGGTCCGTATGAGATAGTTGAGCGGATTGAGCCTGTAGCTTATCGCTTGAGGTTACCTTCGGAGTTAGAGAAGATCCACGATGTCTTTCATGTGTCTATGCTTAGGAGATATAGATCAGATCCTTCTCAGGTGATGCCCGTTGAGGAGATAGAGTTAAATCCGGATTTGTCCTATAATGAAGAGCCCGTTGAGATACTTGCTTCTGATAGTAAGGTGTTGCGCGGCAAGACCATAGAGTTGGTCAAGGTGTTGTGGAGACATAGAGGCGTGGAAGAGGCCACGTGGGAGAGGAAAGTAGATATGGTTGAGCAGTTTCCGTATTTGTTTCCACCAGGTAATTTCGGGGACGAAATTCCTTAAGTGGGAGAGAGTTGTAACACCCGTGTCTTGGGCCTAGGAGTTAGCCGGGTTGTTGTTCGAGTCAAATAAAATCTAATTAAAATAAACCAACTTTGAATAATGACCTATTTGAATCTTAATAAAGAGGGAGGGACCAAAGTTGTGATTTACCCACATTTTAAATAAAGCAAGACAACTTTTATGGGAAAGTTGTCATCTTTCTTCTCACTTTCCCTTTCCCAATTTCAAAACCCTCTCCCCCATTTTCAAACTCTCCTAAAACCCTAGTTACTATTCCATTGACTTTGCTAATCGATTTCAACATCAAATTAAGAGGTAAACATATTTTCTTAACCTCCTCTCTATCCTCTACTTATCTATTGTTTTAGATTTCAAAAATATTGAGTTTTGGGAATTAGGGTTCATATGGAAATTTGGGGTTTTGATGGGGTTTTTCAATTTGTTTTGAGAAATTGTTTTGGGGTTATGTTTAATTATAATGAAATATACAACATATATTAATTTGGTTGATTTTGGATGAAATTTCGTAGTGGGTCCTTAGGGCAAATTTTAAAGTATGAAAAATTGGGTTTTTGAGAGGTTTAGTGTTGGAATTGAAGGGCCGATGGTCTACCTATGTTAGGAGGGTGATTTGGGATATTTTGGAAGTCATTTGGGTACTTGGAAATGGGTATTTCAGCCAATAGTTGTTGGAGTCCGAAAATTGGGTTTTTGAGGTGTTATGTGGTTTGGGAATTTGAGGAAATTGGGTTGTGATTTGCAAAGTAGATTGATGGTTGAATTAGCATTGAATTGGGAAGTAATGTATGTGTTTTGTGTGACTAGAAGCAAGAGGAAACGTGGAAGAGGCTTTGGGACCGAATCCGGGAAGTTGAAGGTGATTGTTTGCTTGGTCTTGGAGCTTGGGAGCTTAGGTGAGTGGTTACTTGTTTTTAAAGGTTTTAAAATAGTTGGTTCGAGTATATGAACTAGGTTGGGCTTGGTAGACCCACCTAGAGTTAGGATTAGGGTGGTAGCCTAATCCTAAGCTTGATCTAGAGCCTTTGGATGAACTCTTCTATGTGATTGTGTATGTCTCGCATGATATGTGGTATGAATGGATATGTGTATTGTATTATACATGTGGAATGAGATATGAATTGTGATCATTGAGACATGCATGATGATGGTTGTTGGTGAGTACGTGCTAAGCACGGAATCGGTTGAAATGAGTAATGAGAAATGAGTAAATATTGGCACTAGTATACTTGAATACAAATGATCGATCATTAGGATGTTAGTGTGTACACATGAGTCAAAAGTCGCGCGTGGCCTTGGTGGCGTTGAGTCACCAAGGAGGAGTACGGGTTCGCCCGGAAATTGTATTTAAATATAGTCGGTGATGAGTGGAATCCCATCGACGGGGCGTGAGGATGAGTGGAATCCCCTCCGCGAGGCCGGTGATGAGTGTAATCCCATCGTGAGGTAATGTGGTTGTTGGATGTGAGTTCCAACGTGTCTATCCGTGTATTCGGGTCATAGCTAGGTGCCAATGTTGGTTGATAAATGTATCAATGTGTTGAGATTATTGATCTTAAATTTGGATGTTTGATGTGACTACTTGTGTTGAGGATTTAGAGCTTGTTGACCATGACATTTACTTGTATATTGCTCATGCATCTTATCTTATGGCTCTTGTGGATCCTTGGTTTACATGTGATTTGCCTTGGCTAGATCGTGCTCGGACCCTGCAATGCTGAGGTTTGTTTTTAGAGCTTACCCTCACTAAGCATCATTGCTTACGCTCTCTTTGTTCAACATTGCAGATCCTTAGTTCGTGGGTTGCTCGGGCAAGTGGAGGGTCTCCAAGTGTGGTTTTTGGCTTGAGTTTATCAAGTATGGATTTTTAATGTTAGACATGTAATAGTTTGAGCAATGGGACATGTATGGTTTGTTGAATAGTTGTTGGTTGCTAGGAGCATGTTTAGACTCCATATTATGTTGCTTTTGTATGGCGTGTGATGCCATGTTTGAGTTGTAATCCATGCCTAAATTGCTTATCTTGAATGTTGGTTAAATGTCTTTGAGTTGCCTTATGTTGAATGTTGAAGTATGAGTTTTTGGATGTTTAAGTGTCATCTTGACTCAATTGCATGCTCCTTTGATGTATGTACATGTTGGATGCTTGTATGGCTGTGAAGTGGTATGTAAATGATGTATGAATGCTTGTTGGGGTCTAGGAGAGTCCTAAACTGCATTTAGAATCGAGTCTTGATCGTTTTTGCTGAGTTTGGAAGTCTTTGCTGTGCAGGGGTATCGATACGGTTGGTATGGTATCGATACCACCTTCTTGTTCCAACCTCGTGTATCGATACACTTGAGAGGTGTATCGATACTATTTTTGCAACTGGAGCTACTGTCCAGTTCCGTATCGATACGGGCCTTCATGCGTATTGATACGGTCTCTTTAGCGTTGACCGTGGAAAATCAACAATTGGGGAGGGTATCGATACACTCCTAGGTGTATCGATACGGTCTCCACAAGCTGACTTGGACCAGTTGACTTGGTCAAAGGGTATCGATACACCCCTTAGGTGTATCAATACACCTGCAGTTAAGTTTTAAAATTGGGCTGAATTATGATTGTTTGAGTTCGTTCGATTGATTCGTTCATGTTGTTTCGTTGTATGAACACTTAGGGTTTAATATCCATCTAGACAAGATTTTTAAAATGAAAAAAAAAATAGGGTTGCTAACCGAGGGGGAATTCCTTAGGGAGTTTTCGCTCGGTTTTCCCCGTGTGGCCCACTCGGACCGGTCATTCAGCCAGACCGGGACGAGGGGGTTACACACTTCATACGGGAAAAAGTTGCTGCTGGTTTCTTGAAACTTTTCCACATTCAATCCATAAACCAGCTAGCTGATATGTTTACCAAAGCTCTCCCAAGCTCCTCATTTCACCATTTCGTTTTCAAGCTGGGCTTGTTCGATATACATCAACCACCAGCTTGAGGGGGGGCTGTTACAGCTAATAACTCCCCTAGTTAGTTATTTCAGTTATTAGGGTTTATTAGTTTAAACTCATCTTTGTATTTCCTATATAAGCATAATTAAGAACTATGTATAATCAATCAATTCAGTTGAATAAAATCTGTTTCACTTCTTTACACTTCAATAGTTGTTTTCATTTTTACTTTTAAAGTTATTATTATATGTTGTTTTTACCTTTTTTTCACTTAACATTCTGTTATTTTGAATAAGGAATCTGATTCTGTCTCGAAACTTAATTTATGTATTTGTAGTCAAAAACATGGTTAGTGTTCTATTTTTAAAAGAAGTGCTTTTAAATTGCTAGAATAATAAGTAATTTTATGTCAAATGCTTGGTGGCACTTCATTTTATGTCAAACTGCTAGGATAATAGGTAATTTTATGTCAAATGCTAAGATAATAGGATAATAGGAAATTTTAATACAAGTGCTTTTTAATACAATATTTTTAATACTTGAGCAAATTTAACTGGATTTATAAAACAAAATTACAAATTTTTTTAGCTAAAGAAACTACCTCTTTATATCAATTTGTTAGTACTCCCTAAGATCAATTATTTACCAAAATTTTGTCATAGTGCAGTTGATCAGCGGTGTACTATCGAAACACTACAACCATATGTAATATGTTACTATTTTTTATATGTTGTAGCCCGTAGGTAAGATCTTTATTTAGATTGACTTTTAAATTTCTTGACTTGTTTGTTTTTCAACATGTGGAAGAGTTGCTTTATGGCTGCTATGGCTACACCTATGCCCTCTTGGCGTTATGTTATGTCGATCTTGTCGTTGAGTCTGGTCTTCAGGTATAAATTTCTTTTATTTTTGCTAAAAAATCAGTGAATCCGATTAAAGCTGAAAAGACTCGGTGTCTTAAGTTCTGAGCGTTGGTGGTAAAACATTACTGACATAGTTTGTTTTTTCTTTTGTCTTCTAGCTTTATTGTAGTGGCAGCTAGAGATGAGCATCTTCACCAACAAGCTTTAGATCTCCTGCAATGGCTCTCCACTTGTTCCTCTTACATCTTATGTTGAGGGTGTTAGTGTTGTTGAAAACGAAAACACCATCTGAGCTGAATTATGGACCAACTTTGGTGACATATTTGGAATGCTTTGCTTCTCCATATGAAAATTTTGATTTTTTTAACACCGCAAATGTGACTGTTTTTACATAGAGCCCTACATTAATCAAATGTGGCCATTTATCATGTTTTAACTGTTTAAAACTGCTATTAATTTCTTGTATTTAACATTTTTGGTATAAGGATTTGGAATGGTGGTCGACGGTAGTGGTGACCAAGGGGTAGTGGATCGAGAAATAGAGGCTTAGGAACGAAATATATAGAGATTAAATTGCGACAAAAGGTACTTTTGGTAACAAATATTTTAAGTTAATTGTGACAATATATTTTTGGATGAAATAAATATTGTGTATCTACAATTTACATTTTTTAACGAAAATATAAAAATTAATTTTTATTACAATTGTATTCCCTTATAATCAAGCTTAGCGGCGTTTGAAAAAAAATGTCACTACAAGCCAAGTTCCTACGACGTTTGTAAAACAAAACGCCACTACAAGCCAAGTTCTTGCGGTGTTTGTAAAATAAAATGCCACTAAAAGTGAGGCAATTGCAGCATTTGTAAAATAAAACGCCACTAGAAGTCGGGCTATTGCGGCGTTTGAAAAATAAAACGCCAGTAAAAGTTAGGCTATTGCGGCGTTTGAGAAATGAAATGCCACTAAAAGTCAAGCTTTTGCGGCGTTTGTCAATAAAACGCCACTAAAAATCACTAACATATAGCGTCGTTTTGCAAAAAAACGCCATTAAAGAGAAGTTTATCGTGACGTTTTAGATCTCAAACGTCGCTATAGATAAGATCTTTTTGCGGTAATTTTTGTTCACAAACGCCGCTAACTATTGCGGCGTTCGATTTCGGATGTTTTATCTAGCGCGAAGATTGTTTTTTGCGGCGCTAAAAAACACCTCTATAGGGTAAAAAACGTCGCTAAAAACCTATTTGATGTAGTGATTAGTATATTATATTTTCGAGTAGCCCGCAAGCTTTTCAAGTCAGGTATCGAGTAGCTCGACTCGGCTCGTTAAGAACTCAAGCCGAGTTCAAGCTCGAGTAGAGTCAACCGAATTGAGTGCTGACCGAGCTTTGACCGAGTCGAACTTGAGTAGCTCACGATCTGTCTCGTCTCATTTACGACCCTAGTTGGAACTGCCTGACTACAATCTCCGACGAACTGGGTATCAATTATCAAATCTATTTTACTCGAATTAGAGTGTAAGTATTATATCCTCGTATCGTTGTCTAGCATCAAACATAATCGAACAACATAGATGTAAGAAATCCGATGACCTGCAACTGTTATATTATATAAGAACGAGATCATGGCAATGATTATATTCTTGTTTCGTATGTAAGAAAATGTCAACTGCCATTCCACAGAAAAATATTAAGTATAGATAATAGCATGAAGTGTGGTAAGTGGTCGAAGAGTGTGGTAAGTTAGTGCAATGTTGAAAATTTTAAATATGAAGGGTTAACTTTATTGAATAATTTCGAATTAGGATCAAATTAATAGAGTTCATAAGTTTCGGGGACTAAAGTTGTTATTATACCAAGCCATTATTTTAATTTTAATGACATAATGACTTGTTTGCCACAAAAATTTAATTGAGTAACATGTTTGTTCCTAAATTTATAATTGAATGACTGAATTTGTTACTTTTTAAAAGAAAAGTAATATTTTATTTGTAAAACCATAATTGAGTGGTTCAATTGTTATTTTTAAAAAATGTGTCATATAGTATATTTTTTTAAAGTATTTTGTTCAAATTTTAATATTATTAAATTACTGAATATGTTACTTTTTAAAAGAAAAGTAATATTTTATTTGTAAACCCATAATTGAGTGGTTCGATTGTTATTTTTAAAAAATATGTGACATATAGTGTATTTTTTAAAATATTTTTAAATTATTTTGTTCAAAATTTTAATATTTAATATTGTTAAATAAAACTTTTAAATAAATAAAATATCTATTTTGAACATTATTTTAACAGTATAAAATTACAATAATATAAATAAAGAATTTTGGGAATTCAAATCCAACAAAATTCAAGTCAAGAATTCTGACTAATTTCCCTGTGGATCGACACTCTTTCCCTATAACTACTTAATTTCTTTATTTTATTATTTGTTGAAAGAGGTTAATTTATTTATTTATTTTGACGGGTATAACGACGCTTGTCAAAAAAGAAAGACAAATTAGTGAATTTGTGAAAAAATCTTAGTGGAGAAACTAAAGTAGTGGAGGTAAACTTCGTTTAGAAGTCGAACTATTATAAATCATTGTGCAATTTTTTAATTTCGAATTGCTTATACCTATTTCACTCAAAGCCAATTCACGCCCTTAACGTATTTGATTAATCGTTCGAGCCTAACAACACGAATAATGTTTTAATTTTAGATGAATTATTTCGTTTCAAGTATCTTATAAGTTTTATCTCGAAAAACTGACAACATTCTTAAAATTTTCCTCGAATTCTTTTATGTCTTTTGATATTTCTAAGATTTTTGAGAGAATCTCAATCTTAGGGATAACATTTCTTTTATAGTGTATATGAAAAGAGTTCTCATAGTGTATAGTTTCTCCAAATAAAAGTTCAACAAGAATTAATCTCTTTAATTTACCATTTTTCATATCATTTTCCTTTAAAAACTCTAATATTAATTTAGATAAAATAATCCTTAAAGAATTTCATATCAATTCAATGTAGTTTTGACATATATACTATTGGAAATGAAGATCATTTTTTAAATATTTATTTTATACATATATATTTAATATATACGATAATGTACGTGATTAAACACTGTTAATATGATTCATAATTCCATATGATATAATGCACATATGATTTTAATTTTGTATTTTACATGTAAATCAAATGATTTGCACCTGTGGATGTATTGCAGCTGATTGTACCATCTTCCTCCTCTGGAAAATTTTCATTAAAGATCCAATTCTTCGCCGAACAATACTTACGAACTCTATCGTCCAGTTTTTCACAACATGAAAATAAGAATGGTAGAGCAAAGGAAGTTGAAACATAAGAAATGCTCCGACGGAGAGACCGGTGGTGCTAAGAAACAAACCGCCGAAGCTTTCCGGTGTCAGAGGTCCGACGTTGTTGTTAACGTCGTTATCCTTAGACGTCATCAACGATGTTTGGCTTCGGAACCATGCATTTTCCAACAATTCAAGCTTTCCGCTCTCTCTTAGCTTTGCGATTTCCCTCGATAGGTCGGTAACCAGCGGTGAACCTTTCGGGAAAACCTGATCAAAATTCGTTACCAAACTTATAATTAAATGACTTTGAATATAATTTAATGCCGCAATGTTTTAGTTTTAGGACATATGAGAGTACTTACGAAGGCAAAACCGTTGGTGATAGGCATGGATTTGATCAAGGAATAATCGCCCGGATGCTCTGCCAGGAATATCTTGATGTAAGGCATTTCATCGAGGATGGCCGAGACGCCACCCTTTCTGCTTCCTTTCGATAAGGCGTCGGCGTATTCCCCCGCCGTTTGCAACGGCTTCAGCGAGTCGTTTTCGAAATTCATGTTGTTGATCAAAACACCCTGGGTGATGTTGGAACCCCCTAGGTACCCGATGTAACTTCTCTTCGAATGCAACTCGATATGCTGGACTGTCATCGTCGAAGCTAGCGTTGCAGTGTAGCTTGAACTCAATATGAACACCACGAACAGCGAAACCGCTGCTATGAAGATCGACCACTTGTTCCTCAATTGTTCCCCTGAAAGATGTTATGACTTCAGTGGTTAAATCAAATTGAAATCATATTACAACCTTAACAAGTATACAAGCTTAGTTAATTGCCTAATCAAGTGTTAAATAAGTGTAAACTTCTTACAACTGCCGGCTAGGATGGACGAGAGGCTGCTTGGTTGGGGCGGGAAGCCGTCGGGGACGTGCCGAGGAGTTTGGCGTTCGATCATCCAAATGAAGAAGCTCCTGAGGGTGTAATAACCGACGATTGCAAGCCAAAGTGTGGGCGTAAGCACCTTGTAGAAAATCCACATGTCCTTGTTTTCAGCCGGGGCTATGATCCCGACACCGATGTCGGTGAATGAGATTGTAAAATCCACGAACAAAGATCTGCCGGAGGTGATCGTTGCGTCCCCTACAACAGCGTCGAACTTCTACATGACATGGTAAACATGTACATATTAATGCAATACGATATGACACGGAAAATTATACGAACACAAATGAAGTAAACGGTGGTACCTTTAGAAAAACTTGGTGTATGAGATCGGTGTAAGTGCCGGCACTGTTTCCATTAGCGTCCATGAACGGGATGAACTCGTACTGTACTTGATACTTCAAACCCTCCAACGCGGCTTTGAATACTTCAATACAAAACCCGGTGACGGTCGTGGAATTTGTAAATGGATCACGTTTCACCTCCAGCAATTGTCGAAACCCTACTCTTACAGGCACCCCTATTCTAAGGATTTTACCGCCGCTGGTTTGCAACATGCGAGCCTGACGTTCTTTTGGGACTGTCAGCGATCCGCCGGGCCAAATTATCGGTTCGAGATTGTCGATGATATCATCAGATAGCCGTCGTCTTCTTCGATTAGGTTCGTAAGTTCTCATCGTGATTTCCCCGGTTGAGGTGCAAAACCCAACTCTTTTTGCCCCGTTATGTACCACATTGACTATCTCGAATGCTTTCGATATTAACTTGCCATTGATGAATCGAAATTCACCACTGAATCCCTTGAAGTTACTTCGTAATATTTCGCGGAGAAGCATCGAACGACGGATAGATGTTCTATAGGCATCTAGCTCGTTGGTAAACTGAGGTGTTTCGATTAATCTCTCGACTGCTTTTGCTAGACTCCAGGCAGCATCATAGGCTAATAATCCGAGACGAAAATCCACGGCCGGCGGCTGATCTCCAACATCAAACTTTCTTCTCAATCTTGAAGTAACATTTTGCAGCTCGCTCGACAATGTCGGAATATAAGATTGAAAGCCGATAACTCCTTGCATCGATGGATCAATGGAGGATGATAATGGATCTGTTGAATCGAAATGATCCATGGTCTTAGAAGTCACAATCCAAGCATACCCTATGCTCATCATTCCCAATCTCTTTGCATTCATAAAAAGCCGAAGTGCAAGCGAATGGGGCAAATGAACAATGAATATTCCAGTTTGGAATGTGTTGAGCTCGTCAAGTTGTTCAATGATCTGATCATCTTCAGACAATGCAGCAATCGCGGCAACGAAGGAGATGTGTATGTTTTTTTCTTCAAAGAAAGCAGCCATGGCTGACAACATGCCATCATCCATGGCAAAATCATATTCTTGATGGATAAGGATTACATTCCTCCATTTCTGTAGCTCAATAAAGGCAGCGATTCCTTTAATTTGAGAGGTTTGGTCATCTCCAATTTGAACAAAGAAAGGAGACCTGGTTGGGAATGAAAAAGAACTAGGTTTCGAAAACGAAATGACGGGGATTTTATTCCGATCACCAAACTCCGTCAGAAACTTGCCTTCCGTTAATGTTTGTGCGCCAAAGATTGCTTTCACCTTTGTATCTTCCCAGAGATTAAGAGCTGCCCATTTGTAAATCACAATAGATTCTTAGTTATCTCCGACCTAAATAAGTTTCTAACGTTAAAATTTAAGTGCACAGTCGTTAAATAATATTTTAAAATAAAATTATCCACCAATGCATTACACGTGTCAATAATTTTAATTTTATTTTATTTGTTGAAAAAAACATTAAACTTTATTAAAAATCTAAAAGTTATCAAAAATTCTCAACTCTCCAATCCTCACCGTTGTCAATGCCGAGTTTACCTTTTCGATCGTCGGACATGTGTCGTCGAAAATCGATGAATGGCAATCGTTATTTGATGTTTGAATTTAATTACAGATGATATTTTATCCGTGCCCTTAAAAATGTACTGATTGAAAAATAATTCAAATCAATACGATTTTAGAAATTAATGAACTAAACTTATGGTGTACTAATAAAGAACATCATCTTAGTCTTGGTTGACATTAGATTCCAGAATCGATTCCGAACAATCCCTCTCTCTATTTTATAAAAACCTGGATAAAAAGGAGACAAAGTCAAAAACTTACCAGCAGACAAAGCCTGGAAAGGATCACCCTGGGAATCCCTGAAATGGGGAACAACCCTAACTCTGCAAGATTTCTGTACACAGAAATCAAAGATGGCCATGGAAATGCTGTGTTGGATCACCTTTCCCTGCCATGTTCCCATATCGACGATCACCCCGACGCGAACCTCCTCGTCTAAAACGACGTCGTTTACTTCGCCTTCACACCAGGAAATATCTATAAAGCTAACTAAGCAGATCATCATTACAAATAACACTGAACTTTGGTTCTTCATCTAATCTAATGGATCAAAACCAAATTTCCAGAACCGAAGATGTCTTTCTCGGTTTAGATACTTGAAAAACTTTGAATGAATTTCTCTGTTATATACACATACATATATATTAAAGTATATAACTGAAAGCAACATGTTAGTAGATATAAGTAAGGATTTAAATAGTGGTCTGTAATTATAATAACGGTTGTTATATAATGGTAATGAATAATGATACCATCCAAAATCACAATACCCACAATTATTATGTCTGCAGTGACATTTATTATTAAAAAAAATTCACGACCGTGATATTCGTAGACTGTGAGTCACATTGACTACCATAACATTCATTATACATGTAACCGTAATAAACACATCACAACCGAAAACGCGATCACAACCAATATTAAATCTCAAAATTCTCGCTATAAAAAAATGAGAGAATTTATCAAAGTTAAAAGAATAGCCAAGTTGGCGTAGAAACTTTATCACAATAATCTCCATTTATAAAAGTAGAAGGCTTTGAACAAATCAGAAAAAGGAAAGTTCATCATAATAATCTCTCTATGTATACACGTAATAAGAAAAAAAAGTCAACCGTTAATAATGTTAAACTAACGTAGGGGGCACTCACCAAATCCAAATATTTTTTGGTAAAGTATACAAATTGTTATTAAACTATCCTAAAAAATTAAAATATCACTAAATTTTTAAAAATTATATAATAATAGACTTTAGTTTTTGTTACAAAATAGTCACTGAGTCCTTAACTTTCGTTAAGTGGGTGATGTGACAGTTACAAAAATTTGTATAATATCATATTTAATCTTCAGTATTTACACATTCAATCAATTTAGACAACAATAATGAAGGTTAAATTAGGATAAAATTGATTGAATGCGTAAATATAAAAGATAAATATGTAATTATTTAAAATTTTCATAACTATCACATTATTAACTTAACGAGTCGTTAACAGTTCAGTGATAATTTTATAATAAAAATTAAAATTTAATATTTATTATGTAATTTCTGAAAATTCGGTGACCATTTTATACAGCAACAAAAGAGCAACCAGCACTCCAACACGCGGTGAAAATCAGATTAAGGTAGTGAGACTTTAAATACCATATAAATGCTATGTATGGTTCTCGGTCCATATTTACAACGGTTTAAGTCTCGTTATGTCAGAAATTATTATGATTTAAATATGGGTGTATGTTGGTTATCAGCTATTCAATTTACGTTTTGTAATTACCAACTTACTTAAGTGGTTAAAAAAATAGTTATTATTTTTAAAGGTCACGAGTTCAAGCACCAATAATTACAGCAAGGTAATTGAGCATATATTATTAAATGGTTAAGAGTATATTCAGAACAGAACTACTTGTAGTCACTTTAGCTTTAAAAAATATATTAATTATATTTATATTTTCATTTTCACCTTGTATTCATTGATAAATACATGTTCATTCTAATTGTAGACTTAACAGTCAAATAAGTAGGGGTGAACAAAATTCAATTCGAAAAAATTGAATTTTTTTTACTCGATTTGAGGTGAAAAACTCAACTCGTTCTGATTCGACTCGAAATTATATAAACTCGACTCGAAAAAATTCTAAATAAAGTTTAAGTTGTAAAATGAAAATTCGAATAACTCGAAATTTTTAGTAATTAGTAGATTGATTTTTAAATTCGATTTTTTCTGATATATATATAATATAATATGAAGAAATATATGCCACATTTGAAAAAAAAAATATGATGAAATATATATATATATATATTAAATATGATTAGAGAAAGTCGTTTAAATTAGAATCAAAGTGTATTATAACATGATTAATAATTACAATTAAATTTGTATAGGAACTCAAAAACTCGACTCAAATAAAGTTTGAGTTGTAAAATATGACGTGTCAACTTGAATAGCTCGAATTTTTTTTACTCGACTCGATGGAACGCTCACCCCTACAAATAAGTGCTCAAACTATACTTTTTCATATAAGTGTCTGAATTATTTTTGGGCCAAATAGGTGTCTAACGTTTCATTCCGTGACCCATTTAATATTTTTTCGTGACAAATGTTAATTTTTTTGTTATCCAATAAAATTCGAACACATGACATGGTTTATCATTTTCTAGAATTAAAATCCTAAAATGAGAAAAATAAAAAATATTAATTAACCCAACAACCTTTAATTTCTCTAAAAACCTAACCTTAATCCTGGTCTTCATCAAACCCCTCTACTAAAAACCCCATCAACTTGTCGTAAAAAACCGATGAATGAATCGTCGATTGCATCGTCGGTGCACACCCAACAATGAAGTCGAACGGTGTGATACACGACGTTTTGGGCGGTGAACAGTAAACCACTGACTTGTTGAGGGATGTCGGACTTTGAGAGAAATGTAATTTGGGGTTGGTGGAAAGAAATTAAAACTTTAGGAGTTTTAAAGAAATTCAAAAATTAAAAATATAAAATGGGTCATGTGTCATGTTCTAAATGGATAATAGATTTTTTAACGACCGTTGACGAAAAAACGTTAAATGAGTCACACAATAAAATGTAAGATATATATTTAGCTCAAAATATAATTCATACATCTATCATAAAAAATGATATATTTTAGACATTTATTTAACCATCAAGTCTATTGTAACTATAACTTAAAAAGTAATCAGCAATTGTCAAGAAGGTACATAAAAGTCGATTGATTTTTTTTTTCTGGAAAGAAACATAGTTTGACATTGCATCAATCTTATATTCTTATTCCATATCGATTTTTCTGCATATATATACAAGTATTAGAATTGGTTGAAATATTTTTTTTAGAAATAAATATTTTCATGGTTAAATTACATGGGTGACTATTCAACTAGTGAGTCTAACCTATTTTAACCACCGAACTATAAAAATTTAAAATTTGACTATCTAACTATTTAATTTAACTTATTTTAACCACCACTCGTTAAAATCTAACGGGGTAGTGTGGTTGTTAATAAAAATTTGTATAACTACACAAAATTAGGAGTGTGCTTGGCGTGGGTTGAACCTGAGATCTCTCGAGTAAAAAACTCAAGCCATCACCAATAACCAACTTATTCATATTGATGCAAATTACACCATTATATATGTGTGTTCCTCTTCCTTGCACCAAATGACCATCCTTGTTCTCCGCTAGTACCAATCTGTTTCCGCCATTAGTGGAAGGGGATGCAATTGGGAATGAGATTCTAAAGCGACTTCATTCAATGGCTGAGGGTCGATCTTAGATTGGGGACATCAAGCTGAAGATTTGTGCTGGACTGTGCGAATCTTGAGAAAATAATGTAAGGTTGGGAAAGAAATAGGAAAAAGAAACTGATAACTAGAATTAATGCCCACTAAGTATTCGATTGAATGACCAGCTTATATAACAACAAACGATTGTCAGCAATCGAAGCTAATCACCTCAACTGAACTGATTTGTTTTTGTTTTACCGAAATCAAAATCCACCAAAATGAAAAAGATGAAGAATGTATGATATGACTCATGAAGTGCTTAAAATTTGAACATTGTTTAAGTTAAAAAGACTAAACAATGTTTGCAGAAAGGAACCAAACATTACTGACTACAATTGTCTTTGTTTTCTTCTGTTAAGTATGGCTCATATACTGTAAAAGGACAGATGAGCTTAATAACCAACCGACTTGAGGGATCCTTGGAAGTTAAGGAGTATGAATCCTTGGAGGAGAAGGAATACTACTCCCCGAAGAATTAGAACAATCGTAATTCTAGTTAAAGTAGGATTGAGTAGTAGTTATCCTAGTTAGAATAGGACTTGGATGTATGGGGCGATATAAAGAGGCTTATCCCCACCTCATTAGGCACATCATGTAACACTCCAATTTTGGGCTTAGAAGTTTAGGGTCTGAACCGGACCGGTCTGATTTTTTGTTCGAATATGAAAAGAGGTTTTAGGGAAAGCCTAGTTTGGGATGCTTTAAAAATATGGAAAAATATCTAAAAATCCTCTTTTAATATATATAAGAGAGTGGTGAAATCAATTTTACAAAATAAGGTTTGGAAGTGTGACATTTTGAAGTAGTGACTAAAATGCGATTTTTGAAAAGTTCAGTGGTTACTGTTTTGTAAGGATTGAAACTTTGAATCTTTAAGGGGCTAATTTGCCCAAGAATAATTTCTCCAGATTTTTCTTAGATTTAAATGATTTAATTAATATTTAATTAATTAAATGAAAAGTGGAAAACCATATTTTAGATTTTCATAACTAACTTTTCTTAAAACTTTCTCATCTCTTTTTCTCTCAAAATTCCCTCATCCAAACACATTTCTCCAGCATCTTTTTCATTGATTTTCAAAGCAATTGATGAGATTTCAATCAACAATTAATTCCTAATCCTTTCTACATTAAATCCTCTTGATTTGCTTATTGGATTTGCAAGAAAATTGGCTCTAATCAAGGAGAAATCTACATTTAGAGGTAAGTTTGTTCTTCTCCTCTAAATACTCAGTTCTTTACTGAAATTTCCAAGTTCTCAATCCTTAAATTAAGTTTTACAAAAGGTTTTAATGATATGAACTTGATTTTGGCTTAAAACTCAAGATTTAGAAGAAATCTTGAAGAAATTCGTGGTGATTGTTTGGGCTCTGTTTTGAGATGATTATAAAATGTATTTTGGATGTTTATTGATGTGTAAATGAGGTTTAATCAATGCAATCCCGAATAGGTTGATTTTCCTAAGTTTTTGCTTATGAAAATGGTGGTTTTTGGGGTGGTCTTGGTGTTCTGTTATAGTTGGAGGTATAAGGACGAGTTTAGGTTCATTTTGGATGTTAATTGATGTTTAGAAATGGTTATAAGTGATGGATCTTGGCTGGGTTATGTTTTGGAAGAGTTTGGAGGTGATTTCGGTTGTGTTTGGTAGCCGAAATGTTAGAATTGGTTAGAGCAGCGAGTTTAGGTGTAATGGCTGAAGATTTTAATGCATGATGATGCATTAATCCTCTGCTTTGATGTGTTTAAAACAGGGGAGGCATCTTCAGATACTTGTGGTGTTGATCCAGAGGCTTGATCGGCGTTTCGGCAAGCTTGCGAAACGGAATTGGTGAGTGAAGTTGGATTTCCATCTTTGTAACGAATGTTTGAAGGTGTGGGAGCTTAGTTTAAGTCTAAGCAACTTAACTAAGCTCAAGAGTAATTTTTGGGGAAAACTCTCTTGTATGAGCCATGGAGTGGTTCGGTGCATTTGTTGATAGTTGCATGTTTAAATTTTGTTTTTAAAAGCATGTTTTAGCATGGTTAATGCTGGTTTTGAAAGCCATATGTTGAAGGATGCTCAAGGTAAGAGATCCTTGGTTTGATATGTTGTAAATGTGGATTTGATGCATTGTGATGCATGTTATTAAATGGCTTTGATTTAATGCTTTAAAACAGTGAAATGTTGATGATAAATGATGTATATTGGCAAGTGATGTGTTGGTTTTAAAGTACTTGAATCGGATATAGTTAGCCGGCTATAGGATTGGGTGCACCGTGAATAAAGTCGCCTTGGATGTTGAGGGGTTGTAATTGTACCGTAAACTCCATCCAAGTACACTAACGAGATGGTTAATATCACAATGGTGGTTAAAAGTTCATGTGTGGATCTTGTGTTGTGTGTCCCGTGTTCTCGTTAGTGATGTTATACAACTACCGATGAGTGATGTTGAGGGGTTGTGATTGTATCGTTAAACTCCATCACGGGTGTTGAGGGGTTGTGATTGTACCGGTAAACTCCACCTTGTGTGTTCGGTAGTGTGTATGGAGCGTATGGAACAACGCTTGTAATCCGCGTATCCGATTGTGTTTTGTGTTGTAAATGGTTATGGATTATCACTTGAAAGCCAATATGACATGTTGTACTAATGAAGCATGAGATGCTTGTTTAAGAATGCAAGGTTGCATGAATAATGATGTTTATGTGAAGGAAAGCTTTGTGTAAAGTGTTTTATAAAATACATTATTGTATTGTTTCTTTAGAGCATGTCTCACTAAGCAATTGTGCTTACGCTCTCTCTCTCTTGAATCAATAATGCAGATAATTGAGGTGTTTGAGGGCAACAAGGAGGCTAAGAATCCAAGGGAAAGCTAAGCTCATGTATGGTGATGTTTTTACAACACTATTAGCTTTTGATATTGGCAATGAGAACCTAGGTTTTGTTTTGGGAGATGTTTTGGACTCCCCAATTGTGGCATGATGCCTTTGATGATTCGGATTTGTAAATGGCCATTTTGATGCTTGTTTAGGTGTTTTGATGGTTGGTTGGTTTTGGATATTAGGATGCATGCCTATAGACTTATGGATTCCCTTGATTGATGTCATGAATGTGTTTTGATGATGCAAACATGTACCTTATACCCATGATGACTTGTTGACATGATTAGGAAGTCATTAGGATGTGTTTGAGTGGTCAAATGCATGTTAAACCAGCAAATTCTGCACTTTCTGGGCAACCCGTATCGATACACTCACAGATGTTCCGAAACGGAGGCCTGTAATGGCCTTGGCGTTTCGAAACAGTTTGGCCACTAGAAGGCCCTGTTTCGATACAGGTCTCGAAACGAACCCGAGTTTCGGAACGGTCAACCCCGTTTCGAAACAGGTGACCGTTGGGCACTGATTTGAATGGTTTTGAGGTTTGTAAGCTTTACATTTTAGTCCTGAAAATTGTTTTTGCAATTGCTTGAGTTCGAGATGTCCGTTTAAGATAAAATTTGACAGGGAAGCATGTAATATGACTAATTAAGCATTGGTAACCTTAAAATCAGTTAATTCCTCCATCTTTCCAGAATTTACATTTTGGTCCCTAAATCTGTGATTTGTGCAATTGAGTCCCTTATCACAATTTGACCGCTGTGCTTTTCACGTATGAGTTTCTCAAGAGTACGCTTAGGGTTAATGTGCATCTGGACAAGATTAAAAAGAAAAAAAGGGTCGTTAATCAAGGTTGACTTTCGGGTTGACTTTGGTTTTCCCCGTGTAATCTTCGTAGTTCGGGTCAACCGTCTAGGCCGGGCTAAGGGGGTTACATTTGGTGGTATCAGAGTCGAGTTCTCGTGTAAATGGTAATGGTTATGTGGGTGAAGTATGTATGATTGCATGATGTGCCTTTTAAATGAAAGTATGATGTGTGAATTGTAAGTATGTTGCAATTGTGATGTTATGATGTGTTGAAGCATGTTAGAGGAACCCATTGCCATATCAAAACTAATGAAAGGAATTGTTTTTTTTTGGGAAATGAGCTTGAGTACTTGGATTACTTACCTTGTTGAGCCTAATTATGTTTATTGCATTGTGTCATTGCATTGTTTTAGTGAATGAGACCTCGTATAGAGACGAGAATTAATACGCGAGCTATGGCTCCGAACGAGAATGAGGACAATGTTGATAATGTTGTGGATATACCTCCTCCTCCTGGTGGTGGACCACCCGGCAGTGGTGGTGCTGGAGGTGAAAATGTTGGTGTTGGTGCTGGAGCTGGGGTCGTTGAACCTGATGGTGTGCAGGGGCAAGCTGCTCCTGACATGACAGTTTTGATACATGCTATTGCTAGAGCCTTTCAGGCAGCAGTAGCTGGAGCTCACGGAGCTACGCAGCAGGGAGATGCTGGTGTGAGATTACCTTTGGAACGTCTTCGCAGTCTGGGAGGGACTGAGTTCAGAGGTTTATCTCCTGAGGGTTCTGAATCTTGGTTGGAAAGCACCAAGAGAATATTGGGACAAATGAACTGTAATGATGTGCAGAAGTTGGGTTGTGTAGTATCGTTGTTACATGATGATGCGTATACTTGGTGAACGCGTTCAAGCGAAAGTATCTAAGTGTGCGATACATGGATGAGAAGAAAAGAGCATTCATGTCTCTTGTGCAAGGAAGTATGTCAGTGGCTGAGTATGAGATCCAGTTTGTCCGCCTTTGCCAGTATGCACCTGAGCTTATCCAGATGAGCGGGAGAGGTGTGAGCGTTTTCGATATGGTTTGATGACGGACGTGAAGACCTTTATGCTTGCAGCTGAGTATACAGATTTTGATGTGCTGGTGAGTAGGGCAAAGGACATTGAGCAGAACCTGGGTTTATCTTCTAGAGGTGTTGCTTCTAGCTCGGGCAAAAGAGCTGCTGAGTATAGTTCCGGTGGTGGACGGAACAAGAGAGGACGAGATAAGAGATATCAGTCTTCTGCTAGGCGTGGTAATGGAGGGCATGGTGCGCCTGTTCAGGGAGACAAGATGAGAGCTGATCATAACACGTGCTGGACGTATGGATCGCGAGGCCACTTGAGGCCTGATTGTCCTCGAGCAGCGATGGAGGTTCAGGCTCCTGTGGTGGTGACCGGTAATTAGTGCTGGAATTGTGGTTCGGCAGACCACATGAAGAGGGAGTGTCCTTTGTTGGCCGGTGGTGGTCAGGGACGTGCTCCTTGTAACACCCGGGTTCGGGGGTCGGGTGAAAATATTAATTTAAAAATAGATCGGGTTTCGGTTTCAAATTTTAAATAATAAAATAATGACTTGGGCCTCGGGTTTTATTTAGTTGGACTATATTTAAATAAGCCCACATGGCCATGGGTGTCATCCATGGTAATTCCCCAAATTCATTAAGGGCATTTGGGTCTTTAGCCTTTTATTTTCAAATAAACCTAAAATAATGTTTTGAAAGCCATCTTCTTCCCTACCTATTTCTTCTCCAACGTGAAAAGAACCCATCTCCCCCTTGGATACTATTCCATTCAATAGCTTGCTTATTTTTGAAGGTTTTGCAAAGGTAATTTCGTTTTCGACTTACCCTCATCATCCTCTACAAGTTGCTGTCTTTTATTTTCATTTCTACACATGTTTTGAAATTTGGGGTTGGAGGGTTTTGAATTAAAAATGTTGTTTTTGAGGTCTTTGATTCTAGTTTTTGATTTGTTGAGGCTCAATGAGTAATCTACAACCAAAAAGGGCCAACCAAAATGAGTTTTACAAGGTTTTGGGTATTTTTCCCGAAATGGGGTTTTGGGGAGGTTTTTGGGAGGTTTAGGATTGAGATATGGGGGTGTTCTATGTAGAAATGAGAGGGTCAATGGTTAGGGTATATGCAAGCATCATTTTGAAAGCTTTAGGGAGTAGTTTGAAGGTTGAAATCAATGGTTTTGAGGGGTGCTTAAGGGCTGCTCGGATTTTGGAAAAATTGAGCTTGTTTCAATGGAAAAATTTGTGTGTTGTACTTAGTATGTTATCCGGGTTGATTATTTTAGAACATGGACTGATTTGGGGTTATTTGCTTGGTGTTGGAATGCTTAGAATCAAGGAATTTGGTTGGTGAAGCTTCGGGGGCAAATTCGGGGATTTCGGAGTCTTGAGCTCGGTCTTCGATTTTCTCTTGGGTAGCAACGGTGAGTAGATTCATTGGTTTTTACTTTGTGCATGATATGGACTCCTTTGGGGTTTGGGTAGAACCTTGAATGGTTGCCTAAACCCGTGTGTAAGTCTCCCTACTCATAAGTTGTTGTGACAAATTGATTGTATATACATTGTGACCATTGAATGCATTTTAAGTTGTCAATGTTGTAGTCGTGTTGAGTTCATGCCTCACGTGATGGTGGTCTAAACTACGGTGATGTGTAGTCCCACCGGTAGTGACTAGTAGGGTAGTGCTTTGATGTGTAGTCCCATTGGACACCCACTAGTCGAAACGGTGATGTGTAGTCCCACCGTAAGTGTATGTTGGTTGTGCTTGTGCAAACCAAAAGTTGTGGTTGAGATGGACCCTTATGCATCCATTGTTTTCTTGCATACAAATCGTATTTTGGAAAGTTGCATGTTGTAAATTGTAGAGCTTCTCTCACTAAGCTAGATTGCTTATGCTCTTCGTTTCCAATGTGCAGATCGTTAGAGTTCGGGAGGCGAGCGGGCGAGGGAGGAACCTTTGGAGTTCTCAAGCAAGTTTAAGCATGGTTTGCTTTTGTAATAATGTCTAGACAATGGGGTATAGAGTGTTAGGAGTTGGGGTCAAACTCCTTAGGAAGTCATGCTTGAAATTGTTAAACTTATGTTGTGTGTTATGCTTTTGCTTCTTGGATTATGTTCTATGCTTCTTATGTGGTTTAATTGCATATGCCTGAATTTGTATGATGTTGGCCTAGGTAGGCCTTATGTTGTCTACTTTGTGAAGGATGACTTATGCTTGCTAAGTATGCTTCTTGTAGACTTGTATGGAGCCTTGTTTGGTATGTTATCGTTGGTTTGAATGCCCCTCATGTTAAGTCCTGATTGTGGTTGATGTATGTATGCTTGTGTGTGCTTAGGGGTGTCTAAGTATGCATCTAGAACCTTGCAAGATGTTATCAAACGGTGAAAGGAGGTGTTGCAGGGCAGGGGTATCGATACGGTTAGACCCGTATCGATACGGCCTTCTTATTCCAGGCCTTCCGTTTCGATACGCGGGGAGGCGTATCGGTACCATTTTGGCCACTGGAGCCACTGTCCATCTTGGTATCGATACCGGCCTCAAGCGTATCGGTACGGTCAACTAGCGTTGACCGTGGGAAGTCAACCTTTGACGAGGGTATCGATACACTCCCAAGGTGTATCGATACGGTCTCCACGGGTTGACTCTGACCTTTGACTTAGTCAAGGCGTATCGATACACCCCTTAGGTGTATCGATACCCCTGCAGTTAAACCTGAAAATTTGCCTTTTGGTTGTGGATTTAAGTTCGTTAGATTGTTTTGGTTATGTTATTCCGCTGTTTGATCACTTAGGGTTAATTACTCATCTAGACGAGATTTAAAATGAAAAAAAAATAGGGTTGCTAACCGAGGGGGAATCCTTTAGGGGTTTTCACTCGGTTTTCCCCGTGTAGCCCTTTTGGACCGGTCATCCGGCCAGACCGTGACAAGGGGGTTACACTCCTGGAGTTGGTTCACCACAGAGAGGTCGTGGGCACGGCCGTGGTAACTTCCAACGCAGAGATGATGGTGGGAGAAATGTGGCACATGTGGTGGCTGTTCAACCTGAGGGAGGTGGCCAGGCTCGTGTGTATGCTCAGAGAGAGGGGAGAAATGACACATATGTGATCGTAGGTACCTTCACTTTGCAATCCTTGTCATTACTTTCCTTGATTGATTCTGGATCTACACACTCATACATATTGCATGAACATGCTCAATTGCTTGGTTTGCCTGTTGAGTCTTTGGATGTTGGTATGCGTGTAACTAGTTCCTTTGGTGAGACCGTTGTGATACGGAAGTTGTATAGAAGATGTCCCTTGGTTGGGCAAAATCATGTTTTTCATGTTGATCTCATGGAATTGCCATTCTATGGTTTTAATGTAATCCTTGGTATGGATTGGCTTGTTAAACATCGAGCTGTGGTGGATTTTGAGAACAAGCGAGTTTCTTTGAAGCTTGCGGATGATTATGAGGTAGTGGTGGTTGGTGAGAATGTGAAGTTTCTTGCCAATGTGGTGTCTACATTGGAAGCGAGCCGGATGCTGAGACAAGGGTGTGAAGCTTATCTGGCCTTTGTGATGAATCCTAGCTCTAAGGAGTTGTGGGTTCAAGATATCAGGACTGTGCGAGAATTTCTTGGTGTGTTTCTGGAGGAGTTACATGGTTTGCCTCCTAATCGAGAGGTGGAGTTTGGAATTGAGATGTATGAAAACACAACTCCAGTGTCCATTACTCCTTATCGAATGACACCTAAGGAGTTGAAGAAGCTGAAGACGCAACTTCAAGAGTTGCTTGATCGTGGTTTCATTCGGCCGAGTGTGTCACCTTGGGGTGCACCTGTCTTGTTTGTGAAGAAAAAGGATGGCACTATGAGAATGTGCATCGATTATCGTCAGCTGAACAAGTTGACTATCAAGAATCGATATCCTTTACCGATGATTGATGATCTTTTTGATCAATTTCGGGGAGCGGCAGTGTTCTCTAAGATTGACTTAAGGTCAGGGTATTACCAGCTCAAGGTGAAGGATGTGGATGTGCCAAAGACAGCCTTCAGAACGAGGTATGGGCATTATGAGTTCCTGGTGATGCCGTTTGGTTTGACGAATTCTCCTGCAGCTTTTATGGACATGATGAATAGAGTGTTCCATGAATACTTGGATAAGTTTGTTGTGGTGTTCATTGATGATATCCTTGTGTACTATTGTACTGAGGAGGAGCATGATGGGCATTTGAGGATTGTGTTGCAAGCTTTGTTGGAGAACCAGCTTTATGCTAAGCTGAGAAACTGTGAATTCTGGCTTAGAGAAGTTGTGTTCCTTGGTCATGTGGTTTCTGCTGAGGGGATTCGTGTCGACCTCAGAAGATTGAGGCAGTGATGAATTGGAAGCCTCCTAAGTCTGTTCATGAAGTCCGTAGTTTCCTTGGTTTGGCAGGATACTATCGGAGGTTCGTAGATGGATTTTCAAAGATTGCTGCACCTTTGACGAAGTTGTTGCAGAAGGATGTCAAGTATGAGTGGACAGAAGCGAGACAACAGGCTTTTGAGAAGCTTAAGGCAGCTTTGACGCAAGCTCCTATCTTGGTTCAACATGAATTACGGAAAGAGTTTGTAGTGTACAGTGACGCATCCTATGTTGGTTTGGGGTGTGTCTTGATGCAAGAGGGTAATGTGGTGGCTTATGCATCGCGACAGTTGAAGGTGCATAACCGCAACTATCCTACACATGATATTGAGTTGGTTGCGGTGGTTTTTGCTTTGAAAATTTGGAGACATTACCTGTATGGTGAGAAGTGTACTGTGTACACGGATCACAAAAGTTTGAAGTATCTGATGTCTCAGAAAGAGTTGAATCTTAGGCAGCGACGTTGGGTGGAGTTGCTTAAAGATTACGATCTAACGATCGAGTACCACCTGGGAAAAGCTAATGTTGTAGCGGATGCCTTGAGTAGGAAAGTGGCAGTGGAGTTGAGAGCTATGTTTGCCAGCTTGAGCATTTCGCGAGATTGAGGTCTTGTGGCTGAATTGCAAGTGAAACCATCCTTGGTTCAGTTGATAAAGGATAAGCAGTTGTTGGATGATTCCTTGGTGTCGCATGTTCAGGATATTGTTGAGGATAGGACATCGGATTTCTGTTTCAATGATGATGGAGTTTTGTGTTTTGGGAGTCGGATAGTAGTGCCCAATGATGCTGAGTTGAGGCGTGCTATTCTGACTGAAGCTCATAGTAGTCCCTTTGCTATGCACCCTGGTAGTACAAAGATGTATCGTGATCTTAAGGATGAGTACTATTGGGTGGGTTTAAAGAAAGATGTTGCTGAGTATGTGAGTAAGTGCATGGTTTGTCAGCGAGTTAAGGTTGAGCATCAGTTTCCTTCTGGGTTGTTGCAACCGTTGAGGATTCCTGAGTGGAAGTGGGAAATGATTACCATGGACTGTGTGTCTGTTTTCCTTTGTCGTCATCGAAGAAGAATTCGGTGTGGGTGATTGTGGATCGCCTCACGAAGTGTGCGCATTTCTTACCTGTGCATACTACGTACACATTGGATAAGCTTGCAGAGCTGTACATTGCTGAGATTGTGCGGCTGTATGGTGTGCCAAAGTCTATAGTGTCGGATAGAGATCCGAGGTTTACATCGTGTTTCTGGGAATGTTTGCATCAAGCTTTGGGTACACGGCTGAATTTCAGTACTTCTTATCATCTACAGTCGGATGGACAGTCTGAGCGTGTTATCCAAGTGCTGGAAGATATGTTGAGGTGCTGTGTGATTGAGTTTCAAGGCTCTTGGGAGAAGCATTTGCCTTTGGTGGAGTTTGCTTATAACAATAGCTACCAGGAAAGTATTCAAATGGCACCTTATGAAGCCTTGTACGAGAGGAAGTGCAGAACTCCTCTTTGTTGGGCTGAAACAGGTCAGAAGTTGGTTTCAATGCCAGCTTTGTTGAAAGGAACCACCGAGAAGGTGAAGCTCATTTGTGAGCGATTGAAGGCAGCTTCTGATCGACAGAAGTCTTACGCGGATTTGAAGCGTAAGGAGATTGAGTATGCAGTAGGTGACCATATGTTTTTAAAGGTTTCGCCTTGGAAAAAGGTGATGAGGTTTGGCCGAAAGGGTAAGTTGAGCCCTAGGTACATTGGACCATACGAGGTGATTGAACGTGTGGGTCTTGTTGCGTACAAATTGATGTTACCGCAAGAGTTGGAAAAGATTCATGATGTGTTTCATGTCTCTATGCTTCGGAGGTATAGATCGGATCCTTCGCATGTTATGCCTGTGGAGGAAGTGGAGTTGAATCCAGACTTGACTTATGATGAGGAGCCGGTTGAAATTTTGGGTTCAGACAGTAAAGTTCTTCAAGGCAAGACCATTAATTTGGTAAAGGTTTTGTGGAAGCATCGTGGTGTTGAGGAAGTCACGTGGGAAAGAAAGGGTGACATGAAGAAGTAGTTTCCGTATCTCTTTCCTCCAGGTAAATTTTGAGGACGAAATTTCTTAAGGGGGGAGAGTTGTAACACCCTAATTTTGGGCTTAGAAGTTTAGGTTCTGAACCGGACCGGTCTGATTTTCGGTTCGAATATGAAAAGAGGTTTTAGGGTAAGCCTAGTTCGGGATGCTTTAAAAATATGGAAAAATATCTAAAAATCTTCTTTTAATATATATATAAGAGAGTGTTGAAATTAATTTTACAAAATAAGGTTTGGAAGTGTGACATTTTGAAGTAGTGACTAAAATGCGATTTTTGAAAAGTTCAGTGGTGACTGTTTTGTAAGGATTGAAATTTTGAATCTTTAAGGAGCTAATTTACCCAAGAATGATTTCTCCAGATTTTTCTTAGATTTAAATAATTTAATTAATGTTTAATTAATTAAATGAAAAGTGGAAAACCATATTTTAGATTTTCATAACTAACTTTTCTTAAAACTTTCTCATCTCTTTTTCTCTCAAAATTCCCTCATCCAAACACATTTTTCCAGCAGCTTTTTCATTGATTTTCAAAGCAATTGATGAGATTTCAATCAACAATTAATTCATAATCCTTTCTACATTAAATCCTCTTGATTTGCTTATTGAATTTGCAAGAAAATTGGCTATAATCAAGGAGAAATCTACATTTAGAGGTAAGGTTGTTCTTCCGCCGTAAAAAGCGACTTCAGCGTGTCATTGTGTCATGTTATTAATCAAAACTCCTGTGGTGATATTTGAGTTTGATGATCGGTATGTAACTTGTCTTGGAATGCAACTCAATATGTTGGATTGTCATCATGGAAGCCAGTGTTGCAGTGTAGCTTGAACTTAATATGAACAGTACGAACAGTGAAACCGCTGCTATGAAGATTGACCACTTATTTCTCAATTGTTCCCCTGAAAAATGTTAACTCCACAAGATAAATCAAATTTAGCTTAACAAGTTCATGTTGTGTATGAAGAGATGAATTTGATATCGACATAGAATAGGACATGCACAAGAGATACGAGGTTTAACATAATTCGACTCTGACTATCCCAACGGATGAGAATAGCAATTAATCTACTATAAGCATAAAAACGAAGAATACAAATACATGATATCTCATAATCTCGTGTATCTCAAGCATTTGATTATAAAGTGTAAGGTGTTTAGTGCTTACTGCTTACAACGAGCAACTAGGATAGAGGAGAGGCCGTTTGGTTCGAGCGGAAAGCCTTCGGGAAGGCGACGTGGAGTTTGGCGTTCAATCATCCAAATGACGAAGCCACTGAGGATGTGAAAAGCAACAATTATTAGCCAAAGTTTGGGCGACAGCGGTTTGTAGAAAATCCACATGTCTTCGTTTTTAGTCGGCGGGGCTACGATTCCGACGCCGATGTCGGTGAATGAGATTGTAAAATCCACCAATGAAGATCTGCTGGCAGTGATTGTTATGTCCCCAACAACACCATCGAACTTCTACTTGAAATGCAAAAGAAAGAGAAGAATTTTAATAATACAATGTCAACGTGAAAGAATCAAATATACGAATTATAATATAATTAGGGTGGTACGGTTCCTTTAGATAAACTTGGTGTATGATATCAGTGTACGTGCCAGCACTGTTTCCATTAGCATCCATGAATGGGATGAACTCGTACTGCACTTGATAATCTAAACCCTCCAAGGCAGCTTTGAATACTTCGATACAAAAGCCGGCGACGGTCGTGGAATTTGTATATGGATCACGTTTCACCTCCACCAATTGTCGAAACCCTACTTTTACAGGCACCCCAATTCTAAGGATTTTACACCCGCTGTTTTGCAACATCCGAGCCTGACGTCCTTGCGGGACGGTCAGCGATCTGCCGGGACAAATTATTGGTTCGAGATTGTCAATGATATCATCGGATAGTCGTCGTCTTCTACGATCAGGTTCGTCTGTTCTCGTAGTGATTTTCCCGGTTGAGGTGCAAAATCCAACTCTTTTTGCCCTGTTCTCTACCGCATTAATTATCTCGAATGCTTTCGATATTAACTTGCCATTGATGAATCGAAATTCACCACTGAATCCCTTGAATTTACTTCGTAATACTTCGCAGAGAAGCATCGAACGGCGGATAGATGTTCTATAGGCATCTAGCTCGTTGGTAAACTGAGGTGTTTCCGTTAATCTCTCGACTGCTTTTGCTAGACTCCAGGTAGCATCATAGGCTAATAATCCGAGACGAAAATCCACGGCCGACGGCTGATCTCCAACATCAAACTTTCTTCTCAATCTTGAAGTAACATTTTGCAGCTCGCTCGACAATGTCGGAATATAAGATTGAAAACCGATAACTCCTTGCATCGATGGATCAATGGCGGATGATAATGGATCTCTTGAATCGAAATGATCCATAGTCTTAGAAGTCACAATCCAAGCATACCCTTTGCTCATCATTCCCAACCTCTTTGCATTCATAAAAAGCCGAGATGCAAGCGAATGGGGCAAATGAACAATGAAGATTCCGGTTTGGAAAGTGTTGAGCTCGTCAAGTTGTTCAATTATTTGATCATCTTCAGATGATGCAGCAATCGCGGCGACGAATGAGATGTGTATGTTTTTCTCTTCAAAGAAAGCAGCCATGGCTGACAACATGCCATCATCATGATCATCATCCATGGCGAGATCGTAGTCTTGATGGATAAGGATTACATTCCTCCATTTCTGTAGCTCAATAAAGACAGCAATACCTTTAATTTGAGAGGATTGATCATCTCCAATTTGAACAAAGAAAGAGGACCTGGTTGAGAATGAAAAAAAAAAGTGGGTGTCGAAAACGAAAGCACTGGGATTTTATTTCGATCACCGAACTCAGTCAAGAACTTTGATTCTGTTGATGTTTGTGCACCGAGGATTGCTTCTACTTTTGCATCTTCCAGCAGATTAAGAGCTGCATTTTGTGAATTACAATTGACTTTCAGTTAGGTCTTGTTTTTATAACAGATTATATTCAATTCATTGTTTAATCTGGATATGAGACAATATTTACAGCTAAATTTGCTGTATTAATATTAGAATTCGGATGTTCAAAAAAAATAATATTAGAATTCGAATCACTGATCTTGCTTAAGGGATCTAACGTTAGGGGTGCTTATTGAGTTGAGCAGCTCGCAAACAACTCGAGCTTGACTAGATCAAAACTCGGTTAACGTTCGACTCGAAATCAAGCTTGACTTGAGATCTTAGCGAGTTGAGTCGAGCAAGGTCCAACTTGACTCGATAAGTTCGTGAGCAACTCGTTATTTTTTTTATAAATTCTTTTATGATTTTTTGTGGCTACATTAAAAGATGGAAAATACTTTGATACACAAGCTTGTGTGCCCTTCAATTTTAGGGGTTCAAGGTTTTAGTTTAGGAGCTTAGTGTGTAGGGTGTAGAATTTAAGGTTTATGGTTAGAATTCAAGGTTTAAGGTTTAGGTTTTAAGGTGCTAGAGTTTGAGATTTAGGTTTTAAATTTTATAGAATGGTTGTGTAAAATTTTTTACACAGCTTGTGTATCAAAATATAACCCTTAAAAAATTATGTTCCAAGAATTTTAAATACCACTTAAAAACTCTAGAAAAGTTCACGAATTGCTAGATAATTTACCCATAAAATTTTGGTTTCAAATTTCCAAAAGGTTATGTATTTAACGAGAATCAAAAAAGTTAATTTGTATAAGTATGAAATTAAATTATAATAATAAGTTTTTTTATTAAAGTCTTTATTTTTTATTATTGCTTTATGTATAAAAATCAAAATTAAAATGGAAAAAGTCTTCAGTTTCCACTTCTCGTATAAAAAAATACGATTGAAAGTTAAAACCCCGAAATTCATAAGGTATTCTACCTTTGTTGTTCATCGAATATTGTTGAGAAATTAAAAAGAGTCTCACACTCGAATATCAACTTCGTCTCTAGCTAGGTCATGGAAGGTTCGTTTATTTATCTCCTCACACCTCACGTTTTTTTTTAATTTCTATGTTATATTGAGCTCTAATAGTATCACTAAATGTTACCTATATTTTAAAAAAATAAGGTAAAAATTTTGGCAAGCTTAACGAGCAAAAAATTGAGTCGAACAACGAAATTTTTTAACGAGCACGAGTCGAGCAAAATTTTATCGAGCTTAATGAGTAACGAGTTGAGTTGAACAACGAAATTTTTTAACGAGCACGAGTTAAACACTACTCAACTCATAATCGACTTGCTCGATAAGCACTCATATCTAGCGTCTCACCTCATCCTCACTTGCGGGATTTAGCAGCTTATCTCATTCTCAATGGTTAGGTCTTGTTGGATTAATTTTATAAATACTAAATTTATGTTATAATTTTTAATAAATATTAAATATAATTATATTATTAAATAATAATAAATTTTAATTTTTCGAAAATTCCTATTTCATAGTTTTAAATTTTTAATATGAATGAATTGATAATTGGAATGTATTTGGTCTATAGAGATACCTAAACGAAATGGTTGATAACCAAAGCATATCTAATTCTAAACTCTAGACGGCTTGAATGGTTCTTACACGGAGCCGATAACCTTGTACAATGCCTGAATAGGACAAAAATTCTCTGTTATTTTTTAGCATTTTTTTTATACCGCAACACTAAAATTTTAAATCTTAAGTTTTAATTTAAATTTTAAATTTTAAACATTACACCTAATATTCTAAACACTAATTTTAAACTCTAACTTAAATCATAATCCTAAATTTTAAATTTAAATTTTTTTATAATGAAGTATAAGTGTATGAGCATCAAAAAGGGACAGACTATTTCTACTCACCTAGGGTGAATCTCACACATAATAAGAAATATTTCAAAAATCTAAAAATTCACACTTTATATCTACACATGCCTAAATTAGTTGGACTCGATATGTTAGTTTTCGATTCAACTGGTTTGCAGAGACAGTTCAAAGGTTTATGGAGACTTGTACAATTTATTAAAACAAGACCCTTTAATTTATAATTTCAAAGATATATAATTTTTTTAAAATATAATTTTATCTTAATAAAAATATATTATGAGCCATCTTTAAAGTTATTTTTTTATTTTTTTATAATTTATTTTCAAAACTTTTTTTCCTATAAACATTTAATTTAATAACTATACGAAAATGTAAGAAACACTAAGTTTATTGGTCGTGGTTCTGTGCTTGAAGTTGAGTTGTGGGGTGTTGGAATGCTTAGAGAATTATTTAGAGAAGATAAACCTTGTTTATTGATTTCATACTCAACACAGTACATCGACTTAGCTTATATACACAAGCTAGGGTAAAAACAATTCCTAACTGCATGGCCAGCTTCCTAACTGCATGGCCAGCTGACATAACAGCCTCCTAACAACCCTAACGCCTATGGTTATGGTTAACATTTTTCCTCCTTTTCTTTCTCTTCTTTTAATTCATCAAAGGGGAGTACATTGAGTCGGTGGCAAAACAGATCAAAGATTGAGCTGGTTAGAGGTTTCGTGAACCCGTCTGCAGTCTGAAACATTGCTGGAACATGATTCACCTCAATAAACTCACTGGCTACTCTCTCCCTTACAAAATGCACATTGAGGTCTATGTGCTTGGACTTCAAATGATACACATGATTCATGCTCAAAGACACAGCACTGGTGTTATCGCTCCATATCGTCGGAATCTCTCTCTGCTCAACTCCCATGTCGTGCAACAAGGCCTTTAGCCATATGACTTCAGATGTTGCATCCGCAATACTCTTATACTCAGCTTCCATGGTTGACCGAGAGACACTATTTTGTTTCTTCGAGCTCCAAGTCACCAAGGTATTCCTAAGGTAAACGCAACACCCAGAAACAGACCGTCTGTCGTCGACATTGCTTGCCCAGTTAGCATCAGCAAAAGCCACCAAGGTAGAGAACCTGGCAGAGGGTTTGAACACCAGTCCATAGTGCATGGTGCAATTTAAATATCGCAAAATCCTCTTGACAGCATCGAGATGACCCTCACATGGATTATGCATGAACTGAGCTACTTTGTTCACACTAAACATGATGTTTGGACGTGTGTGACACATGTACAAAAGGGCTCCAACAATGTTTCTGTAGCCTGTTGCATCTGTTATAGGGCTTCCGACATCCTTGCTTAACTTCACAGATGGTAGCATCGGGGTTGACGCGGAGTTGGCATTGTCCATCTTGGTCTTTACTAGAAGCTCTTGAATGTACTTTCGCTGACTTAGAAAGATGCATCCATTGCTTCGTTTTACTTTAATCCCTAAAAAATAACTAAGGGATCTCAAATCCTTCAACGAAAACTGCTCACCCAGCTGTGTAACCACCGTGTTAATACAATTATCTAAGCTACCGGTGATTATAATGTCATCGACGTATAATAACATAGACACAACGCTTGTGGCTGTCTTTTTAATAAACAATGAGGTGTCAGCATTTGAACTACGAAACCCAAGTTGCACCAAGTAGTCCCTCAGCTTTGCATACCAATTTTGAGGGGCTTGGTGAAGTCCGTACAGTGCCTTCTGTAGCTTGAAGACCAGCTTCGACCCATCAGAAGCACATTGCTCAAAACCAGATGGTTGCTCCATAAACACTTCTTCTTGTAGATCGCCATTGAGAAAGGCGTTGTTGACGTCCACTTGCCTCAAGCTCCAGCCATTTGAGACTACTAAGGAAAGAACAACATTGATTGTTGAAGACTTCACCACGGGACTAAATGTGTCTCGGAAGTCTTGGCCTGGCACTTGGAAGAACCCCTTGGCAACGAGTCGGGCCTTGTACCAAGAAATGGAGCCATCAGAATTTCGTTTGATCTTAAAGATCCACTTGCAACCAACAGGAGTTCTTCCTTCAGGCGGAGACACCAGCACCCATGTGCCATTTTTTAGCAATGCTTTATACTCTTCAAGAGCATTTGCCTTCCACTTGGGATCACGTAGGGCTTCTTGGATTGACACAGGCACCTCATCATCAGTCATTGGATCAGTAAGAGAGGTAGAAGAAAAATAGACCTTGGGCTTATGAGCTCTCATTTTGCTCCTAATCAACATAGGATGAGCATTAGAAGGACGTTGTTGTTGACTGTCACTAACAGAGCCAATAACGGTAGTGTCAATCGGTGGTTGAGAAACGACAGTGTCAGAGGCATCCACCTCATCAAGTTGAGGTTGAGATTCAACAGTAGTATCAGGGTCACATGGTTCACCAGGGTGAGAGACAACAGCTTCAACCTGCACCTGAGGTTGAGATGGTTGTTGTGATGAACTAGCTACAGGAGTTGAATCACCACAAGCTGACCTACTGACGGCAAGAGAGTCATGTGCTCTTGGACCAGATGAAGGAGTCTCTGAAGCCATATGAGTTGGTTCACGACGATTGGAGCTCCAACCTAGGCTACTATGCTGAGAACCACATGTTGGGTCTGTAGCATGTGACTGTAGCACACGATCAGCACCTAGAACAATTGAGAGACCCTGCACACACGTTGAATCAGACTGAGCCTTGGCAGTGGCATTGTGGACATGTGAATTTATGGCAAAGGGAAAAACAGACTCATCAAAGATGACATGACGAGAGATATAGACTTTTCCATCGGAGCCCAGACACGAATAGCCCTTGTGCATCGGAATATAGCCAAGAAATGTGGAAGGAAGTGATCAAAATAAGAGCTTACGATTGTTGAACGGTCGCAAGTGAGGATAACAACGGCATCCAAACACCTTCATGAGATCATATTGTGGCTTCTTGTGGTAAAGCTTCTCATAAGGTGACAAACCTTGTAAAACTTTCGTTGGCAACCTGTTAATTAGATAAACAGCAGATACCACTGCATAGGACCAAAATCGCATAGGAAGGGAAGCCTGAGCGAGTAAGGTTAATGCCAACTCAACGATATGCATGTTCTTATGTTCCACAACACCATTTTGATGTGAGGTGTGTGGACACGTAACCCTATGAACTATCCCTGCAGAGGGAACCACATTAGACAAAGTTTTGTACTCTCCTCCCCAGTCACTTTGCACCTCCTTGATGACACCACTGAACTGTGTCTGAACAAGCTGATAGAAGGCTTCAAAGGCAGCCACAGCTTAAGACTTGTTCTTCAAGAGATAAAGCCATGTATGCCTTGTGTACGCATCAACAAAGGCAACATAGTAAGAGTAACCACTAGAAGTTACATGTGCTGGTCCCCAGAGATCTGTGAACACGAGTTGGAAAGGTGCAGTGTAGGTTGTGAGAGAAGGGAAGAAAGGAAGTTTATGGCTCTTCCACATTTGACATGCAGCACAAAGTTCTAAAGTCTTATTAACAGAATTGAAAAATTCCACATTACAATCCTTACAAGCTTTCAACAACGATTCATGAGCTGGGTGACCAAGCCTCCTATGCCACAATTCATAGACACTAGAGAACTTGTGAGCTACATGAAGTTCTGGAGTACAATTATTTGTACATGAAGGCAACAAAGAAGAACTAAAAACAGTAGGAAACCGATACAGATCACCAACTTCATCTCCTGTGAGCAAAACATCCCTTGTGGCTTCATCTCGCACAACACACATCTGAGCATGAAATTCTAAGAAGACTTTGTTATCTTTAGCAAGATTCGAAACTGAAACAAGGTTCTTAGTCACTTTGGGAACAATTAACAAATCATTAAGCAACAAAGGACGTGATGAAGAGGTTAAAGAATACTGGCCAACCCTAGTTATGCATAGACCCACGCCATTACCAACAACAAGCTTACCAGGCCCGGAATAATCTTCACTTTCACATGCATTGGAATCATCAGGAGTGACATGGTGCGTGGCACCAGAGTCGACAAACCATTGACCCTGCCCCGAGCTTGCAAAGGGATGTGGACCACCAGAACCTTGAGTATCAAATGCACCACTAGAACCTGCACACGTGCATGCACATCGAACACCATTAGAATCAAAGGTTGAGAGATTCACAGCATGCGGATCAGTCTGAGACTTAGTTGATTGTTGAGAGGTAACGCCTGGAAAATTTTCATCAATTTTATACCAGTAGCGATCAACGAGGTGGCTAATTTTTCCACACAGTTGACAATGTGGTCGCAATCCCCTCTGACCAAACCTGCCTCGTCCTCGAGGAGAAGGTGACTGACGAAAGGGGGGAGGCCTACGGTTGGTGGACACCTCAGCATCGGCAGAGAGCTTGCCAGAATCAGAAACCTGTGCAACACTAGCACTAGGAAAAAAATTAGTAAACTGATAGAAACTGCTCAAGTGAGTTTCAGCATCTACTAAAACAGATTCAACTGAATCTAAAGTATGAGGTTTGCGACTGGCCGTGATCATGGCAACAAACGGTTGATATTCAACGGGTAAACCATTGAGAACAGATGCAACTTGCTCCATTTTCGAGATCAAGCTACCACAAGAGGCGAGAGCATTGCAAACTTCCTTGATCTGAGAGATATAAGATCGCATGCTCATGTCTCCCTTCTTCAACGAACGAAGCTTGTAATGCAAGCTCATCACAGTCGTTGTGGATCGACTGGAGAAATACTAAAGAACAGTGGACCAAACTGACGCCGCCGTATTTGCAGCAACAAACCGTGGCAATAGGTGAGAACTGATCGTAGATAAGAGCCAGGAGGCGAGAGCACTGTTTTGGGCGATGAACACCTCGTGATCTTCATTCTCGATCTTTTCTCCTTCCGCCATCGTAACAAAGGGAGGCGGAGGTTTAAGTGCACTAGTGAGTAATTTCTCCAAGCGATGACTACGAACCGTGAGCAGAATATGTTGCTTCCACAAGAGAAAGTTGGATTCATCTAACACAATGTTGATTTTCTTGTTGGAAAACAACTTGTTGCCTTTGAAGATGAAGGTAGCATCAGGAACAGAAACTTGCGACGCAGGTGGATCTTGCGAAGGAGCCATGAGAAGAACACAGAAAGAAAGGCAAAAGAGAAAAATGGAAAGCAGGAAGGAAAACAAACTCACAACAACGAGAATATGACCGGCAAACAAACTCCGGCAACGACGAGGTCCCCGGCGAATGATACCATGCTGGAATGCTTAGAGAATTATTTAGAGAAGATAAACCTTGTTTATTGATTTCATACTCAACACAGTACATCAACTTAGCTTATATACACAAGCTAGGGTAAAACCAATTCCTAATTGCATGGTCAGCTGGCATAACAGCCTCCTAACAACCCTAACGCCTATGGTTATGGTTAACATGGGGGATTTTATCGGGCATGACTTTAAATTGGGAGAAACGGTTTTGACATGTTATGATTGAGACATATTGTTTGGAGGCTGTTAATTTGATCCAAAAGGCGCCTAAGTCAGGTGTTATAATCGCTTTGGTTCGGAATATACGGGCCTTGGACACCAAGGATTGGAGGATTTCATTCCATCACGTTTTCAGGGATGGGAACAAAGTTGTTGATTGTATGATGAAATTAGCGGATAGATCAAGATTGGGGTTGGTTCTTTTTTAGACTCTCCCGAATCCTAGCGTTTCTCTTTTATTTGAGGATTTGTCGTTTTTTTTTATTTTATTTCATGTAGTTTGCTTTCGTTGTATTTTATTATCATGTGTATTCTTTTTCTCATCTAGATCTAGGGGTTTTATCGAGACACATAGTAATAACTCTTTTTCATCTAAAAAAACATTTAATATAACTCATTTGGGGCCCTTCTTTTCTTAAGGTCTTGTGTGGTCGCTCACCTTGCACATGTCCAAAACTCACTACCGGTTTAATATATTACTTTAAATATTATGCATGTGGTGTAGTGGGGGAAAAATCGTATTACTTTTGATGAACATTAGATTCTAAGTTTCATTTTGAACAACCTTATTCCCTTCATTTTATATAAAAAATCAAATGTAAATCGAATAAAAAGAATAAACTTACCAGCAGACAAAGCCTGGAAAGAGTCACCCTGAGAATCCCTGAAATGGAGAACAATCCTAACTCTACAAGATTTTTGAAAATAGAAATCATAGATGGCCATAGAGATGTTGTTTTGGATCATTTTTCCCTACCATATTCTCATATCGACGATCACCCCGACGCAAACCTCCTCATCTAAAACGACGTCATTTACTTCACCTTCACACCAAGATATTTCTACAAACCTAACTAAGAACATCATCATTACAATTTACAAAACTAAACTTTGGTTCTTCATCTAATCTAATGGATCAAAACCGAATTCCCGGAACCAAATGTGTGTTTCTCAGTTTAGATATTTGAACAACTTGAATGGATTACTCTATTATGCGTGATTATATATAGATATTAAATTACATAACTAAAAGTGTAGGAAAAATGTTTGGTTAAACCGAAAAGGGTTGAAAATAAGACTTGCTTGAGGCGTGCACTAGACATTGTCCTTAAGGATATTTCACAGTGAAGCGTACCCTCCAAGATTCAACAAGCACTTCTGCTAAAGCATGCAACAGAAAGAGCAAAGAACCAATGAATACTCAGCTTTTAAAAGGTGTTTAAAATGAGAGGAAGAATAAGAAAGTAAATAGATGATTCTACTTTAAGATGAATTATGAAGGCATGTGTGCATAGTATTTATAGTACCATGTATGCCTAAAAAGGGCATCTAAAAATAGTAATTAGACAAGGGCAAATCGGTCAAAAATAAAATGAATGGTTAAGAATAAAGATGATTTTATTTGAAATGAATGGTTAAAATTAATCAAAAAATGGATGGTCCAAAATGAATTTTAAATAATAATAAAAACAAAAATAGTAAAAATGGATCAGGCCTCTAGTTCATGCACATGGGAAAATTCGTCGGTTTCAACTAAACTAAACTTCTTAACCAAACCTTATGTGCGCGCAACCACCATTATATTTTTCTCTTACAAGCCCGATACCAAGTCTTTCTATTTAAACTCAAAACAAATAATATAAAAGAGAGATGTGGGATTCTTTGAAATATACTAAGTAAACTTATATTTTTACAACAATCCCTCACATATTTCAAATAATGTTAAATAAAAAGGTTTAGCTGAGTATTATGACATAACGTATTCATTCTTGTGTCTTTTTGGACTATGAACCAAAACTTAGAAAAATGAGACATAACTTACAGAGTAATTGGTGAAACACGTTTCTATGAACCAATAACTCATTATTGTAAGCTAACATTCTCATTAATCACATTATATCTATTCTTGCTCTTTATCGCGGTTGTGCGCTAATAGGTCATGCGCGTGCCTGGTTTTCATAAGTGCTCTAGAGACTTTGCCTTAAATTTCATAGAAGCGGCCCCACTTCACACTTATATAGGTCAAGTCATCAAGTGTATTCTACAGATCAATACACCACTTATAAAGGTTATGAACTTGATTAAGAGCTTGACTCACCCTCACCATCCTTGCAGTTTTTAGCACTATTTACACCATAGGAAGGGACATAATGTAGTGCTTTCTCTACAAGATCCATCAATGACTTGTTATTACCCATATTAACCTTCTTCATGGGATCGCCAATCACAAAGGTTGGGTTACCATCACTGTTGATTTCTTATATTGGCATAAGTCCCTTTTCCCCTCGATGTTTCACATATTAATTTTTTCCCAGGGATTTAGCTGAATGATTTGGCCAAAATCATTTCTAATTTCACATAATCAATTGGTATCACTTCATCTTTTTGCAGCTGCTTTATTAGCTCATGTCATTAGACAATTATGTCTAGTTTAACCTTTGAAAGTTTTTACTCTTTGCAATGTCTATTGCTACTTGGCAATCACAATGCATTGACACTGAATATGTCATTTTTGTGCCTAATGAAATACAGGATAAGGGATTTTTCAATTGTTCAACTTCAAGTACATGCTAAGAGATCACTTAGCTTTATTCTTCAGGTTAAGAAGTTTTTCTACCACGTAACTTCTTTACACAGGCTAAGCAGTTTTCCTACCACTTAGCTTCATTGTCAAGCTAAGAAGTTGAAGAATCCGCTTAGCTTCATTATTAGCCAACTCTAATGCAATAAACGCAGACTTCATAGTAAATTTTTTATAAATGTTTGTTTGGCTAGTTTTCAAAATAATGTTCTACCTCTAAGGGTGAATACATAACCACTAGTAGATCTAGTTTCACGTGAATAAAATATTTAATTATCATCATTGTATTCTTTTAATACAACGAGTACTCCACTAAGTAGAATATCATAACTCATGATATCCTTTTGATATCTTATTAACTTTACTACATCAACTCAACAATAATGATTTGAGTTGTGTATATCAGCTCAATTAAAAAATAACATGTGTCATCTCAAGTCTAGTAAAATTCATTAAGTGCATCAAAATTTAATAATTTTGTGCATACTTGGATTAAGCAACATGATCACATGTATATTTTTCTCATTTGAACATTAGCATCATAATGAGTATTCACAGGTTTGATATCAATATATCCAAACTTTTTAAAAATTTAACGTTATGTTCTTGTGATAGCATTTTGCTACCACACTTCCTTATGATTTAAATACTCAATATGACATTTGCTTCATTCATGTCTTTCATTGAAGCAAGATATCTTTCAGTCTCACATAATAATTACTAAGATAAGCATGTAATCAATACATAAATAAATAATTACACAAACATCGTCAATTAGTTTGGTATAAACAAAAAACATTATTAAGATAAGCATGCAACCAACACAAACAAATAATCACTCATGTTTTCACTTATCCCTTGATTTAATTTCTCATTCCACAATTTTAGAAGTTTGTTTCAAGACATACAATTATTTGAGAAATTTACAAACTTTGATTTCACAACCTGATACGATGCATTCTTCGGATTGTTCACTATATACTTTTGAGTAACCAAAAACATGACTTTAATGTCTATTTGACTGATAAAAAATTGTGTTGAAACTAGAGAAAAAAATTTCAATGAAGAATTTTTTATAAATTGAGTAAAAATATCAAAATAGTTTATATTGTTTTAAGTAAAAGCTTTTGCAATATATATTTATAAAATAATTATTCTTAAAAAAAATTTGTAAAAAGAATTTGTTTGCAATCGATAAGTTTTGTTTTATGAAGTAAAAAATTAATTTACAAACGTTATAAAAATTAGTTACATTCGATACTAACCACTTTTCAAAAGAAAAGCATTGCAAGAAGAAACTGATTCAAAAAAAATTGTATCATTTTCAGCCAAATATAAATATAAAAAATAATACTTCCAAAGAACTTTACAGTTCTAGGTCGTTCAGATAAGTTTGGCTCATAAATTAAAATAAACAAGCGTGCAATTTTAATGATACACTAATTTATAAGAGGAAATAGATCACAAATTATTATTTCTTTTCCATTATAGTCATTAGACAAAATAAACATCTTCTTTATCTTGCCCATCTTTTTATTTTTTTATTCCTGAAATAAAATATGATATAACTCGAAAATACATACTACTAAAATTGACATAAATTATAGTCATTGTTTGTTTAACAATTTTATTTCAACCAAATATGTTATTGTCCAAAGCATAGAGCATATATGCAACACTGTGAACATGCAATCTAATATTTCAGAGACAATTATCTTTCCTTACGAACTAGAAGTATAAATTTGGTAAAATACCCCACACTTAAAAATATTTCATGAACATATAACTTTTATAAACTTAAGGTGTCTATAATCATTTTCACATAGAAAATCCAACATACACATTTTACAAGTTATGTTAATATTAGCATGTCAAATCAATCATAACAATATAAGTTCGCACATTAACATGTCACATAGATCATCATAACATTTAATCATACAAGAAATATAAATAGCATGCCTAATAATTTTGAATAAACATGTTATAAACCCTTTTTCACAGAATATATTCTTGATTCGTCACATTTAAAGGAAACTTAGGCTAAGGTTTTTTTAACTTTGAATAATACCTTGCCTCTTTAAATATTTGTACAGTTTCAAACGGTGTTTAAGATAGACAGTTTCTTCCCCTTCCTCTGTAAGGTGGTATGACATAAATATGTGCATAGTAGCACCATTGTCTATTATCCACTCTTTTGTATTCGTAAATATATCAATTTTGAGAAATAGTCACAAAAATTATCTCATATGCTTCAATCAAATTAAAAATTTGGCTTAACATGATTAACGACATCTATTTCAACCAAATTAATGTTTGGCTTAACAGGATTAACGGCATATATTTTGCCCAAAGTAATATTTAGCTTAACAAGATAATAATTTCTCATTGATATTTATGCACTAAGTTATATGGTGGCTCAATGTGTCATCATAATTGGAAATAAAAAGCGTGGGCATAGTCAATGAATAATGCACCAGGTAGGTTCTCTGTAAAAGACACTCTTAAATACTGTCTTTGATAGAACCAATCCTAGACATACACTTTCACATTATACCAACAATCAATTATGGAGTCTACCACATATAAAATAATTTTTCTTTTCCTTCTTTTTTCAAAATATTATTTTAAGTTTCTAACCAACTTCAATCATGCTTAAAGCTCAATTCACTAAATTCTGTAAGCATAGATATTAGGCATAAGAATAATAATTCAATATTATAGCATAGATAAATAAAATTATTATCTAAAAGCATCCTAAAAAATTAATAGACAATACATACCTATTTTAGCAGTAGAGTTCAAATTATGATGTACAGACAACATCGCGACTGTAAAAGGACGCACTAGATACTGCACGGACAGCGTAACAACAACAGCAACACCAACGAAAATCTTTGTTAAGAAATCGTAAGTTTTCGGTTTAAAATAAGAAATGAGCGAAATATCCTTAAGATTGTAGGAAAAATGTTTGGTTAAACCGAAAAGGGTTGAAAATAAGACTTGCTTGAGGCGTGCACTAGACACTGTCCTTAAGGATATTTCGCGGTGAAGCGTACCCTCCAGGATTCAACAAGCACTTTTGCTAAAGCAGACAATAGAAAGAGCAAATAACCAATGAATACTCAGCTTTTAAAAGGTGTTTAAAATGAGAGAAAGAAGAAGAAAGTAAATAGATGATTGTACTTTAAGATGAATTATGAAGGCATATGTGCATTGTATTTATAATACCATGCATGCCTAAAAAGGCATCTAAAAATAACAATTAGACAAGGGCAAATCGGTCAAAAATAAAATGAATGGTTAAGAATAAATATGCTTTTATTTAAAATGAATGGTTAAAATTAATCAGAAAATGGATGGTCCAAAATGAATTTTAAATAATAATAAAAACAAAAATAGTAAAAAAGGATCGGGCCTCTAGTTCATGCACATGGGAAAATCGCCGGTTCAACTGGACTAAACTTCTTGACCAAACCTCATGTGCGCAACTACCACCGTTATATTTTTCTTTTACAAGTTAAATACCAAGTCTTTCTATTTAAACTCAAAACAAATAATATAAAAGAGAAATGTGAGATTCTTTGAAATATACTAAGTAAACTTATATTTTTACAACAAAAACTACTAAGTACAAGTTAATTTAGTGAGATAAAATAATAGCACCCTCCAACAATATTAAAAATTCGAATCTTGGCATTATAAATATAGCAAACTAGAGTAGGATGGTCGCTCTCACAATAGGTCTATGTAGTATTAGATTTAGATTAGTCGATTACTAAATTAAATGTTGATAGTTATAATATATATACACATCAATGAAAGCAACATGTTAGTGGAAGTCAAAGAAATAACCAAGTTGCGTTGAAAGAATAGAAAAAGGAAACAGGGGGGGCGACGACTTCATAATAATCTCTATATAAAAACGTAAAAAGAAGGAAGTCGACCATTAAAATGTCAAAAGTGTTAGGTTAAGAAGTAAATTCAGAAATTAAATTTTGAAAACTTTTGAAAAACAATACCGACATTTGAATATTGGACTATAAGATTAATGCAGTAAGACTTTAAATACCTAGGTTTGTGTTTGCCATATGTATATAGGGTTCCGTAGTTATATTAATTATTAGTTGAATCGGTCCAATCCATTTGGTCTATATTCAAATATATTTTTACGAGATTTTGAATGCAATATAAAAGTTAGGATCTTAGAACTTATCTAAGTTCATGTCTTAAACGTATGGTAGTCTACATTTATCGTTAAAAAGGCAAAGGCTGAGCTGCCGATATTGGACAAAACTTTAAGGACTGAAATTACCCACGGGGTAAAAAGATGAACGCGCACCACGCGCTTTCCAATTCCCCCTCTCCTCCGATACCCTCGTCCCTCAGACGGGGCTTTGACCTGCCCGTGCCGGTGGTCGTGATCGGACCCATTAAGGGCCGACGGATGCCGGTGAATCGGAAGGCGACTCCGACTGGTGGTTTGGACCAGTGGAACAGAGCGAGACCGGGTTGGTTAACGTCGAGGGTTGTCGTCCCCAAGTTTAGCTCCGTCCAAACTGTGTCGCCGCCAAAGCTTTCTTGCCGAGGCCCCAGTGCAAGTTTAAAGGTTGTTTTCAGATGGGGTTTCAAGTTTCATAAACTGGGTCTGCAGATTTTAGTTTTCGTCTCCCCGCGCCGGAGTCGGGCCGTCAGCCCGAGGAGACGCAGAGAATATCTCCGTTTGTACGCTACGACGGCAGTGTCAAGAGCCCCTAGACGCCGAGCTCTCCCAGGAAAGACAAGAAGCCAGGCAGGGGTGAATGGAGGCTTACCGGCGAACGGATTCCGGCCAGGCATTCGTATTTGGTTGATAGGTTGGTTTGGCTTTTCCCATGGCAGGTTTTGTTTGTCTTGTGAAGTGTTCAGAGCTGTGTGGTTGCCGAAACCGGCGCTGTCGCCACGGAGCCCACTGGCAGGGAAGGTAACCGGTATGGAAGCGGACGATGGGCTCACCCTGGAGTTTAGCACCCGGGAAGGAAGACGTATCTGGATGATAGGCTGGCTGCGCGATGCCGGAAGGGCTTCACTATCGGTTTCTTCGTCGGCCGGGCTCAAGGGGAAGGTTGAGGCGAAGGACATGACCGTCTTTTCACTAGGTTGGTACAGTTCTGAATCATGGTCAGACTTTTGGCTGATTCCTTTTCTTTTTAAGCTCAAAGTTTCCTACAATTGTGGATCTTGTTTGGTGGTTTCCTCTTTTAGAACCGGGTTGCATCACGATGCTTGGGCTCCAGCTGGGCCTTGGGTTGACTATGAGTATTTTATGAAATGGTGCTGCTTCGGGTGGGATCCGGGTGACTTCCCATTCTGTTTTTTATTCGTTTTTCATGGAGTCGACTAGTGGTGGATCATGCTTTTACTTTTATCTTGACGGTTTTAAATCTTGGATTTCGGTTTGTGGAGCCTGATCAGTTAGGGTTTCGTTTTCTCGCGGTTCTGGTGATAAGGACCAATCCTTCTATGGAATCGGAAGCCTGCCTCCGGATGGAGCTCTCCCAGACGAATGAAAATGATGATTATGCCCTTTCTGGTCTAAGGACGTCTTGTGGCGGTGTGCCTTTTGGCCTTGTTTGGCGTTGGGTTTGTCTTTCGGGCTTGCATGCCCCGACCCTGTTTAGGCTTTATGCCTTCTTTGTTCTGTTCTCCCTCTACATTGTTTGTCTTTGCATGGATACAGTGTACTGCCGCTGGACGGCCTTATGGTTGATGGCTCTCGATATCACTATGTTTCCTGCACTTCATGTGCATGGGGTTGGGCCCCGTTTATCTTAATTCGATGTTAGTTATCCTTTGAACAAAAAAAAAAGTCTACATTTATCGTTTACTTGTCAATTACAGATACACCTTTTATCTAAAATTTGTTAATTATCAACAAATTTATCATTAGTTTAGATGCCAAGGTTTTTACCAATTTATACTGAATAAGTCAGATATTCCAATTCGGTTATTTTATTCCTGAAACATTAAAAAAAAAGCTTTTGCTTCTCAGAAGCACCTTTTATCTATTAGAAAAAAGTGTTTTTATAATTAAACTACTAAAAAAAACCACAATACCATGATCCACAGGAAAAAAAAGGATAGCTTCTCACAACATCCCTAATAAACAACCAAAGCTTTCTTGTCTTCTCTAGCAGCAAAACAAAACAAAAATAAAGAGCAAAGATATGCCAAAAATTCCAATGCTGAATTCACTAAGCATATTTCCTTTTCTTTGGCATCATCAACTTCAGCAGCTTAATCAATCCTCATCCGAATCATCATCAGCTCCGGCAGCTGAATTCAGAGCTTTCAACCTATCAATCAGCTTCGCCTTCCTTTCCTCATATGTCAGCTTCTTCAGGTTGTACCTATAATGCAGAACCATGTTGCATCAGATTCTTAAAAACCATTTATATGAATATGCAGGGAATCATATCAAGTTCTCTTTCAAGCTATATAACTAGTTAGTTTGGTCGGCCATGTCCTGGTTTAATTGGCTGCCTGAAACACGTTATTAAATAGATTGCTAGAAGAGAGAAATAAGCTAATACCTCTTGTGTTCCTTAGGAGGAGCCTTCTCTGATTTCTTTGCTTCTGGATTTGCACGAATAGCAGCATGAACCTTCTTGTACATTCCCTCAATGCTGTCAGGCTCGATGCCTCTTTTAATGAACTCACTGAAGTGGGACTGGTACTTCTCAGGCTCATCTTCAATCAAAGTCTGTCAACTTGACAAAGTGAGACTTACAGACAAAAGGCATGAAGCTTTATCTGAACTACGACTTAGAAGCAAACTCCACTTTGATTACGTCTAAATCTTACCCTCATGTATGCAGCAACATGGCCACCGTAAATGTATTTGCGGTGAACTTCAGGATCAAGTTGCTTACTGTCCTTGTTAAATCCAGCAAATCTCTTCTCACTGTGAGGAATGTCAATTCCACCATCCAAAGCACCCTAAAAGGAAACAGGAAGACAAGTATTAAAAGTGAATGAATAGAAAATATAAGTTGAAGATTGACAAGCTAAAAGATGATGTATTCAATAATAGATTTTTCAACAACAAATTTGCAGGAATGCATGGTCTAGCTGTTAATATAAACAGAAAAAAAAAACTTAAATACTCATTGAACAAACATTATATATAAAATAATTACCACATTACCATTTCCAGAAATTAACTCTGCCCTCAAAAAAATACCATGCCCATATATAGAAGCATGTGTGAATGAATGATGATGAGAAGTATCATAATCATTTGAACCATGTTCGTGCATTTGCATGTATCATAACCATGTCTTAAGTATTTTATTTTTAGTGTTAAATATCATTTTTAGTGACAATCTGTATCACATTTGTGTCCTATAATTGTATCATGTCCAGAACTGTTGGGCGTAGGCATGATTAAAAGAATCCAAATCTTTTATTAAGATATAGAAAAAAAATGAATAAGGTCGAACCCAAGAGTCGGAACATATATAGGTCAGGGTTCTACTATACCTTGAGAACACCAAAAACACGGTTGCCAGTAGTAGTTTTGACAAGACCAACATCGAGGAGAGCACGGAAAGGCCTCCTGGTCTCTGCAGGTTCAACAGTGAAGTCCTCCCCAGTTGCCTGTTAGCAAATGACATATACATCATTTACAGATACTTATCATACACCTATACAAAACAACACATTTCTTCCAACCTTCAAACCATGGCAAATACATACCTCAACATTTCCCTCATATTCAGCATCCATCTCCAGCTGCTTCAGTGTTCGGCGAGCCAAGAGGAGTCCAACACAATAGGCTGTGTTCAAAAGCATCATTAAGATATCATCCTCAACAAGGAGCAAAAAGGAGTTTAAAAGTTTATACAACAGAAATTCACACACCCGCAGCATAATTTGTAAGGCCAACTTCAAGTCCATAGCGAGGAAGTTCATGAGCATAAGCTGCTGCAAGAACTATATCACCAGAAATACTAGCATGTACAATTTGTGCAACTATATCCTTGTTTGTCTAGTAAATTGTTAAGATTAGAACATTAACCAACAGCTCAAAATTGTTTACAGGAAAAATAAGTTGGGATGAAAGAATAATCAGCATATTCAGTTTATGTAATTAACTATACAAACTGTCATTATGTCCTCGACAAAAAAACAATCAAACCATCCAAACAATTTTTTTCACTGAAAAGACAAACAATTGCTGAATACTACCAGCATCATGAACCAAATTACAGTGAGGGGAAACAGGGCAGACGGTCAATTATAAGGATACAAATCGTGCAACAAAACGATATTTTGGGGTGTTGTACTTGTTCTTATCCTGATTGATAAGACGGTTCCTCGCCCGGTAGTCAGTCTTGCCCTCTGCAAGATTAAGATATTATTAAAACTTCGATAAAAGTGATCGGATTTCACAACACTATTTGAAGTATAGGTATTGGTATCATACCTCGCCTTCTCTTGAACTTAACTTGAAATCGCTTGAAGTAGGCATTAGACTTTTGAGCTTTCACGAAAGGCTAAGGCATAAAACAAACCAATTTAGGAAAAATAGGAAGCATCTATGATAGACATTTCAAACACAAATAAGCCTATAAAATTGTTCAATATTTCTTTCAAGCTTTCCTATGTCTTCATCCTGGGAGGCTCATAGCTCCATTTCTATGTCCAGATATATATCAAACACGAGTACTTCAAGACTTACTAGCATAAAATTTCAACATTGAAACGATAAAATTAATAAGCTTTTCTGCCATAAACAAACTTATTTTCATTTCTTTTCTGGAAACAAAAGAGGAAGTTGAAAACCTAAGAACCAAACATTGCCTAAATCTTAACAATACAAAAATAATAAACGACTTCAATTTATCGAAATAAGAAGATACAAAACACGGATCTGGCATTAAAAGTTGTTTCAAAACTTCATACAAAATCAGATTTGTACTCGAAATAAGAGATGCTAGAATACAAAAAAGAAACAAGAAAATTAGAGAAATTTGTAAAGATAAAAGATTATTGTGAGGAAATAGATTTACCATGGCTTCAGCACAGGGACTTGCAGCTCCTAGAGAGTGAAGAGAAACGGGAGCTCTGGGGAAACCCTAAACGTGCTTTTTATAGGAGAAAATCAACGGTGGCGATTGGTTTCGTTTAGATGAGTTACATGCCAGATTATTCGGCCCGCTTGATTTTGGGCTGCTGCAAGGAGTCCAAATTATTAATCTATATCAATACTTACCCAACCCCAATTAATGTTTTTCCTATTTAGTAGTGGTGGTTGTTATTTTTTAAAATATATTTCGATGAGATACGATCCTTTTACGGTATATGTAAAATTTGAAAGTTTTATATTTTTTAGACCATTTTAAATTTTATATTTTTTTAACCTGTTAGATGAAGATAAATGGATGGCTGGGATTAACAGTAGGAAATAAAAAAATTATCACAGAAAAAATAAAAAATAATCTTAGTTATTTATCTACTCTCATCCAACGGTTTAAAAATGTGTAAAAATAATTAAATTTTACATAACATAAATGGATCAGATACTGTTTTAATATATAAATTGTCATCGTTACTGCTAATTGACCCAAAAAAAATTTGATCGTCTGAGTATCCATCTCTCCTTCGAAAAGGTTTTCTAGAATGTTTCTTTTATTTCTGTGTTGCTTTGATAAGCTTAGGACGTGCGATGTTTTCCTTTGCTTTTGTTTATTTTTTACTTTATTATTAATAAAGTTCATATAGTTGTTTTTAAAATAAAATTGTATAAACTTATTAATTTTAGAGATTATGAATATTGTTTAAAATTTAAATTTTAAAATTTAGAATTATAATTTAAGGTTTTGTGTTTTAGTTTAGTTTTTAGTACACGGGTGTATCAAAAAGTTATTTTTTGTTATGCTTAATACACTATTTATCTTTCTAAGTATATATATTTATTTTTATTTTGCATCTCAACACTATTTTGAGCTACTTTGTCTTTTTAAAAATTTCAGATGGGCCACATTGATTTTTTTACTAACTGATGTTTAAAAAACTACAATCAATAAAATCATGCTATGTGTTATATTTTCTTATTTTCTCGTTCTTTTTACGGTAATGAAATTAACCATAGTTGATGGAGTAAACATGTTCACTAATGTCATGGACCTTAAATGTGTTGGTTTTACACATGAAATCACATTTAGTACATATGTGGGACGATTCTAGAAGTGTAGTTGCTCATAAAATTAAAATCAATCTGTGATACAGCAACTTAATTTACGACTAAAAATGATATAATCAAAATATTAAAAAATACAAAATTTAAAATGTTACCATACAATCAAAATATTATACTTTTGATAACATTTTAAATTGTAAAATTAAAAACCAAGTTTCAAAACTTGTCAAAAAACCATCAACCTAAAATGTTATAAAAAAAAGGATAAATATTCCATACACAATTGGTGGAAACTGAAATTTTCCACAAGCGCCTTAATTTTAGGGTATAAGGAGTTAATTTAGGGTATAGGGTTTATGGGATTTAGGTGTAAGGGGTTAGAATTTAGGGCTAGTTGTTTCAATTTAAGGTTTAGGGTTATAATTTAGGGGTTATAGGTTAAAATCTAAATTTTCATCATATTACCCTAAAAACTAAACCCTAACATATAAACCCTAAATTATAACCCTAAACCTTAAATTGAAACAACTATCTCTAAATTCTAAACCCCTACACCTAAATCCCTAAACCTTATACCTTAAACTAACTCTCTATACCCTAAAACTAAGGCATTTGGTTTCCACTGCCAGTGTATAGGATATTAATCCATAAAAAATATAACATTTAAATTTCGTGTTTTTTAACATTTCGATTGCACCGGTTTTTAACCTTAAATTAAGGCGTCGTACCGCAAACACGCCTATAAAAGTGGAATAAAAGCACTCTGCCCTTTTTCGGTGCCCCTACTTATGCCGCAACACTAAAAAACACTACAAAATTAAATTCCAAACTCTAATACTAAATTCTAAACTATATACCCTAAAACACTATGCTCTAAATTTCCTAAACCCTAACCTAAAATTCTAAACCTAATTTTAAGCATAAGGAATAAATAAGAGTACCGAAAACGAACATAAAATTTCCATCCATAAAAGTGAGGCCAAATCTTTAGGATTTTATTGTCGGTGATGAGTGGTTATTATATCTATGTTTTTAGTCTTTATTCACTTATTTTTTGTGTTGTTATTAAGTAAAGTCTCGTGCATTTATTAGTATTTTAGTATAATTTGCATATCATTCATACATGTTGCATATGCATTCTTTTCTTTAATTTATGCCATCAATTATATTAGATTAATATTCAGTTGACGAATAAGTGTTTATTTACTTTCATGTGGGCGTTTTAAGCGTGTATAATGATCCGATAGTGCACGAGAGTGAAACATGGAGAATAATGGACATATTCTTCATCTTGTACAATGGAATAAGATTCGAAATCTATATAAATTAGGTGAATCTGAATAATATATATCTAATATGTTCAGAATAGAAATTCTCAGCTTCTTTTCGGTACCCTTATTTATGTCTCCACACTAAAAATTAAATTTAGGGTTTAATGTTTAATGTTAAGGTTTGAGGTTAGGGTTTAGAATTTTTAGGGCATGGTGTATTTTTTTAGGCTATAGGATGTAGGGTTTAGGATTTAAAATTTAGGGTTAGGGCTTGAAATTTTAATTTTTAGTGTTTTTTTAGTGTTGGGACATAAAAAGGGGCACCGAAAAAAGGCAGAGAATTTTTATCCATGTATCCATGAGGCGAAGCTACGTGAGTTTGGCATGGGCCTCGTCCTTGCAGCCCATCCTATGATCCATTTTTTTTAATTTAGTCACCGTTGGAGCACCATCGGAGTAGGACTTCAGCACCGACTTGTATTCGAGTACCGTACTTAAATTATTTGGGTTATGTATTCGTAGGACCCTATGTTGTATTGTAACTCTTATTTTTGAATTTTAAATCATGAGTCGAATGCTTTTAATTATGTATTTTAAGTGTAGCTCTCATGTAACGTTTTTAATTATTTATATGTGTTGAACATTTAAACTTAATAGATTTTATGAAAATGAATGTGGTTTGGGTTAAACTGGGTTGGAAATTTTATAGTTTGAGGCCTAAATGTGACATCTAGGTCGAGTGTGTCACGTGTTACCACTTGATTGGAGATAGAATAAATTAAAAATTAGAGTAAATTCATCCAACCGGGTGATGACATGTGTCGTCATCTGATTTGTTGATTAATTTTATTTAATTAAATTAGAAATAAGACCAAATTGATATAATATGTAATTAATAAAGACCAAATATGTAATTATATAAATTTTCATTAACTGCCACATCACCTCTCATTAGATTTTAACGGTTGATGGTCAAAATATGAGCAATTTAAAAGTTTGTTAGCTTAATTGACGAGTTGCTTAGTTAGGTGATTAAAATAAAAATAACCCTATAATTTGGTGGTCACCTGTATAATTTACCCATAAAAATATTCACGCAATTTTCTTTTTGAGAAGATATTCACGGATATCCAAATTCATATTCTGAATTGTCAACTTTAATAAATCTTATTATAATAGAGCTGATGCTATTGCTGTTAATTTTTCTACTGACTGAAATTTTTATTTTAATTATGATCTCATAACTAATGGTCGCATCTAAATTTTTAGAGTAAAAATCTTTATTTTACTTTTATTAATGCAGCTGATCAGACAGTTTCATTAAAGGGCGGGCTGCATAATAAAGATATTGAGATTTCTATTGGCTTCACACCATGGTTGATTGGGGGAGACTTTAACATCTTTACTGCTGCTAATGAAAGCTCGAATTTTAAAATTTTGGGGCCTTATATAACCACATATATGAAAGATTTGCTAAACTACATAGATGAGTTAAACATTATGAATCATTCATTTGCTGGCCTTTTATACACCTGGTCCAACAAACAAGACGAGGGTTAGTTAGCTATGAAGCTTGATAGAGTATTTGTGAATCAAGTCTAAATTCAGACTTTAACTGGTTTTTTTGTTGAATTCATAGCTAAGGGTGCATCTGACCACTGTTTTGGACTAGTTTGGCATACTAAAGAGGTCCATGCTACTTGCCCTAAATCTTTTAAATTTTTTAATTTTTAGACCATGCATCCTTCCTACAAAGACATTAATGTGAAAGAGTCATAGCAGGAGCTTATCCTTACCTATAAGAGTGTTATTTCAAAAGTTTAAGAGATTGAAGCCTAAGCTTAAAGCTCTTAATAGGTCACAATATGATAATATATATGGCAGAGTGACAACATGTGAGCTAGAGGAGAAGCAGTTGCAGAATCTAAATTGTGAGAGAGAATGTGACATGGAAGGAGAAAAGACCCTTTTCGCAAGACTCCATAATCCTGAGCAGGCTGAGTCTTATTTTTATAAGCAGAAAGTTAAAAGTATAATAGCTTCAAGAAGGTAGTCTTGGTACTAAGTTTTTTCACTCTATTGTAGTTGCTAAAAAGAAGAAAAGCACTATTAGAGTGCTCTTTGATGAGGATGCTAATAGACTGAACAATTTTGATTTGATGTCTAATAAAATAGTTCTGTTTTTTACGAAATTTATTGGAACTGCTGATTCTAATGTTAGAATATGCTTAGTGAATACTCTGAGAGAGATTTTGTAGATCAGCTTACTTGAAGGGACTAGTGACGATTTGTGTAAAATAGTGACTATAGATGAAATAAAAGATACTCTTTATGGACAATAAAATGAGAAGAGCTCTAGTCCAGATGAGTACACTGCATAGTTTTTCAAAGAATCATGAGACATTGTAAAGGATGACTTTGTTACAGCAGTGATGTATTTTTTCAACACTTCATCTATCATTCTTGTTTTTAATGCCACTACTATTACTCTGGTGCTAAAGTCCTCTAACTCTTGCAAAGCTAAAGACTTCATACCTATATCCTGATGCACTATATTTTACAATACTATCACCAAGATTTTAGTGGCCAGGATTGCAGCTTATTTTCCTGAGATGATTTTATTTAAATATCTACTTTTGTTAAGGGGAGAAGTATTGTGGATAATACTTTGCTTGCGCAAGAGTTGGTTAAAGAATACTCTAGAATATCTTAGGTGCACCTTAAAGATTGACTTAATTTTTTTAATTTTGTCAATTGAAATTTTCTTTTGAATGTGCTTAAGGCTATGAGATTGTCCTTAGTGTTTTAATAGCAGCTTGGTTGGCTTTTTTAAGGAGCAGAGAAGGTGAGGCGGGAAGATTCCTTCCTCCATATCTTTTTGTCATGATGATGATTGTCTTGTCTATTCAAGTATCACCCAAAATCTTAAAAAAATTAACTGACTCATTTGAATTTTGCAGATGATGTGCTCCTATTCTATAAAGAGAAATTGATTCTGTTGTGCTAGAACAATTTTATGATTTGTCTGGTCTGAACCTTAATGTGACTAAGAATGAGATCTTCACTTGTGGAGTTAGTAATGCACATCTTTTGGGGATACAAGAGGCTACTGGTTTTAAGCTTGGAAAGTTGTCGGTGAGGTATTTGGGAGTCCCTTTGGTTTCGAGAAAACTCAGTGAGAAGGATTGCCCAACACTGATAGGAAAATTTAAAGAAAAACTGTATTGCTAGGCTGCAAGGAAACTTAGTTACGGGGGAGATTGTAGCTCATTCGTGCTATTCTTTTAAGTGTTGCTAATGATTGGTGCAAGCAATTAGTCTTACCTAAGTCTGTCATAACTAAAATTGAGCAATTATGCATGAGAATCGTCTAGAAAGGAAGTGATATTTCAGCATATGCTGTAAGAGTGAGCTGGGATAAATTCTGAGGGAAGTCTTAGATTAAAAAGTATTCACTGTTGGAACAAGACTTGCTTTTTGTACTTAATCAGAACCATTTTTGCCTATTAAGGGTCTTTGTGAGTTGCTTAGCTACATGCATGTGTGTTTAAGAGTGAGAGTTTTTGGACAGTAAAGAATAAAGCCCACTTTAGTTGGGTCATGAAAAAGCTCTTTAAACTACGAATGAAGGCAACAAACATATTTGCTGGGCTGACCAATCTGACAAGAGCTATTACAAAGTGGATTTAAGAAAAGACCAGCGAGCGAGAAGATAATGTGGATTGACAAAAAGTTATTTGACTTTCTTCTCATGTTCCTAAACACTCGTTATATTCTGGATGGCCATCTTAACATATTCACAACACAAAATAGATTGATTAGGATGAGAATTTCTGCAACTGTTTCTTGTCTGTTTTGTAACGCTTTAGCCTTTAGAGAGCAAGAACTATATGTTCTTTGAATGCACATATGATGCTGACATATAAAAAAATATTTTGAGATTGTGCAATGTACAGCAACGTGCTATCAATGTCTTGGGATGAAGTGATGCACTGAGCTATAACTCGGTTAAAAGGCAAGTCTTTGGTTGCTCATGTCATTAAACTAGCCTGGAATGCTTATATCTATAGTACATGGGAAGAGAGGAATTGCGGGTTCTATAGGAGGGACTTTTAAGACCCCTATTAACATTGTTAATAGTATTGAGGGTATAATGTGTGCGAAACTTCATAAAAAGTGTATAGACATGTCTGATAGTATACATGTTCTTGTCTGTAAACTGAGATATACATGCATAGGGATAGGATGAGTTTACCACGTGCGACGAATATTGCTGAACAGTGAACACCACTAACGATGAACACCGATGAACACTATTAATTTTTTTAAAATTTTAAAAAACTAAAATTATAATTAAAATTATCTCTTAAAATATAAAAATCAAATTTAACTTTTGCTATTTGGGCCATAAAAGAAAACATTATCTAAAAAAATCCTATTATGATAATTTAAACTAAAACTGGCAATTATTGGAATCAAATTGTCTGTTTTATATTTTTTCTCCCTTTTTGTGTCTACGTATAAATAAAGACTAGAAGGAAAATAAATACTTCAGAGTTCAGATATTTTGTGAGAGCCGAGAGGTAATCTGTCCATCTCTTTAGATCTAGTAATTTACAGTTACAGCTCGGTAACGAAAAGGATAACAGAGACAAAATCCGTCACTTTCTCGGGAAAAAAAGTGTGAAAGAGGCAAAAACGAAATAAAAATATTCGCATTTTTAGGTTGCCAACAGGAAAAGACTAAAGAGCTCTTCCCATTTCTATCCCTTCGCAAGAATTCAGCCTTTCCTTCTCTCTTTTTGTTCTCTGTTTAATTAAATATGTTCCGCGCACATTTAACATCATAATTAATCCAAATAATAAAGAAAATTTCAATTCATAAGCCCCAACGTTAGAGTTTCATAGAAATAGACAGAAATATTTTAGACTACTTTTTTTTATGATTAATGGCTGCGAGTGCGAATCCGGCGGGGAATAATCAGGAAGGTTCGTCGAACCATAACGTAACGCCTCCTCATCCACCAACCAATGGCGTTTCCGTCAATTCGAACAACAGCGGGGGTATTACATCATCCGCCGCCGCCGCCGCCGTATCGGCTGATACGCAGTCCGCGTTGAGGCACAACCCTGGCATCTCCCTCGATTGGACTCCTGAAGAACAATCGATGCTCGAAGATTTTCTCGTCAAGTAAGCTCCCTCTCCGTCTTTATCACTTCATTTTGTTTACCTCGTTAATCGTTTTGTTTCATTCCTTTTACTTGATGGAACTTGTTACTCACACGTTTTGTTCTTCACCTCATCTTAATTTAATACGCGTTAAAGAAAGTTGGAACTGGAAATAGTGTTATTTACACATTAATTGTTTTGATTTTCAACTTTTATACTTGATTCTAAGATGCAAAATAAATTATTGTTAAAGAGATTATCAATTGTTAAACTCTTCACCACTAATCAATGGGTATAACCCACTTGGTATGAATAGTTTATTAGTCTGCCTGTGGATGTTCTTATTCAGACATCTTGTTTGGGCTACTGGATTTATGCTCTTAATTTCTTGGCGCGGATATTGGCAAGAATTGTTTGAAACTTTAGCATGCAGACATTTAGTTAATTTGATTCTATGGAGAATTTCAGAATATTCTGCAAGCTTGGGATGAACATGGTTGGTAAATACAATAGGGTTGCTTGGGTTGTTATGGATTATATTTATGATGTTCTCCAACTTATCGAATTAAAGCTTTCAATTCATCATGAGGAGCTTTCTCTCCAACACAATGCAATAATTCCTGGCACTGTGACCACAATAAATACGTGGACAGGATTCTTTTTTTCATCTTGAAGTTTAGTCCTGTGAAACTTATTTTTTCTCGTAACTTGCATTTATGCTGTTGTGTTCTTTTAGAACAATTAATATTTCCAAGATAGAACTATTAGCATGCTGGTTCCATTTAAAGCGGCCTGTATCTTATTTAATCTATAGTTGATACGTGAGTTTAGGCAGTGATTCTGGTGGTTGTCCATATGAAGGCTTAATGTAACTATCCTGTAAGAAATCTAAAGTAAATGCTTAATTTTGATGCTGGCTTACATAAGAGCTTCTGTTATACATGTTTCTTGTTTTGGTAAATTACTATTCCAGAAATTAGTAATGTGTTTTCTCCTGGTTGAGTCTTAGGCATACTTAATATCTCTGTTTGCAGGTATGCTTCAGATTCAACCATAGTTCGCTATGCTAAGATCGCGATGCAGTTGAAAGACAAAACAGTTCGGGAGGTGGCATTGCGTTGTAGATGGATGTCTGTAAGTTGGTCATTCCAAATTGTATGTTTTAAAAGATTTGGGACCAATGAGGGTCTTGAAAATTGATTAAAAGATTTCATGATTATCCTATAAATTGTCCTTGTTCAGAGCAATTTATCTGGTTCTAACTTGATTATTTTGGACCAAATGTTTCATTTTACGTGAACGTCAAAAGAAACCTTGGGGTAAAGGGATGTATTTGTCCAGTGTTTATTGGAGGCGTAACTTGATTATTTTGGATTAAATGTTTCATTTTCAAGACCGTCGTAAAGGGATGTATTTGTCCTGTTTTTATTGGAGTCAGAACCCAAAGTCTGATATGTTTGACTGTAGTTTGTACCACGGGGTAGAGATGGGACTATTAGTAAGGAGGTGGGACCAACTGTAAGCTTATTGATGTCTATTAATTAATACTTCTAAATTGTAATGACATTAATCTCAAATCCGGCTTTATATTTTTACTATAGACTTCTGTAAGAAATGAAGTTTAGATTATATTTCATATAATATTAAAAATTTTAAAATGCATCAAATTGCAATGACATTAACCTCAATTTCAGCTTTAACATCTGTGCTATACTTTTGTAAGAAATGAATTTAAATTATATTTCATGTAATATTGAAAATTCTAAAATGTTAAATTGCAACGACATTAACCTCAATTACAGCTTTAATAGTTCTCCCAGACTTTTGTAAGAAATGGATTTTAGATTATATTTAATATAATATTAAAAATTCTACGTACATAGAGCTGTAAGATTCTACATAAAGTTCAGTGTATGACAGCAGAAAGAAAGATGCCTAACGTTCTTCAGTGGCTTGGTAAAAATTGTTGATCATTTGTTCATGAATAAAAAATTAGCTGCTATTTGTGTTTAACACTGATTGTTGGATTCCTTGTTTAGCTTATTAAGATGCCTTCAGAAAAGTACTGTATGAGATATGTTTTCAAAGCATTCTTTGTTTTGTTTTCTCCTGCTCTTTCTTGATGACACCTTGCTCTTTTCTAAGTCATGTATAATCAGGAAAAAAAAATCTATATTTCATTAATCCCTGGACAAAAGGTCTATAGCTAGTTTGGCACTAACATCCCTCTCTTAAAAAAATTGCAGGTCCATTGTGTATAGCATAATGTGTCACAATCATTTTGCTTGTATTTGTAGTAAATATTCATATAAATGTACATTCTATTTGTTTGCCAAAAAATCATCTAGTTGAATATGCTTGCAGAAAAAGGAAAATGGAAAACGAAGGAAAGAGGATCATAATTCAGCAAGGAAAAATAAAGACAGAAGGGTATTTTGGCTTTTTGCTGTATCTTCATGCTAGTACAATTCATATGTGCAATGTACTTCTACAATGCTTTATATTTCATAGTTGTTCCTTGAAGCATGTCTTCAGAAGAAAGTTCTTTCCCTATGATTGTTTCTTGGACAAAATTGCCTAGCCTGTTTGGTATCTTTAGTGGTTTATTATTCTCTCTATGGATTCCAAATCAGTTTTCTGCGGTCACTGAGCGTTTACCAGTGATTGAATATAGCATGTTTTTTCATTCTTGACATGACAATTGTTTCAAATGTATATATATTTCGCACACCACTCCTGTGATTGTTACATGCTCATCATCCTCCATTTCACATGCATATAGAAATTCTTGAAATAAGGGCGTGCCTGAAAAGATTCAAGCAGGAGGCAACTAGATAATAAATCAAGGTTACATAACGAGGTGGTATGTATAACACAATCATGTAATTGTCCACTGTGCCTCAGGTATTGACTATCGGGTAAATAAAGCATGAAGTCTGATAGATCTTTTGCATGAGATTCCACACTAATTCTTTTGAGGGTTCTTCTTGAGAATTTTTTTGAGTGTTTTGTGTGTTTTTCTCCATGCTCTAACTCGTTATTCTTAACTTCAGCTGGTAATGGGAGTGGGAGCACTCCACCTTCCGATTAAAAGTTTCCTCAGCCCTCTTGTTTATGCATGCCATCTATTTGCATCTTAGTTTGTTTCATAGGTAGGTTACTGAAGTTTTTGAAACCTCAAGTTTGTAAGGACATTGTTTCACAGGAAAAGGGTACAGACTCTTCGGCAAAGTCTACACCTCATTTAACAGCTCGGCCTAATGGTCCTGCATATGCTCTACCAATGATCCCTATGGACATCGATGATGGCATCCCATATGAAGGTTTGGTTAAGACATATATTGGGGAGGGCTTTACTGTTTACCAATATAAAAATTACAGCTGGGCTGAACTTTTTATGCTCAATCAGCGTAAAAAGTCCCTTGTTTTTCTATTAAAAATTAACCATATTTGAGACGTCAATATAGTAAATTTCCTTTCTTTACACCTTTTTCCTTGAAAGAATTTTAATTTTCTTTTCAGCGATTGGTGGTGTGACGGGAGAGCTGTTTGAACAAAATGCCCAAATGTTTAATCAGATTTCTGCAAATTTCGCAGCTTTCCAGGTGAAGCATATTGTTTCAAACTTCCATAAAATTTCCTCCACAATTTTGCCTAAGATATTCTTCTGACTTCTGAGCAATATTTTCAGTCATTGTTGGTTTTGATTGAAAGTGGCTACGGGATAAAATAATGGAATGAGAGGAAAGAGAAGGAAAAAATGAAATCAACTTACAGAAAGGAACTTAATCTTCCAGTAGCTAATCGCTGCTTCATTGATTGGTATTATTATCATTTGTTTTCCATGCAGGTACATGATAATATAAATCTCTTATGCAAGGCGCGGGACAATATCCTCACAATCATGAATGAGTATGTTATTATCTTTATGGTTTGATTTCTTTGTTATGTAAATTAGAGGGTTTTTTTAATAAGCTTTTTAATTTCTGATAGGAGCACTTCATCATAATTGCATTTTTATCACATGAGTGCAAGTTTATAAACATTCATTGCCATGTGATGCGAATGGTATATATATGGCAATGGGATAAAATTTTCTCTTTTGAGTTTTGTTAGTTGTTTTAGCTCCCCAACTTCTTTTTGGTACCTATTTTGCTTTCCTAGCATGCTACTTCATCATTATGCATTGGAAAATTTTATTTACCTGTCGTTAAAGGAGGAGCTGTTTTTCACCTTGTAATGTTAAATTTATATATCACCTGATGCTGATGCAAGATAGATTTGGCTTTTCATCTAATTATCAAGCTACGGTTATCATATCCTTAACTTAGTTATGTTTTTGCTGAGCAAAATTTACTGCTACTGATGTATGGATAGTCAGATTTATCATTATGTGAAGATTCCGAAACCAAAATTGATCAGCAAGTCCAGTATTTAGCCTTTCCCATCTTGATGTCTAAAATGCCTGTCATTGTCATTAATATCTCGGGTTCATGGTGTACCAGAAGTCAAGTACATGGAACGACTTTCTGGATTTAAAATAAAATTGCATGAGCAATAGCTAGACCTGTCCAAGGGCTGGGTTACCTGACCAACCCAATAGGTTTGGTTTGTATCAGGCTGGGTTTGGACGAGATGTTTCTCTAATTCTGGCAGATCCGGCCTGACCCGAATCAAAATTTTGATGATAATACTAATATTTTGTTAAACTTAATTATAAAATATTTATTATTTTATTATTGTTTAATTGTAGAATAGGTTATTCGGGCTGGCTCAGGTTTGACCCTATGGGCTTAGGTAAAATATTTGAAAAATTTCTGAGCCGCAGCTCGAACTATGAACACCCATAGCAATATCCATTAGGGTGATCGATTTTTTCCCCTGTCAAATGGGAACAAAAATCCTCTGCCCCCTAAGTATGCCCCCACACTAAAAAAATTAAATTCTAAAACCTAACCCTAAATTTCACATCCTAAACCCTACACCCTAAAAATACACACTACCCATAATTCCCTAAACCCTAACCATTAACACTAACTTTAAACCCTAAACTCACTTTAAGTGGGGCAACCAAAAGGGGCAGAGGATTTCCATCCGTCAAATGGCTGAATTAGAGTGAAATATGCCATAAACGAAACTATTTTTCTTCCAGCCTGTAAATGAGTTCCTTCCTGTTCTGTGCTGCCATCTGCTAGAGAATAGTTTTGAGATGACAAATGTATTTATCCTCCACGTTGACGAGTATGGCATCTTTGTTGCATGCTATTTTTGGTAAAGACATTTGCAATAGTTTCATTTGACATTTAGTTGGTACAGAATTCATTATCGAAGGTCATAAGTTGTTAGAGTCAACGAACTGAAAAGGTTTAATCCCTCTCCATAGTTAAGGTATCGACTGAATGGTAAATGATTCAAACCTATGGGCACCTACTCCCAGCCCTTAATTTTCTTTCATTAGTTATTGAAATCTAATCCTTTATTCCTATTTCGGTTGACACCTACTGGATCTGAAACTGCATAGTTGATTGGTTATTGGAACAAGAATGAGGATGATGAACCTAGTCAGTAAGGACCATCAATCTCCATATGTTCGGTGGAGACTAGAGAGGAATGTCGGAAAAAGATGATTCTTTCGTAGCTTTCTTATTTGTTAGAGGGGGTGATATAAAAATCCATCCTCCATGAATGAATCATTTATCATCTTATCTGTATCATGTAATTCTTTAATGTTAATGGTTTTCTTTTCTTCTATTTTTTTCTCCAGTTTGAATGACCTGCCAGAAGTAATGAAGCAAATGCCTCCGCTTCCGGTGAAGGTAAACGAAGAACTTGCCACCAACATCCTCGGTCATTCATCGCATCAGATGAAATCATGATTCGGGGGGATCACCATATCCAACCAATTATCTCAGAGCGGGGGATCAAGTAAAATCTGAAAAATAAGGTAAAAAAGAAGAAAAAAAACTGGTTAACTTATCAAGTCATTTTGTCAAATTACCGGTAGTTTTCCTTGTGTCACTTCTGATAAATTAGAATGCTAAAGTTCTACATTTCCCCCCATGATTTATACCTTTGCTGAAGTTTTGGTTAATTTTAGGAACTATTAGTCAATGTAGCATGTGAATATTCAGTTGTGTAGAAGGAAATTCCTTTCTGTATTAGCATTGCTTATATTAGTCACTCACCCGGACTTAGTGTTGAGTGTTGGATACTTGTTATGCGTCGAACACGGGTATATTCTTTTTGGTAGTTTTTTTCTTCATAAATTCAAAGAATTAGATTTCATATCCATATCCATATCCGAAGATGCATCGAAAACATGATGTACATCAAAGCTTGTGTAGCAGGAAAGTTACCACTGGTCTGGTTGTAGGACAGGATGGTGTTATATAATATTGGAATGGTTGAGAGTTGATGCCATAGAACAAGGCAATGACCAAAATGCAACACAACACTCCTTCCACTAGATTAGACTTAAGTTATCTGTTCGGCCAATTCGGGTTGGGTTTTAAACAAGTAGTCTATAACCCTGAATTTTATTGACATGGTATCAGTGTGTATGAATGTCTCAATGTTTATAATAAATATGATTTTGGCACAAGTTGATTTGTTTCCTTGTGGTTAGCGCTCAGCGGCATTTTTTTAGCTCTGTGAATGGGTTGCATTGCCATTGGCGTATCTGGCGTTGTAGTCAAACTTGGGAATTGGGGTGATGGATCCTAAACTCCGTTCTGTATTACTTTTCAAAAGTTTTTCAGGCCAAAAAGTATTTTCCAGTTCCGTTTAGAAAGTGTTTCAAATTTCAACTTTTTGGTTTTTAGCTCTTTCAAAAATATTTTTGAATACAATTATTCATTTATTCTTTATTTTTATTACCAATATTTTTAACATTAATATCAAATAATTTATAAATATTTCCAACTGTGTATTTTTAAAACCAATGTTAAATTGGCCTCAAAACTTTGGGTTTATGCATTGAATTGGGTAGAAGGTAATTAATTTATGCAAGTTTCATATATAAACGTATGTTCGAGTCTAGGTGGCTTGTATTGTACTGTCAAAATATGATAAAGAACAACCAGCAGCACAAATGATGCATAAAGGAATCGAATTATGCAATCGAAATTTCGCAAGGCGAGAAAATATAACAATATAAAAGCAGTCAAATTTTAAAAAATTGACCCCCAAATCGATTGTTGTCCTTAATATTTATTTTTTTTAAGTATCGTGTTCAATAAATAAAAATGAATTTCACCGCTAAATGTAACATGTTTTACCTCATGTAAAGTTGCATTTAAGACAAGAATCGAAATTTTAGAGTACACCTCAATTAACTAGTAAAAAAGGTTAAAGATGAGTCTGTTACGCTCGACGAGTATTGATGAGTACAATTAATTTAATTTATAAAGATTAAAAATTTAAAGTACTCACCGTAAAATTATAAATTATTTAAAAATTAAAAGGTAAATTAATTAAAATATATTATATTATTTTTAATTTTTTTAAACATTGATCAAAATAATTATTTATCCCTAAACTTTAAAATCATAATTCTTGTTCATTTGAAATTCAAGTCGTCGTTGTTACCTCCTACCGTGATGGTATTAGTCATGATGGTTAAACTCTTTGATCATCATCATGCCACTAGATTGCCTTTATTTCCCATTGTTATCGGTGAAGAAAAAGTCAAGCAATTTTCATTCTAAAGAAGATAAAATCAACCCAAGATTTTAACCTAGAATTGTAAAGTGGTCGGACATTACATTCAACATTGTCCCACCAATAGCGGTGGCGACGACGGTAGGAGACAGCGGCGGTGGCAGCTTAAATTTTAAATGAACAAAAAATAGAATTTTATAATTTAAGAATAAATAGGTATTTTGATCTATGTTTAAAAAAATTAAAAATAAAATAATACATTTTAATTAGTTTACCTTTTAATTTTTAAATAATTTATAATTATACATTGAGTGCTTTAAATTTTTAATTTTTACAAATTGAATTAATGATACTCATCGTTATTGGTGCTCATCAAACGTGGCAGAATTTTCCAAAAAGTAATTATGGTTTACATGTTCAATTCCGTAATCATTTGTGCTTAAGGGTGAGAAATTTTACCACTAATAAAAAGTAAAAAATCTAATTAGTTAATCAATTCAACTTGCTTAATAGCTAGAGCTGTTCAAGCCCAAGTGGACAATAACAAAAACCTTTTATTATTATTATTATTTTATACAGAACTCAAATAACTTACGAGTACAATTATCAAGTTTACACCGTTATTTAAAAGTAAAAAATAAAATAAAGGTAATATTTGATACATTAAACTGAAAATTTTCAATTCCACAACCAATATCTAAATACTGCTACATGGCCTAGATCCTTAATGTCACATGACCTAAACCCCAAACGACATGTCATTGTTGGAATTTGTTTTCCACCGACAGTGTGTATGAAATAATTTTCCATAAAAACTCGAATATTTTGCGAATTGAAGGTAGCTATTAACATGGAAGGATTGCAAGTTGTTAATTTAGTAAAACAAGAAATAGATATTAAAGTAGCTTCATCTCTAAACATCTCTAAAATATAGTAATGTAAGTATCTGAGAACGAAATTCCTCCAGCAAAGTGCTAAAAACTGAGATTATCAACCGACTCATTTCGAGAGACTGGATCAAACCATGGAGTATGAAACCATGTGAAATTTCATGAAGCAGAGTAGTGTATGTTACCCAACACATCGAAGTTGAATCCGGGAGCAGCAGTTCAAGTCCCTTTCCCTTGTTGAATTTGTTGAAGAAGAGCTGCTGCTAGCTGTAATGTTGCTTGCAAGCGTTTCTGTGGATCGCCATCGCCTTCCTCCGGTATGCCGGTACTTTGTGGTTGCTGACTTCTTTGAGTCGCTTGGGACATTGCAGCTGCCGAATTTGATGTCTGCTGCTGTGGCAATTGTTGCAGTTGAGAAAACTGAGTAGTTGAAAGATCTGGAATAGCCTGGTTATTTTGTAAACCGAATCCATGTGGTTGTCTAGTCATGTCGGAGTGGTCCATTGTGTTTGAGTGCCGGAAATTCTCCCCCATTGATGCATTTACAGCATTCCCAACCTGTCCTTGCTGCCCGATAAGAGATGACGCTAGTTGTGCTAGTTGTTCTGGTTGAAGGGCATTAATTGGCATAGACGAAGATTTGAATTCAGGAATAGAGGGCTTGTTATTTCCAGATAATGGAATCCCAGAACTTCCACCAGTACTAGAATATGTTTCTTGCGCTGCTCTCGGCATAACTGACTGATGCCCCTGAATTGCTGCATCAAAGCCAGAAACTTGAGGAGGAGCATTTCTGTTGATGGAAACCGGATGCTGCTGATCGTGAGAAGACCAGCCTGATCCATACATTGCATTCTGCTGGGGCGCATAATCACGCCTGTGCTCATTATACAAGTCCGATACATTTTCGACAGAATAGGCAGACCCCGAAAGTGAAACAGGTAGAGCTGATGTTGCCCCATTCCCTGAATATGAGACGTCTTTAATTCCTTGCCTACTTAATTCTGGATAAGTCATAGATGGCTTTGCAAAAGATGTATCGCCATGAAATGGCAATGGCATGGAATCGCTTCTTTCACTTAGATGAGCAGAACCGATGGAACCAGAATGATCTAATCTCAAAACAACACCAGAAATGCTCAGTTTCCCAGGTACTTTCAGTATTTTCTCGGAAAAATCCGATGGTGGTACAAGAAATAAAGTAGTTATATCATCTAATTTAGCAACAGCCGCTCGCTGCTTCTCTCCCAGGTAATTCATGAACTCGTTATAGAATCCCATGTCAGCATCACTTTCTGGAACAAAGAAAACAACCCAAACACCAGATGCTTGATAATAATGCTTTGCAAGCATGTCTAAACCAGTCCTAGCTGTGCAATCTAAGAATTCAGGCCTGCAGTATCAAGGTAGGGCTAATAAGTAATTTGTAGAAGCCTGAAGGATGGGTGGTAAATGGAAATGACGCTATCGGAAAAACAATGTGATGCCTCAAGAAGTCGAAAAGATCCATCATTTTTCATAAGAAACGAACTTCTTGTTTTTGGTAGAGAAATCTAAAAATATTAAACAAATATGAAAACAAATACTTTGCAGGAATATTTCTACTTCATTTTTGTATCAAATTGTTATAAATTATAATAAATAATTAAACCTTTAATCTACCAACTAAAAATATGATATATTATCAGTCAATTTGTGGCTTGAAACCATGAACTGAATAGAAACAAAACAGAACAATTTCATTTTGCAGGACCTAGTTTAAAGATAACCGAGGAATCAATAAGAACAAATGTTATCTATGAGAAAGAATTTCCTACTACTTACAGCATCATATCGAGGACTTTTCCAACAGGAAAGCAGCGGGCGCGACATACAGGTGTTCCACCCTTGGCTATTGTCCCCTCCCATTTCCACTCTTTAATGGATGGCTGATCCAGCTCCTGAGTGAATCTTTTCCTCTCAACTATATTTGACTGTAGAGAACCAGAACCTACCGGAAAGCCATCATAAGATGGTTTCCAGTGATCGTTCCTTTCTCCACGAGTTGGAGTAAAACTCATTGGCCTGTCAGGAATCTGTTTATACCCTAAAGCTGCAGGCTCAAAGTTCTTATCAAAGGCTTCAGCTTGAGGAATATCAGAGAGCATCCTTGGAAAAACACGTTTTTCTTGTTCGAGATCAGATAGAGAGTACTCTGGCAAATCTTTCTCGGGAGGAAAGGAACCGGTTCTCATTTTCTTGGCCCCATGGACGGGATAGTTGTCTTCAGGCATATCCCAAGGTTCTTCATAGAATGCATTTTTCTGATGTAATTTTGGAGGAAAATCATGGTACCTCGTTGGACTTTTACTATGTTCATACATATCTTGGTGTACTTGAGGATCAGGTTCACCTTCCCCAAACCTCCAGGGTTCATATGTATTTCCACCAGTCCATGAACTACCTTTCCTCTTGAAACTATAGGCATCAACATCACCAGAATCGTAATTTGACATATAAGGAGATCTGATGCTTGCATCTTCTGGTAAGTCCGCAAAACTCCTGTCATGCGGAAAGTTCTCAGAAGACCCCAAGCGACCATTTGACCTGAAACGGGGAGAGTTGGGGGCATTCACTGAGCCCCTTCCACTGGTGGATGACCCACCATCACTTTTTGCAAAACAAATATGCACACGGGGATTACCAAATAACTTCCCCTGAAGAGTTTCTTTTGCCCTGCAAGCTGACGATAAGCGCCTAAAGCGAACAAAAGCGTAACTACGTCCTGGAAACACAGTAATCTTCTCTATCTCACCGAATGGGGAGAAAGCCTTTCTCAAAATCATTTCATCCACTTTCAATGAAGCTGGAAATCCTATCCATAGGACCTCACTGAGATCTCCACTTCTATCACTCCCCTTTGATTTGTCAAGGGTAAAATGTTCAGGACTAGCTCGACGTGCTCTATGGTCCCTTGGAGAGAAAGGTGACCCTCTTACTTTAGAACGTTGATCATCCCGACGTTGCAAGTAGTCCTCATCACGTGATGGTGTGGATGACTTATCCTGTAATTAAGAATATCACCAGCTAAGGGAAAACTGACCCTTACTAAAGCAATCTTATATAATTATAATCCAAATTGATAAAGTTTAAAATAAAAGAAGGTAGAAAATTTGAGTGGATGGATATGGAGAAAGAAATTAAATTGTGCATCTGTACTAGTACAAGCACAACTAACCATTTCCAGTAGAAGCCACACTATAGACATATGAACTATGGTATTGCAAGCTTCCGAAGCTAATGAAAAACAGTCAGCCACCATGCTAATTCATAACAAGATCCTACTGCCTCAGTAGTCAAGGTGGAAATAAAAAAAAAACTAAAGAGGCATTGTATCCGAGATTTTGACTAAATTTATTGAATAAGGTATCCCTTTTTGAACATGAGTGAAATGCTCTATAGAATAAGCCCTAAGGACTTGTAAACTACTAAACTTCATATTGATTTTTTTTTCACTCTCACGAATTAATAGTGTTTCGTTGTCAAAGGATCAACTACTTATGACATCTATAAAACAATAATAACAAAGCCTCTATAGACTTTTACAAAACTTGATGGGTTTATTTTCATTATTAGCACTTGCTTTTATTCACTCACATGCAGACTCCAAATCTCCTAATAAATAATACAAAAGCAGCTAAACTTCCATCATGCAACCCCAGTACAGAATCTTGATGCCCACGGTGCTCAGTATGGGTTAAAAACATTAATAAGCAAACAACACTTTCCTTTACACAGAAAGTACATCTCCCTGCTCTAACAAACAAAATATTCGCACACCCATACACACATCTCATCGTAAGTGAAAAACTATGCCATGCATTCACAGTACAGTAACACATGTAATTGCATTGTAAACTGTGGGTCTGTCACAAGCACAACTACAGTACTACACCTTAAAGTTTGCTGGGAAGACTAACAAAAGAACATATAAACAATGCTGTGCAACTGAGGGATGCATCATCATAAGTAGAAAACATCAATCTTGTGAAAATAAATAAGTTTTCATCACTTCTTGAATGCGATCACTGACGTCTGCAGAAAAGCAAGTCAATAATAGTTCCCAAGTCTAATCCTGTAAACCTTGATCAGAGAACTCTTATCACAAAATGTTATAATATTGGAGTTTTGAGTTCTGAGAATATTAAATATGGAAAGCAATGGTTGCCAGCTTATTGCATAAATCTTGACTGAATATGCACATTGATTTTGTTTATACTTGGAATCATTCGATTATAATCTTGAAGACATCATATATACATTCAGGACTACCTAGAACTTCTACAACCAGAAACATAGAGATGACAGTTTTAAAGCAATCGAATGCTAGGGCTTCCTTGATTTATTTATGCCATCCTGATTTTGTTGTCCTTTGGTGGGAATTGAATCTTGAAAAATGAGACAGGTGAGTGAGATAATAATCATGAAATTAGTGATCATTTCAGCACCGAAAGCTACTTCTCAGTCATTCTTCGCAATTAACAATTTGAACTTAAACTAAGGGGTTGTTTCGGATTGCATATGGCTCATAAGTTGCATGAAATATATAGTGAAAGTAATGACTAATTATCATTGAATTCAAAGGTTTACAAACACTCCCTCGTAATGTAATGTTCATAAGATTAGCAATGTGTCCTGAGGCAAGTCGATGGCACAGGGAAGACAGAGTACATGTCTATATCTCATGTTCCATGCTGCATTGAGTTGAGAGTAATTCTGGATTTATGCTGTTCTGGCTAATATCGAAACAATTCAGAGAAAATACAGATATGGACCCTGAATGCTAGGTGTCACGTGTGATAGCATATGAGAAACATATTGCCTTCCAGATTTGGCTACCTTAAGTTATATTGTGAAAATTAAGATTTTTGGAGACTTTGTAGATTTGGTAATGGCTCTTTTTGCTACAGATTATGCAATCTGCTCCAATGTCAATGATCTTCCTTCTACAGCTTTCCACTTTCCACTACAGTGCATGATTAAGTTTTTCAAATTTCAACTTAGAATGGTGCTTCTAATCAAAATCTAGTAATCATCAATTCCAATCATTTCCCTCCATTCTATTGGTTCCATCTTTCCTATTTCATGATTTATCTTTAAAACATTTAATTATTTCATTATTCTTCATGTATCCTTCAAAGAGGACACATATTAGAACTTAGAGTAATATTTATTTCTAGCAAAGAAAAGGTTATTGCCCCCTGAATCTTGTTAACTTTACATTATCATCAGTTATTCACTCATGCTTGAATGCAAACCATGGTATGCTTCAAGATGTCAGCAGACATGGGGAGTATTCTAGATCACGTAGCACAAAAAGGGCCTAGAATACCTATTAGAAAAACGATCTACGTCACCCGAAAACCTATGTTTATTTTCAAGTGTCTGCAGGTGTGAGCATATCCATGGAACCTGGAGGTCGAGGAATATTTCATTATGCAGCAGAAAAATGATGTGCATTGTATAAGTTATCTATTCTTTATGTAGAAAATTGTAAGAATGCTGCACAGGATACAATCCCAGTATCAACAGCATTGATGATGACACTGGTATGTACACTGTTTTAGGTCAATAAACCTTAACCATCATATTCAACTGTTTAAACTTCAAAAGCTGTTTTCCCAGTATGATTAAGTGCAAGGAAATGATCTAAATAGTATTGCAGCAAACATCTATTCATAGCATCTGTTTTGCTTGGCAATATGAAAGAAAGAATTGCACAAGATGGCATCAGACTAAGAAACATTGAACGCATGACTATGTTCCAGAAAGATAAGAGCCACAGATTCACTTACGAACTCATTTCCATTCAAGTTACAAATGCATGAATGAGACACCGATTAACTGGTCTGAAATTGATGAAGCTAACAGCTAATCAACTTTTTCAAGTCGCTAAAAGCTATAACCTGACATCATATGGATTGTAAGTAACTGTGCAATTTATGCTGAGCGCTTGGGATGAACAGTGAAAATAACAAAGCAAGGAAGAGAGCTTATTGGCAAAAGAATGCATCTGTTGTAATGGAGAACCCTCTGAGTTTTATGGTTAAGCAAATATCTTTTGAAACCTGTGTGGTGCAGTGGAAGTGAATAACACGATTCCACAAACTGCATCTTGGATGAAAATGCAATAAAAACGTCGAAATCATGCAAGTGGGCACAAGGAACTAATTTTACTCTTCTTTTTCTTTTTCTGTGATTATCAGTGATATAATTGAGATTTATGAACCCAGTCATGCGAGAGGGCAGAGGGAACTAATTGCCAGACCAGAAAAGGTTTATGAGCTGTTAATGTAATTGGGAAGACCTCGATAAGCCTTATCAAACATCTTAACACTTGGTGGTTTGGTTTTTATAAGTTTCTATTTAAGGCAAACTTTGCAGATGAAATGGTGCTGTGGTGGAGGATAATAGATCCTTAAAGTTGCTGCTATTGGGAGAGAGAAACAAATTGAAATGAACTTCCTCACAAAGAACTATATAATTAATAGAATCTTGATTATGATGCCCCCCTTATTCCTGATACGATATTTGTAATTATGGAATGAATCCCCAAGAATATAAGCACCTGAAGTCATTTGGGTTATGGGCCTATTATTCTTCCATTATTTCTAACCCGAAACTGTAATGGAAACTGCTAATAGTTCACAACCAACTGTTCGATTAAATGGGCTGTATCACTATTTCCTATATTTATAGGCTCTTTTGGTTGCTACATTTGCTGTTTGCATTTCCAAAACTTCTTTAAAAGAAGACAACATTGAAACACAAAATCACATTTTTTAAATGACAAATAGGATAAAAATATTTAACATCTTCAAATATAATAGTTTGATTAAGAAAAACTAGCATTCTATTGCTAAAACAAGTTCAAATTTTGGCATTAAGAAAACAAGCTTTTGCTTTTCTTTTTGTTCCCAGAAGCAGTAAAGCAAGCAGCTAAAATAATAGCAACCAAACAGAGCCTTAGTGCAAAGCCAAGTTGATATTATTTTCCCCATTTCTATCTAATTTTCAGCTTATCTTTTTGTTTTTCATGTGGTTGGATTATGTTTATTTTTAAGATCTTGATTCTTGAACTTCTTTTGACTTCCCTGCCAATCACCAGCTACTAAACGCACAAATTTTGGAGATTCAATCAAATTTAAATTAATTCCAGAAAAAACAAGTAATATTAGTAATGGTTCAAGACTAACCGCCTTAGCAAACTCAATCCTAAGCGGATTCCCCGCTATGGGAAAACCTTGGAGCGCCCTCATGGCGGAAATCGCATCTTCTTCGTTCACGAAATTGATAAAAGCGTAGCTTCGACCAGGCTGGAATGCCACGCTCTCTAGCTCCCCAAACTGAAAGAAGTGGTCTGTGAGATCCGGCTCCAGTATACTGTGCGATATATTCCCCACCCAAAGGTGTCTCGAAGGCGGCGCATTACTCCGACTCGAGCTTCCCGACGGCGGATAGTCACGCCGCGATCTGTCCCTGCCTCCGCGGCCAGACTGAAAGCAATTCATTGAAATAACAAAACGGTGAGAGATTACCTAAGCGAAAACATGAGAAAGGAGATTAGATTGCAGTTGGAAGATAACTGACCATGGCGGGGTTTTCCGGAGAATTTAGGGCGGAGTTCTCGGGTCGAATTAGGGTTTGAAAATCAATAAAATTGGCAGTGTCAAACTCCACCGTACTCCTCCTTATCTTTCCTTTTATCTTTTGGTATAATAATAAATTTAACCCTTAACATTTACATTTTTTATTTATCTGCTTTTTTCTTTGATTTTATTTCAATTTAACTCTTAACCTTTAAAAAATTAAATTTAACCATCAATCTTAGAAAAAAAATGTAATTTAAAGAGGTGTTACTGTGTGAATGAAGATTGATAAAGTTTTATAATGGAAGCAAAAGCTGTCAAATAGTACTAAACATATCAAATAATAAATGGAAGTCGAACATGTTTTGTAATGAAGCGAAAACGGTCAACTATAGTAGTAAAAGTTTCTTCAAAGATTTTCTTTTAGATTGTACTTAAATGAAAATGTATAAATAATACATCTATTTATAATTAGGGGTAAATATTTAATCGAGATAAATAAAAAAATTTGAGTTAGTTGAAGAGTTATTTTATAAATCAACACTTTAAACCTTAAATTCTCAACATTAATCTTAAATTCTAAACCCTACAACATAAACCCCTACACTTTAAACCCTAAACTACAACCCTAACCCCTAAAACTAAAAGACACATGTAAACTAAAGTTTACACAGCATGTGTATCAAAGATTTTTTAATAGTTTTAAAATTTAATTTTTTCATTACTTGTTATTAGGGGACCGTTTTTTTCAATACTTGTTACGATGGACCAACTCTTAAAATTTAATTTCTTTCATTACTTGCTATTAGGGACAAAGATTTAAATAGCGACATGCAACCACAACAACGATCGTTATATGACGGTAGAGGCATCATCTAAAACCGCGATATATGCAACCATTATGTCCACAATAACATATGTTACTAAAAAAATTTCATAATCGCGATACTCGCAATAAACAAAATAACATCTATTATATCCACAATCATGATGAACACAACACAATCGAAAATACGACTGTAACTATAATTACAATTTAAATCTTCAATTTAAGGCCTATTTTTTAAGTTCGCCCCGGGCCTCCAAAAACTTAGGACCGACCCTGTGTGTACCCAATATGATTTTTCAACATTGAAATTTAAAATGGTAAGTGAGTATCGATACGGCCCTTAGAGTAATGGTACGAGTTTTAATAATTTTATTTACAAATGGCTTGTCAGTATCAGTACGGTGGACTTCGTACCGATACACTTCGGAGCTTAAATTTTTTTCAAACACAATGAGTATCGGTACAGTGAACCACGTAGCAATGCGGTATGATTAAAACTTAAAGATTTTTACATTGAGTACCGGTTCGCCCTCAAGCATACATGTTGGGTTTATCAGTGCTCGATTCCTTCAACCGTTCTTGCTCGCCAAGTGGTGGAGAAGTGGAATTTTGGGTGAAAGATGTGTGGAAGCTAAAATTGATAAAGACAAGATGGTTTATAGTGGTTCAACCTTCTAACCAAGGTTTAGATCCACTACATTAGCTTCCCACTAAGGATTTCCAATCAATCCACTATCGATTCGTCCCCTTTTCTAGGCTTAGGAGGAAACCCTTACAAACAGATCAAGTTTTCTACCCAAAGCCTTGATCAAACCCTCTTTACAAAGAGATAAAAATAAGCAAACTCAAATCCCTCTAATAGGTATTTGTTTACACAATAAAGCTCTCACCCAATCCTAAAACACTTGAGCAAATCTAACAATTTTGGCTCACTAGTGTTTGTTTATACAAGGAATTGACAATTAAGCATTAAGACACATTTTTATCATATGTTGTATTACAATTGAAGCATTAACCATTACTAGATGCTTGGAGGTCCCTTTTATACTCCTTAATGAGTTTGTAGTCGTTACTAGCCGTTGGGGTTGAATTAGAGTCGTTGGAGAGTTCATTTCCCACCATAAATGTAGTTCTGCAGCTCCCTGTTTCGAAACGCTCGACCCCGTTTTGAAACATTCTTGAGATAGAAAGAGTCGTTGCAGTCTGATACAGCAACCGTATCGAAACGCCCTTGGCCGTATCGAAACACTCTGCATTTAAAAGGTAGTTGGGAAATAGCCGTTGGGGGTTTATGACCGTTGAGGTCAATGTCACATAGGCGTATCGAAACGGCAGAGGCCGTATCGAAACGCTATGCAAAAATCTCACCCAGACTAAAGCCCATTTCGAAACTCGTTTTACCACTATAAAGACCCGTATCGAAACACCTAGGGGCGTTTCGAAACGGCTGGATGGTTTTGTTGAATTTGGCTTTGAAAACACTTAAAACCCTTTTGAAATATCCCATAAACACAGTTTCAAGTTGTTTGGACTTAGAAATGGTTTTGAATTCTTTTTAACTTTGTCCAAAACATTTTTCAAATATCAAAACATTAGTTCTACAATCTCCCCCTTTTGATATAATAAAACCAACTTGAAAAATTGTTTGGGATTCTCCCCCTTTAAGTTTAAAAATGTGAATAAGAGGTGAAAAAATTAAAATAAAGTAAAACTCCCCCTTATTCATTTGAACATGCAATTTTTCAAACCAAACTCTCCCATTTTTGTTATATCAAAAAGAATTTAAAAGACATTAAGTTCAAAATAACTTAGGAGGTTTGAAAAGATGACAAAAATTTAGAATTTTGGTTTTAAAATTCCCCCCTTACTCAAAGCATCATCACAATGTTAGTCCAACATATGTCATAATCTAATTGAAAAAAAAATCATATTAAACAAATAAAACAACTAAATTTTTACCACACTTGAACACAAGGGAGGATGTGAAGCCTTCTTTCTTCAAGTGTCTTTCTTTGTGTGCATGGAGCTCTCCCTCAATGTTTGACTTGTTGATCACTCTCCATCACACCTATCATAAGACAATCAAGTGATTTTTGGTATCCAAATTGCTTTGGATCCATAAACATTAGTAGCACAAAACTTAGTCCCCTTAGGAATCCATTTTTCAATTTCATCCTTTTTAGTTGAAGTACTTAGTCCTTTTGGGACCCAAATACTTCTAAAACATTTACTATTTACAAATCTAGGGGCACTAGATTGTCTTACATAAAAGTTTGATTTTCCAACATTATTTTTCTTTTCAAGCTCTTTGGAAATCAAATTTTTCTCTTATTGAACATTATGAAGCAAATTTTGTAAATCAAAACATTTTTCTTCAAACTCATTGAGTTTTGCTTCAAGTTCAAGTTTGGTTTTAGAAATCAAGTCATTTTGAATTTTTAAATTTGAAATTACTTTCTTGTTTTTCAAAATGTGATTTTTAAATTCTAAAACCAAATCGTCATAGGCATCTTGTAATTCATCAAAAGAGTATGAACATAAAGTAGATGAATTAGAAGTTACCCTTGAATCTTATTCGATGGCCATAAGGCAAATGTTGTCTTGTTCATCGTCGATGGAGTCCTCATCACTCCAAGTAGCCATATATGCCTTCTTCTTATGGCTTGAAGTGCTTGTCCACTCCTTTTTCATAGATTCTCGTTCAAGCTCTTTCAAGGCTTTCTTCATGTAAGGGGCACACTTTTTGAAGAGATGAACTATCTCTTCTTCTTCATCCTCCTTCTCACTTGAATCTACATGATGGCATGTGGAGGATTTGAGAGCAATGGCATTTGTGTTGATGCCAAACCCTTTGAGCTTCTTCTCCCTCATAGCTCTAATCTATTCCCTCTTCTTCTCCACTTCTTTGTTTTCCTTCATAATTTGGTGAGTGAGAAGAGACCCCATGAGCTCATCAAGCTTCAAAGTTTTGAGATTTTTGGCTTCGATGATGGCGGTCCTTTTTTAGTCCCATGACTCGGGAAGGGAGTAGATGAGCTTTCGGACAAGCTTCTCTGCTGGGATGGCTTCTCCATAACCTTTGGGTCCATTGGTGATAGTGGAGAACCTATCAAACATCTTCCCAATGTCCTCTTTCGGATCCATCTTGAAGTTTTCGTACGCTAGGTTGAGGAGCCCGATCTTGGTCTCCTTTACTTCATTTTCCCCTCGTATGTAACTTCGAGCTTGTCCCAAACTTCCTTGGCACTCTCACAAGAAGACATTTTCTCATAAATGTTGGGGCCAAATGCAAAAAATAGGATGTACAAGGCTTAGCAATTTAGCTCCATTTTCTTGCGATCGTCGGCACTCCAATCCGCCTTGCTTTGTTGTGGCACGAACGAACCATCTTCTACTATGTCCCAAAGCTTGTAGTATTTTGACTTTATGAAGAACTTTATCCTTGTCTTCCAATGGGCATAGTGTGTTCCGTCGAAGAAGGGCGGTTTGTCGATAGATTGCGCTATTAAGCCAGTTGTTTGAAATGTTGATCAAGCTTGCCGAATATTCTCAATAGGATGTTAATCCTCTTCAAATTATCCAAGCTCTGCTGCCAATTGTTGGGTTTATCGGTGCTCGATTCCTTCAACCGTTCTTACTCGCCAAGTGGTGGAAAAGTGGAATTTTGGGTGAAAGATGTGTGGAAGCTAAAATTGATAAAGACAAGATGGTTTATAGTGGTTCAACCTTCTAACCAAGGTTTAGATACACTACCTTAGCTTCCCACTAAATATTTCCAATCAATCCACTATTGATTCGTCCCCTTTTCTAGGCTTAGGAGGAAACCCTTACAAACCGATCAAGCTTTCTACCCAAAGCCTTGATCAAACCCTCTTTACAAAGAGATAAAGATAAGCAAACTCAAATCCCTCTAATAGGTATTTGTTTTCACAATAAAGCTCTCACCCAATCCTAACACATTTGAGCAAATCTTACAATTTTGGCTCACTAGTGTTTGTCTATACAAGGAATTGACAATTAAGCACTAAGACACATTTTTATCATATGTTGTATTACAATTGAAGCATTAACCATTACTAGATGTTTGGAGGTCCCTTTTATACTCCTTAATGAGTTTGTAGCCGTTACTAGCCGTTGGGGTTGAATTGGAGTCGTTGGAGACTTCATTTCCCACCATAAATGCAGTTCTGCATCTCCCCGTTTCGAAACGCTCGACCCCGTTTCGAAACATTCTTGAGATAGAAAGAGTCGTTGCAGTCTGATGCAGCACCTGTATCGAAACGCCATTGGCCATATCGAAACGACGTATCGTGTAACCCCCTCGCCCCGGTCTGGTCGTCTGACCGGTTCGAGTAGGCTACACAGGGAAAACCGACATGAAACCCGCGAAGGTCCCACCTCGGTTAGCGACCCTAAATTTTCTTTTGTTTATTTTACGTCTTGTCTAGAGGCATTTAGTTACCTAAGTGATCACGATAGCGAAAAACAAGGCCCACAAAAAGCCCTTCAGCAAACCGGGCCTAAGCCCAACCCTTGAGACCCATTAGAGATGACCAAAAAGCCCATTTCCAGCCACCCGTTTCGAAACAGACGTCACCTGTTTCGAAACGCGGGCTCTAGTTTAAAAAGCCAGTTACCCGTACCGAAACGCATCCACCTCGTTTCGGAAGAGGGTCCTATTTTGCCTAGACATTTCGATACTTGTTTCGAAACATGCACTTCCAATAGCCAAAGTGTTTCGAAACAGGGGTTCACAGTGGCCAAACCGTATCGAAACGAGTTCCGATACAGGGTCCTTGGAGCCATACCTGTTCCGAAACAGCTTAGCCTGTTTTGAAACACTGGTTGTCTGCAATTTCCCAAAACCGTCTTTAAGTATCTCTAATCGATCCCAAAGGCCCCAAACAACTCCAACCAAACATACATCACTTACAAGCATAATCTAGAGGCATGAATCCTATGGCAAAACATACCCAAATCACACCAAACACAAGATCATACATTCACCACAAGGAAGCATACATAGCTTTTAAGGTTATATGCCTTAGCCAACAAAACATATAAGCATTCAAGACATGCAACATAAACAAGGTTTACAATTAGACATTTAAGATATGTAATTTAAACATGGTTTACAAGCAAACCAAGGCAACCAAAGCCAACCAACATCAACATGCAACAAGGTATTCAAATCAACGACACCTATCCCATTGCTTGTCTATTACAAACCACAATTTAAACATCATACTTGAGCTAACCAAAAGCAACACTTGGAGACCTTTCCTTGCCCTTGCCACCTACAAGCTACTTATCTGCATTGTCGAACAAAAAGGAGCGTAAGCATACAAGCTTAGTGAGGGTAAGCTCATAAAACAAACCTTCGACAATGCAGGGTCCAAACACGAGCAACTACCATAATAAAAGGCATGATCTTACCTCCGATCCACGAGAGCCAAATTAAACATGATGCATGAACATATAATCAACATTATGCCATGCTCAACAACTCATAAGCTCAACTTACAATAATACATATATCAAGGTATTATTAACAACCTATCTCAATGCATTTTGGAATCACATTTCCTATCTTATTGGCAACACATCTCAAATCATAAAGGCACATATAATCTCATATTAGCACCTAGCTATGACTCGAATACGCAGATAACATGTTGGAACGCATTTCCAACATAACCATTACCGGTGGTGGGATTACACTCATCATCGGTTCTCGCGGAAGGGATTCCACTCATCCTCACGCTCCGTCGATGGAATTCCACTCATCACCGACTAATATATAAACATTTCCAGTGGAATATTACATCATCGTACTCCTCCTTGGTGCCTTAACGCCACCAAGGCCACGCACGACTTTGACTCTCGTGTGCACACTCATCCTAATGATCGATCATTGTACCCAAGCATACTAGTGCTAATATTAATCAAATTCCATAACCTTTCACAATATCAACTCAACATAACTTTCGTGCTTAGAACGTACTCACCATGATCACTATCATGCACGATTCATAAACCAAACCACATGCATATATCAACGCATCATATCAAGCCTCAACAACATGCATAACACATTATACATAGCCAACACAAACACAATTAGACATGAGGCATATTAAGCAATTAGGAGTTGAACCAAAGGTTTTCTAAGCTAAGCTTGAGATTAGGCTACCACTCTAATCTCAACTCTAGGTGGGTTTACCAAGCCCATCCTAGGTTCACATGCTTGAACCAATATTTGAAATCCATTTAAAAATAGTAACCACTCACCGACCACTCCATTAGCACAAGCCGACAAGCCAACCAAGCATCCAAGTTTCCGGATCCGAGCCCGAAGCTTCCCCATTGATTTCCCTTGCTTCTAACCATTCAAAAACAATATATTAACCTCAAAATCAGCCACAAACCCAAAGTTTAACACCAAAACACAAATCCACTACAATTCTCAAAATTCAAAGTCAAGTTCATTCTTCAATTTCTCATTTTCGTACTTCCACAAAGACCCATAAAAAATCAGCAATGTAGTCATCCAAAGCACTCTTAAATATGTTCAAAATACTACCCAAACCTAGTATAACCATCAGCCAATGATTTCCAACATCAAGAACCCCCAAAACCAACCTTTAAACCCTTCAAAAATCCCATTAAAATCCAAATTCGGGAATCAACATAAAACCATGTAAAAATCAACTATGTTGGACCTTATGGGTAGTAAACAACATGTATAACTTCAACAAATCGAAAGCTCAAGTTAAAGACAATAAAGTTTGCATTTTTAATCTAAAAACTCAAAACCCCAAACTACAAAATCTATGAGCTTTATGAAAACTAATGGTACTATCTTGAAGAGGAAGAGGAGGACAAGTTAAGAACGGTTTTACCTTTCAAAAATCACCAACAAAAAGCATGGGAGGTGATGGAATAAAGATTTGGAGAGGGAGGGGGTTTTGACGTGAAGAGAGAAAAAGGAGGAAGAAGAAGATGAAATAAAAGTTGTCTTTTAAAATAAAAGAGGGGTTTTAATTTGAAAGTTCACATATTTACAGTCTTTCCATTAATGAGATGGCAATCTTATTTATCCTAAAATCCATGGGATTTGATTCCCAAAACAATTTTAGTCCAACATAAATTTTTTCTTCGAATATATGAAGCCCAAAATAATATTTTATTATTTTAAATTTTAAAACCGAAACTCGAACCATTATCTAAATATTATTTTCATATGACTCCCAAACCCGGGTGTTACATATCGAAACACTTGTTCCCGTATCGAAACGCTCTGCATTTAAAAGGTAGTTGGGAAATAGCCGTTGGGGGTTTATGACTGTTGAGGTCAATGCCACATAGGCGTATCGAAACGACAGAGGCCATATCAAAACGCTATGAAAAAATCTCACCCAGATTAAAGCTCGTTTCGAAACTCGTTTCGAAACATTTTACCACTGTAAAGACCCATATCGAAACACCTAGGGGCGTTTCGTAACGGCTGGATGGTTTTGTTGAATTTGGCTTTGAAAACACTTAAAACCCTTTTGAAATATCCCTTAAACATAGTTTCAAGTTGTTTGGACTTAGAAATGGTTTTGAATTCTTTTTAACTTTGTCCAAAACATTTTTCAATTATTATATCAAAACATTAGTTCTACAATACCGATAACCAAAGTTCCACTAAATTCTCGTGAGAAATTTCAGTACCGGTACGACTCTTAGCGTATCGATACCCAAAGCTCCACTAAAATACTAGTGAGTAATTTTAGTACCGGTACGACCCTTAGCGTATCGGTGCCCTTTATTCTGTACCGGCACGCCCTATAATATTAACAATTATTTCTTCTTTAGACCGATACGGGCTCTCGTGTAGTGATATTCACAATTACCAAACAACATTTAATGCGGGAAAAACTCCTCCCAATGGTTATATTCAATATTCAACTACCTAAACGGTTGAAAATCAATTAGAGGTATAAAAACAAGTCTCCGAAATTTCTTCAACAACAAGACAATTATTCCAAACATTCGATCAAATTCAAAAGCCTTTTTGAATTTCATTGTAAAATTTCTTGTAAACACTTTACAGAACTTTTCTTATAATATTTATTTGTTAAGTGTTTGGGATTTTTAGTGTGCTTAGTTTTTTGCAAACACCTTCTTTGAGGGATAATCTTAGTTTGCTTATTTGTACTCATTTTTAAATAAAAAAAGTCACTGGACTTTGGGGTATAAGTCTAGATGATATTATCATATTATCTCTTTTGGCCTAAAAGAAAAGACAAATTGTCGAATTTATAAAATCCTTAGTGTGGTCGCTAAGGTAATAGATGTAGACCTTGTTTAGAATATTGGACTACAATAGCAAATTTTCTTTCTTTTTGCAATTTGCTTCCACCATTTCTAAATTGTCAATTCACCCCCTCTTAGTCATTATCTATCGATTGATCAACTCAACAATATACAATACATATATATACTTCTTCATATTTTTCATATATAATATATACATTAGACATTGTTGAGATTTTAAGGGCTCGATTCGATCAACCATTCTTGCTCGCCAAGTGTGGAGAAGTTGGATAATTGGGTGTTTTAGTGGGAGGTGAAAATTAGGCAATTTGACACAAGGATTTATAGTGGTTCAACCTTCTAACCAAGGTCTACATCCACTACCTTAGCTCCCCACTAAGGATTTCCAAACAAATACACTAAGAATTTCGTCCCCTTTTCTAGGCTAAGGAGGCAACCTTTACAACCCTCAAAGCTTTCTACCCAAAGCTTGAGGAAACACTCTCTTGTACAAAGAAAGACTTAGCAAACTAGAAATCCCTCTAATAAGTATTTGTTTGCAATTCTAAGCACTCACCAAAAACTTAAACACTTGAGCAAATTTAACAATGTAAGCTCACAAGTGTTGTCTAAGCAAGAAATAAACAATTTAAGCTCTAGACAAATTTTGACATCATAATGTTGTAACAATTGAAGCATTAACCATTACAAGATGCTTGGAGGTCACTTTTATACTCCCAAATGAGTTTGTAGTCGTTACTAGCTGTTGGGGATGATTTGGAGCCGTTGAGGACTTTATTTCCCTTCATTAATGCTATTCTGCAGCCTTCCGTATCGATACTCTTGAATCTGTATCGATACGGCCTTCATCAGAAACTAGCCGTTGGGCTCTTGCTAGCCTGGGCGTATCGATACGCTTGAGGGTGTATCGCTACGGGTTCACTTTTAAATGACCGTTGGGAAAGTAGCCGTTGGGGTGGTTGAAAGGGGATCGGTACGCTTACCAGGCGTATCGAAACGATCCCGATCCGTATCGAAACGGCCAAGCCTGTTTCGATACGTGTTTTGGCAATGACCAAACTGGGGCAAAAAGGTATCGGTACGGGTACAACCGTATCGATACGGGTAACTTGAAAAGTCAAGTTTGGCTCTTTAAAATTAGTAAAAACATTGCCAAAAACCTTTTAAAATACCTCAAACATAATTTCAAGTTGTTTGGACTGAAAACCAAGTTTTAAATTCTTTTCAAATTAGTCCAAAACATTTTTCAATTATTATATCAAAACATTAGTTCTACAGATATAATTGAGAGACTCAACTCAAACTTGAAAACAGGCTCACTAATTGTTAAAAATTTTGAGTTATTTGATTTTTCATTTTAGAACTTACAACTTTATTTAGATTTTTTTTCAAGTTGAATAATTTAAATTTTATCTAGTCGAGTTGAATTCTGTTCACGGCTATTTATAATGCTAAATCGTAATTCTAATTTATATAATTGTAATATAATTAATATAAAAAAATAGGTGAAATTTAATATGGATACAAATAGAGTCTATGGATTTATCTAATTAACTTCTATTTCTAACTAAAATTAATTTTATTATTATCATGTAATAGTTAGTAGGGTACATAAGATTATTACTTTATATATTATCAATTAAAAATGATTTCACGAGCGATTTTCATGTGATGTCAACATAGTCAAGTGTCTTATTTTTTTATTTTTTAGAGTTTAAATAAAAGTTATTAATTGAAGCAATGTTAAGGCTAAAGAAAATAGACAAACATGCATATTTGAACTTTAAATTCTAAAATCACTTGTCAACCCCTTGTGTCCTGGTGGCAAAGATAGATGTTCATCATTCTTTGTTAAGGCTAAAGAAAATAGACAAACATGAATATTTTCCCTTTTATAGTTAATATTTGATACGTGTGTAATGAAAAACTTTTATGGTTAATATTTAACCTCTAAAACCTAAATTTTAAATTCTTAAATCTTAAACTTTAAACCTTAAATTCAAAGTATTAAAACCAACCAACCCATTAAACTCTAAACCCTAAACTCAATGTCTAAACTAAAGTTTTACTATAGCAATGCAACATATATTTTTTCTTATTTTTAACGTCAATTTAATAATATAATGAACAATAAAGAACAATAAACAATATATTTTATCACACTTCTGAGTTATGATGTGGGTGGAAAATGTATTATGTAAATATATATATTTATAAAAAATTGTTCAACAAACCTTAAAAAATAATTTATAAACAATAAACCTTAGATACTTTTTTAATGTACAATTACAATGAATAATTAATTAACATTTAATGCAAGTATAAATAATTTAATCAATAAATTATATAAACATGATTATAATAACAATCAATATATTCATAATATACTCATATAATTATAACTAAAATAAACCAGTACACTAGAATTAATCGTACAAATAGAAATATAAATTCTTTTTCTTTTTTCGGTGTTCCTATTTATGCTCCATATTAAAAAAAAATAAGTTTAGTGTTTAAAATTAAAATTTAAAGTTAGTGTTTAGGGTTAAATTTAAAAATATTTTTTGTTTAAAATTTAGAATTTAGAGTTTAAAATTTAAAGTTAAATTTTTAATTGAAGTATGGAAAGGAGCACCGAATAAGGGAAGTGAATTTTTATTCCGCAAAGAGACTAATAATAGTCATACAAACATAATAATATATCTTGAACTATATGATTGATTATTGAACCATAATAATCTTTTCCTTTAAATTCTAGCATTTTTGTGATGTATATAAAGATAAAATCCATTTTCATGGTAGACAAACAGACTGAGTGTATATATAGTATACTCCCCTTTATTTCGGTCACCATCTTTGCTTACAGCCTCTAGAATCGAGATTTTTCCTCCATGGAAACACTAACTTTCCTTTTTGTTTCCCCCATTCATTCCATTTCCCGGGAAACAAACACCCCTTCAAAGTCCAATCTCCTTCGGCCACACCATTCTCCTGTTCTTCACCCAGATCAATCTCAGCTGGTTTTGCTTTCAATCTCAAATGTAACCTTCTGTTTCCTCTTATTTCCCATGATAAGTCCTGGGAAAAAACATTTTCGAGGGTTATAACAAGAGATTGCAAAGAAAGCAACACCAATGTCGTTTAATTTCCCCAATAGAGCCCAATCAGCTCGGAATTCCGCCATGTATGCCGAGAGAATAACCGAGGAACCGCCGTCGCAGACCAACAACAAGAACTCGCAGACCACCGTCACGTCGTTGTACCAGACGAACATGGCCGGGTACTGGCGGAACGTGACGATCATCTGGTGCAAGAACGTCATGAATTATTCTCTCAACATAATGGTGAACGGCGCCGACGGCGACAACGTCCATTCGACGTGCAAGATCGAGCTCAAGCCATGGCATTTTTGGAGCAGGAAAGGGTATAAATCATTTGAAGTTGAAGGCAAACCGGTTGACGTTTACTGGGATCTCCGCTCGGCTAAATTCACGACTGGCCCTGAACCGGTTTCGGATTATTACGTCGCGTTAGTCTCCGACGAAGAAGTCGTTTTGTTGCTCGGAGATTACCGGAAAAAGGCTTACAAAAGAACGAAATCCAGACCGGCTCTGGTCGAACCGATCCTGTTTTACAAGAAGGAAAATATATTCGCCAAGAAAAGCTTCGCGACCCGGGCCAAATTCGACGCGAAAAGGAAAGAACACGACATCGTGGTCGAGAGTTCGACGACCGGTTTAAAAGACCCGGAGATGTGGATAAGCATGGACGGGGTGATTCTGATCCACGTGAAGAATCTACACTGGAAATTCCGGGGGAACCAAACGGTTCTCGTCGATAAACAGCCGGTTCAAGTGTTGTGGGACGTTCATGATTGGTTCTTCGGCAGTCCCGGGACCGGGCACGGGTTGTTTATATTTAAACCGGTGTCGACGACGGAGGTAGCGGATTGTAGTGATAAAGAAGGGAGTAGCCACGGCGGTGACAGTGATACAGGCAGCTGTACCGGAAGCTTGTATTATTCGACGCCGGTAAGCCCTAAGGTGGCGGCGTCGGAATTCAGTTTGTTTCTTTATGCATGGAAGATTGAATGAGCTTTTTTTGTGGCAATTTAATCAATGTAATTTCCAGGAAAAAAAAAAAGAATTCTTTTTACAGGCAATTTTCCATGTATATTGTATTCTTTGATTTATTGTAGATTATACTATTTGCTTATCATTTGTTAAAAAAAAGTGGATTTAGCCTTTGAAATCTCTTCTATCGATTTATATTCAATATGCTAGTTGTGAAAAAGTAAAAGTTTCCACAAACATTTTAGTTTTAGTGTTTATAGATCTAGTTTAAGGTGTACGATTTATGGGTTTGAGTGTAGGACTTAAAATTTAGGGATGCTGATTAGAATTTAAGGTTAGAATTTAGATAAAAAGAAGTTACTAAAATTTTGAAAAAGTCTTGGGACGAAATTAGGGACCAATTTTAAAAAAAGATTATAATTTGGGACGAAAATAGTATGTTTAAAAGTTTAAGAATCAATTTAGGATTATCCTAATAATTTAAAAATTAAATTAAAAAGTTTAAAAGTTTAGGATCTAATTTAAAATGAGGATCTTAACTTGAAGATTAAATTAAAACGTTTAAAAATTTAAAAAATAATTTGAAATAAAAGATCATATTTAACACGTATGGTATAATTAACTCTTAATTCTTATAATTTATTTTGTAGTGGACTATGAGTAAAGAAACCATCTTTTTAACAAATATATATCCTTTAAATAGTATTATATTTATTCTAATATTAATTATAATTTTTTGAAAATTTGATTTGACTATTATTGTGTTTTAATTTATTAAATCTATGAAACCTCAAAATGTAAAAACAATTTATACCAAATAATTTAATGAAATTTAAATATTAAATACAACAACAACAACAACAACAACAACAACAACAACAATAATAATAATAATAATAATAATAATAATAATGTACATTGCAATGTTAAAAGTATCTAGTTTATTTATTGGATGAGTCTACCACGCTCGATGAACACCTCTGAACAGCTTTAACGCTGAACATCGCTGAACAACATTAAATTGATCAATAAAGATTAAAAATCTTAAGGACTTAACATATAATTATAAATTATTTAAATTAAATTTTCAATTAAATTTTTTTCATATATATTATATATATATTTAAATAATTAGATTAAAAACCAACCTTCAATTTGAAAAATAAAAAATCTCTAAACCATAAATTTTAAACCCTAAAGCATAAAGCTTAAACTATTGCCTTAATCTATTGTTGTTCCTGCTCTAGTTACCGGTCGAAGTCATGGTCCATCCAAACAATCCGAAAAATCGAAAGTCTACTAAAATGATGTGTAGTTTAAGAACACATGGATGGACGATTAGTAGCTTCTCTAGATTACATGGTTCAATTTTTTTAGATAATAAGGTTAGAGTCGGCCAAAATTTCTATTCTAAGGTTGCAATTTCAATCTCTTCTCGACGTGGCTGAGGAAGTTTAAGGTTTATTGTTTAATATTTTTTATTTTTAAAATTAATTAAAGTTGGTATTTGATCTAATTATTTAAAAAATATAATATATATGAAAAATAATTTAATTAAAATTTTATTTTAAATAATTTATAATTATATGTTGAGTCATGGAGATTTTTAATTTTTATTAATCAGTTTAATGATGTTCAACGATTTTCAACGTTAGTGATGTTTAACGGTGTTCGTCGAGCATGGTAGAATTTTCCTTGTTTATATATATTGTTCATTTGTTTGTAAGGATGGAATATTTAATTTCTAGTTTTTGAACTGGATAATTTTTTTTAGGTTAAAGTTCACAAATGGTCACTAAATTCTGGTTTATTATTTAATTTAGTAACTAAACTTTTAATTGCTTCAATGTTACCATTAAACTTTATGTTTTGCTTCAATGTTACCATTAAATTTTATGTTTTGCTTCAATGTTACCACTCATCCGTTAACAACCGTTAACAACGGTTAAAATATTTGGTATAATAACACATTTAGTCCTCCACGTTTGCACATTAAAACAATTTAGTCCAAATTTGAAAGAAAAAAATTAACCCTCATTATTTATACATTATTTTAATTTTACCATATTTTTATTTAAAAATAATTTAACCCTAAAATTAAAATTCTAAACCCTAAACTTTTTCAAATTACAAGATAAATTCAAATTTTATTATATGTCCATACTTCAATCCCTTTCTTAATCAATTCTCAATTTCATAAAAATCTTAGTTACCAAAGTCATTGTTATCGGCCTCTTAGAAGAGAAGTAATTGCTGGGCTATTTCTCTTGCTTTTCCCAATTATTTTTCTTTGTTTGTTTACTCCATTCACCCATGTTTCCTCTTGACTCTTCTACATTCTCAGTATATTCATACATTTCCCCCCTCTCCTTTACTGTGTTCTTTTTGTTTAATTAAAAATGGTTTTTGGGTTCTATTTTTCATTGCGTAATATTCATGAAAATGAGAAATGGAAACTCCATGGTTTGTTCAATGAAAAAATTGTAGACATCAAGGAGATTAAAGGTAGAAAAGCACTGCGAAAATGCCCTTGGAAAGAAGACGGATGAAATTAGGGGCGAAGAAGGAAGAAAAATGGGTAGAATTCAAAGGTTTAAAAGGTAAAATTGTGGAACTAGGGGTGGGTTCGTTTATTATTTAGGGAATGGGGTGGGTTGGTTGAAAATTGAGGAACTTGGTCAATTTCTACAGTAGAAGGTGGACCTCGCCACCTGCAGTCGGTGTTGTGTGGACCTCGCCACCACCTCCTGGCGTGGTCCTGTTGGAGGCAGCCTTCTTGGCTCTGCTCTGCACTACGATGTTCATGCATGCATGCCACATGACGTGCCTGCATGGCACGTAGCATGCATGAGTGTATATATAAAAGGTTTAGTCACAACAAACTATTAAAGGGTAAATAGAGTTATAGGTACGGGCTAGGTTTATTAAAGGGGAGTAATTTTTTAATACTATTTTATGTGTGTATATATATAGGGTTTAGAGAAGATGAGTGTGTAGTGGTTGAGAAAAAAATTAAGAGAGTTTGTCGGCAAAGAAGGAAGAGTTTGTGAGTTTTTGTTTTTGAAGCAATATTCTAAGACAGTGATTGAAGAGTTCGTAAAAGGAAGTGAAAATTAAGTAAGTGATTTTTTCCTTTTAATCTGTTTTTTTTTAATTCTAGAGGGTTTGTATATTTTTTGTATGATTGAAGATATATTCGGATGGTAATAGTATTTTTAAATTTTAATAAGAAAACCCGAAATTTTAATGTTTTGCTTATGTTTTTTTTTAATATTTACAGAAGATGAGTTCATCAACATATTGCGACACCGAACCCACAGTTGGTCGTTGGGGCAAATCGCTTGAAGATTTCAGTGATGATGAAGAAAATATTATTCCATTACTCGATGTCGATGATATTGACGTTGTTATGACAGATGTGTCTCAAGGCAATGGTATTGATGTTGAAGAAGATGTTTGAGCCACGGCTGTTGCTAGGCTCGGGTTGAGAAATGAACAGTCGGCTGTTTGGGGTAATGCTGCACTGGAGCCTCAACAATAGGAACCTATATATCCAGCCTATGAAGCTCCAGCAACCCACATGTATGAAGTTGACTATACTGCAATGCAAGATCAAGAATATCAAGCTCGCGTATTTGGTTCTTCATCATCTTCGAACTTTGGAGAATTGGAACTAAAGGCTGAATTTGAAACAAAATAAGCCGCGAAGCTTGTAGTTCATGAGCACTGTATCAAACGACATACATCATTTTCTGTTGTTGAGTCCAACATAAGTACCTATTGTGTAAGGTATTTTCATTGGAAGAACAACTATCCGTGGTGGGTAAGAATTTCTTACAGGAAGAGGACTGAAATGTGAGAGATATCATGGTTTATTGAGCAGCACACCTGTACCAATATGACTTTATCACAGAACCCTATTAATTTAAACTCTGATCTAATATGTGCTTACACCAGGGCTTTGGTTGAACAGGAACCAAGAATTTCGATTGCAGTGTTAGTAGCATCTATCCGGACCCAGCTTGGTTATACCCCGTCTTACTACAAGGCGTGGATGGCAAAGCAGAAGGCGATGTCGCAACTCTATGGTGATTGGGATAAATCGTATAATGAGCTATCAGCTCTTTTACGAGCAATGTAACATTTCATCACAGGGACCATTGTAGAGTACGAGACTTTGTCGACGTTCAACGTACAAGGCGAATTAATTCCTGTTAAAAGAGTATTTAGTAAGTTATTTTGGGCGTTCAATGCGTGCATTCAAGGGTTTCTATTCTGCAAACGCATGATTCAAGTGAATGGTACATGGTTGTATGAGAAGTAGGGTCATATATTAATCGTGGCCATTGCACAAGATGGAAACATTAATATATTCCCAATTGCCTTTGCCATAGTTGAAAAGGAAGACGCGGATGAATGGAAAAAAAAAATTTGAAGCACCTACGCAATCATGTTGTAAAAGAAGACGAGATTTGCATGAATTCTGATAGAGGAATTGCACTTTTATCAGTAATTGACAGACGTGAGAGTTTATGGAAACCTCCACATGCATATCCAACATATTGTATATGGCATATTGCAACGAATGCGAAGACGCGGTTCGGAAACAATCAGGTCCGAAAAGAGATTTTAGGCGCGGGTAAGTTGTTATTTGTTGTTTATAAAAATTTTAAATTTTTTTGAGTTCATCTTGATGTTTTATTTAACTTGTTTTTTTTTATAAATAGGGTATGAACTAGTTCAACCAAAATTCCATGAAAGGATCATAAGGTTGAGGCGACACAGTGCAAATGTAATAAAATTTGTAAATGGCATCCCCACGGAAAGATGGTCAAATGCCTATGACGAAGGTCGGCGTTATGGTCACATGACAACTAACCTTGCAGAGGCTATAAACTCGGTTCTTAAAGGAACACGCCATCTCCTAATTACAAGTATTGTGTGGGAGACTTATTTTAGATTGGACAAAGTGTGGTCCGACAGAGGGTAGAATGCTAACTCCCGAATAAACAACGGACAATATTGGTCTAAAGCCCTGTAGGATAAAATGACCGAACTTCAAGCCAAAGCTTTTGCTATGCGAGTAAGATCATTCGAATCACATGGATGGAAATTTTTTGTGGAAGCTAAAGTTCGAGATGAGCAAAAAATGTTCACTGTCAAACTTCATCAGAGATGGTGTGATTGCGGTGCATTCCAAGCATTTAGATACCCTTGCTCTCACGCACACACCGCTTGTTTGCATTTTCGACTCGACCCTTATAATTTTGCTGGTGACTTATAAACTGGAGAATATTGTAAATATATATAGAATTCAGTTCAACACGCTCCCGAACCAAGACTATTGGCCAATAGAGCCAATATACGAAGAATGGTTACCAAATCCAATGCTTCGTAGAAGGTTGAAGGGTCGACCGAAGTCTACTCATATTAATACAAATATGGATAATCTAGATGATAGAGAGGGACGAGTTCAAGTTAAACATTATACTCTTTGTAGTGAACCGAGTCATTCAAGAAATAAGTGTCCAAACAAATCAAATCTTTCCAACTATCGTGCCGAACCGTCAACCTAAATGCTATGTTTAATGTATGTAATTTTATGGTATTGAAAATATTTTTTTATCTCCTTAATTTATTTTAAGTAATTTTTTTATTTTTTTCTATAATATTATTTACTATAATTGAAAGTCTTGATTTATTTTAAGTAATATATTTTTTCTTATTTAATAAAATTTATTATTTGTTTTTATTTAATATAATTTAATTTATTATTTGTTCTTATTTTTTATTTTTTATTTTTTATTTTTTTCTATAATATTATCTACTATAATTTAAAGTCTTGATGTGGAATTGGAATTCGAATTTAGAAATTGAATACGAAAATTAAAAATATATATATCAAAATGCGTATAACATAAATATCAAAATGTTCAACCATGGAAACATAAATTACAAATAAATAAAAAGCCCTATTTCCTCCTTCTCCTGTCGGGTAATTTTTGCCGGTGGAGAGGGCCTGTTTGTGAGTACCGTGGAGCAGGTTGAACATGTCTACGAGCTCTTGGATTAGGAGCCAGCTCATCGTCATCAAAAATTTGCTCATCCGTTATTTGCATAGTTGGTGATGAAGCAAACATTTCTTCAGGATGAAATGATGGGCTGCTAATGGTAGTTGTTGACAACATAAATGTCATACTACCAACACCAAAACCTTCCCCATATACAAATGATTGAGGATACTAAAATTGTGGTATGTATCCTTCATCGTCATTCTAACTGGCTGAGAAGATGAGCTACTACCAGTTGCAAAATTAAAAGGTGATTGTTGCGGAACTTAACCAAATCCAAATGTCTAATGACTTTGTTGAAATGGTATTTGTTCTGAGACATTACCAAATGGTGGTTGCTCCCAAAGATTATTGCTTACATGTACCGGGGGGAGTCAGATCGCGACCATGAAGAAGGCCAACCTCGACTGGTTGTTCCCGAAAATCCTTCCAAGTTTGGTTCGCCTGTTGATTGCTGAGAGCTCTGACCAAACTCGGTTGAGAGGTTAACGTGTCTTGAGCACCACAGATCTTCAAGCCATTTATTTGCATCTTCGACAGAAGCTATGAACGATTTCTCATTTGTCGAAAATCATGAATAGTATTCTGTATTAAATTTAAAATCGTTGGCTTGAATTGGACTTAAAACTTCAGCCTACTGCATCTAACTTTCCTCCCACAATTTAATGAAATCAGCTTGCTTCACAATCCAATTCTTATTGAATCTACTTCTACGAACGATGTGAATTTGTTCATGTGGAGCTCTTGAAATGGGTTGATGAAAATTAAACTGCCTCAACACTCTGTCAGCACAATGGAACTCAACAATATAAAAATGGATCAAAGGTACAACCACACTCCAAAATGATGCACATTCAAGCACAGTAGGTGGTAGGTAAGTCCTGACGTCGTCATTCACGTACGGTTGCCAAATAAACTGTAAAACACAATTATTAATATGAATTCACTCACAATCAAATATACAATTTCTCTTTCAAAAACAAAAAAACAAAATACAAAATAAGAACAAATAATAAATTATATTATATTAAATAAAAACAAATAATAAATTATATTATATTAAATAAGAACAAATAATAAATTAAAATAAATTGATTATGATACTAGATTTTTTCCTATTGTTTGGATCTTTAATCTTGTCTCTCTAACAGTGTTGTGAACCACCTCGCATTCCTCATCTTATGCCTCCATCTGCAAAGATATATTGAAATTATATTTCGAAGTCATTGGATATAAATATTATATCAATAAATAGTTATATACAACTGCAATCACATTATCACCTTCTAGCAAGCGAAAACTCTATATTTGCCGGTACAAAAAAAATGGGCGTTAGATAAAGTAGCTTGTACCACGCCCATGACTGTAGTAAGATTTGACATCCACCCATATCTGAATTTGTCTTTTCACCATGTATAATTGTGACATTGCACATTTCATGGTACAAAAATGCCAATACTGTGGACCCCAACTATATGTAGCAGCTGTGTCCAAATTAGCGAAAAACGGTAGGTATTGTGTGTGAACCATATTACCAGATGTATCTGGCATCAACACATCACCAATAAGTTGCAGTATATAAGCTCAAGTTGTACACTCAAGTTCTCGATGACCATATTCAACGGTCACACTAAATTTCTACTGCAACCATGATACTCTGAGGCGTAGCTCGTCCACACAGGTCTCAGGAGGAGCTTTGCCCAGGTACTGCATGCAAAGGTCACATGCATTGTACTTATTTTGTGTTGTACCGCAACATCCTCCAGGGTTATTGTGCATTCGCCAAATGAAAAATGAAATGTGTGGGTCTGTAGTCTCCACCGTTCAATCAATGCAGTAATCAACCTGTGGACTATTTTAAACCCACGTAGAAAGGTGGCATTATAAAAACCAGCTCGTTGTAGGTAATACATTAAACACTCATCAGGTTCCTTTATCTTCATTCCTCGACGGCATATCATATGCTCTACACCCTATAATTAATTCATTATAATTTCGAAATATAATAATTACATAGTAAATATGAAATTTTAAATTACAAAACATTTACTTGCTCTTCGTGAATATGAGACGAAATGTGCTCATGGTCACGGTACAACAAAACTCCTTCAGATGCTATTTTTTATTTCTAAAGCTAAAAAACAATTATTATTCAAATCTATACATCAATTTCGAATATATACAACCAAAAAATGTATTAACTTCAACATTTCGAATATATACAACTAAAAAACTAACTTTAAAAAATCAGATTAAAAAATACATGCACTTACCAGATTAAAAAATCGAAAAACTAGCTTCTTTTTGTTCGAAACAACAATCAGAACCATGACAGCTTCATCAATAATAAAAAATAATTATCATTAGATCATCAATCACACAAAATAATATACATACACTAATAATTAAAAAAACAGATTAATTTAAACTCAAAATTTAAAAAATCACTTAGTGAGAAACCTAGAAAATATCAGAATGATACACTCCAACGATCCTCATCCTCTTTGAATGTATCTTTAAAAAGATATACAGAAAACTCTTCACCTTCACCAAATTTTTTCTCTTCTTCTCTTCACAAATATTACCAACTCTTAACTCACACCAATCTTACCCATATCTATCTTATATATACACACACAAAATAATGAAAAAATCAAAAAAATGAAAAAATATCACGTGAAGGCTTCCAGCCTGTATGGCTCTGATGAATACTACAACACCTCGCCATGTAGAAATGACGAGGTCCCACCTCTGCATGACACGTACATTCCAGCACGCCGAGACGCTACCACCCTGCCAAGCCGAGCCAGAAACCAGCCAGGAGAGACCTCGTCGTTTGCACCTGGCGAGGTCTAACCACGCCTTCTGCAGATGGCGTTCCAATGTAGATATTGGCCTATTCTCGTAAATAACGTTCAAACATCCTTATTTCCCTAATTATTTTTTGGCCTATTTGGCCAATTATGCCGGTTTAAAAGAAGGATCGGTGGATGGGTTAAATCGTAGAAGTAGGGAATAGTAACAAGGGGAAATATATATTATTTGAGGGTTTAGGGTTAAATTTATTATATTTTTAATTAAAATTAAATTGTTTGAACATGTAAACATGAAGGATTAAATGTGTTATTATACCAAATATATTAACAGTTGTTAACAGCGTGAGTGGTAACATTGAAGCAAAACATAAATTTAATGATAACATTAGAGCAATTAGAAGTTTAGTTATCAAATTAAATAATAAACTAAAGTTCAGTTATTATTTATGAACGTTACGCTTCTTTTTATTTTGATTATGAATTTTTGGATTCATATTAATTTATATATTTAAAATTTTAATTATTTTAATTACGTGACACACTAAAAATATGTAATTGAAATAACATTAGAGTTTTACATCTACTAAAAAACCAAAAATGAAAATGTTGTGAAATTCAAGACTAATGTGGACATAAAATTTAAGGATTAACTTGAAAATTTTGTTTAATTCAAAGACTAAAATTTAGTTTACACCTATAATAAAATTGAAAGCATTTTAATTATGGGAGGGACCAAGTAAAAGGGAGGGTTTGACTTTCCTTTCACGATTGAAAAGGACAAGGGCTCGCTTTTCTTTTCTTTTTCCTTTTTTGCCCTTTATATTTATTAAAATATTTGTAAAATTTTTAAGGGTAAAGTAACAATTATTAAATTATGAAAAACTAATTGTTTTAGTCATTGACTTTTTAAAAGTTATAAAATATCACCAGATTTATAATAATGTTACAAAACAGTAACTATATTTATTAAACTATTATAAAATAATTATTATATTTTATCGAACTGTTACAAAAAGATCATTATATTTTATCAAATTATTACAAAAATGAACGTTAAATTAATCAAATTGTTACACCATTTTATAAAGTCTAATGACTATTTTATAATAATTTGATAAATTTGGTACCCATTTTATAACTTTAGAAAGATTAATGATTAAAAAGATTATTATTTTATAGTATAGTGACTATTGGTGTAATTTACCCATGTTTAAAATATTTTTAATTCTCTGCACTTTTTATCAGCTTATGTGATCACATTTCCCGTATGCTTCCCACCAATTTCTATCTCTCACACTTTCAGAAACTCAAAATACAGAAAAATAAAATCCAAAGAGAAAGAGAGAGGGATTCTGGAAAGCACATTGTTCCAGGGTTTCTCGTTGTAATTTTGTGATTTTCTATAAATTTTCGATTTCTCAAATCACTGCTGGTAACCGATATTGTCATCATCTTCTTTGTTTTTTCACGGTAAATCTCTTTTTCTCTTTTATATCAGCTCTTAATCTTATTTCCCTTTCTGGGTTTTTTTCTTCACTTGATTTTGATTTTATTTCTGGGTTTTAGATTTATTTTTTGTTAGTATTTCTGGGTCTATTGGTTTGCATATGATATTCTGTTTTATTTTACTGAATCTGTTTGTGTGTGTGTAATTTTGTTCTGATTATGGGGTTTAAATTACGTGGGTTAAGGTTCTGTTTCCTATTTGATTTATGATTAAAAAAAACTACTTATTTTTGGATAATTCATTTGATTCTGGCATTTTTACATTCTTTGAAATGTAATTGGTTTTGCTTATAATTATTTGATGAAAAAGGATATTTATTTTCTCTAATTTTTCTCGTTTTTTTTGTCTGTTGTAGTCGTCATGGATGACTCTCTAAAATTTGGTGTTTGCACGTTTACTCAATCAATAATATTTTTTCGTTTATTTGCTTCTAAGTGCTTGAAACTGTTTACCTTTTTGGCTGAGATATAGAAGATAGAGATGTTTACCCTTAATCAGTGCTGATTCATGTGACCACTTCCATGATACAGTGTCTTCTCGAATTTTGTCCTGTTGCCGATGTCGTGTCATTAATTTATGGGCAAATTTGAAGTGAATGAAGCTATATCCACATGAGTTTTCAGTTGATATTCCATTTTTCTTATTGGTTAGTTTGCTTTTAGATGAAAGTGAATTGAATTCCCTTGTAACAGCCACCTTTCTTTTCCCTTTGTGTGACAGCCTGACAGGTATTGAAGTGCACGAAGAAATAGCAGAGCCGGGGATTGTCAGAAAAACTACTCGTCGTGGTTTATATATATTGTCTGCTTATAGTCTGATAAATTTTGGAGAGAAGTTTTAGGTTTTGTTGTGGAGTGCTCTGACTGCATACATGGGTTACAACTGTGATTTCTGTTGCCATCAAAGGCCGGTGGTATATTGCCGGTCTGATGCTGCCTGTTTATGTTTATCATGTGATCGACATGTCCATTCTGCTAATGCACTTTCAAGACGCCATTCGAGAACACTTTTATGTGAGAGATGCAATTCACAGCCTGCTTTTGTTAGATGTGCGGAGGAAAGGGTTTCCCTATGCGAGAACTGTGATTGGATAGGTCATGGTACCTCTACCTCTAATTCGACACATAAGAGGCAAACAATTAATAGTTACTCTGATTGTCCATCATCCACAGAACTTTCTTCGTTATGGCCATTTTTTTGGCAGTCCCCTTCACCGGGTGAATCTACCGGTGAGCAGGAATTAGGTCTAATGAGCATCCCTGAGAATATGGAGAGGTCTTCCTGGGGCCCTACAGGAAACACTATTAGCCAGAATCAGAATAATACTGGTGTTGCAGAAGCTAATAACGACAATAATGCGGATATGGGAAGTGGTTGGGATGGGTCTTCTTCAATTCTGGAAATAAAATATCCACCACCAGCTCTAGATCAGCCAGCTGGACTAACTGATACATCATTGCCCAAGGTAAATGATGAATTTAGAACATTTATCATCAATGAATCTAGATCAACTGTTATTAAGGTACTTTCAGTCCCTTGTTATCCAAGTTTTATGGGACAACACTAAAGATGTATGATAAGCATTTTGAGAAAGAGGGTCTATATTTGCAAATTTGTTCTGCTATTGCACTTTATGTTCAAAAATATTAACATTGTGTGCTTAGTAATAAATGCTATTTCTGCTTATAAACAGGCTTGAGGTTTAAGTGCCAACATTTTCTTCAGATAAGTTCCTTCTGCATAAGGAATTTATGCCAATTTTGTTCCTTTCTTTCTTGATTGTGTTTTATAGTGGAAATCAATGGTCCATCAAAAATATCTTTGAGAGCAACTTAAGTTTGAGGGTGATGTTGCTGAGAACATTTAATGAGGCCCTCAGAATACGATTACTAAATCAATAACCTCATCCTTTATTATATGTTATCTTTGCCTATTTGTCCCTTGGGTTCCTAAATTTTGATTATATGCTAATGCCACCTGTCTACTTGGTTGTAGTTTTTTTTTTTTTCATTTTGAATATATATACATACGGGATAAGATCCGCTTACATTGTAAAAACTAAAAAGTTTTATACACATTTTGGACCACTAGATGAATGTAAATTTGTGCTTGAGATTATCCACTTCTCTTTTTTCCCCTTAAGAAGCTCAACCATCAATTTACACTCATCCAATGGTCCAAAATCAGTGTAAAACTAAAAAGTTTTACATTGTGTAATTGGATCCTAACCGTATATATATATATATATATATATATATATATATTGATAATAGAGAGGGGAAAAGGCAGTGTAAAAGTGATTGACACAAGAAATAGGTTCATCTTGGAAGTTATCAAGATTTCATTTTAATAATTTAAAAAGTGATTAGAATAATATAATTCCATTTTGGGAACAGTTGCTAATTTTTGCTTTATTAAATTTGCAGTTATCTTGCCCCCAAACAAAGCATTCTTCGCTTTGTGAAAATGATCTCTATGGTGACTTCAACATGGATGACGTCGATTTGAACCTTGAAAATTATGAAGAACTCTTTGGAGAAACTCTCAATCACTCTGAAGAACTGCTTGAGAATGATGGAATTGATAGCTTATTCAGGATGAAAGACATGTCTGCTTCTGATTCCAACTGTCGGGGTGCTGTGGCTGCTGAGGTTCTCTCCTCCCTTTTGAACTTTCTTTGTTGTGTCTGAATTGTCTTTTCCTGATGATAGTGTTGTCATTTTTGTAGATTTTCTTTCTTCTGGTGTTAAATAGTATGTATGGCATTCAGTATATTTAGGGTATCAATTTTCTTTTTCCCCTCATTTTTGAAAATGGGAGTGTTCCTTACCACATTAAAATAGAGAGAAGTTTTTTGATACTGTACTGAGAAGCTTTAATCTGGAGAATGGGGCACAAGTTCTATTTTTCAGTAATGTACAAGTTATGTATGTTGTAATTGTCTTTTTCTTCTAGATTTTCTATACCGTTACACAAAGTCAATTTTATTTTGGCGATGTATTATAGCATCAATAACATTGCTTTCCCATCATGTACCGAAACGAAGTTTAATATCCTTCTACATCAGCATCTTCCTTTTAGTGTTTGCATAGTGATCAAAGGCACGTGCCCCTTTTTACTTAGGGCAGTACTCTCTACATGAAAACATTAACTTAAGAAATGATCACTGTAATGAAAGGAAGTTTACTGTCCTATTTGCCGAGTATTAATTTCGTATTGTGTTTGGATATGACATGTTTGTTTTATCTTCATTAGGAATCATAGATTCCCTAATTCCAGCCCCCGAGATTTTCAAGTTCATGGCAAATGTTCTCAATTATTATTCTTGTACAGGGCTCATCTATTGGTCTGGTCAATACAGTCCAGCCAGCATGCAGCAATGGGGCATCTGCTGATTCCGTGATGAGCAATAAAACCGATTCAATTCTTTGTTTTACTGGAAGGCCGGCTCATTCAAACCTATCATTTTCTGGCCTTACTGGAGAGAGTAGCGGAGGAGATTACCAAGATTGTGGAGCTTCATCAATGCTCCTCATGGGAGAGCCTCCCTGGTGTCCTCCATGTACTGAGAGCTCCTTCCAGTCATCTACTCGAAGCAATGCTGTAATGCGTTACAAGGAAAAGAAGAAAACTCGGAAGTAAGTATATGCCAATAAAGCATATAAGAACATGTGCCGCCTTATATGATTATCAGGTTGATGACTTTTCAAATTCCTGGAACCTAGATGCCTTCCTTTAGATTCCTCCCTGCTTCTAAATTTCTAGTTCTGAGGATGTTGCTTTACTACAAACTAAGTAGACCATCATGTCTTGATTCTTGTTTCTCTACTGCACTTTCTAGCTTTTCTTCATGTGGATCTTTCTTATTTGCCTTCAAGTACCAATATAGTTGTGCGCAATTCTATAAAAGGAGCAGCAGAACTCTGACATGACGATTCCAAATAATTTGATATCATTTTAACATGTTTGTTCATACTAGTATAATTGTTTCTCGGTATTGTAATCTGTAAATAGTGTATTTTAGTTACTATTTCCTGCCATTGAAGGACATAAGGAGTTCATTTCAATGTGGTGCTCTCTGGTAAGGAACGTGATTTGCGTTCCCTATAAGTCTTCATCTGTGTATATTTTATCAACAATCCATTTAGAAAGTTAATGTAAAATCTGAACTGTTGGTCTTGATGTTTTATTTTAATGCTAGAGTGCCAGTCTTTTCTGCAAGCCTCGTATTTTTCTTCTTCTTTATAGAATATATATATTCATATTATTCCACCTATTGGAGGAGTTTATTGTTTAACTTTTGTCCTTGTTCCATGATAGGTTTGAGAAGCGAGTGAGATATGCATCTCGCAAGGCAAGGGCGGATGTGAGGAAGCGTGTGAAGGGACGCTTTGTGAAAGCCGGTGATGCCTACGATTATGATCCATTGAACTAAACCTGAAGCTGCTGGTACGGTTCCTTTAACCATGCTTTGTTAGACGGAATGAATTAATTTATTTCGAACTAGTTAAAGTGACAGGGTGTGTGGTTGTATTACAGTGCTCTAGGTTTTTTATCAACACAAAAACACCATGAATAAATCCCAAGGCCTAGTTCTTTTTCACCATAAGAAAATATCAATGGATCGCGAGATCAGTCGGCAAGATCTGCCTGCCGTTGCCATTATGATCAAGCAAGTTCACCTGCTCATTTCTTTAGTATGGAAAGGAGGATGGATGCTCACTGTCGTCCTCCGAGCAATATTTAAGCTCAGGTTGGTTCTGTCGGCAATTATATCTATCTTCAGCTGGTTCCCAGCCCTTTTATAAAAGCTGCTGCCGCCGCGGCCATCTCCGTTGACATGCTAAGCCGGCTGGACTTACAATGTCAAGTCACAGGCAAAAGCATGCAGCTATAATTTTGATCTTCGTTTCTTTTGTTTTTTTTCTTCTTCTTCTTCTATTTTAATGTATAGCAAAGATCTTGATTTGTATGCGCAGTTGAGAGAGTTTTAATGGCTGCCTGCCTGCCCATTTTCCATTGCCCAATTAATACTTGCACTTGGAAATCCCCCATCCTTCCCTTTTTTTGGTTTAACCACCGGCGACTAATTAAAACCAGATTTAGGGACTAATTTGAATAAAAATAATAAAGATTAAGTAAAAAACTCCAAAAGTCGACTATCCCCTTTCTATATTAAGAATGCTTTTTAAAGATATATGTCAATAATGTCTATATTTTATTTTTTAAGTCATAATACTCGGATAAAATTATTTGGATTGGAGTTTCTATTTTTCTTTTTTATTTTCGCTTTCAAAATAAAAATACATTTGGTTTATAAAAATATAATAAAAATACATTTGGTTTAAAAATAAAAATAGTGAAAATGTGGTTTTTTTAAAATAAAAAATAAATAGTTACTTATTAAATAATTAAATTATAATTTAAAAATTATTATTATTATTAAAATATAATTAAATAAATTCAAAATTTAAAATTGTCATTAGAAGAATTCAACTCAAGTTAAACAAAGTTAAAATTTTAAAAAATTGTTTTATTTTATTTTATTTTTTGGGCAAATTACACAAATAACTACTGAACTATGAGTTTAGTGTCAAAATGACCATTATATTATTTTTTGTTGCAAATGCACCACACAATTATTTAAATGGTTCCATTTTAGGCTTTAGCGACGTTAAAAAACGAAAAAGTTGGCAGAAATGTTAAAAAAATTGATATAATTACACATTTGGTCATCTATATTTATACAATATATCAATTTAGTCTTAATTTTAATCTAATAAAATAAATTAATTATTCAATAAGATGGTGACGCGTGTCACCACCTTATTGCACCTTATTGGAAGTCTTTAATTATTTTTATTTAATTAATTTTCCACCTTCAATCAGGTGGTGACACGTGTCACCCAATTGGAGATAGAAAAATGAGAGCAACAAAATCACACCCATTAGGAATCAAACCCAAGACCTTGGAGTACCCAAGGTGTGTGCTTGCCATTGAACCAAGCACACTTTTGTGCTATAGAGTACAACAATTAATATATGTCTTTAATGATTGTTAATGCCCAAAAAAATTACAAAAGAAAATACAATCGGATGAATTCAAACGAAGAACTTTGTGGTTCAAAGCGCATGTGCTTGCCACTGCACCAAGTGTATGCCTTGTGATATAAAGTACAATAATTAATATATGTCTTATATAGATTTTAATGCTTGGAAAAAGGAAGGAAATATGGTTTTAGAAAATTCGAATATAATATTTTTATGATGCATAAAAACATATAACCTAATTAAATAAATCTAATAACTAAATTAAAGTTAAGAATATTTTCTATATATTTTAAACTATAGTTAGTGCACGATTTAAAATAAAAAAATTAATATTATTTTTTAAATTTTTAATATAAAAATCATTTTAAAATTTTTATATTTTAAACTAAATTTAATATATTTTCAATTTCAAATTTATTTTTATAATTTCACATATATAATCATTGAATTGATTTTTTTAACTTAATTAATAATTTTAATATTTATTAAAAAATAATTAAATTATTATATATCATTATATTAAAAAAAATTGAAAATTATATTAAATTCATTTAGCGAATTCAAACTCACAAACATAATTTAATGTTGTTAACTTTAATTTAATTATTAGATTTATTTAATTGGTTTAGATGTTTTTATGCATCATAAAAATATTATATTCGAGTTTTCTAAAACCACATTTCCTTCCTTTTTCCAAGCATTAAAATATATATAAGACATATATTAAATGTTTTACTTTGTATCACAAGGTATACACTTGGTGCAGTGGCAAGCACATGCGCTTTGGATCACAAGGTCTTTGGTCAAATCCATCTAATTGTATTTTCTTCTATTTAATTTTTCTGGGCATTAACAATCATTAAAGACATAAATTAATTGTTGTACCCTTTAGCACAAAAGCGTGCTTGGTTCAGTGGCAAGCACACACCTTGGGTACTCCAAGTTCTTGGGTTCAATTCTTGATGTGGGTGATTTTGTTGATCTTATTTTTCCACCTCCAATTGGGTGACACGTGTCACCACCTGATTGGAGGTGAAAAATTAATTAAATAAAAATAATTAAAGACTTCTAATAAGGTGGTGACACGTGTCACCATCTTATTGAATAATTAATTTATTTTATTAGATTAAAATTAGGACTAAATTGATATATTGTATAAATATAGAGGACCAAATGTGTAATTATACCATTTTTTTAACAGTTCCGTCAACTTTTTCGTTTTTTTAACGACTTTTGGCTAAAATGAAACCATTTAAGTAGTTGTGTGGTGCATTTGCAACAAAAAAATAATATAATGGTCATTTTGACACTAAACTCATAGTTCAGTGGTCATCTGTATAGTTTATCCTTCCTTTTTAAAACATTTTCATGAAAAGTAAAATATATTTTTTATGTTTTCAAATTTTCATTAGTTTTTATTTATTTTTAAAATTATTTTTGAATTTTACAATTAAACACATTCTCTTAATATTTTCTATTTTTTAAGAAAATTAAAGTGACTTATATTCTCTACAACCAAACGCACTCTAATTTTTTTTCATTGAAATTATTCCTTGATTTGAGTGTAAGGCCATGTTTGCTAAACAACTTTTTGAGCTAAACTTATATTTTTAGAAGTTTAACTAGTCAAATCCGCTAATTTAGTTGTTTTATAAATAGAAGATTGTAATAGCGGATTTGGGTAAAAATTTTCATTTTAAAAAAGCTCTTTTCAGGAGCTTTTTGAGTTAGAGGTTTGGATAAAAGGACTCATAAAGACTCTTTTATCTTGGATAATTATAAAAAAATATCTAAATAACATAAATTTGAATAACTAATAAAATTTTAAAAAATAATTTTATGAATAAAAATTAATGTATACATATAAATTTAATAATTAATAAAATTATATTTAATATATAATTTAAATTAATATATGCATTTAAATTTAATAATTATTAAAATTATAATAACAATATAATTTTACAAATAAAAAAATAATATATACATTCTTATATATGCTTAGCAATGATATTAAAAATAATTTTTATAATACTATAATTAATATTAATAGATACAAAATATTGATAGGCATTAAATTATTCAAACAAGTAGAATATAAATATGTCCTTATATGTTATTTTGCTTGTTTAAATAATCAAACAATTATAAGCTATCAATTAATTTTACCAAACACTTTCATACAATCAGCTAATACAATTCGCTAGTTAAATCAACTAATGTAATTAGCTATCGGATAATGTAATCCGTTATTAATTATTCGCTAATCACTAAACATAGCCTAACTATATAGAATTTACAAATTAGTAGTAGTATCTAAATTTGTCAGTTTTTATAAATGTGATATATGTGTTTTTTATTAGTTTGATACATATATTTATTCAATATTACATATTTTATATCACGTTTTATTTTGTTATTATTTTAAGATTTTAATTTTTAAAAGAAATTGAAAGTTTTAAGAAATTTGTAAAAAAATAATAATAGGAGTTTTTGAAAAATTATAAATTTTACTTAAAAAAATAAAAATAAAAATAAAAATAAAAGAAATAAAAATGTCACGTGTATAATAGTTGAGTAATTCAGTTTTAAAATAATAACGAAACGTAGTTGTTTCTAAAAATGGAAAACCTAATTCTTCTGATGGGGACCCTAAGTGGATGGCGACGCGAGTGAATTATTTATCAGTATCCAGCTATGTGTCATAACCCAATTGGAAAATCTGGAAACCCTCGATGGAATTGGGGATTTGGGTGCAATAGAGAAAGCTGAGACGAAGGGGACGGCACCGTTTGAGGAAATGGGTTCGAAAGAGCAAGGAACGACATCGTTTCGAGTAACCAAGGACGACACCGTTTTTGATTATGGGACAGAGGCATCATCAGGCAAACAGGCCCAAATGAAGGACAACCCAAGCACTAATTAAATTGGCACGGCCCAGATGTGGAGCAGCCCGTTAAGTGTTATTACCAGAATGATTTTTATTTTATCCTTGTAACCGTTTTTATTTTCTTGTCCACGTGTCCAAGGACAATCCGTCCTATGTCTGCTATATCCCAACAAACCCTAGTATGTTTTTCCTTATGCAAATTAATGAAAGCAGATATCTTTTCCCCTTTCTTATTCTCTTCTTGGTCTTTCTCCTATTTCTCATTAATTAAACACTCAAGCAGTGACACTATGATGGTGGTCGTCCTCCGGATCCTATACCCCAAGTGTCGGTGAATCCAATATTAGAAAGAACAAGTTTACCTTTCGCCTTGGAGGATCAGTAACATGCTAAGGAAGACAAGATTCAGGATGGTGTTAATGTCGAGATTGAAGATTTAGTCTCGATGGACTCTGATGCAGGTGAGGTTCTAGCGGAGGTGGTTGCTTAGATGAATAGTCCGGCTGACCGGGACTATGCTGCTACGGGTACCTTGGGGTTGAAACCAAGGGCTTCGTATGCAAGTACGGTTAAGATTGCGGTTACTTCAGGCAAATGGATTGATGAGTTCTCTGACTTTACTCTGGATAAGGTTGTGGTTCGAGATTAAGATTGTGTCGTGGATTGATCCAGGAACTTTCCAAATATCACATTTTCGGATCATGTACACGATCAAATTGATTTGAGTATGCGACAAACCATCATAGTTCGTTTATTAGGTCAAAATATTGGTTATCAAAACATCCTAAATAGAATTCAGGTGCTTTAGCGTCCTTGGGTGAAATTCAACTTATTGATCTTTCTAATAACTATTTCTTGGTTCGTTTAGAGGACTCGATGGACTATGAGAAAGCTTTGACGGAAGTGTCGTAGATGATTTATGGTAGCTATTTAACTGTTCAACCTTGGAGTCGCTCATTTTCAACATCTGCAAAACATCATTCAAAGGTTGTGGTGTGGGTTCGCATCCATGTTCTTCCTTATTGGTATTATATCAAAGCTTTATTTCGTCGTATCGCGACAGTCCTTGGTAAGGTTATAAAGATTGGTTATAACACTTAGGTAGATGAACGAAGGAAGTTTGTGCGGCTTGCTCTAATGGTTGACTTGAGTAAACCTCTATTGCCATGCCTTGGTATAGATGGGTTTGTGCAATGGCTCGAATACGAGGGCTTACAAAACATCTATTTTTCATGTGGAATCTATGGGCATGGCAATGACTCTTGTCCTACGACCACTCGTCCGGTTGATGTTGCTGCTCCGGCAGCTTCTGTTGTTGCTGATTCAGGTCTACCAAAATCTATATCTGAGGAGTCGACTGAGTTATTTGGCCTTTGGGTGTTAGTTGAGACTCGATGACGTCGACCTCTCACGAGTGCATGTGGGTATAGTCCAATACTTCAAATGATGTTCGAGGCTCGCGTTTTGCTGCTCTAGCATCGGATGATATGGATACCAATGCTGGGCAGTTATCGGACGTTGTGATTAATGAGGCTCGAAATGTTGAAGTTGTGGTCGCACCTGTTTCTGAACCTTTTTCTATTGATCGTAGGTCACCCCAAGTGGCGAAGGTGGCAATGAACGCGACTTATCTTGAGTCTAACCCCCTCAAAAGTCAAAAACTGGTCAGAGTGGGGTGTCACTACTACGATTGTTCCGTTGGTTCCAGGCCATGAGGTGAATTTGGTTGAACATGGATCGGCTGAGGGAAATTCTGGGCATTGTTCGGTCACTATTCTAGAACAATGACTTGGTAAGAGTGCTACGACATGAGGAACGAGTTCTAAGGGTCGAGGGTTTAAGGTTAAACAGGCTAAGTAAAATGTTCCTAAAGGCCTAGCTATCCATAAACCGACCCAAACGAGGATTGTTGTGCGACCGGTTCTTAACGAATAGGTTGAGAATGTTCATTCCCAACTTAATTCTATCGCTCTACAATAGGAAATCGAGCCCGGTGAAGCTTCCAAAGTGGTGGTGAATCAAGCGGGTTCTTTTGAAGTTCTCTTTGCTGATCAAAATCAATTCGGTGTAGGAGTGCGGGCTAAGGTCTCGGCTTGAAGTTTGGGGGATGTCGTAGTGGATCTCGACCAGTAAGGTTGTTTTTTGCTTCATTTTCTTATTTTTAATGATGTTTATGCTATGAAACTCTCAATGTGCCGCAAGCACCACCTTTCGTCGTTATCTCAGGTCCTTTTTAAGGGAACATTCTCCCAAGGTGTTGTCCCTTTTTGAACCAAAGACTAGCGGTCATCGTTCTACTAGGGTGATTACAAAGTTTGGCTTTCCATATTCTTTTCGAGTTGAGGAACAAGGATTTAGTGGTGGTCTCTGGCTTTGTTGAGAAGTAAGTATTACACTTGAAATTTTACGTATTGCCAATCAATTTATCAATGGCAGAGTTATAATAGCTCTAAGCGGGAAGCGTTATGGGCACAACTTGAAGCTTTGAACCCGGAGGACAATGTTCCTTGGTTTGTAGGAGGCAATTTTAATGTCATTTTATCACTGGATGAAAGGCGAGGGGATCAGATGTCCATGTGAATGATAGCCTTCCTTTTGTTGATTTTGTCTTCCGCTCCGACTTACTTGACTTAGGTTTTCGCGGTCCTCCTTTCACTTGGTCTCATGATGATCTTTATGAGCGACTTGATCGTTGTTTAGCTAACAATGCATGAATTGCCTTATTTTCGAACTCTCATGTTTGTCATCTTGAGCGCAATGGATCTAACCATCACCTTTTGCTTCTTTGTTTGGCTAAACATGAGCGGGTTCACTCTTCGCGTCATTTCTATTATAATCAAGCTTGGCAAGAGCATTCTGATTTTTAGCATTTTCTTGCATCAGTTTGGGGTAGTTCTGATATCTTAGCTAACATTGCTTCCTTTCGCGCGAAAATTGGTGAATGTAACTCAAATGTTTTTAGGCATATTGGTAAGAGGAAGAAGCGTCTCTTAGCTTGCCTGTGTGGAATTGATAAGGCCCTTACACGTTTTTATTATGATTCTCTTGTGGAGTTGGGGAAGAAGTTTCGTTCGGAACTTGATGAGGTTATGGATCAGAAGGAGAGTCTTTGGAATCAAAAGGCTTGCACTAATTAGATTTTGGAAGGTGATCGGAACACTGCTTTCTTCTATGCGACCACTTTGGCTAGAAGGAGGCGAAACCATATTTTGAGTTTAAAATTAAATGGCTCTGATTGGTATGATGATTAGATTGATCTTCAGAGGGTAGCTATATATTTCTACAGTACCTTATTCTCCTCTTCTGGAGGACTTGACTATGATTATCCGATTCAAAATAATTTCCCTTTCGTTTCGTGGGCTGCTTTTGATATAGTTTCTCATCCGATATCGGACGATGAAATCCGCCAAGTGTTCTTTATTATGAGCCCACTCAAGGCCTCTGGGGTCGATGGACTACACGCCGCCTTTTACCAAAGGAATTGAGAAATTGTTGGACCTTCTACTTGTGAGCTTATTCGTAAAGTTTTTTTTTTTTCTGAAGGTGTCATTCCCAATGACTTGAACCGTACGTTGCTTGTTCTCATTTCCAAAAATGGATACACCAAAAATTTTAACGCAATTTAAACCTATTTTCCTTTGTATTGTGGTTTACAAGGCAATAACGAAGATCATTGTTAAACGTCTAAAGCCATTTTTGCCAGTTTGGGTTGGATGGTCATTAAAGTGGATTTGGAGAAAGCTTATGACCGACTAGAGTGGAGTTTCATTGATGATACTCTTGCTGATATTGGTATACCGGATCCTCTTCGGTCCCTCATCATGAATTGTGTCTACTGCTGCGATCCAGCTTTTTTGGAATGGATCGCCTACCGATACTTTCACTCCTACTAGAGGCATCCGTCAGGGAAATCCCTTATCCCCATAACTTTTTGTTTTATGCATGGAGTGTTTGGCGCAAGCTATTTAGAAGGATCGTGGAAAGTGTTTTGCACTTTTAGAACTAGCCCTATTATCTCACATTTTTTCTTTGCTGACGATATGTTGTTATTTATCGAGGCTTCTGTTTCTCAAATGGCCCTGATTTCTCGCATATTACAAGATTTTGGTTCTGCATCTGGTCAGAAAGTTAGTATCTCTAAAACTACTATTTTCTACTTGTCCAATGTTTCGTTGCATGTTAGACAGATGCTTAATGCATGATTTGGTTTCGCTGAAGTTGATGATCTGGGAAAATATATGGGCGTTCCTATTCTACATAAACGAGTTACTTCAGCTACATATAGATATTTGGTGCAAATGGTGTAGAACCGTCTTAATGGTTGGAAGGCTAAAACAATATTTTTAGCGGGTCGGACCACATTAGCTAAGGCAGTGCTTTCAGCTATTCATATTTACACAATACAGACAACTGTGTTACCTAAGAGAATTTATGCTAAATTGGAGTCCTTGATTCGCCACTTTATTTGGGGAATTACCGAGGAGCGTCGATGGATTCATCTTGTTTGATGAGAGGATGTCCATAAACCGACTCAGCACGGTGGCCTTAACTTTAGAAAATTAGAAACTTTGAATGATTCGTTTCTAATGAAGTTGGCCTTTTTTTCTAGTTGCAAAGAGAGATGCCTTGTGGGTGCGGTTTCTACGCGATAAGTATAAATGGGCCAATCTTGACTCCGATTTTCCTTCACCTCCTTCAAGATCTCGATTGTGGAAAGCTTTAGCTCTTGTATGGCAGTATGTTCGCAACAATTTATCTTAGAACGTTAGGAATGACATTTGTGTTGATTTTTGGTGTGATAATTGGTTACCCGAAGTTGGAGCGTTAGCGAACCATGTTGCTTCTATGTATCAGCCGCACTTACCATGTATACTGATTGCAACAATGGTCGATGAAGCTAGGGAGTGGCGATGGTCGACAATACAAAAATTGCTTCCGTTGGTTGGAGCTTGTGTGTGGATCGTCTTTTTTCAATCAAATCAACATATAACTTGAGATTTGGGACAATTATAGGATAGCAGGATCAAGTATGATCGTTAATCCATAAATTTTGAGGGTTGTAGCGTATATAAATTTTCCTTTGGCTCGCATGCCGCGATAAATTGATGACAAACGTTGAGCGTACACGAAAACACTTTACTGTTGATTCTCTTTGTTTGATCTGTTATGTGGAAGATGAGGATGTGAACCATATATTTCAAGGTTGTAGGATGACTAAATCGACGTGAGTTTTGCTGGTTCATCCATCCCAGGTTGTCAAGCTTTTCCGATTGCCTTTCCTTCAATGGATTGAGCTTAACTTAAAGGACAATTCTCCTTTTGGTCGCATCATTGAGGGTTGGGACTTGTTGTTTACCTCGGTGTTATAGAACTTTTGATGCCAATGAAATGCAATGGTTTTTGGTAGTGTGAATGAGGACTGAGGTCTATCTTAACCCAAAGCAAGTGGCTTGCAGAGAGGACTCAAAAGGCCCTTGCGGGACGGCAATTTCAATGGTCAGCTTCTGAGGTTTTACGATCTGTGCACCAGTATTGGTTACCGCCGGACACATGTTGGTTTAAGCTAAACACTGATGTCGTACGCTCGAGCAACGATGGGCGAGCTAGGTGTGGCGGTGTTGTCTGGAATCACTTAAGAGAATGGATAATTAGTTTTAGCAAGTTTATTCGGGCCTCTCTCTTGCTTGTGAGATGGGTTTTCGCTTCTTGGTCGTGGGGAGCGATAGTGTTGAGGTCATCAAACTTATCGAGCAAGATGACCGTGGTGGTTGTGTGCTTGCACTCATTCGATATATCCAAGAATTGAGCCGAAGGAGTTGGAGACTCACCTACTGTTCTATCTCTCGAAGAGAGAACCAGGTTGTTGATGCTTTAGCAAGTAAGGCGAGTACTATTGATTTTACGTTAGTTTCTTTTTCTAGTCCTTCGAGTTATGTAATTCGTCTTTTGGACTTGGTTTCTTTAAATTCCTAATTTGTGTTTTTTGATGTAATATTATTACCATGTGTACTTTTTTTCTTTTATTAAATTTATGAAATATTTTTAACTATGCATATGATAACAATACTCTTTTTACTAAAAATATAATAATGAAACGTAAAATTAGACACATTAACAAAAGAAAATAAGACATTTAAACCAAATTAGATATAAATTAATTTATTTTAAATTAAGGCTTAAAACAAATTACTAAATAAAAAAGGAAATTAGATATTTTAAAAAAAAGATGAGTAAAATTTCAACAATTCTTTTCTTTTTTCTCTTAACCCTACCTCCAGTCCAGGTTATCTGTAAACTAAACCCTAGCCCCGTTTTTATTGCCTCCATTAGACCTCTATAGTTCTCAAAGTCACAGCTTTCATGGGTTCCAGAAGAGGCAACGATAATGATGGTGCTAGCCCTGGGTATTACAAACTTATACTCTTTGTTTTCTCTTTCCAATTATTTCTCGATATTTAATAGTTTTCCCACTCCTTTATTGTACAGGAAAATATTCATTGGAGGCTTAGCAAAGGATACAACTCTAGGTGATCAAAGCTTCCTTTCTTTTTCTTTTACTGTTTTTGTGGTCTCTATTTGTTTTCCTTTGATGGTTGTTCTTCAATCACTGAACTTTTGCATTTTTCGGGGTGGGATTTCAGAGACATTTACAAAGTACTTTGAAAAGTATGGGGAGATTACAGATTTTGTTATAATGAAAGAACGGCACACGGGTCGGCCCCGTGGTTTCGGGTTCATAACCTTTGCAGATCCTTCTGTTGTTGACACTCTTATGCTAGAGGATCATGTTATTAATGGCAAGCAAGTAAGCTAAAGCCTCAACCTTTTTATAAAAATATCATTGTTGTTGTATTCCATGATTCTGCTATGCTGGGCACTTATAACTTTAGCTGTTTTACTTGGAATCGGTACGAGTTTCAGATATGTGTGTGTGTAGTGCTCAACTGCCTAATTGCAGTAAATGGAAGAACAAGGAAAAAAAGTTTGTCCTCTGTAATTTGATGCTTAACAAGTGAGGGCTATGTTGCGAGGGCAAATTTTGTATTTTCATTGAAAAGTTGGATTGATATCGTGAGGCTTTTAAGTTTTTATGAATTACAATCTTTTATGATGGATTGTTTTTTTGTTGGTTTGCAGGTTGAAATTAAAAGAACTATCCCTAAAGGTTCTTCGCATTCAAATGAATTCAAGACAAAGAAAATATTTGTTGGCGGGATTCCAACATCCGTAACTGAAGGTCTAATATTTGATTATACAGATTCTCTGTAAAATTGAGTGTTATAATTTATTTTTGTAATTGTCCTTATTGATGCTTTTCATTGCTGTTTGAACCTTAGACGAGTTCAAGAATTTCTTCTTGAAGTACGGGAAGGTGGTGGAACATGAGATAATACGCGACCATGTAACCAAGCGATCTAGAGGTTTCGGGTTTATCGTATTTGACAGTGAAACGGTGGTTGACGATATGTTGGCTAAAGGAAACTTGATAGATATGGAGGGTACTCAGGTCAGTGCACAATCTGATGTAAATGAATTATCATTATACTCGTTGAAAGGAAGTAACCAATATTGTTATTCTCGAGTTGAATGTTATTGTCATGTAATTCTGTTGGTTTTAAGAGATGCTTTTCAACTTTCAATTTAGTTGAGTTTGGCACAGGTCCATTGTTGTTATTAAGTCTTTTCTTCTCAAGGCAGGCTGTCGAGATAGTTCGCCTGTGAAGGAAACCTAGATTGACTTACTTCTTTGTTGTAGGTTGAAGTCAAGAAGGCTGAACCAAAGAAAGCCTCAAACCCAGCACCTGGTCCTGCATATGGTAGTGAATCTAGGGCACGCTCATACAATGATGGTTTTGGTGGATTTGGTGATTATGGAGGTTTTGGTGGTGATGGTGGTTATGGTCCTCCTCCTTACAGATCTTTTGGAGGTTTTGGCAGTAGATTTGGAGGGTATGGTGGTGGCGGTGCTGATTTTGGTGGTAGTTATGGGGGATTTGGTGGTGGTGGTGGTGGTTTTTATGGTTATCGTGGAGATCCATCATTTGGTTATTCTAGCCGCTTTGGTTCCTATGGTGGTGGGTTTAGTGGGAGTGATATAGGTGGATATGGACGTGGAGGTGGTGGTGGCTATGGAAGTTACGGTGGCTCAGGCTCAGGTGGTAGTTATGATTCAGGCCCAGGTGCTGGTTTTGGTGGTCCGGCATATGGTAGTAGAACAGGATATGGAGGCAGTAGTCGTTATCATCCTTACTCAAGGTAGAGCACGATTAAGATCTTCCATAGGAGTTACCCCAGGTTTTCAAAATTTTCAGCATTTCTCGTCACATGGTTCGGTAGGCACTGTGCACTCTCGCAAGTTGGCACTATCTAGAAGATCCAAGGACCTAGTAGATTTGCATGTCTTCGATCCATTGCTTAGAGAACCCAAGTTAAATCATCATCAACCTAGTGCTTCTCATCAAACCGCAAAGTTGAATATTAGTCGGTCGATCTTCTACCATTTGTTTTAAGTTCCGTTTTCCCTTTCCGTTGTAGTTGAAGACTTCTATCTTGTTTTGAGCTCTAGTTAGAATCACTTTCGAGGTTTGGACGTAACATTTAGGCAATTAGTAATTATAAGCTAGATTGTTGCATTTTTAAGTTTCTAGTCTTTACTTGGCATGTGCATATCAAATCGTCTGTCTTCCGCATGTAACATCACAGGTAAATTGAACTACTCGCTGTTGAACTAAATCGTGTTTTAGCGTAGTAGGCTTAACTTGGATGATGTGCTCTGGCATTTCAGGTAAAGGATTTGTAAATGTATGTTGAGAAGCTCCTTTACGTGTAGCATATATATATATATCATTGAGGGGAAGTAGTCGTGATAAGATTTAAAGGATTGTAAATAGTTTTGAAACCATAAATTTTGAAGCTGTGGGTATACGAAACAGATTGGTTTTGGCTTAAGCAACCTTTGCTTGTGTGAATTTTACATAACTATTGTGGCGGATACGATCCTATTTGAGCTCGGATGTGTCGATGTGATAAAATTAAGCGTGCCGACTATAGAACGATGATGGATTTAACGTTTTTGTCTCAGCACACACAACCTGCAGAGTCTAGCTTCTATTGATGGGAACCCTCACAAGCTCAAAGTAGATCTAAAACTGTGCTTCTTTACTAACCCCTAAAAATTTCATAATAACGCACGTTCTTAATTTTTTTTAATATGCTGGTGTGATGAAAGAGTAGTATATGTTCAACTTTTTTAGTCTTTTCTAAGATAACACATACAACATGTGTTATTGGTACTCGAACCCAGGTCCTAAGAGATGATAAACATCTATCTTTGACATTAGTACACAAGGGGATGAGCATAACATAAGTTTTTAATTGTTACGAGTGAATCGGCTAGTAATAATGTAGCGTTTTAAATTTAATAATGATATATGAAAGAGTTAATTATGTTATACGATTTTCGAACTATAACTTTTATTCTTAAATATTTTTTGAATATTATAATTTTATTTTTAAATTAGAACTCTTATTTTAAGTTGATATCCGAATGTTTGAACATTTATGTTTCAGTTGCACGTTTCAATTTCATTCTAAAGTAAAATGTTAAAACCATTAGGAAAATTGTTAAATTGTCGTGCTTTGGTATTATGGAACAATATGATGCATTAGATAATGTTTACTTTAAATATTTGGCGTAACAGATAAATAAGTGTACTATACTTCTTTTTTCTTAGATAGGTGCGGAAATTATATTTTGGACAAAATAAGTACTTAATTTTTTTTTTTCTGTGGCTCATTTAAGGTTTTTTCGCTGACATACATTATTTTTTCTCGTTATCTAATGTAATACGCACATGTGGCATGCTGTTTTTCTTTCATCTTTTGAAATTAAAATGTAAAAATAGAAAAATAAAATAATTTTAATTTACTCAACAATTTTTAATTTTTCTAAAAATTCCCAAACCTTAATACTAAATCATTAAATTCTTTCACTTCAACTATCGATTCAACTACTACCGGTCATCAGGTAGAGAATGGCGGATGTTGAATGGCTAGGTACACAATGCATTGGGCGGTAAACGATGAACTACCGACTTGTGGGCATACCAGACCGTGAGGGAGATGTAATTTGGGAGTTTGATTGAGAGAAATTAAAACTTTGAGTTTTTTTTGATGAAATTTAAAATTTTAAAGAATTCATAAATTAAAAATATAAAAAAATTTGTCGTGTGTTATGTTCTGATTGGATGATGAAATTTTTTAGCGATTATTGTCAAAAAAACCTTAATGTGTTATGAAAGAAAACATAAGACACATGTTTGACCTGAAATATAGTTCGTGTACATATCTAATTTGAACATTTATTTGACCTAAATATTTCAATTTTATTTTAAATAATAATTTTGAAGGATGTGATATAACAATAATCATTGTTTATGCTATTTCATATTATTATATAATACTATAAATAATGATTATAATTAAAATATATCAATAGTTTGAGGATGAAATTGAAATTTTAAAAGTTTGAGTTATTAAATATTAAATAAATTCAACTAAAAATATTAAATAAAGTTTAAATTATTAAATAGAATTCATCAACTCGACTAATACGAATTTTTTTTAATTTCACTCGATCGAATAATCACTTTTACTATTAGTCACTATCCCAACAAAAAACCATTCATATCATTTTTCATCTCAACTCGATTGAGTTGATGGACAGTAACAGCGTGGCAAATAATAAAAAAATATGTTGGAAATGCATGTAATGTCGGAAATTCTAAATGTGAAAGATTAATTTGAACAAATTAAATAGTTATAAAAAATTATTTAAATTAAAATTAATTAGTATCATAATATTATCAATGTTTATAATAAAATTTAAACAAAAATTTGAATACGTTAGTGTGATTACAAATAACATATGTTTAATTTTTTTAACCTTTTAATAAAACACATATTGTATACACATTGATGCTCGAACTCAATCATTCAATAAAATACATTATGACACGGGTTCTCCTACTAAATGAATTAAAACTGTTTAATGGTTTTCCAAAAGGCAAGATCGAGACAATTTCTAATTTAAAAGGGAAAAAACGCTATACAAGATTCCTAATTTTCCCGAATGTGGCTTGGACTTTGATCAGTTCTCGTTCAATCCTACCGTCTCCATCGATCTGATATTTCGAACCCATCTTCCTCAGGTATAACCCATTCTTTTGTTTTCCTTTTGAGTTACTCTCCATAAATTTTAGGGCTTTCTTATTTTAATTTCATTTTCAGCTTTCGCCCTTGTCTGCTTACCGAAATGTGCTACTTTCTTGTTTTATTCTCTCGATTCGCTGAGCTTTCGTTACTTCGTCAATTTCCGGCTTTAAATTCTTACTAGGGTTTGACTCAGATTAGGGTTTTGATCAATCCAAAATCATATGGTTGACTGTACGAGATCGGACTAGTTTTTGCTTGAAAGGAACGTATTTATGCTGGTTTTGAGAAGCCTTGAGTTCTTAGATGTTGATCTGAATTTGGATTTAATTTTTTGGTCAATTGAGTTGGATCACCGTTCATGAAGTAAATGGGGATTAAAACCTTCATGGGACTGTTTTTTTGGTCTTAAAAGGATTGAGATAAATTATAAGTTGTATCTTATCTGTAATATGGAATGTTTTAAATGTTCTCTTTAGTGTTGATATGTTTGGTTTTTGTTTTATATGGATAAAATTTTATTGGAATAGTATTACTTGCTTTAAAAACAACTTTTGAAGAAGTAAAAGAACAAATGGAAAAAATCAAGCAGCAATTATCCAGGAAACTTAGTATAAAGAAGCTTAAAGTTAGATTATCATATATTCCAAGTTGTGCTAGGTGATGCTTCAAAGGAGTTGCTTTTATTTGCAGATTAATCAAGATTTTATCGATGGGAACATCATCTGGTTCTAATATTAACCATCAGCATTCATCCAAGATGTTGCCCCCACGTCAACAACCACGGTCTGGGAGCTTACAAACTTCGTTGTCCTTAGTCTCCTCAGATCCTCGCTTGTCACCTGATGCCCATGCGGATAACATTCACGAGTCTCCTACTGAGAGTGCTAGCTCACGAGAAACTTGGCCTACTGCTGATGCTGTTGCAGCAAAGGAGATAGCAAATGTGAAAACTGAAAATGATTGCCTTGAGCAGTCTGTCATTCGTCGTGTTTCTAGCGCTGATATGATAACTCTTCGAGACATTGCAAGAGAAAGAGTTGATGTTATATCGGAAAAGATGCAACACCTACCAGATGAGTATATAGTTGAGTTAAAGAATCAACTCAAGGCTATCCTAGAAGGCAGTGGTGGTTCACAGAACAAGGAAGAGTTTTTGGTTCTTCAGAAGTATGTTCAAAGTAGATCTGATTTAACAGCAAAGACATTGATTAGAGCACACCGGTCACAGCTTGAGATCCTTGTTGCAATAAATATGGGCATTCAGGCATTCTTGCATCCAAACGTTAGTCTATCCCAGACTAATCTCATTGAGGTATTTGTGTACAAGAGATGCAGAAATATAGCATGCCAAAACCAGCTACCTGCAGATGACTGCACCTGTGAAATATGTGCCAATAGGAATGGCTTTTGCAATCTTTGTATGTGTGTTATTTGCAACAAGTTTGATTTTGAAGTAAATACCTGCCGCTGGATTGGCTGTGATTTGTGCTCCCATTGGACTCATACTGATTGTGCTATTCGTGATGGGCAAATTTGTACGGGTCCTTCGGTTAAAAGTGCAGCAGGTCCTACTGAAATGCTCTTCAGGTGTCGTGCTTGCAATCGACCATCTGAGCTGTTAGGTTGGGTTAAAGATGTCTTCCAGCACTGTGCTCCAGCCTGGGATAAGGAGGCTCTTATGAGAGAACTTGATTTTGTTAGCAGGATATTTCGTGGAAGTGATGATCCTAGAGGGAAGAAACTCTTTTGGAAGTGTGAGGATCTTTTAGAAAAAATGAGGGGTGGACTTGCAGAGTCTGCAACTTGCAGATCGATATTAGTATTTTTCCAAGGTACAACATGTGTTAGTTATTTAATCATCTTGCAAAATTTCAGGTGTTTTTTTCTTGTTATCTGGTAAACATTTCCCGGGGAATGAAAAATAGCACTCTTTATGTGAAAGAAAAAGAAGAGAAAGATTGGGCACTCGTTCGAAGATTTCATATTTTAGGTTTATTTTTGAACTTTTTTTTAAACCATTTTTCTTTTCACTGTAGAACTTGGCTTGGATTCTCCAACGAGACAGGAATATGTTGAAGGTGGGCGGTTGATAGCACCGCAAGATGCTTGTAGTCGAATTGCAGATGTGGTACAAGAGGCCATAAGGAAGATGGAAATGGTAGCTGATGAAAAGATGAGACTGTTCAAGAAAGCCCGATTGTCTCTTGATGCTTGCGAGCGCGAGATCGAGGACAAGGCCAAGGAAGTAGCAGAACTAAAGCTGGAGAGACAAAAAAAGAAGCTGCAGATAGAAGAGCTGGAGAAGATTGTAAGGCTTAAACAGGCAGAGGCTGATATGTTTCAGCTTAAGGCCAATGAAGCAAAACGAGAGGCTGAGAAGCTACAAAGAATTGCTCTTGCGAAGGCGGATAAATCAGAGGAAGACTATGCTAGCAGTTACCTGAAACAGCGCTTGAGTGAGGCGGAGGCTGAAAAACAGTATTTGTTTGAAAAGATAAAGCTGCAGGAGAGCTCTCGTCCGTTGCAGAGCAATAATGGAGGAGATCCTTCAAAGGCATTGATGTATTCCAAAATCCATGATCTGCTTCATGGATACAATATCCCTTCTAAAACCGAGTCCCGGCCAAAGGAGCGTCACGGTTTTAGAACAAATCCCTAAGGAAGTCTGATGCGAGTTCGGAACATGGTGATTGTGGTAAACTAGACTGTAAGATTTGGTGCTTTAATTTATCTATAAACCTCCAATCTTTGTATGTTAATTTGTCCTGTGAGTGTGGATAATCTGGTTTCTTCTTATTTAGCTTTTCTTATGGTTCAGGGTGAGTATCATAACATATTGTCCTAATGGAGAAGCTTGCTTTTCTGTGGCTTTAAATGCAATGAACATGCTCTGGTTTCTATATTTTCAATTTTGAACTCAAATGGTTTGCATGTGCCTTTTGTCATCTGTGTGTATTCAATTTCGGAACGTGAAGGATTAGTTATTGGGTTTTCTTTTCATGCAAAAATTCATATAATTCCGGTTCTTTTGTCAAAATTTATCCAGTAGTATCCATGGTTCCTCTTATTTATCTTTATCTATGCAATGAAAATGGGTTCCCAGGGAGTTATCACGTTGTCCCAGCCCCCTAGGTGGATATAACTATGCTCTGAATAGGTTCAACAAGTTTCTTAATGGGATACTCTTCTGGGACATAACTCATAGCACTGTAGGAGGCTCTATGGACCGAGGATGGATGGTCGAAACGGGATTACTCCTTTTGGTGCTGGTTATGGAATGATCATGAACTTTGAGCCAGGATTGAGCCTGAGTTTTGGAAATGGTGCAAGTTTTAGCAGTAATATGAGCTATGGGCAGGGATTGAGCCCCTACTATCAGTACAACAAATATCCGATCGGATATATAATAGAAGTAGTGGAGGTAATGCTTCTGTTTTCAGCTCAGTGACCCGGAATCTTCGGGGAAACGGGGAGCTCAAGTACAACACAAAAGCTACCGGTTCCGGGATCTGGAAGTGAGACTAATTGCAGCATCTAATGGTGATTATGATGGATCCTTTGCAGCATGTAATGGTGATTATGATAGATCCTTTGCACAGACCTTTCTAGTGGTGCTTCGGTTTATTGGGACACCACCAGTAGGCAATCATCAACATCTGAGCAGTGTTCCTCTGAATTATGCAATATGCATGATGATTCTTTCTCCATTGAAATGAACTATTTGAATGAATTGGTTTTTGATTTAATTCCATGTATTTTCAATCTTGCAATATTCCGAGGATGATACATGCATCAAAGCTCTTCGGGAAAACATTGATATCAACAACTTTTTAGTTATATGGAAAACCTTGAAAAAAACTGAGCATGCTTGCATTCTACTCCCAACAACATTACGTAAATGTCAACTATTTATGATGATTCAAATTCCTTCTTTATCTGAATCAATCCCTTTTCCCATTTTATGTTTAGGTTTGGAAAAATAATTGGGGTCCTGCAAAGAGCTTCAAAATGGATTGCTTTCATTTTCCGTTTCTTCTAAACAATTTCTCACCGACAAAATACTGTGGAGTGCTCGGAACATATTATTAGATATATGACATGAAATAAAAACAATTTATATAACAATTCAATAACGTCAAGATGGCCGAGTTGGTCTAAGGCGCCAGTTTCAGGTACTGGTCCGAAAGGGCATGGGTTCGAATCCCATTCTTGACAATATTTTTTTTATTTCTTTCAGTTTTGCTAGCTGAGCTGGGCCTGTTATACCACAACAGATGACACGCGATAGGACCCAGGCTTCAACCCCATTTTGTTTTAGATAAATCTTAACTAAAAAAATGTATGTATATAATACGTTTCACTTACACCGTAAAATTATAATAAGTTTTACATATTTTTAAACTATCATATCAAAATAAATATAAAAATCAAATCAAATTAATATTTTTTTAATCTTATATTGGTAACAATAGCTAATCTTCTCGTCATACATGTTCTCATTAAGAGAAATCAAACCCTTAACTTTATGATTAAGTGGCAAAATGAACAACTATCATACTACCCCATCTCATAGTCAATCATTCAACCCTGCTTTTACATTCTAAACCGGCTTAACATTGCACTTATTGTGTCTCAATTCACTGAGTGGATGTGATCTTATTAGAGACTATATTTTTTGAATTAAAACAAAAAAGGACAATAATCATCACTACTGTTTCTTGATTACAAATTTTCTTTTTTTTTTTGTCCCAGTAAAAAAGAAATATAGAGTTATTTTTAATTAAAAAAGTTTCATTAATATCAGAAAAATTCTCCATTTACATCATTTATAAATCTCATTCCAGAATCAAAATGAAGTCAAATATGCTGCACTTTAAAGTTTTAAAGTGTGCAACAATGACACAATTTAATACTTGTAGTAATAGGAAAGTGAAAATAAAGTAAAAATTTTAACAATAAATATTTTGAAGTAATATTGAAGTTAATTAATTACATGTCGAGTCAATATTAGTTCATATTAATTAATAAGTATGTCTGTAACAGGTCAATTAACAGGTCGGGTCAATTATAGGTCGGGTAAAATCAGTATTGGGTCATCTTAAGTCGGGTTATATCAGATATTTATTAGGTTAATTTCGGGTTCGGGTTCATATCAGGTCGGGTGCAAGTCGAGTTCAATTATCATATTATCAAGTTCAATTTAGGTTCGAGTCGTTCTCAGATCGGGTTCAGATCCAAAATCATCGGGTTCAACTCGAATTCGGATTAACATTAGGTCGAACTCGATTGAGTTCGGATTATCATCACCTCTGATCAACTTCAATTCAGACTCGAGTCGATTTCAATAAAATTTTCGGTTCAATTTTTTACACTCCTACGTCTGTCCACTTGAAAAATCATTCATAGCCATAGAATAATTTTCAACTTCAATGTGAAACACATGCATGCATCAAATATAGTATACATTAATAGATTAGCCAAAATAATATGAAAATCATGCATGAAATGAATATATTCGTACAACCATAAATTAGCTAAAATAAAATTTAAAAAAATGTATGAAAAAATTAATTAAATATAGAAAATTTAATAAATTAGCGAAAATAATGTAAAACCATGCGCATATTAAATACATAATAAAATACATAAAAATGTAGGGAAATTAATTAAATATATAGTACAAATGATAAATTAGCTAAAATAAATGAATGAAAAAATAAACATGGATGGGAAGATTAGAAAGAATGTAAATCTTGGCATGGACGATCCGTGGGTTGCTGCAAGGTAGCAATCTCCTTGATGATTTGGCATTTGTCGGCTTCAAATCGATCATCCCCTACAACAAGAGACGGACGTAAAATTTTATATTAGGGGTGAACTTATACAATTTTAGGAGGTAAATATAAATTATCAATAAAAAATACATAAATTTTTCTACATTATATACAAATTTTAAATTTTCAACGGACAACTGCTCCCCTAGCCCGTCAGTGTATCCCTGTCTACAACATGTACATGCTTACCACAATTTATCATTAATTTACAACACATTAATAATACTTTAAATTAAAGAGTAATTTCAATATATATATATATGCATGTGTATCAGCGTATGTGTATCACCTTTATCAATATTGAATTCGCCAAGGAATCGAAGAAGTTTGCTTCTGTTTGTGACAAGGACACTGATAATCTCCGGAGGCTTATTTTGATTTGCAACAAATAGCTATCAAAAGTGAATAAATAAATAAATAAATGTTGAATAAAACAACAAAAAACCTGCAGTTAAAAAAACAGGGGTTTATCTAGTTGAGTTTAACTCTTGAACTTAACTCGAAGTTTGGGGCTCAAGTTATGTTCAGTTAAGTTTAATGAAACTCATTTATTTAGTAAAATCTTAGTTTGATTTTGGAGTTATCATTAAAAAAAAAAACTTTGATTTTTGAGTTCGATTTCAAACTCTATTATCTATGTTCAAAACAATGATGGAGCTAAATTCGAGTTCTATTCAAAACAAATTCAAGTAGCTATTCATTCACTCACCTTGAACACATGAAATGTATCCAGTTTTATTGTCTTGTTTGAATCCTGCAAATTGGTGAGTCAAAATTATCAGATTGACATACATACATACGTATGTACGTATACACACACACTATATATATAAGGAGAAAGAGTACCCTAAGAAGATTCATCATGATCCTCATGTGCTCCACGGACGTCACATAACGAACCATTACAGCGGAGTTCGAGCGATCTAACAACATATCTCCAAGAAGCTGCAACATTGCAGTCAAAAGCAATGGCGAACAAGTTAATAAATTTACTTTATTTTAAGAACCAAAAGTTTTTTATACAACAATCGTCTAATATTTACCTTCACAGCATGTCGTCTGGTGATGTAACTTTCCGATTGCAGCAGTTTGGTGTTGTATTCATGGAAGAACTGTAAGAATAACATTTTTCATCAGAGATTTAAATGGCGGTTTCCAACGTTATGTTACAGTCGTTATTTTGCAATTTCGAATATTTTTTCATGTCGATGTTCACCGTAGTTGATGTGTGAACGATTAGTAATACTCCGCAATGGTTAAAACTACGATGAATTGTCCACAATGACTGATCACATTCATTTATTTCTCGACAACAATAAACACGACGTGGTTGAAAACACATCCGAAATCACAACCATTAGGAAAACTACCCCAGCAAGATATGCATGTATGTGTTCATTTTTATGTTCTTTGGCATATATGCATATATGTGTGTATATGGAATCGAGCACTTTACCCAGTCATAATTTGCAGAAAGGAATTCAGCCACAGTGGACTTATGCCTTGTCAAAAGCTCCTGCAGAAATGTTTGTCACTCAGATGAGTTCATTTTTATGTTCTTTGGCACAAATAAAACACATGGAGAATGGGAAACAATGGTAACTCAACTTTAAAGGTGGCTTGAACATCTGAAGCTATGTCGAAATTTGGATTCTGCAGATATTTGAAAAACTTCTTCATATGGTCTGATTCCAAGACATACCTGTAAGATCAACCCACCAAAACCTTTTCAATAAGCTGAGCAAAGTATTTCCACTAAGCAGCTATGGATTCAAATTCTATATTTTGTGCTACATTGTCCGGACTCGGTAGTGAGTGTCGGATATTGATCGATTTCTTCCTTAGAGTCTCTCGTTATATTCGCAAGATCATTGTTGAAGAGCTAATACCCTTTTCTTAATCCAAAACATTAATCAAGTTAATTAATATGTTTGATCATCATCACCACAAACTCTGCTCAAATTTCAGACATAACATTTTAGCGTAATTAGTGAAACTAACCATTCGGTGAAGCATTTTCTCGAACACTTTGAAAACAAAATCACAGATTAACCATTTTTGGTTCTTACTTTGCAACATTCTGATGGCGGATGCACTCCCTTAAGATTGAACCATAAGTCCATGCAATATCATCGTCTTCGTATCTGATTACCACGCCAACACAGCCAGTTAGAACCCGGAGTTCAATTCTATGTTACTCAGACTCGAGTGCCGAAAACGGATATTTCAAGAAAAATCATACCCTGGTAACAAAGTATCCATGATATCCAAATTATTCCCCAGATACTCCGAAGCAATTACTTTTGAATTCACTTTTTGTCTCTGTAAATTTGCAATCACATGTGTAGCATTCTGACGGGCCTGCAAATCGATTGGAGACCCGAAATTGGATCATTTAAAAGAATCAAAGAGAAGAAGGGTTGTTCGAGATTTGAATGCTTACCCCAGAATCCAAACTCGGAAGACAATTGATGAGAAGTCGAAACGTATCCTTTTGGAAGAACTCTTTGGTTAATTGTGCACATGATTCTGCATTTGGCTCCATTTGTCCATCCCCAAATAGAACAGTTCTTATATCCAATAACAATTTATCCAGTTCTGCAATCTGCACACAAAATCCCTTACGAATGGATTCAATTTCTCAATTTTGCTACAATAATTAAGCAATTCATTAAAACAGACACACACATATATATCTCTGTGTCCAACATGAACATCCATGATCACTCACTCAATTAATAGATCTTTATATACAAAGGATCATGTATTTATATTCGTGTTTGAATATACGAAAATTAGCAATGACAAAGAAAAACCTTCTCTGCTCGTTTCTTGTCGCGGGGCTCGGTGTTGCCGAGGACGAAGAGAAGAAGCTCGTGCAGCAGCTGCACCATCTCGACCGGGGTCCGAGGTTTGGACTTGAACAACCCCTTCATTTTTCACCTAACGACTAGATTATTATCTCAAATCGTTGTGGTTTCAACTTTCAAGGCTTTGGCAATGGAGGATGAATGATTATTGGGGTTTTAGAAGAGGAGGATGGTTTGACATTCGAAATGAAAATGGAGATCAAATTTGAATAATGCATATGATCAAGTCACTAAACAAGTCCGAATTAATCAAATATATTTGTATAAAAAATTCTTTCGTTGATCATTCGAAGTTGCGTATTATCTTTTTCTCGGAAGGAATCATGGATATTTCATATGGGACTACAGGTGCCGAAACAGATATTCTTGGGATTGAAGCTTTGTTTTTGAGGTTTGCAGGGATTAGTTTGTTAGTTAGTTAGTTAGTTAATTATATAATTAGAGCATGCGTTGTACGGTAAAACACCTCATATTCATTATTTAATGTAAATGATGAATATAATAATTTAAATTTAATAGTTCACTGATCGACAATAAATATAATTGTATATAAATTAAAAATAAATTATTAAAATTATATTCACAAGTAAATTGAATACACTTGATGATTTGAAAATTTATTTTTTTAATAGTAAGTCACGTAACTTAGGAGGAACATTGGTAGATTTATACCGGTTGCTTGGCTAAGAACGAAGATACACATGAATGAAGTCAGTTTTAACAAGCACGCCAATTTACCATTTGCACTATTGGCAAATCAGTTATGGATGATTAGAATTGTAAATGAAAAGAGTGTTTTGACGAATTATTTGTAAAATGTTTGTATATTTTTTGATTATAAAGTTAAATAAATGAGTATAAATAAAAATTGTATGTCATTTTATTAAATTGATAAGTTTGAACACTGATATATTCTTTTATGTAATTGATATATTCTATTTATTTATGTTCATGAACATATTTTTTTATGTTTTTCTTTACTTAAATTTGATACTTTCCTATAAACGCTTGTTTATCAGAAAACGTTAGGAAGCATAGACTTTACTCCACCCTTACTTATTTTCGGCTTACAAAAACGAGAAAACATTCGAATTGATTTTATTTTCTTTGGAAAATATCTCCAAGCATGATCCACCTTAATATATCCTCGTTGAAACTTGATAGAGTTTGTAAATAATTTTTTTAGTTTCTCAAAGTGTCCGCTAAAATAAACCTAATGATTAATTTTTTCACATTTTGTTGGTTTATATAAGGGTAGACGTTAAAGCGTGTAAGTCTTTTTTTATAAACCTTCTTATATTAGCAAAATGGATAAATAAATAAAAATGCAATCCTTGTTTATGTATTTTGTTCTAAGACAATCTAAAGCTTTAAATTCAAGTCTTGCCAAAAAATATTACATTTTATTATTAATATTTTGAATGTTTGTTTCTATCACCTATGTTGGATACATATTAGAACATATAGATAGGAAGTACATATGAATAAGTTATGAAAAATAATTATGTCAAAAAAGTTATGAGAAATAAAATAAAATGTGTTTTTTATTATTTATGAATAAATTTTTAATTGTTTGTAAACATGTTCAATTGTATGTTTTTGAAAATATTCACGAATATATTCGTGAATAAGTTTTATGTCCGTAACAATTAAATGAACAAACAATAATACACATAGTTTTCAATAGATTAACACGAATACAATTTTATATTCCTAACAAACAGAACTCGAACAAAAACAATTTAAAAATAAACAAATAAACATAAACTGAGATATGCTCATTCATGATCAAATCTTTTACGGTCCTATATATATGTAAACACATGCTTATATAATCTATTTGTTCAACATCAAACAAACCATGATTATCAACTTTAATTTAAGTGGAAATAAGCATTTGTTTTCAATAATTCCAATCCAATCTATCAAAAATACTCCATTAAAAGTCTAAATCCATTCCATTGTTATGATTCATAAAATCAAATGAATAAATGTATTGTATCAATATTATTCGTATCATATAATCGTATCGTAATATGATATTATATATTTTAAACCATCTCTCGCTACACTCAAGCTCCTCCCTCCACGGCTATCAACTGAAGCCCTCCATTTGTGAGATGGAAAATCACTATTATTTCGGATCACCAAATGACCATTTCTCACAACTTGATGTTTCAACAAAAACAGGTAACAAACCAAGACCAAAGACCACCTCAAAAACCACTCCATTTGCTGCTCTTTTAGGCTTTGCCTCCCTCCTTCATTTCTGAGTTTTTCAAACAAACCAAAACCAAACCCCACACCATCAAAACAAAGTGGTCGACCAATCGGTTGCTGCAGGCAGACATGTCTTTTGCGTGGCCTCTGGTTCAATGATTCATTTCCTGTCCTTTCGGTTTTAGCGGACGACAGACATTAGTAATAGGTAGGTGTACTTTGGGCTGTTCTCGGTTGATGATCGGTTGATGTCTTTGGCCGTTGGAGCTGGTCCGAGTTCCAGTAATATGGATAACAACAAGGACTCTACTGAAAAGAAGACTCAAGAGGGTGAAGAGGAGGATGATGATGAGAGCAGTTTGCACTTGGGTCCACAGCGGACTCTCAAAGAACAGCTTGAAAAAGACAAGGTTAATTCATTTTTGTGTTTCTCAACCATGTATGTATGTACGTATGTATGTATGTATGTATGTATGCAATGTTTTACTATCATTATTCTATGTTGGTGATGGTTGCGTGAGTGTAGGATGATGAGAGCTTAAGGAAATGGAAAGAACAGCTTCTTGGAGGTGTGGATATTAACAATATTGGAGGTATGTATGTATTTTATGTATGCATGTGTATGTGAACCATATGCATGTATGGATGGCGGAAGAAGATAATGGTAAATATGTGATCGAACAATAAAGAAAAAAACAACAACAAAATTTATGTGGAAAACTCTCCCGTGAAAAACCACAAGCGAAGGGGCAGACATTGGTTAACGTTGAAAAATATGGATACAAGAGGATTGTGCATTACCCACGATTTGTGGGTATTTAATTATATATATTTTACCCTCTATTTGCAGGAATAGATATTTGATTTCGGACGATTTCTAATCAAACTGAATTCATTGCTTTAAAGCATCTACCACAAATCCCGTTTTTTCTTCAATTTTATTTTTTTACCAACTTGGTTGAACCGCTAACTTTTTGAGCTGGAATAAAATAAAATTTGGATCACAACTTCTAACATATACTACAAGCATACATAAATCTTTTCGTGCTGGAATAAATGATCTTTCTTAAATAGAGTATATATCCTGCATGGAATAAATAAGGTTTTAATCTTTTAGGGGTCACTCAAATAAAATCTAACCTTTCAAGACAGTTGAATAAGATGTTTAGTTTTTTCGAATATGCTCAAATAAATATCTAATATTTTCGAATATGCTCAAATGAGATCCCTTATTTGAAAGCATTTTCAAAAAGTTAGTCGTTTATATGAACAAATTCGAAAACAATAAACTCTTATTCGAACATATACAGAAAATGTTAGGTCCTTACTCGAACGTATCGAAATGTGAAGTCCAAATGTTGAATATGGTTTTGTGGAATTGAATGCAGAAACACTTGAACCAGAAGTGAAGTTCCTTAGTGTGGCAATCGTGTCTCCCGACAGGGCAGACATAGTTCTTGCAATCCCTGGAGATGGAAAGCCCCATGGCTTATGGTTCACACTGAAAGAAGCCAGCCATTATCGCCTCAAGTTCACTTTCCAAGTTAGCAACAACATCGTGTCTGGTCTCAGGTACACCAACACTGTCTGGAAAACTGGTGTCAAAGGTAAAATCACTCAACCCTCGTACTATCCAAACGATTCTTACCAAGTAAAACTGTTACAACAGTAGTCGAAATGTTCGAATCCTTTTTGTTTCAGTTTACAGCACGAAAGAGATGATCGGAACCTTTAGTCCTCAGTTAGAGCCTTACACACATGAAATGCCAGAAGAGACAGCCCCTTCTGGGTTCCTGGCTAGAGGATCATACACTGCAAAAACAAAGGTAAGTTGTTCATGTCGGACGCATACTCGTATCCGACGTATACCCTCTCTGAATTCGAGTAACATAGATTTTGTTTTTCAGTTCCTCGACGATGATAACAAGTGCTACTTGGAGATCAACTATACATTTGACATCAAAAAAGATTGGGCCTCTACTGAATAGATCAGAACAACAATTTGATGATCAAATCAAATCCAAGCACACTTCAATCTTCATTGCATGTTCTTGTCATGCCTATTTGCATGTTCTTCCCCCGACAATAAAAGCGAGTGAGGTTTCACTTGGCAAGTTTAAGGTTTTATTATGATTATGAGCACATTGAGTTTAATTAGCATTTGTTTTGTTAGGGACAATCTTTTGATAAAATTAATGATGTCTAGAACTCTAGATATTGTTCTTCTTCTATTCCATCTATGTTCATATATTAAAAATGTGGGATCAGTCGATGATGTTCTTTTTCTATTTATTTTGTTTTTATCATCAAATAATTCTTTATATGTTCGATGATAAATTTGTGTTTTGTAAAATAAAAACCAAAAGAAAGCAATGCATGAGCTTGACAATAGTTTTTTTTATATATATATAAAAGGAGTTGGGTATAATACTTATATGCCTTGTTAAAAACCCCTTAAACTTAAATGGGGAAAAGAGTACATATCGGAATACCAATACAAAGAACAACGCGAGCAAAACCTAGTCTACATAAGTCTAATCACAAAACTACCATAGTCATGGCTCTAAACACCATGGAACAAGCGACAAAGCAACCCCTTAACTACCGGGATCAACATGCCACCGAGCCTCAGCACCATTGCCAATAGGTTCTTGTTGTGCATGGAGACCTACAAAACATATAATATAATGGCGGAACTTGGGGTAAGAGTTCCGGAGCAACTTAAATTTTTAAATAATTTAGAGGCTTAAAATAAAACTCTAATAAAATTTGAGGGTTTAATTAAAATTTTTAATAATTTTGAGAGATTTAATAAGAACTTATAAAAATTATGAGAGGAGATTTAATTAAAAATATTTAAAATTTTAAAGTTTAATATAAAATTTTAAAAATCTTGAGAGACCAAATAAAAAATAATTAAAACTTCAATGTCTTTTTTGACAATTTTTCAAAATCTAGGGGGTCATGGCCCCACTGGTCAATTAAAAATATTATTCAAGTTGAAAAATATTTTTCAAAAAAATGAAAATTTTAGCATTTTACTTTTAAACAAAACTATTATTTTTTTTGTTGTTTATATCATCCGTTATTTTATGTTTTAAAAAATAACGTCTACAATAGAAAATTTTACTTAATTTTTTTTACATCAATGTTAAACACTTAAATTTCAAGCCAAACAGAAAAAATACTTTCTACCATACTTTTCAAAAACAATGTCAAAATGGTTATGACATTTTATTTGATAAAGTGAAAATTTGAAAGGGTAAAAAATTAAATGGTAGAAAAAATGAAAAATATTTTTTTTCATCAAAATGTGCAATGTAGGTAGAGTAGAATTGAAAAATAGGGAAAAATATTAAGGTTTAGAAAATACATATTTTACACTAATTTGCAATTTCTCTCACGTTTTCCTCTCAAAGAATGATTTACTTTTACACACAGATAAAAATATTATCTCTCTCATCTTTCCAATTTTCTACCAACCAAGCAAAGATATAATATAATATCTAAGACTCGAATATTGTTAATTTAATTTTTTTTTTAAAAATATTTGTCTCCAATATATTTTTAATATAAGTATTAAGGACTTCTACCAAATGTGGGTATCGACATTGTGGGTTGGCGAGGAAGCTCGGATAGTCGATTTACAATCAAGTCGGCTTATGGAGTGCGTTTTGGACCAGTGACAGGGCAAGAGAAAAAGCTTTGGACTTGATCCATGGTTATAAAGGAATGCAACGAGTGAAAATCTTCATTTGGTTAGCTTGCTGTAATAAGTTAATGACTAACGCAAAACGTGCGCGTCGACACTTCACAACGAATGGGCGCTGCCAGTTCTACCACTACCTTATGAAAAAGGTTGATAATGTACTCCGTCTTTGCCCAGCTGCATTCCCGGTTTAGAAGAGTTTGGTTAAACTAGAAAAATTTCAAAAATTCATAGATATGGATTTTAAAGTATGGGTGGGGATAAACCTTTCCAATCCTGTGTAATTTGCGAGGGATTCTTCGGAATGAGAAATTATGTTTGGCGTAGTGTTGTGGAACCTGTGACTTCGACGTAATGCCTTCGTATTCCAGACGCCGTTGGAGGATTCCTGTTAGGAGATTGAACGAAACAAGCATTTGGTTCTACTGACTTGCACGACAAATTTGAAGACCCATGTTCCGACTTTTCAGGTTTTGGCTGAGAGCAAAGGAACAAATAAGTGGTTCCCTCCGGATGCAGGTTGGTAAAAACTCAATACCGATGGTTCGAAGTGGGTCGGTTATTATGTTAATTCTTGTGGAGGGGTTCTGCGTAGAGGTGGCAATCAGGTCATTCGGTTCAGGTTTGGTTCGGGTCATTTCGGGTCTATCTAGAATCGGTTTAGATTCGGTTCGGGTCAGTTCGGGTCTAATTCGGGTCTGTATTGAGTCGGATTCGATTCGGGTATTGGATCGGGTCAAAATCAGATCGGTTGTTTTCGGGTCGGGTCAATATCGGATCGGTCGCTTTCGGTTCGGGTCAAAATCGGGTCGTTCGGGTCGCTTTCGGGTTGGGTCAAAATCGGGTCGATTTCGGGTCGGGTCAACATTTAAATTTTCGGGTCAATTCGATTTGAGTTAGGTTAAAGGTTTGAGGTTTAGTATTTATGGTTTAGTTTAGAGTTATTGATGTATGAGATTAATTCTGATTCAACTTGTTAATCTATGCATTTGAATTTGATTAAATATTTAAATCAAAGCTTCATGTATCCATATCAAATTTTTTTGTATAATTATATTAAATCAAAGTTTATTATATGTAATAACAACAACAACAACAATAATAATAATAATAATAATAATAATAATAATAAAAATAATAATAATTTCTGAAATGAATTAATTTATTAAACTTAGGATCTAATTGAGCTAACTAAAATCTAAAAGCATAAATCACGGACATAATTAAAATAATTCTAAAACTAAATGTGAAATTTCAATTAAATTAATCTAAATTGAAACTCAATTAAATTTAAAAAATGAAAAAAAAGAAAGACAATTGGTAAAAATAAAGAGGGAAAAGAAAAAATTTGGAGGGAAATAAGCCACCAATTTTCTAAGCTAGATTGAAAAAAAAAGAAAAAGACAATTGGAAAAAATAGAGAGAAAAGACAAAATTTTGGAGGGAAATAAGCCACCAATTTTTTAAGCTAGAGATTAATTATTTTTTAGGTCATATTACATTTTAGTATAGAGAGGAACAATCTTTACCATGATATAGAGGGAAAAGACAAAAATTTGGAGGAAAATAAGTCACTAATTTTTTAAGCTAGATTGAAAAAAAGAAAAAGACAATTGGAAAAAATAGAGAGAGAAAAGACAAAATTTTGGAGAGAAATTAGCCACAAATTTTTTAAGCTAGAGATTAATTACTTTTTAGGTCATGTTACATTTAAAATGTTACATTTTAGTATAGAGACGAACAATCTCTTCCATGATATAGTATAAAAAGATAATAAAACATACTTCTTTTTATTATTTATTATATTGTTAAAAATAGATATTCGGGTTTAAATCAGGTCAAAATCGGGTTAAAATCGGGTCGATATTCGGTTCAGCTTTCGGTTCGGGTAGCATTCGGTTCGGGTCCATTCGGTTTGGGTCCATTTCGGTTTGGGTCCATTTCAGTTCAACAAAAAATTTCAGTTCGGTTTGGTTAAATTTATTTCGGGTTTCGGGTCAACTTCGGATCATCATGTTCGGGTCAAAATCAGGTTTCGGTTTGGGTAATTCAATTCGAGTTTCGGGTCTCGGGTCAAGTTTGCCAGGTCTAGAATTCTGCGTGACTTTAGTGGTATTTGGAGATGCGAGTTTATGAAATTTGTTGGGATATGTACTACCGTTGAAGCTGAGCTTTGCGGCGTTCTTGTTGGCCTAACCGATGCATGGGATGTTGGTGCTCGACAAGTTTTCTCAAAGTTGACTGTATGGATGTTGTCCGCCTTCTCCATGCTCGTGATTCGTGCACGACACGACTCTCCAATCCTTATGATTTATATCCAAGAGCTTTTGAATCGAGATTGGGATCTCCGTATCCAACATGTTGATGCAGGTCTTTTGCTGTGAAGTTAAAACACAGCCATTTTATGTATAAATAATAACCGTTGTTGAGTTTTTTCTTCTTCTTTATTTTATGAAACGATGTCGTATTAGCTGTCTTAAGTAGAGGGGTTGTCCCAGGATTAGGGCACGTCTGTCTTGTGAATAAATTTTCTATTGTCTCTACCCCTTTTCTCTCTGAAATACATCTATCTTCATCGCCCTATCTTGTTTCCTTTTCTTTTAACTTTCAGTTCTTATTTTGATTATTTGGATTGATTAGAATCAAAGATATCATAGCCTTTCGTCCTGACCATGGTGGATGGTGTTCAAACTCGTTCGCAGCAAGAAACGACAAAGATGCAATCTTATTTGAAGGATCTTGAGAAGTGTCTGGAACGAAAGATTGAACATACACTGACGGTAAAGGTCCAAGATATACGTCTGAGGTTACTGGAGTTCTCGATGAGGTCCAAAATTTGAAGATTCTGATTGAAATTTTATGGGTAAGATTGAAGCTTCTTCTGGGACTGTTGGAGCGTCGCCGCCTTTTGGGCAGGCTTTTGCTGGCGTTCTTGAAGCATCACCGGTGTTTGGGAATGTCGTTGAGGTGGCTGATTCGAGGGATAACATTAAGAATCCTATAAATGACGTGTTACCTTTGGGAGAACCCACTTCACGACCCTTTCGTCTTCGGTGCCCTAGCTTTGATGGGTCTAATTTTAAGGAATGATGGTCCAAACTAGAGAAATACTTTCAGCCGAATAGGTTCCTGAGCATTCCAAAGTGAAGTTGGTTATGCTTCATCTTGAAGGGGATGCATTGCAGTAGCACCATTTTGTGGTCCGAAACAGTGGAGGCATCGAGAAGCTAAGCTGGGTGTTGCGTGTAAAAGAGTCTATCGCAATTGAGTGCAAGTGTACAAGACGCAAGTAGTAAAGTGATACGAAGTATCGGATATCGTCTCCACAGGGATTGGGCTAATGACTTCACCTTAGTTTACTGCACGAAGTAAAAGAAATAGTTTAGAATTGTCACGAGAATAATAGGATAAAAACGCAAATAAAAGATTGAGTTATTAAGATGGAGAGAATTGGCTGGTATTGAATTGCTCGGTAGTGCAGGTATTGAATTGCTTAGGAACTCCAGTTCTGTCGTCGCTCCCGTCGCCGACAGCACCTGTCGCGGCGGCTGTCCGTTGGCTGTCGCGGCAGCGAACACCAACTCCGTACTTCAAGCTTGGCAAGAATCCCAGATCTGCCTTGCCCTATCCCTAGGCACAAGTCTGTCGATGATCACTTCTTTGATGATACCTCCCGGCGTGAATCGAAGGATGAACACCGATGTGTATGAATTCTTCCTTAGCCACTTAACCTCGCCCTATCCCTAGGCACGAGATGGTTCAACTATAAACTAGAGAACGCGCTCTTATTTCTTTCGTATACTTAACTCTCCCGATGCTAAGTAAATGGATAACCTCGCAATGCTCTCCCGATGCTCTTGCAAGATGTTAAAACCAAAATAAGAGAACTTGAAGTTTATTTTATTGAACTGAAAAATCCTAAAACAAAGCAACCCTTGCAACTACTTTACAAAACAACCCGTAACCCTAGGGGGAATTTAGAACATGTCGGTGACGGGTGGACGACAGGGGGTTTAGGTTTCGGTTCTGGGAAATCGGTTGTCTCCTAGGTTAAATCTATGCCCTTATATAAGCTTTGGGCTCAAGTCATCTAAGGTAACAAGGATTACAACTTTAATTAAAAATAAGATTCTAATAAAGACTAAATCTCTAAAGTCTCCTACTTTCCAGCCGCATCCTTACTTTGTGGGAATTCCTTTCCTTGAGCTTTGGCTTGACATATCTTTTGATCCGGGGCTTGGAAAAATATGTGGCTTTCACACGACAAACGAGCAGATTTTTCTCTATCTATCGAGGTCCACTTTGCTTTTCCTCTTCATAAGTCTGCTGTCACCATGCTGTCACGACAGGTCCATGGCAGCTTCGTCTTCTTCGTCTGCTTGTCCAGTTCAGCTCTCCTGCTTCTCTGCCCTGCGCCTGCCTTCAACATCTACTATGGCAGATACCTGCAAAAATAGCCATCTTTCAGTAGAATTCGTGCTTTTAATCCTTTTGTGATGTTTTACTAAAAACTAACCTAAATGCAATGCAATGATGCTTGAATGCAGCAGAAATATGGGTTAAAAAAGGTGTAAATAATAGAACTTTTACACACTCAACACACCCCCAAACTCAAGTTTTTGCTTGTCCTCAAGCAACTAAGACCAAAAAAAATGAAATATTTTTGTTTTGGCTTTCAAACAGTGAACTTTCCCTTACCCGTCATTCGTTCCCTGTGGCGGCAGCAACCTGTCGGATAATTTAGGATCTGTCCGGAATCTCCCTATAGTCCTCGTGCAGTGTGTGCATGCTTGTGAACAGTTATATGCCAAGACTCTCTTAGTTTCACTAGAATATTCAACTCTTAACTCGAATTTTTATGCCAAAGTTTTTTTTTGAAGGCACATTTTCATGCTTCTTTGATTTCTTTGTTTTGACTCGATTTCTAAAGTTTTACTAGAGCCAGTTTTAGGCACCTCTAGTTTGCTTCCTAGAGCCGGTTTCGGGCACCTCTAGGTTTTTGAGTCTCTTTTGCTAAACTTCTTTCCTAGAGCCAGTGTTAGGCACCTCTAGGGGCTATTCAAGTGTTAAGCTTCCTATTCTAGTTTGGCTAAAAGAAATCTAAGCAGTATAACAGTCACAATGGTGTTTAAGTTTTTCAGAACTATAGAAAGACTCTAAACTTCTCCTTAAACTGTCCTAAAGATGCTGCCACGACAGAGCTGTCATGACAGGTAAGTTAACTTCACAGTTTTAGGCCAACAATTTTATATTTTTCTGATTTTTTTAAGAGAAATTAAATAAATAAAAGACACAACAATAATTGAAAGATGTACTACGACTCCATTAATGATGGAGGGTTGCCACCCCCAAACTCGAGGGTTGCATTGCCCTCAATGCAACATGACAGAAAAAAAAACATGAAGTACATCACAAAAGATATAAGCAGGCAGCAATAAAAGGAAATAAAAGACTTAAATTTTTCAATCGCTGTCCTCGCTGCTGCTGCTGAGACGGATCTGACGGCGGCGTCTGGGCTGTGGATGAGGCTGGGCAGGTTCAGGGGCAGGTTGGTCCACGAGCTGGACATCGGAACTGCTGCCACTGTCCCAAGTGCTGCTGGTTGTGGTGCTGGCCTTGGGCAACAGCTTCCTGTCTGCCACGTGCTTCTGCCTCTTGACAGGCATAAATTCTCTCTCCAAATTCCTCCTGATCAGAGGGCTGTCATCGGAGGCAGGTCTCTTTGTTCCTCTGGCAGAGGTTTCGGCCGTTGGACTGCCTGCTGCCGTCGGGGCAGGTGATGGGGTGGAAGCAGTAGAGTGGGAATTTGGGGAGGCAGGTGGTGTGGGTGTGTGGACAGGGGAGGGGATATGGAAATAATGGGCAGGAAAAGTAGGGAAATTAACATCGGGAAAATTTAAAGTGTTGGTAATAAAATTTACCGTCGAGTTAGCGAAGTCCCGAATGAACGTCATCAGTCCCATTTGTCTCTCTTCCACCCGTCGGATCGCAGCAAGGATGTGGGCAGACTGGTCTGTCGGAGCGGTGGCAGCGACAGGTTCATGGGCAGGCTCCTCTGATGATTCTGCTGGGGAGCCGGCTGGGTTGAAGGAAGAGATAGGTGTAGCCACTACCAGCTCCATGAGGCTGTTGATGTTGTTGTCTGTCCAGCCTCTGCCCTTGATTAGTTTGTCGGAGGATTCCTCGGGTACAGCAGCACAACGGCATAGGGAAGTTATTGTGAATGGCAGGCAGAGGCGGGAGTCGGAGCGGAATGTGCAGTCAAGGATGCTTTCCCTCATATAGCGGCCCACATTGATAGGCCTGTCATGCATGATTGAATGAATGAGGGCGAGCCGCTGCTGGTTAACCGTCGTGTGGTGGGAAGAAGGCATGATACGCTTTTTGATGAAAGCGTTCCAGAGTTTGGCTTCCGGGAGGAGCTGCCTCCTTTTTACACAGTGGGGGTTCTTTTTGCTGGTTGTCCATGTTGTTCCTTCCTCTGTCATCTCCGCCATGACAGCACCATAGGCGGCAGCATCGAGGGTGTCGAGAAATTTCTGGTGGGCATCATCATCGGGGCCAAAGTAGAGGCCAAACATGTGGTTGATGCTGTCAGCAGTGAATGGCACGTTTACTCCTCGAACGGTGACAGATGTTGTCGTTCTGCTGTCGACAGCAGCATAGAACTCCCGGACTAATGTGTCGTTTAGTTCTGCCGGTTGTTCAGCGAATTGCTCCCATAGTTGAGCTCTTATGGCCCTCGTAATGAATGGCCGGAGTCCCATGTTGGGTGCCTTTCGGATGTAGACGAAACTCCTTTCCTCCCATAACTCCTTTGTGGCGAAGGGCGTCGCTACTGCTGAGGAAGAGGCTGAGGCAGCACTACGGCGGGTCTGTCTAGACGACATATTAGTAGCAAGGGTTGTGAAAATAAAGAAAGCAAATGAAAACTAGAGGAGAAAACAAAGAAGAATAAGTAGAAGTGAGAAAAAATGAAAATGAAAACGGGGTTTTATAGCGGTCGAGTTGCTGCCCGTTTAATGCTGTAACGGCAGGCGTGAATAACGGGGCGAAGGATGGGATTTAGCGTGTCTGACGCGTTTGACACGCATTTATGCGTCTGTTACGCGTCTGCCACACGCTTCTGCGTCTGCCGTTTCAGTCTGTCGACAGCCTGTCTTATCCGTCTGCGGCGGCAGCCGAAACGACAGGCTTCAATAAATGGGCTCTGTTGGGCTGATGGATGGATGGTGGGCTTGGGTCACTTCTCCTTTTCTTCTTGACTCCTTTATTTCCTAAAAACAGAAAATATAAAAAACATTATTCGAATAAAATAAACCTAATTTCCTAATAAATAATAAGTAATAAAAATAAATAAAAATAAAATTTAGGTTAAATTAGGGATGCTTTGTGGGGCATCTTCTAAGGTAACCACTTCTTGCATTCCTGGGGCTTCAGTCCCCTGATAATGCTTGAGGCGTCGTTTCCGGTACTTCTTGAAGTCCATCCGTACCCTCCATCTGGTGATTATTCTCATATTGGGGGCTCCTTTCTTTCTCTTCCCTTTGTAGTCCATGAATTCCTCCCTTCTTGGTAATGTTTATGAGGGCATGAATATATGATTAGAAATAATCAAATTGACATTCGGCCACAAACTTACCTTGTTTTCGTTGAATGTTGTTGTGGTTGAATGTATCCCTTGCTGTCGTATCTGCTGCTGCGGCAGGCAGTTATTTTGACAGTTCTTTATCAGGTTACTTTGCAGGTCAATGGGACATTGGTAAGTGCCATCACTCTCTATATCAAATTCTGTTGACCACTCGTAGATCTCCATCAGTAGAGACTTTGATGATTCTATGTCCACCGGCGTTGGTTCCTCAAATACCTGCAATGGAATTGGTGAGTTTTCATATAATTCTAAAGGTTCGTTTATTACCTGCTCATATTCCATCGGTGAGGCATTGTCATTGGGTAGCTCTTCTAGGTGGTCGTGCGAGTGCCATGACAGGGATGGATGTGTGCAATCTTGGTCAGGCATAATCGAGGTGGTGGGTTTAGAATTTGCCTCTGATGTAGTTGCTGCTTCAGCATCAGTTGCTGTCGAGGCGGCAGTTGCTGTCGAGGCGGAAGTTGCTGTCGAGGCGGCAGTTGCTGTCGAGGCGGCAGTTGCTGTCGAGGCGGCAGTTGTTGTCGAGGCGGCAATTGCTGTCGAGGCGGCAGTTGCTGTCGAGGCGGTAGTTTCTGTCGAGGCGGCAGTTTCCACTTTGACTGGAGTTTCTGCCTCAAAAGTTGTTGCTGCCGTGACATTCTCTTGAATTTCACTCAGCGTTGTCGCGGTGTTGCTCCATTCCGGCTCCTCGATCATTGTCATGGCAAGTTGTTGCTCAGACTCATCATATGTTGGGTATTCCTTCACATGGGCATCCTCGTCACATTGCCTCATGATTTCAGGTTCATCTGTGGCATGAATGAGGGTTGGTCTGCTCAAGATTTCATCCATCTTGGCGATACTTGCGTCCATAGAAGTTGACAATTCTTGAGTGAGTGTCATGAAGGCTTGCAGTGTGTCTTCTAAGGATTTTGACTGCTCTTGAGGATGATGACATTGCCAGGGCAGGTCGGGTTCTGCAGCAAAAATGTTATGGTATAAAAAATTTTGTGGGTTTTGATCGTACCATAAAAAATTTTGCTGCTGCGGCATCGACATTTGCTGCCCCTGTTGCTGTCGTGGCAGCATGTCTTTACGGTAGTTGCAAGAACTTTCCCACATCAATTCTCGAATGGTTGTTCCTGTCATGTTGATGCCCTTGAACCTGTATTTTCACCTGAGTTTTTTTTTGTTAAAAAAATAAAAAATAAAAAGAAAAGAAAAGTGCAGAAGCTAGGGTAAGAGTGTGTTGCCAGTCCCCGGCAACGACGCCAAAAACTTGTTGCGTGTAAAAGAGTCTATCGCAATTGAGTGCAAGTGTACACGACGCAAGTAGTAAAGTGATACGAAGTATCGGATATCGTCTCCACAGGTATTGGGCTAATGACTTCACATTAGTTTACTGCACGAAGTAAAAGAAATAGTTTAGAATTGTCACGAGAATAATAGGATAAAAACGCAAATAAAAGATTGAGTTATTAAGATGGAGAGAATGGGCTGGTATTGAATTGCTCGGTAGTGCAGGTATTGAATTGCTTAGGAACTCCAGTTCTGTCGTCGCTCCCGTCGCCGACAGCACCTGTCTCGGCGGCTGTCCGTTGGCTGTCGCGGCAGCGAACACCAACTCCGTACTTCAAGCTTGGCAAGAATCCCAGATCTGCCTTGCCCTATCCCTAGGCACAAGTCTGTCGATGATCACTTCTTTGATGATACCTCCCGGCGTGAATCGAAGGATGAACACCGATGTGTATGAATTCTTCCTTAGCCACTTAACCTCGCCCTATCCCTAGGCACGAGATGGTTCAACTATAAACTAGAGAACGCACTCTTATTTCTTTCGTATACTTAACTCTCCCGATGCTAAGTAAATGGATAACCTCGCAATGCTCTCCTGATGCTCTTGCAAGATGTTAAAACCAAAATAAGAGAACTTGAAGTTTATTTTATTGAACTGAAAAATCCTAAAACAAAGCAACCCTTGCAACTAGTTTACAAAACAACCCGTAACCCTAGGGGGAATTTAGAACATGTCGGTGACGGGTGGACGACAGGGGGTTTAGGTTTCGGTTATGGGAAATCGGTTGTCTCCTAGGTTAAATCTATGCCCTTATATAAGCTTTGGGCTCAAGTCATCTAAGGTAACAAGGATTACAACTTTAATTAAAAATAAGATTCTAATAAAGACTAAATCTCTAAAGTCTCCTACTTTCCAGCCGCATCCTTACTTTGTGGGAATTCCTTTCCTTGAGCTTTGGCTTGACATATCTTTTGATCCGGGGCTTGGAAAAATATGTGGCTTTCACACGACAAACGAGCAGATTTTTCTCTATCTATCGAGGTCCACTTTGCTTTTCCTCTTCATAAGTCTGCTGTCACCATGCTATCACGACAGGTCCATGGCAGCTTCGTCTTCTTCGTCTGCTTGTCCAGTTCAGCTCTCCTGCTTCTCTGCCCTGCGCCTGCCTTCAACATCTACTATGGCAGATACCTGCAAAAATAGCCATCTTTCAGTAGAATTCGTGCTTTTAATCCTTTTGTGATGTTTTACTAAAAACTAACCTAAATGCAATGCAATGATACTTGAATGCAACAGAAATATGGGTTAAAAAAGGTGTAAATAATAGAACTTTTACACACTCAACACACCCCCAAACTCAAGTTTTTGCTTGTCCTCAAGCAACTAAGACCAAAAAAAATGAAATATTTTTGTTTTGGCTTTCAAACAGTGAACTTTCCCTTACCCGTCATTCGTTCCCTGTGGCGGCAGCAACCTGTCGGATAATTTAGGATCTGTCCGGAATCTCCCTATAGTCCTCGTGCAGTGTGTGCATGCTTGTGAACAGTTATATGCCAAGACTCTCTTAGTTTCACTAGAATATTCAACTCTTAACTCGAATTTTTATGCCAAAGTTTTTTTTGAAGGCACATTTTCATGCTTCTTTGATTTCTTTGTTTTAACTCGATTTCTAAAGTTTTACTAGAGCCAGTTTTAGGCACCTCTAGTTTGCTTCCTAGAGCCGGTTTCAGGCACCTCTAGGTTTTTGAGTCTCTTTTGCTAAACTTCTTTCCTAGAGCCAGTGTTAGGCACCTCTAGGGGCTATTCAAGTGTTAAGCTTCCTAATCTAGTTTGGCTAAAAGAAATCTAAGCAGTATAACAGTCATAATGGTGTTTAAGTTTTTCAGAACTATAGAAAGGCTCTAAACTTCTCCTTAAACTGTCCTAAAGATGCTGCCACGACAGAGCTGTCATGACAGGTAAGTTAACTTCACAGTTTTAGGCCAACAATTTTATATTTTTCTGATTTTTTTAAGAGAAATTAAATAAATAAAAGACACAACAATAATTGAAAGATGTACTACGACTCCATTAATGATGGAGGGTTGCCACCCCCAAACTCGAGGGTTGCATTGCCCTCAATGCAACATGACAGAAAAAAAAACATGAAGTACATCACAAAAGATATAAGCAGGCAGCAATAAAAGGAAATAAAAGACTTAAATTTTTCAATCGCTGTCCTCGCTGCTGCTGCTGAGACGGATCTGACGGCGGCGTCTGGGCTGTGGATGAGGCTGGGCAGGTTCAGGGGCAGGTTGGTCCACGAGCTGGACATCGGAACTGCTGCCACTGTCCCAAGTGCTGCTGGTTGTGGTGCTGGCCTTGGGCAACAGCTTCCTGTCTGCCACGTGCTTCTGCCTCTTGACAGGCGTAAATTCTCTCTCCAAATTCCTCCTGATCAGAGGGCTGTCATCGGAGGCAGGTCTCTTTGTTCCTCTGGCAGAGGTTTCGGCCGTTGGACTGCCTGCTGCCGTCGGGGTAGGTGATGGGGTGGAAGCAGTAGAGTGGGAATTTGGGGAGGCAGGTGGTGTGGGTGTGTGGACAGGGGAGGGGATATGGAAATAATGGGCAGGAAAAGTAGGGAAATTAACATCGGGAAAATTTAAAGTGTTGGTAATAAAATTTACCGTCGAGTTAGCGAAGTCCCGAATGAACGTCATCAGTCCCATTTGTCTCTCTTCCACCCGTCGGATCGCAGCAAGGATGTGGGCAGACTGGTCTGTCGGAGCGGTGGCAGCGGCAGGTTCATGGGCAGGCTCCTCTGATGATTCTGCTGGGGAGCCGGCTGGGTTGAAGGAAGAGATAGGTGTAGCCACTACCAGCTCCATGAGGCTGTTGATGTTGTTGTCTGTCCAGCCTCTGCCCTTGATTAGTTTGTCGGAGGATTCCTCGGGTACAGCAGCACAACGGCATAGGGAAGTTATTGTGAATGGCAGGCAGAGGCGGGAGTCGGAGCGGAATGTGCAGTCAAGGATGCTTTCCCTCATATAGCGGCCCACATTGATAGGCCTGTCATGCATGATTGAATGAATGAGGGCGAGCCGCTGCTGGTTAACCGTCGTGTGGTGGGAAGAAGGCATGATACGCTTTTTGATGAAAGCGTTCCAGAGTTTGGCTTCCGGGAGGAGCTGCCTCCTTTTTACACAGTGGGGGTTCTTTTTGCTGGTTGTCCATGTTGTTCCTTCCTCTGTCATCTCCGCCATGACAGCACCATAGGCGGCAACATCGAGGGTGTCGAGAAATTTCTGGTGGGCATCATCATCGGGGCCAAAGTAGAGGCCAAACATGTGGTTGATGCTGTCAGCAGTGAATGGCACGTTTACTCCTCGAACGGTGACAGATGTTGTCGTTCTGCTGTCGACAGCAGCATAGAACTCCTGGACTAATGTGTCGTTTAGTTCTGCCGGTTGTTCAGCGAATTGCTCCCATAGTTGAGCTCTTATGGCCCTCGTAATGAATGGCCGGAGTCCCATGTTGGGTGCCTTTCGGATGTAGACGAAACTCCTTTCCTCCCATAACTCCTTTGTGGCGAAGGGCGTCGCTACTGCTGAGGAAGAGGCTGAGGCAGCACTACGGCGGGTCTGTCTAGACGACATATTAGTAGCAAGGGTTGTGAAAATAAAGAAAGCAAATGAAAACTAGAGGAGAAAACAAAGAAGAATAAGTAGAAGTGAGAAAAAATGAAAATGAAAATGAAAACGAGGTTTTATAGCGGTCGAGTTGCTGCCCGTTTAATGCTGTAACGGCAGGCGTGAATAACGGGGCGAAGGATGGGATTTAGCGTGTCTGACGCGTTTGACACGCATTTATGCGTCTGTTACGCGTCTGCCACACGCTTCTGCGTCTGCCGTTTCAGTCTGTCGACAGCCTGTCTTATCCGTCTGCGGCGGCAGCCGAAACGACAGGCTTCAATAAATGGGCTCTGTTGGGCTGATGGATGGATGGTGGGCTTGGGTCACTTCTCCTTTTCTTCTTGACTCCTTTATTTCCTAAAAACAGAAAATATAAAAAACATTATTCGAATAAAATAAACCTAATTTCCTAATAAATAATAAGTAATAAAAATAAATAAAAATAAAATTTAGGTTAAATTAGGGATGCTTTGTGGGGCATCTTCTAAGGTAACCACTTCTTGCATTCCTGGGGCTTCAGTCCCCTGATAATGCTTGAGGCGTCGTTTCCGGTACTTCTTGAAGTCCATCCGTACCCTCCATCTGGTGATTATTCTCATATTGGGGGCTCCTTTCTTTCTCTTCCCTTTGTAGTCCATGAATTCCTCCCTTCTTGGTAATGTTTATGAGGGCATGAATATATGATTAGAAATAATCAAATTGACATTCGGCCACAAACTTACCTTGTTTTCGTTGAATGTTGTTGTGGTTGAATGTATCCCTTGCTGTCGTGTCTGCTGCTGCGGCAGGCAGTTATTTTGACAGTTCTTTATCAGGTTACTTTGCAGGTCAATGGGACATTGGTAAGTGCCATCACTCTCTATATCAAATTCTGTTGACCACTCGTAGATCTCCATCAGTAGAGACTTTGATGATTCTATGTCCACCGGCGTTGGTTCCTCAAATACCTGCAATGGAATTGGTGAGTTTTCATATAATTCTAAAGGTTCGTTTATTACCTGCTCATATTCCATCGGTGAGGCATTGTCATTGGGTAGCTCTTCTAGGTGGTCGTGCGAGTGCCATGACAGGGATGGATGTGTGCAATCTTGGTCAGGCATAATCGAGGTGGTGGGTTTAGAATTTGCCTCTGATGTAGTTGCTGCTTCAGCATCAGTTGCTGTCGAGGTGGCAGTTGCTGTCGAGGCGGCAGTTGCTGTCGAGGCGGCAGTTGCTGTCGAGGCGGCAGTTGCTGTCGAGGCGGCAGTTGCTGTCGAGGCGGCAGTTGTTGTCGAGGCGGCAATTGCTGTCGAGGCGGCAGTTGCTGTCGAGGCGGCAGTTGTTGTCGAGGCGGCAGTTGCTGTCGAGGCGGCAGTTGCTGTCGAGGCGGCAGTTTCTGTCGAGGCGGCAGTTTCCGCTTTGACTGGAGTTTCTGCCTCAAAAGTTGTTGCTGCCGTGACATTCTCTTGAATTTCACTCAGCGTTGTCGCGGTGTTGCTCCATTCCGGCTCCTCGATCATTGTCATGGCAAGTTGTTGCTCAGACTCATCATATGTTGGGTATTCCTTCACATGGGCGTCCTCGTCACATTGCCTCATGATTTCAGGTTCATCTGTGGCATGAATGAGGGTTGGTCTGCTCAAGATTTCATCCATCTTGGCGATACTTGCGTCCATAGAAGTTGACAATTCTTGAGTGAGTGTCATGAAGGCTTGCAGTGTGTCTTCTAAGGATTTTGACTGCTCTTGAGGATGATGACATTGCCAGGGCAGGTCGGGTTCTGCAGCAAAACTGTTATGGTATAAAAAATTTTGTGGGTTTTGATCGTACCATAAAAAATTTTGCTGCTGCGGCATCGACATTTGCTGCCCCTGTTGCTGTCGTGGCAGCATGTCTTTACAGTAGTTGCAAGAACTTTCCCACATCAATTCTCGAATGGTTGTTCCTGTCATGTTGATGCCCTTGAACCTGTATTTTCACCTGAGTTTTTTTTTTGTTAAAAAAAATAAAAAATAAAAAGAAAAGAAAAGTGCAGAAGCTAGGGTAAGAGTGTGTTGCCAGTCCCCGGCAACGACGCCAAAAACTTGTTGCGTGTAAAAGAGTCTATCGCAATTGAGTGCAAGTGTACACGACGCAAGTAGTAAAGTGATACGAAGTATCGGATATCGTCTCCACAGGTATTGGGCTAATGACTTCACCTTAGTTTACTGCACGAAGTAAAAGAAATAGTTTAGAATTGTCACGAGAATAATAGGATAAAAACGCAAATAAAAGATTGAGTTATTAAGATGGAGAGAATGGGCTGGTATTGAATTGCTCGGTAGTGCAGGTATTGAATTGCTTAGGAACTCCAGTTCTGTCGTCGCTCCCGTCGCCGACAGCACCTGTCTCGGCGGCTGTCCGTTGGCTGTCGCGGCAGCGAACACCAACTCCGTACTTCAAGCTTGGCAAGAATCCCAGATCTGCCTTGCCCTATCCCTAGGCACAAGTCTGTCGATGATCACTTCTTTGATGATACCTCCCGGCGTGAATCGAAGGATGAACACCGATATGTATGAATTCTTCCTTAGCCACTTAACCACGCCCTATCCCTAGGCACGAGATGGTTCAACTATAAACTAGAGAACGCACTCTTATTTCTTTCGTATACTTAACTCTCCCGATGCTAAGTAAATGGATAACCTCGCAATGCTCTCCCGATGCTCTTGCAAGATGTTAAAACCAAAATAAGAGAACTTGAAGTTTATTTTATTGAACTGAAAAATCCTAAAACAAAGCAACCCTTGCAACTACTTTACAAAACAACCCGTAACCCTAGGGGGAATTTAGAACATGTCGGTGACGGGTGGACGACAGGGGGTTTAGGTTTCGGTTATGGGAAATCGGTTGTCTCCTAGGTTAAATCTATGCCCTTATATAAGCTTTGGGCTCAAGTCATCTAAGGTAACAAGGATTACAACTTTAATTAAAAGTAAGATTCTAATAAAGAATAAATCTCTAAAGTCTCCTACTTTCCAGCAGCATCCTTACTTTGTGGGAATTCCTTTCCTTGAGCTTTGGCTTGACATATCTTTTGATCCGGGGCTTGGAAAAATATGTGGCTTTCACACGATAGACGAGCAAATTTTTCTCTATCTATCGAGGTCCACTTTGCTTTTCCTCTTCATAAGTCTGCTGTCACCATGCTGTCACGACAGGTCCATGGCAGCTTCGTCTTCTTCGTCTGCTTGTCCAGTTCAGCTCTCCTGCTTCTCTGCCCTGCGCCTGCCTTCAACATCTACTATGGCAGATACCTGCAAAAATAGCCATCTTTCAGTAGAATCCGTGCTTTTAATCCTTTTGTGATGTTTTACTAAAAACTAACCTAAATGCAATGCAATGATGCTTGAATGCAGCAGAAATCTGGGTTAAAAAGGGTGTAAATAATAGAACTTTTACACACTCAACACTGGGAACCGTATTTGAAATCTTTAAAAGATAAATTTGCACATGTTGGCTTAGAGGATCCCATGGGTGAGTTAATTGCTCTTCAACAAACTTCATCGGTTGATCAGTACTATGCTGACTTTGTAAGTCTTTTGAACCAACTCCAATTATCTGATGAATATGCACTTAGTATTTTCTTGAAGAACTTGAAATGGGAAATTGGTCAGTCTGTTAGGGTGTTTCAACCTAAAAATTTGCTATATGCTTTCTGTTTAGCCTTACACTTTGAGCAACTCATTTTTTAAACCATAAACAAAATTACAGTGGGTATGTCAGAACTCAAACAAGTAGTTTACCCTTTACTGTAAGTCCACCTTCAACATTCTCTCAGGGTGGGAAGAGTATCTATTTTTGCAAATAAGAATTTGGGAGGAATAGTTACGCCTCCTTTCAATTCAGGCAATCTTCAACGTTTGCCAGCAAAGTTTTCTCACCTAGGAAAGGAATTTTTCCTACAAGTAATGGTCATGGTAAACTTTCTGCAGCAGAAATGGAGGAGAAGAGGAAAAAAGGACTGTGCTACTGGTGCTCTGCAAAATACTCATCTGGTCACAAGTGTACGAAGTCCTCTATTATTTCTTGAATCTATCCATTCTAGATCTAAAATTGACCCCTCCCACGAATTTTTCAGATTTTGAGACACATTCAAATTTAATATTCAATAATAATTTAATATTTAATAATAATATAGAAGCAGAAGTTACAAAAATAAAAATAAAAAAACAACAAATTAGAGGGATGGTCCGTCAAACTTCTGTAATCTGTAACTTAAATGAAATAAATAAAATTGGAATGATGAATGAAAAGAAAATAATAAAAAAATGAAATTCTAAATTATTAAATTATTTTAAATTATTATTTATTCTCATATAAATACCATGAAATAAGGTTTGATCCTATTCATGGGGATTCCGTAAATATTTCATTCCAAAAATAGAAAGTTCAAAACAATTGCATTTTTTTTGGAGATTGGATGCAATTACTAATTCATGATTTGGCATGTACAAAATGAAAACTTCATTCTCGATTCTATGAGAATTTTTATGAAAGCCTTTCATTTGCTTCTCATTATCAATTATTGATGGAAGGGCATGAAGGAGAAAATGAACATGAAGAATTTATAGATTGTGAGGAGAAGCTAGATTCTGAAAATCTAGAGGGTTTGGGAGCTGATATTCATGCTCTTTCTCTACAGGCCATGTGGGGATTTGTAGGTTATGACACAATAAGAATTGAGGTGATTTTGAAAAAGCGAGTATGGGTGGCCTTAGTTGACTCAGGAAGCACTCATAAACTCCTTGAGTTTGAGAAAGGTAAAGGCGTGTGGCTTAGCTATGGAATAGAGGCATCAAATGAGAGTTACTATAGTTGATGGAGGATCTCTACAGACTCAAGGATTATGTAAAGTAGTTGATTGAGAGTCTCAAGGAAAAATTTTCAGTACTAATTTCTTGGTTTTGCCCCTCAAAGGTTGTGATATAGTATTGGGGGTACAATGACTTGCTTCACTTGGATCTATTTAATGAGATTTTTTCAAGATTATCCATACAGTTTAAGTACTCTGGACAGAAGGTACAATGGACAAGATTGTTCCCTAGACCAGCTCAGCTATTGGAAGACAATAAAAGATAAAAAATGCTCAAAGGATCCAGAATTGTTCCTCGAATTTCCTTACTCACCATGAACACTCAAGTGGTAGTGCAATTCAAGCAAAAAGATATTCATGAAGACTTGCAATAATTGATGAATGAGTATGCTAGTGTATTTCAAGAATCTAAAGGCCTACCCTCTAATAGAGGACATGAACATAGAATCACACTACAAGATGAGAGTGTTGTTGTGAAAGCTAAACCCTATAGATATCATGCAGTCCAGAAAAATAAAATAGAGAAGATAGTTCAAGAAATGCTGCAAGCTAGGATCATTAGAGACAGTGTGAGTCCTTTTGCTTCTCCAATTGTTATGGTCAAGAAGAAAGATGGGACTTGGAGGCTCTACATAGATTATATGCTGTTAAACCAATTGACACTAAAGGACAAGTTCCCAATTCCTATCATTGAGGAACTACATGATGAACTGGGAGCTACTAGATATTTTTCTAAATTAAATTTGCGTTCATGCTACCATCAGATTCGAATGTGGGAACCAAACGTGCACAAAACAACTTTTATGACACATGAGGGGAACTATGAGTTTTTGGTGATGCCCTTCAGGCTAACCAATGCCCCTGCTACCTTTCAGGGGTTAATGGACTCTATCTTCAACACACTTCTTAGAAAAATTGTTTCGGTCTTTTTCGATGACATATTAGTGTATTCAAAGACTTGGGAAGGCCATTTGAAGCATTTGAGGAACATTTTGGAGCTGTTGCAACATCATCAGTTATTTACTAGGGGGAGTAAATGCACATTTAGAGCTACTAAAATGGATTATCTGAGTTATAACATCTCTTGTGGTTTTATTTCCATGGATATAGACAAAGTCTAGTGTATTCTAGATTGGGGAACTCCTTCAAACATCAAAGAGTTAAGGGGTTTTCTAGGGTTTTCAGGCTACTATAGAAGATTCATTAAGGGGTATGGTGGAATTGTGAAACCCTTAACTGACTTGCTTAAAAAAGATGCATGGAAGTGGGATTCAGAAACTGATAAAGCCATATACCAATTAAAAGATGAAATGGCGAGAGCACCTGTATTAACACTACCCAATTTCAACAAGGAATTTGTTTTAAAAACGGATGCTCCAGCTTATGGAGTTGGGGCAGTACTAGTTCAAGAAGGGCGACCACTTTCTTACTTTAGCAAAGGCTTAGGAGTGAAGCATCAGATTCTTCCTATATATGAAAAAGAAATGTTGGCAGCCCTTTTGGCTGTTAAGAAATGGGCACTATATTTGATAAGAAAACACTTCAAGATTCGAACAGACCATCAGAGTCTGAGATTTTTAACTAGTAATCAGGCGACAACTCCAGCTCAATAATTGTGGGTGGCCAAGATAGTGGGGTTTGACTATGAGATATGTTATAGAAAAGAAGCAAGCAATACTGTAGCTGATACCCTTTCGAGAGACCCCAAGTTTGTGGAAGGGAAGTGCATGGCCATCATCAGTTTTAGTACTCATTGGATGGATCAAATCTTTCAATCTTGGGAGAAGGATGATAAAGTGCAAAAACTTATAGCTGAGCTGATTAATGATCCTGCATCTCATTCCAAGTATTCCTGGGATGGCAAGCTGTTAAAAACGAAGGGTAAACTGGTGGTTGGGGCTGATATGGAGTTAAGGAGAAGTTTAATTGAAATATTTCACCAAACTCCTTTTGGTGGACACTCAGGTGCCGATGTTACAAGCAAGAGAATAGCAACCTGTCTTTATTGGAAGGGAATGAAAAAATCAGTAAGAGGTCTGGTTAGAGAATGTGGAGTGTACCAACAATATAAATATGACAATCAGTTGAAACTTGGAGTGTTACAGCCTTTGCCTACACCAAACCATGTTTGGTCCTCAGTTAGCATGGATTTTATAGAAGGTTTACCAGTATCAAGAACTAAAGATACTATATTTGTGGTGGTTGATAGACTAACGAAATATGCTCATTTCATGGTCCTAGATCATCCCTTTATAGCTTTGGGTATTGCTCATGTGTTAATGGATAATGTTTTTAAACTGCATGGGTTGCCTGAATTCATTATGTGCGACATGGACAAGGTATTCATGAGTACATTTGGAAGGAACTATTTATTAAGTTAAAGGTGACCTTGACTCCTTCAACAACATACCATCCAAAAACAGATGGCCAAACTGAAGTGGTCAACAGATGTTTGGAAACATACTTAAGGTGCATGTCAAGAGAATCCCCGAAAGAATGGAGCTCTTGGTTATCTTTAGCCGAGTGGTGGTATAATACCTCTCACCATTCAGCTATCAATACCACGCACTTTCAAGCTCTATATGGACAAGAACATGTTGTACATCTGCCTTATCTAGCAGGTGAATCCTTGGTTGCATCAGTTGATCGAAGTTTACAAGCTAGAGAAGCTGTTGTGAAGATGCTAAAATTCTACCTTAATCGAGCTCAAGAAAGGATGAAAAAGCAGGCTAACAAGAAGAAGAGTTATAGGCAATTTTCAGTGAGAGAGTTGGTGTATTTGAAACTTCAACCGTATAGACAACAATTGGTGCAATTTATGAGGAACTAGAAACTTGCTCCTAAGTGGTTTGGGCCCTTTCTTATCATTGAAAAAGTGGGGAAGGTTGCTTATAAATTGAAACTGCCAATGGGATCCAAGGTACATCCAACATTCCATGTATCACAACTCAAAAAACATGTAGGGTCTGCTTTGGTTCAAGCTGAGTTGCCAGTAGTGGGTCTTGGTGGATCTATGGTGAAAGAACCTCTTCGAATTGTGGACAAAAGAATGGTCAAGAAAGGAAACAAGACAATAACTGAAGTATAGGTAGAATAGAATAATTCCTTTTTGGAATACGCTACTTGGGAACTATTTCACAAGCTGCAATTGGACTATCCCCACTTTAATCCTTGAGGACAAGGATTGTTCTTCAGAGAAGGGAGTATTGATGCAGGTCTTTTGTTGTGAAGTCAAAACGCAGTCATTTTATATATAAATAATAATCGTTGTTGAGTTTTTTCTCTATTTTGTGAAACAATGTCGTATTAGTTGTCTTAAGTAGATGGGTTGTCCCAGGATTAGGGCATGTCTGTCTTGTGAATGAACTTTCTATTTTCTCTACCCCTTTTCTCTATGAAATACATCTATCTTCATCGCCCTATCTTTTTCCTTTTTCTCTCAATTTTCAGTTCTTATCTTGATTATTTGGATTGATTAGCATCACATGTTATGCGTGGGGAATCACATTACAGATTTTATGGCTAAGCGCGCTCCACATGATACTTATAAAGTTGTAGTTTTTCATACACCACTAGCAGAGGTTCTGCCCATGTTGCAGCAAGAGAGACCGTGTTAAGGGTTTGTTAGTGCAGTTTTAGTTTGTTTGCTTTTTCTTTGGATTAGTTGATGGTGTATCCTTCTCGTTCATTGTATGTACTAACTTGTGTACTCTTTTCCTATGATTAGATTTAGAGAAGCTTTTAATGAGGTACAAGTTAATACCTCTTCTTTCATAAAAAATATAAGTATTAAAGAGAAGGGTCTAGAGTATGGGTGTTTATCGAGCGAGTTGATCACGAGCTGAGCAGTGTTCAACTCGAATAAAAAACTACTCAAATTGTGCTCGACTTGATTAGGGATGGGCAATGGTCGGAGTGGGCAGGTTTTTTTGGCTCCCCTCCCCGATCTATAACCCCTAAATCCGACCTCGTCCTACCCCGATATACCAACTCTTAAACCCGACCCGAAAATTAAAAAAAATCTTAATCTCCGACAACGATAAAAGTTAGATCCGATCAATCTACCATTACGACCACAAAATTTAGTTTCAAAAGACCTTAAACCTATATAAAAATAAAATAAAAACCAATTTTAAATTACCCATATGAAAAATTACATATTTAAACAATAATCTTGAACCATTGATCGTTAGAATCAGATATGTTGAAACTTGAACAGCATCTATTTTTTACGATAAGAACAAACAAAAAAATTAGCTTAACAACCATAAAAATGTTTATATATAGTGTTATATATATACATATTTGAAGAAAAGACGAGCCTCATTAAAAAACCCCTCTAAAGCCAGCACTAGTGAGCTGGTGGGGACCACCTAAGGGGAAAGCGTGCCCTAAATATCATTAAACTAAGGAGGGTGAAAATCATCCATTACAACAGAGTGTATGAAATCGGGCATACCCGAATAAAAAAAGATAGAAGAGCCAGAATGCAAAGCCTAAGTGGCCAAAGAATGAGCAACAGAGTTAGCCAATCTAGGCATATACATAAAGCGTAAAATAGGGAAAGAGCCAAATAGGGGCCTCACCCGTGCAATGTGGGGTCTCAAGAGTGAAACATCTGGAGTCAGCCACTGAACCTTATGGATCACAATAGCAGAGTCAAATTCCAAAATCAAGGCACTTCATCCACGATCATGCCCCAGCTGAGCACCTGCGACAATCGCATGAAGTTCGGCGTACTCTGCATCCATGCAACCAGTCGAGTGAAGAGCTAAGCCACCAAGTTCAGTACCCAGATGGTCGCGAGCAATGACGCCAACAGCAACATCACCCATCGATGGGAGGAAGGCACCATCTATATTGATTTTGATCGTTTCTCCAGGTGGCAACGTCCAACGAGGATCGGAGAGGGCAGGGGCAACATGCGGTAGGCTGGTATGCGTCGTATTGGCGGTATCATAGTCGCGTGGAAGAACCTGTGCATTCATGACAGTGAGCCACGAAGGCTGAAAACGACCATTATGGATGAGGTCATTCCTACGATTCCATAGGTTCCAGAAGACCGTAAAAAATATGCAAAGTCGGAATGGGAAAGGAGTGAAGAACATTCCTCAAACCAAGAGGACATATCCGAAACGACACAAAGACGGATCATGGGTGAGAAGCCAACAAGACGAAGGGTCTCAGCAGCCCCAGCACAATCTCGGAGAGCGTGCAATGCTATTTCCGAAATGATTGGACAAAAGGGACAAGAGCTAGGCGATAAATCAACAGCTGCAAGCCGATTTCCAGTGGGGAGGGCATCACGTCCCGCACGCCACCCAAAGGTTCGCACTTTGGGGATAATAGGTAAGTATGAAATGACTTTCCAGATGGGTGAGGGTCGAGAGATATGTCGTGGAGGTCGGCGCAAGAAGAGATAGCCAGATCGGACGGAATAGAGCCCAAAATCATGGTTACTCCAAAGCGTAATATCTCGATGCTCGTCAGTAATAGGGATGCGAAGGATATTATCAGCATCCTTCCAGTCAAAGTAGGCGCGCACTTTATGTTCATCCCACTGAGCGCGACCACGAATCATAAAGTCTCGGCAACAGACAAGGACTTCATCGGAATCATAATATTCCCCATATAGGTTGAGAGCTGCAGCCCCTCCCCAGTTGTCGCAATGCACCCGGATCGAACTATCAATTCCGGGTCTCTGGAAGAAACTAGGAGATAACAGTTGCATCGCCTTACAGAGGCCCTTCCATGCAAAGGAATTTTGCGTTTGGGTACTGCATCAAAAATATTCTCGAAAGGGAAATATATATATATATATATATATACCGGGGCGAGGCGAGGAATTTCTAGCATACACCCGAATTCGCCCCGCCCCAACTCAACATTATAAATAACTCGCTTCGCCCCGCCCCGATCCTCAAAATTCAAGACTAAAAACTTGACCGTGTCGGATCGGGGCACACCGGGTTGGTTCAGGTTTAGGTTATTTGGCCATCCCTAGACTTGATAAGCTTGATAAAATTTTGCTCGACTCGTGCTCGTTAAGCTCGCTAAAAATTTTACTTTGCTTTTTTACTCCATATATCTAAAATCTAGTAATATTATATAAGTTTAATATAAACATGAATTAACAAATTCAACCAAAAAATATCAAAATAGTGTATGAAGCAATTCCAAAAATTTAAACTCTAAAGTAACATTTCACAAATACATCAAACTAATATATTATAAAAAATTAGCAAACTGCTCGCGAACTTATCGAGTCGAGTTAGACCTTGCCTGACTCGATTCGTTAAGATCTCAAGTAGAATCAACTTAATTTAAATGTTAACTAAATTTTAACCGAGTCGATCTCGAGCTCAACTCATTTAGCAACCCTAGTCTAGAGTATTGTATCCTCAATAGTTAGCAAAATGCTAATTTGGATATTGAAAAATTCTCAAATAAAGCCAATGAAATGCCTTCAATATTGAAAATAATAAAAATACTAATATAATTTAAGGTTAACTATACCATTGACCACCGAACTAATTAGAGATTCTTATTTTAACCACCGAACTAACAAACTCGTCAATTAGACCACCGAACCTAAATGTGGAGTGACGGAACTGCCACATGGCAATTAACGGGAAAATTTTAAAATTGCACATTTGGTCCCTATTATTTACACATTCTTTCAATTTAGTCCTAATTTTAAATTAATAAAATAATAAATTATTTATTAGGTGGTGACACGTGTCACCACCTGATTGGAGGAGGAAAATAAATTAATAAAATCAAATATAAATAATTAAAGTCCTCCAATAAGGTGTTGACACATGTCACCACCTAATTAAATAATTTACTATTTTATTAATTTATAATTAGGATTAAATTGAAAGAATGTGTAAATAACATGGAGCAAATGTGTAATTTTAAAATTTTCCCGTTAATTGCCACATAGTAGTTCCGTCACTCCACCGTTAAGTTTTTAATGGCAGTGGTCAAAATATGTTGTTTTATAAGTTCGGTGGTCTGATTGACGAGTTCGTTAGTTCGGTGGTCAAAATAAGAATCTCCAATTAATTCGGTGGTCAATAATTTAGTTAACCCTATTATTTATAATTTTTTAATTTTAAAAATGAAAGTCAATAAATTAACCCATCTATCCCTCGGGCGCAATGCATGCCCTCCGACACGGTTTACCGAAGCAAATGCTGCTTTGTTTTTTTTTCAAAGTCTTCACCTTAAAGGTAGTGCGTATTTTACCTTTAATTTTAATTTAGATACTTAATTATTTTTTTATTTAATTTTTTTATTAATTTAATTATTAACTGAACCGATAATCTAAACCTTAAATTTAAAGGTTTAAAAGTCAACAATTTAAGAAAATTTGTTCTTTGAATTGTTTAGTTTCCGAACTATGTAATGACGTATGTTCTTTGAATCGGTTTGATAATTTGTGTATTGTTATGAATATTTATTTACGTGAATGTTTATCACGATAAAAACTTTATAAATGAGATTTGATTTACTTTATCATTAGAAATATAATCTTCATTAATTAGAGTTTAATGTATTATGTACTTATGTCTATAAATAGATGATCTAATGAGGACATTATATAGACTTGAATATTGAGAATAATACAAATCTCCCTCTTCTTCTCATCTCTTTGTTCTTTCATTTTTTTGTTCTTTATTCTTGTTATCGTTCTTCTTTATTTTATTTACAACATGATATCAACACGATCATGCTCAACTATTATAATTCTCGAAAAAAAGTTTATATAATATTAAAATTCATGTGGGGACCAAAAGAAGAGGAGACGATTGCTTAAGTTCGCTTTCCTTTCATCATGCTTGCAATGATTCCCTCGTTTAGATACTTCCAGGTGAAGTCAATATTGCCACCATAGGTAAAACCAAGATGACATCGTAAGTGAAAATCAATATTTTTTTATTTTATTTTTGCTTTACTTTTACAATTGCTTACAAAGTATGTTTACCAAATTAATTGTTTAAATGCTCTAAATTATTTTTAACTATCAAATTGTACTGTTAAATCTTTGTTTGGCTGCTGATAAATTTATATATATATATATATGTAAACATAAATATATATATATATATATAGGTCTATGATATGAATAAATAAACATAAAAAAATGAAAATACGGCTACGGTAAAAACCATACTCTAAATTGCTAAGTTGCTATAGTCTGTATGCGTTTGTAATTTATGAGCGCATGTGCGCCAAATAAAAGGGGGGCAATGACATCATGAGTTTTCATGTTTTAAATGTAACTCCCTCGCCCCGGTCCGGACGCTTGATCGGTCTGAGTGGGCCACACGGGGAAAACCGAAGCAAAACCCGTTAAGGTTTCCCCTCGGTTAACAACCCTAATTTTTTTAATTTAATCTTCTCTAGAGGCACATTTAAATCCCATGTGATCACGACAGCGGAAAGATTCGAGAATGTAACACCCTAATTTTGAGCTTGGAAGTTTAGGGTCTGAACCGGACCGATTTAAATTACGATTCGAATATAAAATGTGATTTTAGGGAAAGCCTAGTTCGAGATGCATTAAAAATATGGAAAAATATCTAAAAATCCTATTTTATTATATATAAGAGAGTGGTGAAATCAATTTTACAAAATGGGGTTTGGAAATATGACATTTCAAGTTAGTGACTAAAATGTAATTTTTAAAAAGTTGGTGACTGTATTAAAAAGATTGAAACTTTGAATCTTTAAGGAGATAATTTACCCAAGGGAGGGTTTCTCCAGATTTTTCTTAAAATTTAAAGACTCATTTAATGTTATTTAATAAAAAGAAAAGAGAGAAAAGTGATATTTTAGTTTCATAACTAACTTTTGCCAAAATTTTCCCATTTCATTTTCTCTCAATTTTCCCTCAGCCAAACACATTTCCACATCCACTTTTCCTTTGATTTTCACACCTAAAGTTGAGATTTCAATCTCTAAATGATTTCTAATCATTTCTACACCAAATCCTCGTCATTTGCTTATTGAATTTTCAAGAATTTTGGCTCTAAACAAGGAGAAATCCACATTTAGAGGTATGACCGTCCTTCTCCTCTAAATACTCAGTTCTTTACTGAAATTCTCAAGTTCTCAATCCTTAAATTGAGTTTTATTAAAGGTTTTGATGTTGTGATCTTGATTTTGGCTTAAAATGCAAGATTTGGATTTAATTTTGAAGAAATTCGTATTAAATGATTGGGCTCTATTTTGAGATGTCTTTTTGATGTATTTTGGATGTCTAAATGATGTGTAATTGAGGTTTAATCAATGCAATCCCGAATAGGTTTCCTAAGTTTTTACTTGAGTTAATGGTGGTTTTTGGGGTGATTTTGATGTTCTGCTATAGCTGGAGGTATAAGGACGTGATTAGGTCCTTTTTGGATGATAATTGATGTCTAAGAATGATTAGAATTGATGGATCTTGGCTGGGTAATGTTGTAGAGGTGTTTGGATGTGATTTCGATTGTGTTTGGTAGCCGAAATGTGAGTTTTGATGAGAGCAGCGAGTTTAGGTGTTTTGGCTGAAGATTTTAATGCATGATGATGCATTAATCCTCTGCTTTGATGTGTTTAAAACAGGGGAGACATCTTCGGATCCTTGTGGTGTTGATCCGGAGGCTTGATCGGCGTTTCGGCAAGCTTGCGAAACGGAATCGGTGAGTGAAGTTTGGTTTTCAGCTTTGAAACCAATGTTTGAAGGTTATGGGAGCTTAGTTTAAGTCTAAACAACTTAGCTAAGCTCAAGAGTAAGTTTTCGGAGAAACTCTCTTTTTGAAGAACCATGAGATGGTTGAATGCAATGTGTTTATTTTGCATGTTTAAATTCTGTTTTGAAAGCATATTTTAGCATGTTTAATGCTGGTTTTATAAGCCATATGTTGGAGGATGCTCAAGGTAAGAGATCCTTGATTTAAACATTGATAAATGTGGTTTGATGCATTGTGATGCATGATTATTTAATGGCTTTGTTAAATGCTTAAAAACAGTGGATTGATGATGGTAAATGATGTATATTGGCAAGTGATGTGTTGGTTTAAAAGTACTTGAATCGGATATAGTTAGCCGACTATAGGATTGGGTGCACCGTGAATAAAGTCGCCTTGGATGTTGAGGGGTTGTAATGGTACCGTAAACTCCATCCAAGAACACTAACGAGATGTCTAAGATCATAATGGTGGTTAAAATGCCATGTGAGGATCTTGTGTTGTGTGTCCCGTGTTCTCTTTAGTGATGTTATACAACTACCAATGAGTGATGTGGAGGGGTTGTAATTGTACCGTAGACTCCATCACGGGTGTTGAGGGGTTGTGATTGTACCGGTAAACTCCACCTTGAGTGTTTGGTAGTGTGTATGAAGCGTATGTGACAACGCTTGTAATCCGCGTATCCGATTGTGTTTTGAGTTGAAAAACGATTATGGATTATCACTTGAAAGCCAATATGACATGTTGATGTATTGAAGCATGAGATGCTTTGTTTGTATGCATAGATGCATGATAAATGATGTTTTGAAATTAAAGGCCTTGGAAAGGTGTTTTTACAAAGTGCATTATTTGTTATTTCATTAGAGCATTTCTCACTAAGCATATGTGCTTACGCTCTCTCTTTCTTGAACCAATAATGCAGAGCATTGAAGTGCTTAAAGGGCAGCAAGGAGGTCAAGGATCCAAGTGAAAGTCTAAGCTCACGTATGGTGACTATTTTCACAACACTATTAGCTTCTGGTATTTGGCAATGGGAACCTAGATTGTGTTTTTGGGAGATGTTATGGACTCCCTAAGTTTGGTTTAATGCCTATGGTGTTTGGAACATGTAAATGGCCATTTGGTATTTTGTTTTGGAGATTTGATGATTGCTTGCTTTTCATTATAGGATGCATGCCTTTAGACTTGTGGTTTTTCTTATTTGAGGCCGTGGTTGAGCTTTGATGATGCAAATATGTTCCTTTAATGTTTGATAACTTGTTTGCATGTTATAGAGGTCATACGAACATGTTTGGTGGGTCGAAAGAGTGTAAAACAGACTTTTCTGCTGTTTCTGGGCAGGGTGTTTCGAAACACCCTTGCCTGTTTCGAAACAGGTGCATGTTTTGGCCTGGGTGTTTCGAAACGGGCAGAGGTGTTTCGAAACACTTTGGCTACTGCCAAGCCCCATTTCTGAACGGTCTAGACCCGTTTCGAAACACTTGACCGTTAGGCACAGATTTGAATGGTTTTGAGGTTTGCAAGATTTACGTTTTAGTCCTGATTTTTGTATGTGCAATTGCTTGAGTTTGGAATGTCTGTTTAAGATGAAATTTGGCAGAGAAGCATGAAACATGATTAATTTCATAATGGTAACTCAAAAATTGGTAAAGTTCTCGTAATTTCCAGAATTTGCAAATTGGTCCCTAAATTCGTATATTGTGCAATTGAGTCCCTTATTGTTTTCTGATTGCTGTGATTTTTGAATATGCTTATCTCAAGAGTACACCTAGGGTTAATATGCATTTAGACAAGGTTAAAAAGAAAAAAGGGCCGTTAATCAAGGTTGAGTTTCGGGTTGACTTTGGTTTTCCCCGTGTAATCTTCGTAGTTCGGGTCAACCGTCTAGGCCGGGCTAAGGGGGTTACATTTGGTGGTATCAGAGCTGAGTTCTCGAGTATTTGGGAACGGCTAAGTGGGTGATATGTTTATGATTGCTTGTATAGTTGTTGAGTGAAAGTATGATGTATGAATTGTAAGAATGTTACAATTGTGGTGTATGCTGTGGTGAAGTATGTTAGAGGGACCCATTGCCATATCAAAGCTAATGAGATGATTTGTTTTAATTGGAAACGAGCTTGAGTACTTGGATTGCTTACCTTGCTGAGCCTGACTATGTTTATTGCATTTGTGATTGCATTGTATACGCGAGCTATGGCTCAAAATGAGAACGAAGATAATGCTGAAAATGTGGTGGATTTACCTCCTCCACCCGGTGGTGGTGGTGTTGGGGGTGAGGGAGCTGGTGTTGGTGCTGGTGCTGGGGTCGCTGGACCTGAAGCTGGGCAGGGGCAAGCTGCTCCTAACATGACAGTGCTAATTCAGGCTATTGCTGGAGCCTTTCAGGCGGCGGTAGCTGGAGCTCATGGAGCTGGGCATCAGGGAGATGCTAATGCTAGACTACCTCTGGAACGCTTGCACAGTCTGGGAGGGACTGAGTTCAGGGGTTTGTCTGCTGAAGGTTCTGAGTCTTGGTTGGAAAGTACCAAGAGAATTTTGGGACAAATGAACTGTAATGAAGTGCAAAAGCTGGGCTGTGTAATATCGTTGTTGCATGACGATGCGTATACCTGGTGGACAACCACTATCTCCGGAATGGAGGATCCTGATGTGACTTGGACGTTCTTTCTGAACGCGTTCAAGAGGAGGTATCTGGGTGTGCGGTACCTGGATGAAAAGAAAAGGGAATTCATGTCTCTTACTCAAGGGAGCATGTCAGTGGCTAAGTACGAGGTTCAGTTTGTCCGACTCAGTCAATACGCACCTGAGCTTATCTCTGATGAGCGTGAGAGGTGTGAACGTTTCCGTTATAGTTTGGTGACGGAAGTGAAGACCTATATGCTGGCTGCTGAGTACACTGACTTTGATGTGCTGGTTGGTAGAGCGAAAGATATTGAGTTGAATTTGAGTTTATCTTCTAGAGGAGCTGGTCCTAGTTCGGGCAAGCGAGCTGCTGAGTATAGTTCCGGTGGCGGACGGAACAAGAGAGGACGTGATCGGAAGTATCAGTCTTCAGCTAGGCGTGGTGGTGGAGGGCAAGGTGCGCCTGTTCAGAGGGACAGGGCGAGAGCTGATCAGAATACATGTTGGGCATGTGGATAGCGTGGTCATCTGAGGCGAGATTGTCCTCGAGCAGCGAGGGAGGTACAGGCTCCTATTGTGGTGACCGATACTTCGTGCTGGAACTGTGGTTCGGCGGATCACATGAAGAGGGAGTGTCCTCTGTTGGCCGGTGGTGGTCAGGGACGTGCTCCTGGAGTTGTTGCACCACAGAGAGGTCGTGGGCGCGGCCGTGGTAATTTCCAGCATAGAGAGGATGGTGGAAGGAATGTGGCTCATGTGGTAGCTGTTCAGCCTGAGGGTGGTGGCCAGGCCAGAGTGTATGCTCAGAGGAAAGGGAGAAATGACACGGATGTGATCGCAGGTACTTTCACTTTGCAATCATTGTCATTACTTTCCTTGATTGATTCTGGATCTACACACTCATACATATTGCGTGAACATGCTCAATTTCTTGGTTTGCCTGTTAAGTCTTTGGATGTTGGTATGCGTGTAACTAATTCTTTTGGTGAGACTGTTGTGTCACGAAAGCTTTATAGAAGGTGTCCTTTGGTTGTGCAAGACCATGTTTTTTCATGTTGATCTTATGGAATTGCCTTTCTATGGTTTTGATGTAATCCTTGGTATGGATTGGCTTGTTGAGCATCGAGATGTAGTGGATTTTGAGAATAAGTGAGTTTCGTTGAAGCTTGCGGATGATTATGAGGTAGTGGTGGTTGGTGAGAATGTGAAGTTTCTTGCCAATGTGGTGTCTACATTGGAAGCGAGCCGGATGCTGAGGCAAGGTTGTGAAGCTTACCTAGCCTTTGTGATGAATCCTAGCTCTAAGGAGTTACGAGTGCAAGATATCAGGACTGTGCGAGAGTTTCCTGGTGTGTTTCCGGAGGAGTTGCTTGGATTGCCTCCTAATCGCGAAGTGGAGTTTGGGATTGAGTTGTATGAAAACACAACTCTAGTGTCTATTACTCCTTATCGAATGGAACCTAAAGAGTTGAAAGAGCTGAAGACGCAACTTCAGGAATTGCTTGATCGTGGTTTCATTCGGCCGAGTGTGTCACCTTGGGGTGCACCGGTCTTGTTTGTGAAGAAAAAGAATGGCACTATGAGAATGTGCATTGATTACCGTCAGCTTAACAAGTTGACTATCAAGAATCGGTATCCATTGCCGAGAATTGATGATCTTTTTGATCAATTTCGGGGAGCAGCTGTGTTCTCTAAAATTGACTTGAGGTCAGGGTATTACCAGTTGAAGGTGAAGGATGTTGATGTGCCTAAGACAGCCTTCAGAACGAGGTATGGGCATTATGAGTTTCTTGTGATGCCGTTTGGTTTGACGAATGCTCCTGCAGCTTTCATGGACATGATGAATACTTGGATAAATTTGTTGTGGTGTTCATTGATGATATTCTCGTGTACTCTCGTACTGAGGAGGAGCATGAAGGGCATTTGAGAATTGTGTTACAGGCTTTGTTGGAGAATCAGCTTTATGCCAAGCTGACCAAGTGTGAGTTCTGGCTTAAAGAAGTTGTGTTTCTTGGTCATGTGGTCTCTGCTGAAGGAATACGTGTTGATCTTCAGAAGATTGAGGCAGTGATGAATTGGAAGCCTCCTAAGTCTGTTCATGAAGTCCGTAGTTTCCTTGGTTTGGCAGGATACTATCCGAGGTTCCTGGATGGGTTTTCAAAGATTGCTGCACCTTTGACGAAGTTGTTGCAGAAGGATGTTAAGTATGAGTGGACGGAAGCGAGACAACAGGCTTTTGAGAAGCTTAAGGCAGCTTTAACGCAAGCTCCTATCTTGGTTCAACCTGAATCAGGGAAAGAGTTTGTGGTGTATAGTGATGCGTTCTACGTTGGTTTGGGATGTGTGTTGATGCAAGAGGGTAAGGTGGTGGCTTATGCATCGCGTCAGTTGAAGGTGCATGAGCGCAATTATCCTACGCATGACATTGAGTTAGCTGCGGTGATTTTTGCTTTGAAAATTTGGAGACATTACCTGTATGGTGAGAAGTGTACTGTGTACACGGACCACAAGAGCTTGAAGTATTTGATGTCTTAGAAAGAGTTGAATCTTAGGCAACGACGTTGGGTGGAGTTGCTTAAGGATTACGATTTGACGATCGAGTACCATCCGGGTAAAGCTAATGTGGTAGTGGATGCCTTGAGTAGGAAGGTAGCTGTGGAGTTAAGGGCTATGTTTGCCAGTTTGAGCATTTCGCGTGATGGTGGTCTTGTGGCTGAGTTGCAAGTGAAACCATCCTTGGTTCAGTTGATTAAGGAAAAGTAGTTGTTGGATGATTCATTGGTGCCACATGTTCAAGATATTGCGGAGGATAGGCCATCAGATTTCTGCTTTAATGATGATGGAGTTTTATGCTTTGGGAGTCGGATAGTAGTGCCCAATGATGCTGATTTGAGGCGTGCTATTCTGACTGAAGCTCATAGTAGTCCTTTTTCTATGCACCATGGTAGTACTAAGATGTACCGTGATCTTCGTGATGAGTACTATTGGGTGGGTTTAAAGAAAGATGTTGCTGAGTTTGTAAGCAAGTGCATGGTATGTCAGCGAGTTAAAGCTGAGCATCAGTTTCCTTCAGGGTTGTTGCAACCGTTGAGGATTCCTGAGTGGAAGTGGGAAAGGATTACCATGGACTTCGTGTCTGGTTTGCCTTTGTCACCATCGAAGAAGAATTCGGTGTGGGTGATTGTGGATCGCCTGACGAAGTGTGCGCATTTCTTGCATGTGCATACTATGTACACTTTGGATAAGCTTGCGGAGCTGTACATTGCTGAGATTGTGCGGCTGCATGGTGTGCCAAAGTCGATTGTGTCGGGTAGAGATCCGAGGTTTACATCGCGTTTCTGGCAGTGTTTGCATCAGGCTTTGGGTACACGGTTGAATTTCAGTACTTCTTATCATCCGCAGTCGGATGGACAGTCTGAGCGTGTTATCCAGGTGTTGGAGGATATGTTGAGGTGCTGCGTGATCGAGTTTCAGGGTTCTTGGGAGAAACATTTTCCTTTGGTGGAGTTTGCCTATAATAATAGTTATCAGGCAAGTATTCAAATGGCACCTTATGAAGCTTTGTACGGGAGGAAGTGTAGGACTCCTCTTTGTTGGGCTGAAACGGGTCAGAAGTTGGTTTCGATGCCAGCTTTGTTGAAAGGAACCACCGAGAAGGTGAAGCTCATTTGTGAGCGATTGAAGGCAACTTATGATCGGCAAAAGTCTTACGCGAATTTGAAGCGTAAGGAGATTGAGTATGCGGTGGGTGACCGTGTGTTTTTGAAAGTTTCGCCTTGGAAAAAGGTGATGAGGTTTGGCCGAAAGGGTAAGTTGAGCCCTAGATACATTGGACCATACGAGGTGATTGAGCGTGTGGGTCCTGTTGCGTACAAGTTGAGGTTACCGCAAGAGTTAGAAAAGATTCATGATGTGTTTCATGTTTCTATGCTTCGGAAGTATAGATCGGATCCTTCTCATGTGATGCTTGTGGAGGAAGTGGAGTTGAATCCGAATTTGACCTATGATGGGGAACCGGTGGAGATTCTGGATTCGGACAGTAAAGTTCTTCAAGGTAAGACCATTGAGTTGGTAAAGGTGTTGTGGAAGCATCGTGGTGCTGAGGAAGCCATGTGGGAACAGAAGGATGACATGTTGAAGCAGTTTCCGTACCTTTTTCCTTTAGGTAAATTTCGAGGACGAAATTTCTTAAGGGGGAGAGTTGTAACACCCCAATTTTGGGCTTGGAAGTTTAGGGTCTGAACCGGACCGGTTTAAATTACGATTCAAATATAAAGGTGATTTTAGGGAAAGCCTAGTTCATGATGCATTAAAAATATGGAAAATATCTAAAAATCCTCTTTTGTTATATATAAGAGAGTGGTGAAATCAATTTTACAAAATGGGGTTTGGAAATATGACATTTCAAGTTAGTGACTAAAATGTAATTTTTGAAAAATTGGTGACTGTTTTAAAAGGATTGAAACTTTGAATCTTTAAGTAGCTAATTTACCCAAGGGAGGGTTTCTCCAGATTTTTCTTAAAATTTAAAGACTCATTTAATGTTATTTAATAAAAAGAAAAGAGGGAAAATGATATTTTAGTTTCATAACTAACTTTTGCCAAAATTTTCCCATTTCATTTTCTCTCAATTTTCCCTCAGCCAAACACATTTCCACAGCCACTTTTCCTTTGATTTTCACACCTAAAGTTGAGATTTCAATCTCTAAATGATTTATAATCATTTCTACACCAAATCCTCATCATTTGCTTATTGAATTTTCAAGAATTTTGGCTCTAAACAAAGAGAAATCCACATTTAGAGGTATGAACATCCTTCTCCTCTAAATACTCAGTTCTTTACTGAAATTCCCAAGTTCTCAATCCTTAAATTGAGTTTTATTAAAGGTTTTGATGTTGTGATCTTGATTTTGGCTTAAAATGCAAGATTTGGATTTAATTTTGAAGAAATTCGTATTAAATGATTGGGCTCTGTTTTGAGATGTCTTTTTGATGTATTTTGGATGTCTAAATGATGTGTAATTGAGGTTTAATCAATGCAATCCTGAATAGGTTGATTTTCCTAAGTTTTTACTTGAGTTAATGGTGGTTTTTGGGGTGATTTTGATGTTCTGCTATAGCTGGAGGTATAAGGACGTGATTAGGTCCTTTTTGGATGATAATTGATGTTTAAGAATGATTGGAATTGATGGATATTGGCTAGGTAATGTTGTAGAGGTGTTTGGATGTGATTTCGGTTGTGTTTGGTAGTCAAAATGTGAGTTTTGATGAGAGCAGCGAGTTTAGGTGTTTTGGCTGAAGATTTTAATGCATGATGATGCATTAATCCTCTGCTTTGACGTGTTTAAAACAGGGGAGACATCTTCGGATCCTTGTGGTGTTGATCCGGAGGCTTGATCGGCGTTTCGGCAAGCTTGCGAAACGGAATCGGTGAGTGAAGTTTGGTTTTCAGCTTTGAAACCAATGTTTGAAGGTTATGGGAGCTTAGTTTAAGTCTAAACAACTTAGCTAAGCTCAAGAGTAAGTTTTCGAAGAAACTCTCTTTTTGAAGAACCATGAGATGGTTGAATGCAATGTGTTTCTTTTGCATGTTTAAATTCTGTTTTGAAAGCATATTTTAGCATGTTTAATGCTGGTTTTGTAAGCCATGTGTTGGAGGATGCTCAAGGTAAGAGATCCTTGATTTGAACATTGATAAATGTGGTTTGATGCATTGTGATGCATGATTATTTAATGGCTTTGTTAAATGCTTAAAAACAGTGGATTGATGATGGTAAATGATGTATATTGGCAAGTGATGTGTTGGTTTAAAAGTACTTGAATCGGATATAGTTAGCCGGCTATAGGATTGGGTGCACCGTGAATAAAGTTGCCTTGGATGTTGAGGGGTTGTAATGGTACCGTAAACTCCATCCAAGAACACTAACGAGATGTCTAAGATCATAATGGTGGTTAAAATGCCATGTGAGGATCTTGTGTTGTGTGTCCCGTGTTCTCGTTAGTGATGTTATACAACTACCAATGAGTGATGTGGAGGGGTTGTAATTGTACCGTAGACTCCATCACGGGTGTTGAGGGGTTGTGATTGTACCGGTAAACTCCACCTTGAGTGTTTGGTAGTGTGTATGAAGCGTATGTGACAACGCTTGTAATCCGCGTATCCGATTGTGTTTTGAGTTGAAAAATGGTTATGGATTATCACTTGAAAGCTAATATGACATGTTGATGTATTGAAGCATGAGATGCTTTGTTTGTATGCATAGATGCATGATAAATGATGTTTTGAAATTAAAGGCCTTGGAAAGGTGTTTTTACAAAGTGCATTATTGTGTTGTTTCATTAGAGAATTTCTCACTAAGCATACGTGATTACGCTCTCTCTTTCTTGAACCAATAATGCAGAGCATTGAAGTGCTTAAAGGGCAGCAAGGAGGTCAAGGATCCAAGTGAAAGTCTAAGCTCACGTATGGTGACTATTTTTACAACACTATTAGCTTTTGGTATTTGGCAATGGGAACCTAGATTGTGTTTTTGGGAGATGTTATGGACTCCCTAAGTTTGGTTTAATGCCTATGGTGTTTGGAACATGTAAATGGCCATTTGGTATTTTGTTTTGGAGATTTGATGATTGCTTGCTTTTCATTATAGGATGCATGCCTTTAGACTTGTGGTTTTTCTTATTTGAGGCCGTGGTTGAGCTTTGATGATGCAAATATGTTCCTTTAATGTTTGATGACTTGTTGGCATGTTATAGAGGTCATACGAACATGTTTGGTGGGTCGAAAGAGTGTAAAACATACTTTTCTGCTGTTTCTGGGCAGGGTGTTTCGAAACACCCTTGCCTATTTCGAAACAGGTGCATGTTTTGGCCTGGGTGTTTCGAAACGGGCAGAGGTTTTTCGAAACACTTTGGCTACTGCCAAGACCCATTTCTGAACGGTCTAGACCCGTTTCGAAACACTTGACCGTTGGGCACAGATTTGAATGGTTTTGAGGTTTGCAAGCTTTATGTTTTAGTCTTGATTTTTGTATGTGCAATTGCTTGAGTTTGGAATGTCCGTTTAAGATGAAATTTGGCAGAGAAGCATGAAACATGATTAATTTCATAATGGTAACTCAATAATTGGTAAAGTCCTCGTAATTTCCAGAATTTGCAAATTGGTCCCTAAATTCGTATGTTGTGCAATTGAGTCCCTTATTGTTTTCCGATTGCTGTGATTTTTGAATATGCTTATCTCAAGAGTACACCTAGGGTTAATATACATTTAGACAAGATTAAAAAGAAAAAAAGGGTCGTTAATCAAGGTTGACTTTCGGGTTGACTTTGGTTTTCCCCGTGTAATCTTCGTAGTTCGGGTCAACCGTCTAGGCCGGGCTAAGGGGGTTACAGAGAAGAACATGCAACTGGACACAAAACAGCAAGTAAACAATCCAATTTTAACTTATTAGGCAGGCCGTTTCGAAACACACTCAAGGCGTATCGAAACGCCTTGACTTGATCAACGGCCTCAAGCCCACACGAAGAGGCCGTATCGAAACGGAGGTCAACCGTTCCAAAACACCCTCAACGGTCAACGAGATATTGACCGTTCCGAAACACATAGACCTGTTTCGAAAACCCATCATCTCGGCAAATTCTCAGATTTCTAGTAGCCAAAGTGTTTCGATACCCGTTTTTGAACAGGGGTTCACAGTGGCCAAACCGTATCGAAACAAGTTCCGATACGGTGTCCCTAAAGCCTAACCTGTTCCGAAACGGCCTAGCCCGTTTCGAAACACTGTCTGTCTGCAAATTCCCAAAGTCAGCCTTAAACGTTCCCAAATGATTCTCGACGTCTGAAACGACTACCCGAAGCAAACACATCATACAAATACATCCTAGAGGCATGCTGTAACACCCTAAAATCACCCTAGTTGGAACCGTAGAAAAATAACAAAGAAAATGTAAACATCATATAATTTAATTAAGATTGAAATGAAACCACATAAGCTATGTCCTATTAAATTACAACGGGATTAAAACAATATGTACGATCATATATAGACTTATAAGTAATAGAATTTAACATGTGATACATGTATGTTACATATGTATTAGATAGTGGAAAATTAATGTTGGATCAACTTTATAATATAAATTATAAAGATATGTTAGTGGGAGTTAAATTATATACATGTATACTTTAAAATTATAATAGATTAATATTAGATTAAATTATATACTAATATACATGGCTGATAACTAATATAATAATATAAAAAGAATATAATTAACATAGTGGGAAAACATGGTAATGAAGTCAGCCATGTGTCCTTGCAAGGACCATAATCGGGCAACATTAGAAATTAGGAAGTAAACAAGTGTAAACCACTTCCTTCTCACATGCATCCATCTTCTTCATTCATTCTAACAACCGAAACTGAGTATAGAGTGAGAGAGGGAGCTGTGAACTGAAGATAGGTGCTGGAAAAATTAAGAACAATTGCATGCATGTTCATCTAGTGTACAAGTAAGTAACTTTGTGTTTAACCGATTCTATTTTGAGTTTTAGGGTTGTATTGTTGATTTGGTTGTGAATTGCTGCTGGAAATGTGTTGCTAGATGTTTTATATTGATGATAGGTAGCTGGGTTCATGTTAGAATAGCTAAATTTCTGGAAATTTTAATATGAACATGAACTTAGAATGAATCTGCCCAGAATTTTTAATTATAGACATCTTTCGGAAATCTGGAAAATTGAGTATGTTAGAGTCATTTATGGAAAGAGTGTTCTTATACAAAGTTGTAGAGGACAAAATTTTACATGAGGTAGAGGTAAGAATTGTACGAAAATGTTAAGTATAGGTCTCTGAATTGTTGTTAGAAGTTGACTGGACTGAAACTGAATGAATTTGGAATCTGCTGGACTAAATTGTGAAATTCGAAATGTTTAGGGTTCAAAATGATGTTAATAAATTATGAAAATTTATGCTTGAAACAGGGGAGTCATGGAATGAATAAAAATTAAATGGCCAAGCTTGAATTAAGTCTCAATTGGTAGATTAAATGCATTTAGATCACATGTAGGATTATTAAAGGATTAAAGGGGACAGTTTTGTGGAAATTGATAAATTGAGGACTTCAATGCTCTGTTTTTAAAGATGTTAGAACTTCATTGTTATTTTAATACATGTAGGTTAATGCGGTTAATAGATTAGAATCAAATGAATTGTGAAATATAGGATTTAAATGCACTAAAGTCACTAGGTTAAGCTTGGACAGATTAGGCCCTGAAATTGTCCTATTTTCAAATGTAAAACTGTATTAACTGGGAAATGATAAAATTATGTGTCATACATGGTTGTAAAGGTGTGTTTATAAGATTTCTAAAATGGTAAAGAACTCCTTATTTGGAGTTGTGAGTAAAAAGATATGGCCAGTTTAGTAGAGGTTACTCAAACTGCCAGTTTAGGGGGAAGATTCACTTGTCTAGGTGATTATGCTTAAGTAAATGAATTTATATGTTTGAATTAATTACTAATGGATATTGTATATGATATTTTATGTTTTAAGATCACATTGGTGAAGAATTTCAAGAAGATTCAAGGAGTGATCAAGCAAAGAGAAGGGGGAAAGGAATCATCATCAAGGATAACAACTAAGCTTGGAAGTATTTGTGAGTGTAGCTAGTTTAGGGTTGAGATTAGTGTCTCAACCAATGTGTTTATGTTTCTTGGATGATTTAAAATGAAGCATGTAATGAACTTTATAATGGATTGGTAAATTTAAATGCTAAGGAAGAAGGACTAAAGGAATGAACTATGAACTAGGTATATGATGCTATCTAGATATGCTAGTTGATGTCTATATGGGTTGCTTTGTGACATGAGTTGTTTGAGCCACTTGAATTGAATTAATAGATGATTTAGCTACTGTTTGAAGATGGTTATATGATTGAAATGATGCTAAATGCTTGCTGGAAATTTGATTGAGCATGGCTTGAATGTGCACAATGTAAAATGATTGAATGTGTACATGACTTTGTGATATGTGTTTGATAAACAAGTAAAATGCTATTGTTAATAAAGAAAGATAAGTAAAGTCCTTGGTTTTATTAGTGTCTATAGGTAGAAGGGCATGCCTTAGAGTCATTGAGCTCCTCTGATCTTTGTTACATGATGGTGGTTAGTCACCTATAAACCTGATAAGGTGGTTAGTCACCTTGATAATTGAATGGTGGTAAGTCACCATTGATGCCTATGCATCCTCTATTATAAGTTGAAATGAGAAATGGATACTGATTATCTAATGTTACATGTTACATGAAGACTTGATTACCTAATTCATTAATCATCCAAGGCAAAACATGATTAGAACAATGATATATGTTTAAATGAACAAGTTGGGTATTAGCCCTTATGATATGGAATGAATATGTGTACTTAGTTGAGATTTAAAATGAACTATGTTGTGATGTGAAACTATGAAATGTTGCTGCCAAGATGACAATGAGATTACATGTTGTTTGTTGTCCAATTTAGCTTGAATTGTACATGTGCTTGCTGCCCAAATTTGGCTTGAATTGTATATGTTGCTTGCTGTCCAATTTAGTATGAAATGTAATGTAGCTTGCTGCCCAAATTGGTATGTTTTAAATGAAATGGTTGCTGCCCAATAAGTCATTGTACATGTAAATACTTGCTGTCCTATTGGTTAGTACATGAAAATAGCTTTGTTAACTTGGTTTTGATAGACTAGCTAGGTATTCCAATACGTGCTAAGCCTAGCTAAGTAACTTTAAAGATTGAATAAGACTTTAAAAGATTGAAACTAGTAAAGTCTAGGGCTGCCTCACTAAGTACATTATGTGTACTTATCACTCTCTTTGTTTCCTTCTTCCAAAATAACAGGTTCGTTGATATCCGAAAGCCATCGGTTTTGTTCCGAGAGCTTCGCAAGCCAAGAACAAGTATGATATAATCTTGCTTAGTCTCCTAGTTGGTGGCATAGTCTAAGTTAGTTTGTCATGCATTATGGAACATGTAATTGTTAAGTTTGATTTGTATAAAACTAAGACATGTTATATTACGAAATGACTTGATGAATGTTTATGTAAATATGGATATGATGATATGAATGAACTATGTTTGAAGTTAACTAAGCTTGATATGAATTTGAGTATCATTTATATGGTTCATGCCCTTGATGGATTTGAATGGTTGAGTATGTATAAGTATGTTATCTTTATTTGAATTAGGAAGGTTGCATCTAGAATTGTTGTTGGATGATTTGTATAGTTCGAATGGTAATAGAATATTAGAATAAAATGAATGCTGATTTCTAATACTATTGTATATGATTTAGGTTGTTTGAAAGTTGTTATATGTATTTGTATGGTTGTGTTGTAATATGAACTAAGATATGTATATAGATAATATTTGATTGTCTTATGTATTCAAATAATAAGCATTGGTATACTTGAATCAAATGTTCATGAGTTTGATTGAATACATGTTTGCTAGGTCTTAAACATATGTTAGATGATCATGTGTAAGGATTAGGCTAATAACAAGTTTTATATCATGTAGACCAAATGTATATAAGCTTATATTAGATTAGTTTGATTTGAAATTAGATCACATGTATGTTAGTTAGGCTAGTTAATATGCATTTGCAACATGAATATAGGATTCATGTTAGAAAAGTTTTAAATTGGCTCACCTATTTACATTTATGATCTTGTTATTGGATAAATGATTATATGATTGTTTGCCTTGATGCTTGTTAAGTATGAATTGAATCTCATATAATTGTATGTTGATGTGTTGTAACGCCCCGGTTTTGGGCTTAGAAGTTTTGGGCTTGGACCGGTTCAGTCAAGTGTTGTTCGAATATAAAAGGTGAAATTAGGAAAGCCTAGTTCGGGTTGCATTAAAAATATGGAAAAATGTCCTAAAATCCTCTTTTAATATATATAAGTGAACTGTGAAATCAATTTTACAAAATGAGGTTTGGAAGGATGACATTTTGGCTAGTGACCAAAATGTAATTTTTGAAAACTGTGTGACTGTTTTAAAAAGGATTGAAACTTTGAATCTTTAAGGAGCTATTTACCCAATGGGAGTTTCTCTAGATTTTTCTAAGATATTAAATGATTTATTAATGGTTTAAAATAAAGTTAAAAAGGAGGGAAAGATATTTTAGCCTTTTAATTAACTTTTCCATTTTCCATTTTTCTTTCATCATTTCTCTCAAACCAAACACCTTTTCTTCAGAGCTTTTCTCTCTGATTTTGTCACCTAAATATCTTCTTTCACTTCTCTTTTGATTCCTAATCATCTCCTCATCAAAACCTCACCAATTGCTAATTGGATTTTCAAGATTTTGGTTCCAAAAAGGGAGAAACTCAAGTTTGGAGGTAAGAACGTCCTTCTCCTCTAAACTCTCAGTTCTTTACTGAAATTCCTAAGTTCTCAATCCTTAATTTGTGTTTTATAAAAGGTTTTATAGATGTGATCTTGATTTTGGCTTTAAAATGCAAGATTTGCTTGTTTTTGGTGAAATTTCGTATGATCTGTTTGGGCAGTGTTTTGAGGTGTCAATTTGATGTTAAATGAATGTTAAATTGATGAGTAATTGAGGTTTGATCAATGCAATCCCGAATAGGTTGAATTTCCTAAGTTCTGCTTGAGTTTTTTGTTGTTTTTGGAGTGTTTTTAATGATCTGTTGTTGTTGGAGGTATAAGGACGTGATTGGGATCATTTTGGATGTTAATTGGTGTTTATAAATGGTTAGAAGTGATGGATCTTGGCTGGGTTAAGTTTTGTAAGTGTTTGGAGGTGATTTCGGTTGTGTTTGGTAGCCGAAATGTTGGTTTTGCTAGGAGCAGCGAGTTTAGTTGTGTTGCTGGTGTTTTTAATGCATAATGATGCATTAATCCTCTGTTGTTGTGTGCTTGAAACAGGGGAGATTGATCCGTGAGCTTTAGAGGTGGTGTGGAAGGTTTCGGATGCTTGGAAGGCTTGTTGGCTAGCCTTGTTTTGTGTATCGGTGAGTGAAGTTGGGTTTTCAACTTTTAAACCAAGGTTTGAAGGTTTTGGGAGCTTAGTATAAGTCCATGTGTGGATCTTGTGTAGGGTGTCCTGGATCTCGTTAGTGATGTTATACAACTACCAATCGGTGAATGTTAAGGTTATATGGTGATTAAAAGTCCATATATGGGAACCTTGTGAATGTTAAGGTTATATGGTGATTAAAAGTCCATATATGGGAACCTTGTGAATGTTAAGGTTATATGGTGATTAAAAGTCCATATATGGGAACCTTGTGAATGTTAAGGTTATATGGTGATTAAAAGTCCATATATAGGAACCTTGTGAATGGTGAGGTCAAATGGTGATTAAAATTCCATTTGGGGACCTTGGATTGGTAGTGTGTATGAAGCGTAGGGACAACGCTTGTGATCCGCGTATCCGATTGGATGTTGAGTTGAAAAGTGGATTTGGTTGATCACTTGGAAGCCAATGTAATGTTCTTGAATATAATGAAGCATGATATGCTTGAAATGATGCATGGTTGCATGAGAAGTGTGTAATGACTTATGAATGCATGTTTACTTGTTAGCTTGAACAAGTGTTGGTTATCTATTGAGGATGATGCATGTGTGCATGAAATCTTCTTAGTGCATTGAAGTCTCGCTAAGACTTGTTTTTAAAGGCGTGTGATGCAAAATTTGATGATGTGGTTCATATGTTGTAATTGTTAAATGCACATGTTAGATTGAAAGAGCAAATGTTTTTAAAAGATTTCTTGCCTAAAGATGGTTTGCAATTATGAGAAAGGTATGATGTGAAGTGGAAGTGAATTCCAAGGTTTTGAATTTAACTTTGCATATGATGTTCATGCATGGGATGGTTAAATTGATGGTTTTGCAAGTTTATGTTTTGAAAAGGGTTTACTTGGCTTCCTAAGCTAAGGGTTGGTTTTATGTTTGAAAGATGCATGATGATAAGCATGTTGTTGAAAGGGGTTTTCAAACATTGCTTTGGTTTATCAAACCGAGTTGCCTTTCAAAGTGGTTTTATGTTTCGCTGCATTGATGGTGTTTTGGTTTTGAGCATTCCTCACTAAGCATTATGTGCTTACGCTCCTTTTTGTCCATCATTGCAGATTCCTGAAGTTGGAACAGCGGGAAGCAAGGGATTCAAGGGAAGCTCCACTTGAGATGTATGTCTCGGTTAATAGCTATAGATAATAAAGGCAATGGGGGAAGAATCTCTTATGTTGATGGTTATGAGTTTGTGTATGTTTGGATAAGAATGGTTTTATGTTGTTGATGATGTTGGAACATGTAATTGGCCATTATGTGGTTGATTTGGAGATTTAATGCTTGATTGGTTTGCTAAGTAGGAAGTATGCCTATAGATTTGGGGCTTTTCATATTTGATGTTATGATGTTGATTGGATGATGCATTTATGTTCCTTACTTGTTGAATGTCTTGCTGGAAAAGTTTGGTAGCTTTTGGAGCATGAATGGTTGATCAATTGTTTGCTTAAGCAAGCAATTTTCTGTATTCTGTGCAGGCCGTATCGGAACGGGAGCTACCGTTTCGGAATGGGTGCCCTGCATTAGCCCAGGCGTCCGAAACGGAAGACATCGTTCCGAAACGGAAAGTCCTCTGCCAGCCCTCATTTCGGAACCCGTTGCGGAACGGTCCCGCGTTTCGAAACAGGTTCTCCCTGTTTCGGAACACCTGACCGTTGGGGGCTGACATTGGCAGTTCTATGTTTTGAAATGTATGCGTTTTGGTCCTGAAACTTGTATGTGCAATTGTATGAGTTTGAGAAGTCCGTTTGAGCTGAAAATTTGCAGAGAAGCATGAAACTTGACTAATTACAGGTTGGTAACTTTAATTCGGGTTAAGACTTTATAATTTGCAGAATTTACAATTTGGTCCCTAAAGTTGTAAATTGTTCAATTGGGTCCCTGTTTGATCTCTGATGTTTATGATCTTTGAGCGTGCTGTTTGAATGATCATATCTAGGGTTAATATGCATCTAGACAAGTTTTTAAAAGAAAAAAAGGGTCGTTAATCAAGGTTGACTTTCGGGTTGACTTTGATTTTCCCCGTGTGACTTTCTTAATTCGGGTCAACCGTCTGGGCCGGGTTAAGGGGGTTACATTTGGTGGTATCAAAGCTGAGTTGCGAATGCTTTGGGAAGTGGTAAGTTGTTGTATTATGTGTTTGATGTTTGTTCTGATATATGGTTGGAAGCCAGTTGAAATGCGTGTTTTTGAGTAAACTGTTGATGTTTAGCATGCTTTTGATTATGAATCTTTGTTGAGCTCATGTGGGTTGTGCTGATGTTGTGTTGGTGTTATGAGCTGGTTACTATGAATGATGAGAGTGTAATGGGTATGATATTGATGATAATATACTGTACGAGTGGATGTTGTTCGATGAAAGCATGATCGAATATGTTGTTTGATATGCTTGATGTTGTGATATCCATGTTTTATTGACTGTTATGTCATGAGTAAGGGGAGGATTCGGGATACCCATTGCCTTATTATTATAGCTATTGTGTTATTTTGGAGTGGGAGTTTGAATCCTTGCTTAAAGCTGGTCTAATCGATTTGTTTGTTTTGTTGTGATTGTTTGCTGTTAATAGCATGGTGAAATCGATGAAAGAATGGCAGTTAGGTGAGATGGTTGCTGCTTTAGGGCAGGTTGTCAAGGCGTGGAATTCACCTTTTAATGGAAGTGTTTCGTCTCAGTCTTCTGTGCCTGGAGTTGAGGTAGTAGGGCAGGAGAAAGAAGCTGGTTCTGTGATGAAGAGTTCATCACCTGTTGCTCAAGAGGTGTTGGGAACATCTCGGGCTGTGGTAAAAGTAAAATCTGTAGACGTGCTGGCTGTGGGATGTGTGGGTTTGCCGAAACAGCGTTTATTGGATTTGGGTGCTGTGGAGTATCATGGTTCGACACCTGAGACGTTTGAGGCCTGGTTGGCCAGTGTAATTCTGATTTTGGATCAGGAAGGTTGTGATTATGCTTGTAAGCTGGGAAGTGTTGTCTCATTGATGTTGGAGGATGCATGTGCCTGGTGGACATCTGTGGCGGTGGCATCGCACATCCATGATATTGATTGGGACTTCTTTGTGTCTGCCTTTTATGAAAGGTATCTTGGAGAGAAATTTCCAAGGGTTCAACAATGTGAGGGTGTGGTTTCTGTTTGTGAAGGTGGTAGAGGTTTAAGCAAGAAAGTTGTGGGTGGAGTGGAAGCTCAGCTACCGGTGTGTGACCGTTGTAAAAGGCGCCATGTGGGAGGTTGTTGGGTCGCAGGTGCGTGTTGGAACTGTGGTTCTAGGGGGCATGTGAAGCGAGATTGTCCTCATGTGGTAAAATCAGCTTCAGTGGTAGCAGAAGGGTCTCTGAAGGGTCGTGAGCACGGCCGAGGCAAGGTTCGAAGGTGGCAGGAAGAGCAGAAAGTTGTGAAGAGTTTGGGAAATGGAATATGTTGGAAATGTGGGTCTGCTAGACATTCGAGACGTAGTTGTTTGAAGTTGGCTCGGGATAGCCAGGGTTCTTTATTGCAAGGAGATGGTGGTGACCTTAGTATGTTAGCTGATGCTGCAGTGGTGCGGCTGGAGGATGGTGGTTTTGCGAGGAAGAGAGCTCGTCTGTGGAAGCCCCGGAGCAGTGAGGTGTTTTCAGGTAACCTTGTTAAGTAACCTTTGCTTTAGTATCCTAGTTTGGTTGTGGTTTGGTTTTTCTTTGCGTAGTGGGTATGGTTTCGTTGCTGGCATGTTGGGGTAGTAGAAGTTGTTGCTTTGGAAACAACTTTAGTGTGAAGAGGGCTTTAGTGGGTATCTTGTGGATAATGGTTGTTAGAATGATGGAGTTAGACAACTTGAAAGTGAGGTAGGAGGTTGTTCTTAGACGGACTCTGAGGATGTTATTTGTGGGGGTGAACTGACATACATGCACAGTTAAAATCATCTGTTATATACTATATTATATATGTACTGGTCCATGCATACATGTGGCATGACATTAGAGGTTTTGCATACATGTACATTAGGCATTGGTAGGGCATATTGGTGACCATGCATTTGAACGTTCACACTCGCTAATAACTAATCGAGCCTATTAGTGTTGTGATAGGGTTAGGTTGGATGATGGGTTTTTAGAGGTTGTTTTGGTGCTAAGGGAATGTTAGAGGTAATGGAGGGTTTTTAAGCGGGCTGTTGGTAATAGTGAGTGCGGTATAGCATGTTAGTGGTTTTGAATAGCTAGTAGAAGAGGTGGATTCTTGGTGTTAAGTGCTGTAGTAAGATAGTGGATGTGTGCCCAAGGTGCTGAGGTAACTTGGCATTAATGTTGCAGTGAAAGGGTTGTTTTTTGTAGGTTATGATTCGTAGTAACCTTTGGGGAGTTGAGAAGATGATATGTAAGTGTAGGTTGGGCGGTGTTTTAGTAAGGCTAGTGTTGTAGTTAGAGCTTGGAGTGGAAAGGCAAGGTAAGATCAAGGGCCATTGTTGGTTGGATGGGTTCTTGTAAAAAGTGGTTGGTTGGTTGTGAATAAGTAAATTCTTTATGAGGTCAGCTGGTAGTGTGTGGAACGGTGGCGAAGTCAAGGTTGGGGTTGGTGACGTGGTTATCTGTCGATGAGTGAGAAGTTCTGGTGAGTCGATATGGTAAAGATAGCGGTGGATGTGAAGTAAGGACAACAATACGTTGAGAGGTTTGGGTAAGCAGTTGTTGCTTAAGAGTTTTTGCTTGTTGTGAAATCTCTGAAAGAGGTTGAGTAGATTTTGCAAGGAGTTTTGGAAGCAGTGAAGGTTGTAGGTCACATGGTGGATGAACTGGATTGGTTGGTGACACCGTGTGTACGATTCTTGAGGGATTTTGAGGTAAGGTGTTGTATGCTGTAAAAGTTGGAGGTTCTTCAGGTTGTTGTTGGGGATGTGTGCAGTTCGGAAGTGCGAAAGGTTAAGATGTGGTTAACATTTGAGTGTTCTGGAATTTGTGAACAGAATGTGGTGGTGTTGGGTTTGATGGAGTTTTGGTCTGGAGAGTGTTCAGTAGTGGTTAAGTCTCATGTGTTGCTTTGTGGGTTGTTTTGAGGAGTTTGGTTGTGTTCTTCCGCCGGTTGAAATTTCGAGGAAGAAATTTCCTAAGAGGGGGAGAGTTGTAACGCCCCGATTTTGGGCTTAGAAATTTTGGGCTTGGACCGGTTCGGTCAAGTGCTGTTCGAATATAAAAGGTGAAATTAGGAAAGCCTAGTTCGGGTTGCATTAAAAATATGGAAAAATGTCCTAAAATCCTCTTTTAATATATATAAGTGAACTGTGAAATCAATTTTACAAAATGAGGTTTGGAAGGGTGACATTTTGGCTAGTGACCAAAATGTAATTTTTGAAAACTACGTGACTATTTTAAAAAGGATTGAAACTTTGAATCTTTAAGGAGCTATTTACCCAATGGGAGTTTCTCCAGATTTTTCTAAGATATTAAATGATTTATTAATGGTTTAAAATAAAGTTAAAAAGGAGGGAAAGATATTTTAGCCTTTTAACTAACTTTTCCATTTTTCTCTCATCTTTTCTCTCAAACCAAACACCTTTTCTTCAGAGCTTTTCTCTCTGATGTTGTCACCTAAATATCTTCTTTCACTTCTCTTTTGATTCCTAATCATCTCCTCATCAAAACCTCACCAATTGCTAATTGGATTTTCAAGATTTTGGTTCCAAAAAGGGAGAAACTCAAGTTTGGAGGTAAGAACGTCCTTCTCCTCTAAACTCTCAGTTCTTTACTGAAATTCCTAAGTTCTCAATCCTTAATTTGTGTTTTATAAAAGGTTTTATAGATGTGATCTTGATTTTGGATTTAGAATGCAAGATTTGCTTGTTTTTGGTGAAATTTCGTATGATCTGTTTGGGCAGTGTTTTGAGGTGTCAATTTGATGTTAAATGAATGTTAAATTGATGAGTAATTGAGGTTTGATCAATGCAATCCTGAATAGGTTGAATTTCCTAAGTTTTGCTTGAGTTTTTTGTTGTTTTTGGAGTGTTTTTAATGATCTGTTGTTGTTGGAGGTATAAGGACGTGATTGGGATCATTTTGGATGTTAATTGGTGTTTATAAATGGTTAGAAGTGATGGATCTTGGCTGGGTTAAGTTTTGTAAGTGTTTGGAGGTGATTTCGGTTGTGTTTGGTAGCCAAAATGTTTGTTTTGCTAGGAGCAGCGAGTTTAGTTGTGTTGCTGGTGTTTTTAATGCATAATGATGCATTAATCCTCTGTTGTTGTGTGCTTGAAACAGGGGAGATTGATCCGTGAGCTTTAGAGGTGGTGTGGAAGGTTTCGGATGCTTGGAAGGCTTGTTGGCTAGCCTTGTTTTGTGTATCGGTGAGTGAAGTTGGGTTTTCAGCTTTTAAACCAAGGTTTGAAGGTTTTGGGAGCTTAGTATAAGTCTAAACAACTTAGCTAAGCTCAAGAGTAAGTAAATGAAATTTCTCACTTGGTTTGTGTATGAATTGGTTTTTAAAGCAATTGTGATTGTTGGAGGCAATGCATATGTTTTGCATGTTTTAAATTCTGTTTTGAAAGCATAATTTAGCATGGTTTAATGCTGGTTTTGAAAGCCATGTGTGATGGATGCTCAAGGTAAGAGATTCATGGTTTTGTACATTGGAATTGTGAAATTGATGCATGGTGTTGCATGTTGTTTAATGGCTTTGTCTAATGCTTTAAAACAGTGGATTGATGATGGTAAATGGTGGTTTATGCATTTTGGTTATGCTTGTAAATCATTGGATTAATGTGGTAAGATGGTTATATTGGCAAGTGATGTAAGTGGTTCTTGGTTACTTTAATCGGATATAGTTAGCCGGCTATAGGATTGGGTGCACCGTGAATAAAGTCGCCTTGGATGTGGAGTGGTTAAGAGTGAACCGGTAACTCCATCCAAGTATCCTAACGAGATGGTTAAGGTCATAATGGTGATTGGAATCCCATTCGAGGACCTTGGGTAAGCAAAGGTAATAATGGTGGTTAAAATTCCATTGGTGGACCTTGTGCTTGTTAAGATCACAATGGTGGTGTAAAGTCCATGTGTGGATCTTGTGTAGGGTGTCCCGGATCTCGTTAGTGATGTTATACAACTACCAATCGGTGAATGTTAAGGTTATATGGTGATTAAAAGTCCATATATGGGAACCTTGTGAATGTTAAGGTTATATGGTGATTAAAAGTCCATACATGGGAACCTTGTGAATGTTAAGGTTATATGGTGATTAAAAGTCCATATATGGGAACCTTGTGAATGTTAAGGTTATATGGTGATTAAAAGTCCATATATGGGAACCTTGTGAATGGTGAGGTCAAATGGTGATTAAAATTCCATTTGGGGACCTTGGATTGGTAGTGTGTATGAAGCGTAGGGACAACGCTTGTGATCTGCGTATCCGATTGGATGTTGAGTTGAAAAGTGGATTTGGTTGATCACTTGGAAGCCAATGTAATGTTCTTGAATATAATGAAGCATGATATGCTTGAAATGATGCATGGTTGCATGAGAAGTGTGTAATGACTTATGAATGCATGTTTACTTGTTAGCTTGAACAAGTGTTGGTTATCTATTGAGGATGATGCATGTGTGCATGAAATCTTCTTAGTGCATTGAAGTCTTGCTAAGACTTGTTTTTAAAGGCATGTGATGCAAAATTTGATGATGTGGTTCATATGTTGTAATTGTTAAATGCACATGTTAGATTGAAAGAGCAAATGTTTTTAAAAGATTTCTTGCCTAAAGATGGTTTGCAATTATGAGAAAGGTATGATGTGAAGTGGAAGTGAATTTCAAGGTTTTGAATTTAACTTTGCATATGATGTTCATGCATGGGATGGTTAAATTGATGATTTTGCAAGTTTATGTTTTGAAAAGGGTTTACTTGGCTTCATAAGCTAAGGGTTGGTTTTATGTTTGAAAGATGCATGATGATAAGCATGTTGTTGAAAGGGGTTTTCAAACATTGCTTTGGTTTATCCAATCGAGTTGCTTTTCAAAGTGGTTTTATGTTTCGCTGCATTGATGGTGTTTTGGTTTTGAGCATTCCTCACTAAGCATTATGTGCTTATGCTCCTTTTTGTCCATCAATGCAGATTCCTGAAGTTGGAACAGCGGGAAGCAAGGGATTCAAGGGAAGCTCCACTTGAGATGTATGTCTCGGTTAATAGCTATAGATAATAAAGGCAATGGGGAAGAATCTCTTATGTTGATGGTTATGAGTTTGTGTATGTTTGGACAAGAATGGTTTTATGTTGTTGATGATGTTGGAACATGTAATTGGCCATTATGTGGTTGATTTGGAGATTTAATGCTTGATTGGTTTGCTAAGTAGGAAGTATGCCTATAGATTTGGGGCTTTTCATATTTGATGCTATGATGTTGATTGGATGATGCATTTATGTTCCTTACTTGTTGAATGTCTTGCTGGAAAAGTTTGGTAGCTTTTGGAGCATGAATGGTTGATCAATTGTGTGTTTAAGCAAGCAATTTTCTGCATTCAATGCAGGCCGTATCGGAACGGGAGCTACCGTTTCGGAACGGGAGCGACCGTTTCGAAACGGGTGCCCTGCATTAGCCCAGGCGTCTGAAACGGAAGACATCGTTCCGAAACGGAAAGTCCTCTACCAGCCCTCATTTCGGAACCCGTTGCAGAACGGTCCCGCGTTTCGAAACAGGTTCTCCCTGTTTCGGAACACCTGACCGTTGGGGGCTGACATTGGCAGTTCTATGTTTTGAAATGTATGCGTTTTGGTCCTGAAACTTGTATGTGCAATTGTATGAGTTTGAGAAGTCCGTTTGAGCTGAAAATTTGCAGAGAAGCATGAAACTTGACTAATTACAGGTTGGTAACTTTAATTTGGGTTAAGACCTTATAATTTTCAGAATTTACAATTTGGTCCCTAAAGTTGTAAATTGTTCAATTGGGTCCCTGTTTGATCTCTGATGTTTATGATCTTTGAGCGTGCTGTTTGAATGATCATATCTAGGGTTAATATGCATCTAGACAAGTTTTTAAAAGAAAAAAAGGGTCGTTAATCAAGGTTGACTTTCGGGTTGACTTTGATTTTCCCCGTGTGACTTTCTTAATTCGGGTCAACCGTCTGGGCCGGGTTAAGGGGGTTACATGTGTTGACATGTATGAATCTGTCCATCACCCGAATAGTAACATCGCTCGCTCGTAACCGGGTGAGGGGTGTTACACATGCTCCCTAACATCCATATTCAACATACACAAGATATACAAGAAGGCATCCATACCAAGGGCCATACATGGCATTACAATTAGCATACTTCAACAAGGTCAACACTTAGACAATTTAAGGTAAGCAAATACCAACAAGGTTTACAAGCAAGGGCATACATCTCAAAAGCCAAGTTGACAAACACATAAAGGGAGTCTAACATGCTCCTAAACAACAACATCATACTTCAAAAGCATCATAGCACGAATATATATCCCATTGCTTGACCATTACATCATAAACTAAAAACCATACTTGATAGCTAGCACCACAAGCACACACACTTGGAGGCCTCTTCTTGCACTTAGCAACCCACGAGCTACTGATATGCATTGTCGAACAAAGAGAGCGTAAGCAATAAAGCTTAGTGAGGGTAAGCTATTTTAAAACAAACCTCGACAATGTAGGGTCCAAGCACGATCTCAACCAAGGTAAATGCATGATTATACCTTCGATCCTCAAGAGCCAAAATGTTAATGATGCATGAACAATATTCAATTATATGTCATGCTCAACAAGCTCATTTCCACAACATATGTAAGCACATATAAACATCCTAGTAGGAATCACATTCCACATCACATTGATACACATATCAATCAATATTGGCACCTAGCTATGACCCGAATACGCGGATAAAACACGTTGGAACTCACATCCAACAACCACTTTACCTCACGGTGGGATTACACTCATCACCGGTCTCGCGGAGGGGATTCCAATCATCCTCACGCCCCGTCGATGGGATTCCACTCATCATCGACTAGTATATATATAACAATTTTCGGGCGAACCCGTACTCCTCTTTGGTGACTCAACGCCACCAAGGTCACGCGTGAATTTGACTCATGTGTGTACACTAACATCCTAATGATCGATCATTTGTACTCAAGCATACTAGTGCCAACATTTAACTCAATCCACATTATCATTTACAACCAGTTCCGTGCTTAGCACGTACTCACCATGATCACAATCATGAACAATCCACGTGCATAACATAATGCATCACAACCATGCCTCATCACACATGTATAACACATTATACATAAATCATCATATCATAAACATCATGAGGCATAATCATTAAGTAAGAGTTCAACCAATGTCTCTAGTTTAAGCTTAGGATTAGGCTACCACCCCAATCCTAACTCTAGGTGGGTCTACCAAGCCTGACCTAGTCCATATGCTCGAACCAAACACTTAGAAAACACTTTGAAAACATTAACCACTCACATTCACTTCCAAGCTCAATTTACTAAGCAAGCAACCACCTTCAAGCTCCCGGATTCACTCCCGATGCTTCACCAACACAAGTTCTTGCCTCTAAACAACCTCAACACAAACCAAACAACTTCCAATCAACCCAAGCATCAACGTAGTTAACCCGGAACACAATTCAAACATCAAATTCAACATTTCATATCATAAACAAACCCCAATTTTACCAAACTCGAGCAGCCCAATAACCTTGATCAAAACTCATGTTTCCAACACCTTTTATACCCACAATTGATCCCAATGTAACCCCTAACCATAGTACTAACATTAGCCCACCAAAACTAACCTAAAACAGCCCCTAAAACTACTTTAAAACCCCTCAAAACCCCCTTTAAACCCAATTTCGGGAATGTGTTCAAAACCATGTAAAATTCATATATGTTGCATCATTTGACTCATAGACTTCATAACTAACAACATTAAATCGAAATATTAAGTTTAACAACATAAAGTTATCATTTTAATCAAAATCTCTAAAAACTCCATTTCCAAAACCTTAAGGAAAATGAAAACCATTTGTACTTTTGAAGAGAGGAAGTTGAGGAGAAGTCAAAAATGATATTACCTTTCAAAAACGAGTTGAAATTAAGTAGCTATGTGATGGAATAGTGGAGGGGATGAGCTCTCTCCTTTTCACGTTGGTTTTTGATTTTGAAGAAGAGAATGAATTGTGAAGTTGGGTGTTTTTAATTGTTTTGTTTTAATTCAATGGCCAAAGACCATTTTACCCTTAATGAAATGAGATATTCACAAGAGCATGTATCAATGGCTATTTGGGGTTTAATTTAAAAAATATGACTAACACAACTAATTAATTTGAAAACAAAAACCTGGAATATTATTTTAATTATAGAACTGAACCCCAAAATAATATTAATATATTATTTTCACCCGACCCCTAAACTCGGGTGTTACATTAAATTTCATTCAGTTCAGGCCTTTTTTGTTTTCTTTAATTCAATTTTTACCCTAAACAGTTTATGTTTTATAAACCAATACAAACTTATTGATGTTAACTATTGATATTTGTTTATGTTATTATATTGTTGAAAGATATATTTTCAACCATGCTTTGAGTTTTGCATGCCTTGGAAAGAGACATGACATAAAGAGATTATAAAAAACTTCTTGGTCATTTGCTATGTCTCCATTGTCCTCGGGAGGAAAATCAATATCGGTAGACTCTATTCTTATTTTCATTTTTTTTAAATTACAATTTTAAAGTGTGATAAATTATGGTGATTTTGCTCGAAAGAAATAATTCTCATGTGTCGAAAAAATCGACTATTGACTTCTCCCAAGTTCAAGTTACGAAAATTCGTCTTGATCCAAAAAGTTTATGGGAGGCATTCCCTGAAGTGAATGCAAGCATGATGTTTATTCCATGCGATTATCAGATCTGTTTCATCCCCTAAAGTGAATGCAAATATGGTAAATCATTATTCAATTAGTGGCATAACTTTGATATAATCCAAATATATTGGTTGTACATCCCGTTCTGCGAGGTTATTGGTCTCAAAGAAGGTTTTTAAAGAACCTTGTGGACTGGTTTAACAATGCAACGTACGAGGATTAAATCTTTGTTCTCTGTGATGATGATATGTTAATACTTCACTTTTCACGAAAAAAATGTTGTCCTCAGACACAATATCGTGAAAAAGTTTCAAAGGCTTACTGGCTCTACTCCATTCCCTGCAGTGAATGTGAGATTATATTATGGAAAGAATAAAAGTCACATTAGAAGTTGTGGTTGTGGTCGAGGCTATGAATATAGACATGGAAAATATGGTTGTTGAGTGTGTAAAAGTTCTATATTTTACCCCCTATTTAACCCATATTTCTGCTGCATTCAAGCATAATTCATAGCATTTAGGTTAGATTTCATTTATACATCACAATTATATCAAATGGCACAGTTTCTACTTAAATTGGTTGTTTTTGCAGGTAGCTGTTGTAGCAGATGGAAGGCAATGGAGAAGCAGGCGCTGGAAGTGAAGAAGCAGAACTGGAACTGGAGTTGTAGACAAGGAGGACGACGCTGCCATGGCCGCTGCCGTGGCAGCCAAGTACGACAACAATGGTGATGAGAATAAGTGAAGTGGGCCTCGACAGAAAGAGAAAATTAAGCCGGTCTGTCGTGGAGCACCCGTATATTTTTCCAAGCCCTAGATTAGAATGAAGGCCAAGCCCAAAGTTCAAGGAAGAAACTCCAAGCAAAAAGGAAGGACGAATTAAAGATATATGCTCTGAAGATTTAGTCTTTAATAGAGTTGTACTTTAGTTTAAACTTGTATTCTTGCCATATTAGAAAACTTGAACCCAAGGCCTATATAAAGGCATGTAATTCGACCAAGGGAGGGATATCTTATTCTCTAGCCTCCTTCCCAAAACCCTAGTCGTTTTCCCCTCCTCATCATGTTCTAAACTTCCCCTAGGGCTAAGGGTTGATTTGTAAAGTAGTTGCAAGGATTGCATTTGTTTTAGGAATTTTTTTGTTCAATAAAATAGACTTCAAGTTTGGTTATTCTGGTTTTCAACATCTTGCAAGAGTATCGGGAGAGCATTGTGAGATTACACATTTACTTAATATCGAGAGAGTTAAGTATACGAAAGGAATAAGTACGGGTTCTCCAGTTTATGGTTGAACTATCTCGGATCTAGGGATAGGACGAGGTTAAGTGGCTAAGGAAGAATTCAACAACATCGGTGTTCATCCTTCGATTCACGCCGGGAGGTATCATCAAAGAAGTGTTCATTGACAGACTTGGACCTAGGGATAGGCCAAGGCACATCAGGGATTCTTGCCAAGCTTGAAGTACATAGTTGTGTGATCGCTGCCGCGACAAATAACAGACCGTTGTCGGGACATGTGCAATGATAGAATAGAGATTCCTAGACTTTGTAACACCTACATTACTGAGCAATTCAATATTGGCCCATTCTCTCCATCCTGAATTCTTTACTCTTTTATTTTTAATATTCTTTATTATCTCGTGACAAACAATTAAAGTATTTCTTTTCCCTCTCGTGCAGTAATCCCAAGTTAAAGCTATTAGCCCAGTCCCTGTGGAGACGATATCCGATACTTACGTATCACTTTACTACTTGTGTCGTGTACACTTGCACTACCTTGCGATAGACACTTTTACACGCAACAAGTTTTTGGCGACGTTGCCGGGGACTAGCAACATATCTTTACCCTACCTTTTACTGCACTTCTTTTATTTTTTTGTTTTGTTTTACTTGGATTGTTCAACTTGTGCTTTTCACAAGGTTTTCTGTTTATGCGCAGATCGAAACGAGGAGAGGAACCTGAGTATCCATTAGACCCTGAAATTGAACGCTCGTACAATCTTAGGAACCGACTTCACTTCATGTTAGCCAGAAACGAATACCTTGAAGAACAGTTAGAAGCCACGAACAACCAAAGGAATCCCCAGGATGCTGAAGATCCTGCCGGAGATGGGAGGAACGAACAACCTGCCGATCCTCCTGCTGCTGTCGCACGCCGGTCATGCCGAGACTACATGCTCAATGATCATGTAGAACTAGAAACAACCCTTCCAGACGTAGAAGTTGACAATTTTGAGCTGAAACCTGTTATGTTCAGCATGATTAACAATGCTGGCCAATTTAGTGGTGCTGCTACAGAGGATGCTAGGGAGCATCTGAAAACGTTCCAGGAAATCTGTGGTTTGTTTAGACTACCAGGAGTTAATCCGGAGATACTGAGGCTTCGGTTATTTCCTTATTCATTGAGGGACATGGCGAAAACTTGGTGGAATAAACTAACGCCGGGTTCAATACGAACTTGGGCAGATTTAACTCGTGAATTCTTGTCTCGTTTTAATCCCTTCACATTTATCTGAGCGATTACGTAATGAAATTGCTACTTTTCAACAAGAAGATGATGAGCCGATGCACGAAGCCTGGGAGAAATTTACCACTCTTCTGAGAAACTGCCCTATGCATGGATTCCCTATTTGGAACCATGTAACTAAATTTTATAATGCTGCCAACTTACAGACTCGTATGAGAATTGATTCAGCAGTGAATGGATTGCTGTTGGACAAAGATCCAGAAGATGCAATGGCAGTATTGAAAAACCTGGCGAAGAAAGAGGAACGGTTTCCTACAGCAAGAAGACGGGGTAAATGAGTACTAGTTGTTAAAGATTATGAGGCCGACAGTTCTCTAAAAACACAGGTGGCATATCTCACTAAGGCAATTAAAAAGCTCTTGAAAGAAGATTCACAACCTGTCTACTCTGCTGAAGAGGTATGCAAAACTTGTGATGAGAATCACAGTTCGAAAGATTGTCCACTACAGTTAGAGGAAGTGATGTATGTTGGGAACTACAATAAACAGAACTACAATTCCATCAACTACAATTCCAATTGGAGAAAGGATCCCAAGTTCTCTTGGAGCAACCCTAACAATGCCCTAAATCCTCAAGCACAGAACACTCAGAATCAGGGGGACCTAGATTACTGACTCGGCAGCAACCGTAGCAGCAGCAGCAACAGCCACCAGCTGCCACGACTAGTATATTGGAGCAGACATTGGCTACGTTTATGTCTCAAACATGAACCTACATTGAGAACATGAATCACTTTGTCAAGAAAACTGAGTCATTCATGGATAAAACGGAGATGCGAATGACTAATCATGAAGCCACTCTGAAATCACTAGAGACACAGATGGGTCAGGTTTCCCAGCATATTAAACCGAGGCAGAATGGAGGAATTCCTAGCGATACTGAGAACGCTAGACAACCCACACATGAATAATGCAAAGCCATCACAACAAGGAGTGGGAAGAAATTACCAGGGCCAGATAAGGAATCTGAATCAGTTAAAGAACCAGCCTTGGAGTCGACTACCGAGAACGCTGCCCCGACAGACAACAAACAGCCTGTTGCCGATGAACCTGTCACGACAGCAGAAGGGACATAGGAGAAAGATGAAGAACCTAGACCTCCTCAGATTCCTTTTATTTTAAGTATAGAAAGATGGATATAGATATGGAAAATATGGTCGTTTTAAGAATATTTCTACCTACTGATAGTGAAGTTATAAGGATGACAAGATTGATAAAGATCATTCTAAGGAAGTGAAATCCTTTTACCAATGTGATGTATAAACCATTGGTCTCGTACTTATCGTACGCTGAAAAAATATCAACAATCATTGAATGATAAAGGAAAGAAAATAAAAGCAATTTTTGTTTGCGAAAATGATGAAGATGATATTGCTCCAGCTCATTTGGATGTTGTTGGTCCAACTCATTTGGACATTGTTGATTTCTTTATAACCCTCGAAGGGAATAAATCATCTTCTAATTATTCTTATAACTTTGAAGAGAATTATTTTTCTTTTATTTATTTTGCTTTATTTTTATTTATTTTACACATTAATTATTTATGTTTTATATTTATATTTATATTTATTTATTTTGTTTAACATGATTACTTATCAAATACAATTTATGGTGACGATTTATGCTTAACAGAAGCATAATATATATTTTACCATCTAAATGCAAGGGAAAATGTGAGTACTATATTTCAAAGTACTGAAAATATTGATGCTCTAGAAGAGCAATAAGTTCTTGAGAGAAAGCATATTATGAAAAGTGTATAATTGTGAATAATACAATAATTACCGCTAATGATAATAGTATTGTCACCACTAGAAGTGGAAATTTTAAGAGAGCAATATGAGTTCGCAAAATATCTCTTTAGAAATTATGCATAACATATGTTATCAATTGGCATTTGAAATAAGCCAATGTGGATATAAGTTATGGTAGCCAAAAAGTCAGTTGAAAGCTCTAGAAGAGCTATATATTGCTACCAAAAGATAATTTTCATTAAAAGCTCCAAAAAAGCTAAATATTCCTATTCAGATGAACAATTTTGATGGTCGTACTAGATGTGTACGAGTGAGATTGAATCACATGTTTTGGTTTATCAAATTCAGAAATGTATATACACACTTGTATATAGTTGGCATGATCGGTTAGACCATCCTGATTAATAATGATGCAAAAGCTATTGAGATTTATATGCACATTTATGAAAAGATCTTGAAGTTCTTGTGGTGCCTGTTCTCAAAGGAATTAACTAAATTCACTTATTGAAAGAACACGAAGTTCTTGTGTTGCTTGTTCTCAAAGAAAATGATTAAGATCCCACTTATCAAAAGAACTTGAAGTTATTGTACTAAAGTTGAGATTGCATGTCTTGCATATCTGAATGACATATGGGCCCATTTATCCACAAATATGAAAAGTTTTATATGATTTTAGTAGATGCATCCATATTGTTTTATTAACTTAAAACCAGAAGTTTTGTGAGATTGATTATAAAATGATTCAGATTATGTAGTTAGACTATTTGTTTTGCAAAAGTTAGTGAGTTTATATTTTAGGCTATATCAGTTGTTACAAAGCTTATTGATTATGAAAAATACAGTTTAGCAAACTTTTAATTGGATGCTTCCTCTTTGATAGCTAAACTATGAGAACAAGATAGTTATTATTTATATGGTATTTTCATATAACAACACTTATACGCATCAAGCCAACAAGTTATAATAAACTCCCCGTTATGATTGGTTTTTGGTCAGAAGTCATACATTTCCCATTTTATAATTTTAAATGTGCGATATGAATTGCTCCACCACAACGCACAAAATGGGCAAATAAAAAGGGTTGAGAATATATATTGAGTATGAGTCTCCTTTTATGTTTAAATTCTTAAACATTAATTAGAGAATCGTTTATGACATGACTTTTCTCAACATCAGGGGAGATAATAATCAGCTAGATAAAAGAAAATGAATTATCGTTATCTAGATCCTTGTATATGAACCAGAAGCTCATAAGATAATTCATGTTATTACATGTCAACCACCAGACATATTTACTGACCCAATGAGAGTAACTAAGTCTTATATACCGGCTTAAATGCTCTAAATTTAAATTACATATTAGAGAGAATAGATGTAAATCATGCATGAAGCAAAAAAATTGGTTCCAATGATCAAAACTCTCGTGAATAGAAAATAGTATGAGATGGTCATATATTGGAGGCAGGTGCTCCTGAAGAGACCCACGTCATAACTAATAATAAAACTTTTGAAGAGTTTCACGTACTTGAAATAAAAATTGAAATCTTGAAGAGATCTCAATGAGTTATGTCACTATGAGAATAGAACCAGTAAAATTGAAAAGTTGTCGACAACGATTTTACATAGAATACTTCTGTAGAAGTAAAGAAAGAAAACGAGGATCTTGTATAAGAATCTATAGATGTTGAAATGATTGGCCAATATAGAAAGACGCTTTGAACTTCCAAAAGAGAAGTATTTGGACCAACAGTCCAAACACCTAAAGGTGTAATGCAAGTGAGGCACAAATAAGTAGTCGTAAATACGACTTGAATTATGATTTATGAAGAGTTTTAATTACTTCATGGTGGATGCAATTCTTTGGCATTTATGAAATATTTTATATGCGTATAATTATTTTGTGGATCCCTATTTATTCTTGACGGATTTAAAATGCTAGAAGCATTTAAAAACTTCCGAGGAAATTTATTTAGACATGTCTCATTGAATATTTTGGTGCATTTGGTATAATTGCCTTAGTGAGTACTAATTGAGGAAATACTATAAGAATGGTTGTATTCCCTTATGTATTTTATAAATGAGTTTGTATCAAGATTCATTATGATAATTTGAATTTCATTATAACTCCTGAAGAGCTTCAAATTGGAAACTCGTGAAGTACTTTCGATGTATTTAATGAAATTATTTGAGTAAAAGAATATGGTTTTGTATCGACCTAAAGATCAAGCACTTAAATACGCATTTTTGTCTATGAATGGACATAAGATGAAATAATCTTAAAGAAGATTCAATATGGATAAATCATATCTATTGAGTATCCCAATAATTGTAAGATTGTTGGATGTGAATAAAGATAATTATGTCTTTTCTTGGTCTTGAAGCACCATATATTAGTTGGTCAAGAAATATCTATGGATATACAAAGATCATTATATTTAGATCTTCAAACATTCGTCGATGCCTCCTCAAATCTTGTAGAAATAATTGTTACGCAGGAGTCAAGCCAAAAATGTGTTTGGCTAAGACTATTGACCCAACATATCTAGAAGATATGTGATTACTTTCACAAGATATGATACAAAGCTATGTTGTGTAGAGATAATGCAAGATGAATATCTCAATTGAAAGGTGGATACATCATGGAACATATTACTCCAAAATTTCACCCCTTGTGATCTTTAGAAAAATAATAATCAAGATTGAATTATGAAGATTCAAAGATCTTATATGATATTTTCATGAGGGGAAGTAGATACGCGTTGCACTCTTTTTCCCTTAACCGAGGTTTTGTCCCAATGGATTTTTCTGGTAAGGTTTTTAATGATGCAACATGTTATGCATATCAAAGATGTGTGTACTCTTTTTCCTTCACTAAAGAAATTTTTTTCCACTGGATTTTTATCTTAGTAAAGTTTTAACGAGGGACATTATCTTCATAGACATTGAAGGGGGAGTGCTATGTATATTTATTTATATGGATGTCTATCATGATAAGAACTTTATCAAAGAGATTTGATTTACTTTATCATTAGATTTTTTTATCGGCAAAAGAGTATTATTTTATTTATGAGTATCATACAGTGCCATCACACTCCATGGCCTCATTAAAAACCTCCTTACACCTAAATGGAGGAAAAGAGTACCAAGGAGTATGAGATAAAGAACATAGGCTAAAACAATCGAACAAAATCGAAAAAAACTAAAGAAACCAAAACACAAAACATTCACGCCAGCATGCAAAACCAAGATGTACGATCAACACCACCCCTTGCCAAAGAGACATCCAAGCAATTCTCTTCTCGATAAAAACATGAATACATGAGATCAACAATAATCCCCCTCGGATGCAATTTCCAGGCCAAAATATGTCGTCAAGTACCAACAAAAAAATGGTCCGATGTTGCGTGTTTCCATACTATTCGATCCTCACACTTTGAACAAACCACACCACGCCACTCTATCGACACAAAGGAAAACACGCACCACAGCCAATGAATAATTCCACCATACCTTATTGTAGATTATGACACCATATATCACCTAACAAACTCGCTTGATCCCCTCACACACACAATACATATACTCTTACTATACCACAAAAATAGACATCCAAGAACCAAGCAAATCTGTCTCCTCTCTCGAATATCAAAAATATCCGAAGAAGGCGTAAACACATAAACAAAATCATCCGTAAACCATATCTTATTCACCATACCATCACTTGAGGTCTTTAATTTAGTCACATATAAAATGACCATCACACACCTTTGTTGTCTCAAAAAGCGTTGAACCGATTTACGCTTCAACGCTAACCCAATCCCTCTCACATTCCATGACCACAAACTCCACGCTCTTCGCAATTATTGTCGTTCTCGCGGTTCAATCATACGCGCGATATCCTTTACAATGTCTTGTTCGTTTCCAATTGTTTTCACCCCAATCAATTTACCCAATTTCAATGTTTCCTCCGCTTCTCTTAAAATAATTTGTTTCCGGTTATAGAAGTTTGAATCTAACAAAGAGCCATTAGCAATTACCTCTGATGATTTTTGGTTTTTCTTCGGACGACCTCTACCCTTTTTTACCAGCTTCGCTTTAGCCTCACCTCGCTCACCATGCGATAAAAAACTCAGTTCGATTTTTGAAACATGCCGTAACCTTCTAAACTCTCTATTGTATTCAATTGTTTGAGCCTTATTAGCCCTAGGAACTTCTATCCTTGACCCATCAACACGTGGGCTCAATTCATCAGCTACTAGTTCTTTAGCAACTAGTTCAGCACACGATACTCCCACATTGTTTGGAAAAACATCCACCACAATATCACTCGGAAAAACATCTAGAATTCGCTGACTTTCCTCTTCACGATGGACAAAGCTTACATCTTCATCCGCCATCCAACATGCCGTGCTCATGATACGTCAATCCTCCCTCTTGTTCTCATTCAACATACGATCAATTTGGCTCGAACCCAGAGCTGAATAAGAGAAAGAATTGGGTACCACTATATCATTTGCTAACCTCCCACTTATAGACACCTTAACCAGGCTGGACATATCCATGTTCAAATCCTCAGTACTCACTGTATCTTCCGAGCAGTTCGCCGCCTCACAACTACAATCACACTTAGGGTCGACCGCTTCCTCAATTTCTGTAACGTGAATTGTGAAGACATTATCATTAATGCGCAAGTCCATTACTTCATCTATGTGTGAAATCTAGTCAGTTTCGATCTGAAATTGACATCGTTCAAACGTCGAAGGCGCCAAAGTCTCAAAGTCAATCCGTACGAGTTCGCCCCAAATCGCTACAATATTCTGAAATGTTTCTTCTGATCATCCATGAATAGGAATTCCACTTAGTGAAAGCCATACCCTTCGGACCATTCAATTAAATTTTCAAACCATGTTTTTAGACGCCTAGTCTCCAAAATTCTCTTCCTCGATTATTTATCTTCAAACATGAATAATACAAGAGATCCCTCAACTCGCATCAACGTAAAACCTATCAATTTCGCCTTTGTAATATCATTTACAAGATCCACTATTTGACTGGGTTGACGGAAAAATCCCAAAGCGCAATTCTGTAAAATTTCCTATTTATCGGCATCAACAACTCCATCCACGCATTTGCGTTTCTCTTCCACTCTAGATTTCTCTTTCACTGTGATCCGATCATCACCATCCTCATCCTTGTTAAGTCACCTCACTAGATTCCTTTTGGAATTGTTCGTATGATCATGATCATCCCACTGTTTCTGGATCTCCTTGTTTGACCTTAAATCAATGTTATCACATTTTCTTCTCAAAAATGTATCCCTAGTGTCACGGATGTATTCTCTCAAACCCGATCCGTGCGGCGTTAGCAACTCTCGACAATGCTAACAAGCCTTGATATTCCTCACAACACTTGGCTAAGACAAACACAAGAGAAGGCTAGTAGATTTACAAGTAAAGAATTTGTATTAACTTAAGTAGAAGGCTTACAAGAATGCTTTGAAGTGCTTACAATGCTCAATTCTTAGTTGAGTACAAAATGAGGGGGTGTCCCTATTTATAGGCACCCTCCTCCCTAATGGACGGCTAGGATCGTTTTGATCCAACGGTCACAAATTTGCCTCCTAAAATATCTAGCTTGGATCTACATCTTTCTAGATTACTCTACATGTGTCTATACATGTTTACATACATCTACATATATCCAAAATGTTCTAGAGAGCTCCAGGGTCTTCTGGAGTTGTCCCGAGCTTTCCCAAGCCTTCCCGAGCTCTCTCGGGTCTTCTAGGTTCTCCCGGGTGTGTCTGGAATTGGAGAGAACGTCCTGGATCCTTCTAGAACGCAATGGACCCTTCAAGATATGTGTTGGCCGTCCTAGATGCTTCTAGTGCCCTCCTTGGTGCTAGATTGCTTCAAAAGTGCCCAAGGGTGGCAAGAACCTCGGTTTGGATTTTAGGGAAAAGTGGCGGGGTGTGACACTAGTCTCCCTTTGCGCCATCATTACCTTAAATTTGTATCCATAAAGCCGAAATCGATAAAAACTGTAACGCCCCGGTTTTGGGCTCAGAAGTTTTGGGCATTGACCGGTTCGGTCAAAGTGCTGATCGAATATATAAGAGTGAATTTAGGAAAGCCTAGTTCGGGTTGCATTAAAAATATGGAAAAATGTTCTAAAATCATCTTTTAATATATAAAAGTGAACTGTGAAATCAATTTTGAAAAATGAGGTTCGGAAGGGTGACATTTTGGCTAGTGACCAAAATGTAATTTTTGAAAGTTGCGTGACTATTTTATAAAGGATTGAAACTTTGAATCTTTAAGGAGCTATTATTCCAAAAAGAGTTTCTCCAGATTTTTCTAAGATATTTTAATGCAAAATTCTGATTTTAAAAGCTTAAGAAAAGTGGAGGGAAATCATTTTTACTATTTTGTAACTAACTTTCCATTTTCTTCTAATTTTCCTTTTCTCTCATTTTCTCTCAACCCAAACACATTTCTCCAGATTTTCTCCTCTGATTTTGTCACTCAAATCACTCATTTCAACTCTCTTTTGATTCCTAATCATCACATCAACAAAACCTCTCAATTTGCAAGTTGTTTCATCAAGCTTTTTGGTTCTAAAAAGGAGAAATTCAAGTTTGGAGGTAAGAACGTCCTTCTCCTCTAAACTATCAGTTCTTTACTGAAATTCCTAAGTTCTCAATCCTTGATTTGTGATTTGTTAAAGGCTTTTCAATTGAAATCTTGATTTTGGCTTAAAATGCAAGATTTGCTTGATTTTGGTGGAATTTTCGTATGATCTGTTTAAGCAGGGTTTTGAGGTGTGTTTTTGATGTTAAATGAATGTTAAATTGATTAGAAGTTGAGGTTTAATCAATGCAATCCCGAATAGGTTGAATTTCCTAAGTTTGGCTTGAGTTTTTGGTTGTTTTTGGAGTGTCTTTGATGATCTGTTATACCTGGAGGTATAAGGATGTGTTTGTGATCATTTTGGATGTTAATTGATGTTTAAAAAATGGTTAGAAGTGATGGATCTTGGCTGGGTTAAGTTTTGGAAGTGTTTGGAGGTGATTTCGGTTGTGTTTGGTAGCCGAAATGTTGGATTTGTGATGAGCAGCGAGTTTGGTTGTGTTGCTGGTGTTTTTAATGCATAATGATGCATTAATTCTCTGTTTTTGTGTGCTTGAAACAGGGGAGTTTGATCCGTGAGCTTTAGAGGCATTGCGGAAGGTTTCAGATGCTTGGAAGGCTTGTTGGCTAGCCTTGTTTTGTGTATCGGTGAGTGAAGTTGGGTTTTCAGCTTTTAAACCAAGGTTTGAAGGTTTTGGGAGCTTAGTTTAAGTCTAAACAACTTTGCTAAGCTCAAGAGTAAGTAAATGGTTTTTCGCTCTTGGTTGTGTTGTGAATTGGCTTTAAAAGCAATTGTGTTTGATGGTTGCAATGCATGTGATTTGCATGGTTTATATTCTGTATTGAAAGTATATTTTAAGCATGGTTTAATGCTGGTTTTGAAGGCCATTTGTGAAGGATGCTCAAGGTAAGAGATCCTTGGTTTGTACATTTGAAAATGTGGTTTTGATGCATGGTGTTGCATGATGTTTCATGGCTTTGTGTAATGCTTAAAAACAGTGGATTGATGATGGTAAATGATGGTTTTTGCATATTGGTTATGCATGTGAATCATTGGACTAATGTGGTAAGTTGGTTATATTGGCAAGTGATGTAAGTGGTTCTTGGTTCTTTGATCGGATATAGTTAGCCGGCTATAGGATTGGGTGCACCGTGAATAAAGTCGCCTTGGAGGTGGAGTGGTTAAGAGTGAACCGGTAAACTCCCTTCAAGTATCCTAACGAGATGGTTAAGGTCATAATGGAGGTTGAATGCCCATTCGAGGACCTTGGTTAAGCAAAGGTTATATGGTGGTTAAAAGTCCATATATGGGAACCTTGTGCTTGTTAAGATCACAATGGTGGTGTAAAGTCCATGTGTGGATCTTGTGTAGGGTGTCCCGGATCTCGTTAGTGATGTTATATAACTACCAATCGGTGAATGCAAAGGTTGTATGGTGGTTAAAAGTCCATACATGGGAACCTTGTGCATGTCAAGGTTGTATGGTGTTTAAAAGTCCATACATGGGAACCTTGGGAAAAGTTAAGGTTGTATGGTGTTTGAAAGTCCATACATGGGAACCTTGTAAAGAGCTAAGGTTGTTTGGTGTTTAAAAGTCCATACATGGGAACCTTAGGGTGGTGAGGTCAAATGGTGTTTAAAAGTCCATTTGGAGACCTTGGATTGGTAGGGTGTATGAAGCGTGGGGGACAACGCTTGTGATCCGCGTATCCGATTGGATGTTGAGTTGAAAAGTGAAAGTGGTTGATCACTTGGAGGCCAATATAATGTTCTTGATTATAAAGAAGCATGAGATGCTTGAAAAGATGCATGGTTGCATGAAAAGTGTTAAATGCTTGTGATTGCATGTTACTTGTTAAGTTGAACAAGTGTTGATTATCATTTGGTAAATGATGCATGTGTGCATGAAATCTCTCTAATGCATTGGAGTCTTGTTAAGACTTGTTTTAAAAGGGCATGTGATGATGATGATGTTGTGGTTCATAAGTTGCCTTTGTTTAATGCATGTGTTGGATTGATTGAGTAAATGGTTTTAAAGGGTTTCTTGCTTGGAATGATTTTTCAAGTATAAGAAGGGTATGTTGTGAAATGGAAGTGTTTTCCAAGGTTTTGAATTTAACTTTGCATATGGTGTTTATGCATGGAATGGTTAAATGGATGATTTTGCAAATTGAGCTTTGAAATGGTTTTCTTAGCTTGCTAAGCTAAGGGTTGGTTTTCATGTTTGAGCAATGCATGGTTAAAGCATGTTGTTGAAAAGGGGTTTTCAAACTTTGCTTGGTAAACAAATCGAGTTGCTTTTCAAAGAGGTTTTATGACTCGCTGCATTGATGGTGTTTTGGTTTTGAGCATTCCTCACTAAGCATTATGTGCTTACGCTCCTTTTTGTCCATCAATGCAGATTCTTAAAGTTTGGACAGCGAGAAGCAAGGGATTCAAGGAGGACTCCATTTGAGATGTATGTCTCGGTGAATAGCTATAGTTAATAAAGGCAATGGGGTAGAATCTCTTGGGTTGATGTTTATGTGTTCGTATATGTCCGGACAAGGATGGTTTTATGTTTTTGATGTTGTTGGAACATGTTTTGGCTTATATGAGATGGATTTGGAGATTTTGTGTTTAAATGGTTGCTTGTGTAGGAAGCATGCCTATAGAATTGGGGCTTTTCATATATGTTGTTATATTGATGAATTGCTGATGCAAGTTTGTCTCCTATATGTTGAATTGCATGTTGGTAAAGTTTGGTGGCTTTTGGAGCATGATTGGATGATCAATTGCGTGTTTAAGCATGTCTTTTTCTGCATTATGTGCAGGGCGTTTCGGAACAGGGACTACCATTTCGGAACGGATGCCCTGAATCAGCCCAGGCGTCTGAAACGGTAGACACCGTTTCGAAACGGAAAGCATTCTACCAGCCACCTGTTTCGGTACGCGTTGCGGAACGGCCCCGCGTTTCGAAACGGGCTCTGCCAGTTTCGGAACACGTGACCGTTGGGGGCTGACAGTGGCGGTTAAATGTTTTTGGAATGTTTGCATTTTGGTCCTTAAACTTGTTTGTGCAATTGTATGAGTTTGGGATGTCCGTTTGAGCTGAAATTTGGCAGAGAAGCATGAAACCTGATTATTTTTAAGTTGGTAACTTAAAATCTGGTTAAGTCCTTAAATTTTTCAGAATTTACAATTTGGTCCCTGTTTGATCTCTGATGTTTATGATCTTTGAGTATGTTGTTGTGTGATCACATCTAAGGTTAACGTGCATCTAGACAAGATTAAAAAGAAAAAAAAAGGTCGTTAATCAAGGTTGACTTTCGGGTTGACTTTGGTTTTCCCCGTGTGACTTTCTTAATTCGGGTCAACCGTCTGGGCCGGGTTAAGGGGGTTACAAAAACGCTCTATGATTCGATTCACATCTGCCTTTGACCCCAAACATACAAATCTGAATTTGGTTCCATCTCTCGCTCTCTTTCTTGGTAAAAACACATCCATAACCACTCCATGTCTATCAAAAACTTGTTAAACGCCTTGCCAGTGTAGTTGCTCCAGCAAGTTTGATACAAAAATCGTCCAAACTTTTTGAATCTGATTTCCCGAGCTCGTTTTCCTCACCATTAAGGTTGCGTGCGCGCCTCTAATTCTTACTTGAAATTTCAATTGTGCACTCAGTTTTATTCAAAAATATTCACAAACACATGGTGTGCACACATCAAATCCATTTTAACTTCTCATTAGAAATATTATCTTCATTAATTAGAGTTTAATGCATTATGTACTTCTTATGCCTATAAATAGATGATCCAATGAAGGCGTTGTATAGACTTGAATATTGATAATAATACAAATCTCCCTCTTGTTCTCATCTCTCTGCTCTTTCATTTTCTGTTCTTTATTCTTGTCATCGTTCTTCTTTATTTTATTTACATGTATGATTATTTTTCCTATTTATTATAAGATAACTTTTTGATATTCTAATAGTAGAATTAAAAATTTACAACCAACAAGTGTTAGGTGCATTGGTAAGGCACATTGCACTCTCAAGGAAGAGATATGAGTTCAATCCTTGGAGACGACATTATTGGAAGGGACAGTTGCGCACCCTGAACATGAAACGTAAGACGAACATGCATATTACCTAAAAAAAATTTACAAGCCAGATTTAACACCTTATTGCATGTTATTATAAAAATAAAACATATCATAGCATCGTAAATTCACTTTTTTATTCAAACCACTAGTATATGAAATAAAAATCTGAATTATATAAAAATAAAGACAATGTAAATAATTATATCTACACCTTAAAATCAAATGCATTAATTAATTTAATTGGGACAAAATTATAAAAGAGAAAGGAAAAAGGTCAATAGAAAATTTATCCCTAGATTTAATAAAATTCGAATTTTGTTTTTTGAATTATAGAACAATTTTAAAATTTATATGTAAAAGTCAACACAATTTGGAGCAGATAGTTAAAGACTCATGTTGACATTCAATCTCTTCCCCTAGGTTCTAGTCTTAGTAGGAGAAAATATCTCCTCCTTCCCCTAGGTAGTAATTGTTCAAAAAAATAGGCTTAAGGGTACCAAAAGCCCCTAAACTTTAAAATAATCAATTAAGCCCTTAATGTTTTTTTACACTCAATGTCACCCTCAAACCTTAAAATTTAACCAATCCAACCCTTTGACCGACAGAATCCGCCATTGACCGACATAATCTGTTAAATTCTTAAACATGGGCCGTTTATATGCCACATCACCTGCCAAATATTAAACATTTATTTATAAAGTAATGACGTGGATTAAAAACGCTGACGTGGATTAAAAAATATTGAAAAAAAACAAAACGCTTATTAAATCCCACTCGCGTCTTCCATAATCAGAAAACTCTTAGAAATAAAAAAAACTTAAAGAAAACATAACCGATCGTTTCTTCCTTAATCAGAAAATTAATTCGCTCAAAAAAATTCTTGAGAAAAACTGATAATCGCAAAATCGATCTTCTACAACTTCCTTGAAATCAGAGCATTGTGGGTAAAGATTGAAGTTTTAAATTGAAAACTGAAAATCATTGGAAGCGAACCGTTCAGAGGAGAAAAATTGGTAGATTTTTTTCTTTAATCTATATACTTTTATTAGTTTATTTGTTTTTTTTAGACCCATTTATAGTTTGTGGATGAAATTTTTTTTTATTTTCTAGTGGTTACCCGAGACAGTGTTGAAAGCTTTTCGAGAGAAGAATATTCTTGAAGATACAAAGTTGCTACAGATATATTATTGTTTAATAACATATTGTCTCTTTCTAGTATATTGTTTAATGGTATATTTGAATATTAAAGTGAAAAGGTGTTAACCCATTGTGATGAATCTTGTCTTTTTCTACTTTATTGTTTCTGATATTTTAAATATGTTAGGAATATTGGTTATTTTTAGCATTGCAATAGTATATGAATATGGTGCTTGTGTTTTGCAGAATGAGTGAGTCAGTCTATGTGCTACAATATTTTCATGGTGGAATATTTAAGACTACCCTAAAATTTGAATATGTTAACGGCTCTTCTGAAAAGTTATTTTCTAACTAATGATACTAATTTTTTTTACTTTACTGATTTTCACTAATGTTGCAGGTGCAAAGAAATGAAAATGTGAAATTTTCTGCAACACATGATTCTATAGGCCAAAGAATCATGGAGTCTACCTCAAGTCAGGCTCATCGTCTAATAACAGGAAGCATGGCCAGCAACTGTATACATGGTTAACCTTCCAAGAAAAGAAAAAGGGTGGCTGGTATTGGTTTGTATACCAATCTAAAAATTAGAGAACAAATTTTTAGTGTGTGTCCCAAATATCTATAAATATAATATTATTGTCTTTATTCATATATTTGACTGTTGATGTTAACTTTATTTTGTTGTAGTCTGGTCTGAATTCTGAAAGGATTGTTACACCCCCTACTACTGCCCCAAAAAAGATTGGAGCTTCAACATCTCAATTTGATCACACATGAAAAGGTCCTAGGTTGAGCTGGAAAGAGAAAAAGGCTACCACAATAAGGCAACTTCAACAAAAACATTCTGATACAAGAAGGAAGCATCCTCAAACAAGAACGACCCAATGAATGTTATTTTCTATGATTGACTGCTAGTATTTATTTTGTTGTAGTTGAAGTTAGACCTAGAAGGGTTCTATAACTTCTTGAACTTTATTTTGAAATTAAACTAGACCTAAAAACACATCTTTATAAAAGTAGCTTTTTACCTTTAACATTATGTTATTGAATGTTTATTTTGGTAAAGCTAGGGGTGTTCAAACAATCAACACTGTAAATAGTAGTAAAAATTAAAAAATGTTAGTAGTAAACAATAAACATTGTCTTACACCGGTGTAAGTCAATTCTTTAATTTACTAAACAATCAACATTGTCTTACACTGGTGTAAGTCAGTTCTTTAATTTACTAAACAATCAACATTGTCTTACACCGTTGTAAATCAGTTCTTTAATTTACTAAACAATCAACACTAACTTACACCGGTGTAAATCAGTTCATAAACAGTTACTTTTGTGTTTAACCAATATTGTTCATGTTCCATTAAACAAGATTGTTCACAATCCTTAATCCATTCATAAAAATACATATTGAACATTCAAACCTTAAAACCATAAACATGTTCTACAAAATTGTTCACAAACCTTAATTCATTCGTTAAACCACAAAATACATAGAAATTTCTACAAAAACTATTAAATGTCAAGATTCAACATCTTTATCTTTTGTGTTTAACCAATGTTGTTCATGTTTTATTAGCAATCCTTAATCCTTACACTAAACAAGAAAATACATATTTAACATTCAAATATTACAGTTCATAAAAATACCAAGATTGTTCACAAATCTTAACCCATTCATTAAACCACAAAATACATAGGAACTTCTACAAAAACAACTAAATACCAACATTCAACATCTTTGTTCACAAAAAGCATGGTTTTGCATTAAACCAAACTCCTTACAACTCATAATCAATAAGGCTAACCTAAGACATAATCATTAATACAAATATTACATATATTATTCAACCAAATATCATCCTTACAAAATATAAAAAATTTTCTTCCTAAATGTATGAGCATGTTCGATAGCTAAAACCAGTTGTTTCTGCATCAATTTCAATTTCAGCTTCATTTGTTGAACTTCCTCATTAGGTCGACTCACTTTCTTTAACTCATCATTTTCTTTTTTCAATTTGTATACAAGAAATTTTGTTCTATCAGACATATCTTCATCACACCACCTAAAAAAATTACAGTTAGAATTTTTATAATTTGGACAACCGAAGAACCTTCTTTCAACATTTTTCTTTTTCATGTTGTCCACATACGACATTTTAGATCGCAATAAAAAACACAACTTCTCCTTAGTTTGATGAACTAGAAGAGATCGTCATCCTCAAAACTTGTATTTCTCAATAATGGCGATAGACGCGAGATGTGATAGAGAGATAACTGATTAGGAAAAAATGAAATTTGAATACTTACATATTAAAATCTTGCAATCAAGCTAGAAGAATTTCACGATATGCAAGAGAGAAAAAATCAAAAGGGGTGTTCTCTAAACTTGCAGGTTTCACTTTCTGGATTTCAAGTTTTGAAAGGATATACTGTTAGGGTTAGGATTTAATAAGTGTTTTGTTTTTTTAATATTTTTAATCCACGTCATTAGTTTATAAATAAATGTTTAATATTTGGCAGGTGATGTGGCATATAAACGACCCATGTTTAATAATTTAACAGATTTCATTGGTCAATGATGGATTCCGTCGGTCAAAGAGTTTGATTTGTTAAATTTTGAGGTTTGAGGGTGACATTGAGTGCAAAAGAACATTAAAGGCTTAATTGATTTTTTTTAAAAAATTCAGATGCCTTTGGTACCCTTAAGCCAAAAAAATATAAATAAAAAAATAACCAGTTAACTTATTCCGATAGATATATTAAAAAATAATATTATAGATAACCATTTAAATGACGTTTAATTAATGTTCATTAGCTCTTATCAAATAAATAATGTTCATTAATACTTTAACCGGCCGAATAAATAAATACATATTTGTATTAAACCTACTTAATGACATTATATTTTTTTTGTTGTCAATGCTTTGTTTTGACTAATTCAAATCGACTCGCATCGTGCACTTGACTTTAGTGGGTGAATCTTACGGCGTAAATTTTCTAAATACACAAAGACTCAAACTCAAAACATTCTTAAGCGATAACAAACTGCTTAGTGCTTACCACTTGGACCAACTCCGCTTGTACTTGATAACATTATATTACAGGTGTGTGATGGAACTCAAATAATATTATCAAATTAAAGAGAAACATTTATTCATATTAATATAAAATTAATTATTTTATAAATTAATTTATTTTTCATCAAATCTATCGCTAGATCTGGTAATAGTGCACTAATCATCATAGGCGTGAAATTTGATTTGATTCCACACATTTCATTTACATCAATAAAAAATATTTTTTAACATATCTAATATTTCAGTTTTATTACAAACAAATGATTAAAAATTTTAAGTTATTCAGAAATTAGTATACATTATATATAAATAAAATATAAAAAACTAGTATACATTATATATAAATAAAATATAAAATGACTAATATTTGATACACTGCCAGTGTAAAAAAATTTATACAAGCATATCTATTTTCAAGTCTAAATATAAAATCTAAATTTCTAACATTAAAACCCTAAAAGACTAACCACAATCCCTAAATATTAAACCCTAAATTCTAGTCATAAATATTAAATTCTAAACCTACAACCTAAACCCCTAACCTCTAAACCTTAAACTAGAACCCTAAACCTCTAAATAATCCTGCTTGTAGAAACTTTGTTTACCACCGCCAATGTATAAGATAATAATGCAATATAAAATATAAATATCAATTTTTTAATAAACAGAAATAGAACATTACTAAGATAATCAAATAGATGTCATTTAAATACACGATGTCAAATTTAAAGTTTAGAAAAAAAAAGGTAAGAAAAAGAGAAAACATACTAAAATTATAAAACTAAATGAATTTTACATTGTGTAATAGGTGGATCCTAAATATATATATAGGTTTATCATATCATACAATAACAATGATTTTTTTTTTACAAATATGCCTAAATTCACTTTAAAAACTAAAATTTAAATTCTTAACTTTGAAACCTTAAAGCCTAAATCTTATCTCTTAAATTTAAACCTAAATTTTGACCCAACATCTTAAATTTTAACCCTCAAAATCTAAATCTCTAAATATTAAACTGTAAACTAGCACTTGAATCCGCTTATAATTTTTTTCACTAACTGTGCATAAAATATTTCCATATATATTAAGTGCATATATGTTTGTTAATTAAAGAAAAAGAAATTAGAGCATGTAAATTTTGACCTGGAAAACCAGCCAAAATTATATACTATTTTATAGCTAAAGCCTAAATGTTAAAAACAGATTATATAGTTTATATATCGCCAATTTCATATTAAAAAGAAAAGAAGAGAAAAGAAAAAAAAAACAGAAAATTAACAGCTTGAAGAAGAAGAAAAACAATCATAAATGCCTGGCTTTCCCGTGTACGCCGCTCTTCTTTCCGGACTCTCCGATGAATATATATATGAACCCTTGCCCTTGAAACGACATGACTATTGCTATCTTCTTCCACGGCAGACCTTACGCCGGCCGGCCGACGTCGACGGTGGAAGGGCCCTCATCAGTCAACCACACAAAGGGAAACTTCAGAAACTCTAAATTTTCCGGAAAGAAAGTACTTGGAATTACTATAACCGAACTCTTTTAAGCAAGCCATTACATTCATCTTCTTCATAATTTTTTCTGGGATTAATCTGAAAAGAACAAGAAAACAGCAAAAGATAATCAAATGACAAGAAAAAGTATGAAGAGATTGTATAGGAGTTACCAATGAATATATACATACATACATACATATATATATAATATTAAGAGAAGTAGGAAAAAGTGGAAGGGTGTTCCCAAGAAGATGACAGCGTTTCGCGTTAATGTTGTGTGTTTTCAAATGCAAATTACATACAATTATAAAAAAAAAATAAGAATATTATATATGAAAACAGGTATGGATAGACATGAAAATTTAAAATTCTTAAATGATTTAGGATATTTTTAGAATTTTTTTTATATATATTTTTTATTTTCACCCCTTAAAATTTTATAAATTTACACTTAAACATTAAATTATGTGTCCGTCCATGTATGAAAATATTGAGAAATAATAACAATGTATTATATAGTATTAAAATTTATATAAATATATAATATTTAATCTATTAATTGATTAATCTAAATCGAATATTATAGATGTCCGTTATAAAAATAATCTCTCAACTTATTTTATAATATAATAATTTAAGCTTATAGTAGTAGTGTATGAATTATTATTTTCATAAAAGGGTGGGACAAAGAAGTGAATAAGAGGGCAGGGCATTTTTTGTTTCACACGTTGGGGTGGTACCTTTTGTCATCCCTATGCAAATCGAATATATAAAAAATATCAGTCAATGTATTTTTAAGTGTCCCTTTTAATGACTTTAATGGTGTTAGGTTTGGTTTTTCTCTCTTCCATACTTTTGCCTTGATTTAGGGAACAATGTTGTTGATCCATGGTTTTGAGTTTTCACAAGACCATTATATTTTTAATACATAATACTAAATGTAAATTATATTTCAAGAAATGTAATTTGAAAGAAGAAATGGTTTTTACTAATAATTGTAGTTAATTTAATTTAATTTTTTTATAGTTTATGTTTATTTTATGGTCTATGTGTGAGATTTATGGTTCTCATTCTCAACAATGTCGTTTCTAAGATTCATATCTTGTCATTGCACCCAACCCTTGTTGATAGTTAATTTATTTTTTGAACAATGACAACCATATTTTATTAAATAACAATAAAAGGTATTGCAAATCCAACACACCAAAGAGAGAAAATTGGAGATTAAGTCAACCAAAAAATTCATACAAAAATAAAATGTGAAATCCAGAGGTGCAAAGAAAAGCAACATTTCTCCTGAGATTGACGTACATCATCAAAGAACCCAGAAACCTTCATGAATTTTCTTGTCTCTAACCAATCGATGCGCTTTATGATTTGAAAAAAAAGAGTGGCGAATAAACCAAACTATCAAGCAGATTGCTCTGTTACACAGTTCTAATTACATCAACAAACAATCACCAAAGGGAATCAATCTTTCTATGACCACCAGGAAAACCAAATGAGAAAAGAAGCGTCGCGAGGATCTCTGCATGAGCACCAAACAATCGTTACGGTATGCGAAAATCATGCCAAACGACAGAAAAAACGTACCACAAAGGCAGAGAAAAAAGTACCACAAAGACAGATGAAAAGCGTGCGACGAAGGTAGAGAAAAAGTGTACCAAAAGAGAAGACATTCTTATTAAAAATTGAAAAACTCAAGAAAAAATAGTGTATAAAAAAGCAAGTAAAATAATAAATATCGGTGGTCAACGACCAATACTAAGACAAATATCATCGCCGGCCAAATAAAAAAAAAAGATGAAAGCTCTTGCGGCGATAGAAACTAGAGAGAAAATACTTACGGCTAGTTGGTAATTAATTTTATTAAATAAATAAGAAAGTGATGCAATAAAGTTATAAAAGGAATCTACAAAAATTCAAGTAGATTAATCACATTAATCGATCATTTGCCTTAAAATCATCAAAGTTCACAAACTATCACACCAAAGAATAAAATAGGACCATATAAGGAAATGATGAAAACCCAATCAAACAACTCAGAAAAATGATAGCTACAAGCAAACACAACTATTACCAGTGAAGGATAAACACTATCAACGTTCAACACTAATATCAAAATGCATATAACAAGGATTACACGTTGACAAACAAATTTTATTACAACTCAATTATATCTATCTTTTAACGATTGTGAGTATCCCATCAATATGAGAGAACTGATTCGAGAGTTCAAATTAAGGGTAGATTTATTTTTCACTGCAATCCCCAAACCTCAGTTAGGGCTGCAACATTTGTTTTTAAAAGTTGAAAAAATTAGTTGTCGGTAAACGCCTGTTTTGACACTAAAAAAGGCGGGCAAACGCCTGTTCGACGATCAATGTTGGATGTTTGGCTAGAAAAAAGTGTTGGACAAATGCCTGTTTGAGCCGCTAAACTCAACCAAAAACGCAGCCTAAAGATAACCAAATAAACATTAATTGAAGAGACGATGTCAGATTTGACCCTAGAAAGAGAAAACATGTTGCAATAGTAAAAACATTACTGCAAAAGCAGAGAAAAACACCCTCTATTTCACTAGAAAATGGATAGTTTTTTTAGCGAAGAAAACAAAAAAAAACACATAAACATAAAATTAAGGGTAAAGTGCACAAATAGTTATTAAACTAAGTAAGAATAATTTTTTAGTAATTGAAGTAGCAAAATGATCATTAAACTTATCAAATTATTATAAAATGACCATTGAACTTATTGAACTGTTACAAAATACTCTTTAAATTTAGTGTAAACTACACTGGCAGTCACCCAACTATCGTTTCATTCCTATTTTAATCACCGAACTATTTTTTTGGCAAAAACGTTACTAACGTTTACTTTTGCTCCTAATTTGGTCATCCTCCGTTAAATAATTAACGGAGCTGCTGAGCTGGAATTACTAACGGCTATATTTTAAATTTTTTACCTTTTTTTTTCATGTCAGCACATACACACACGTGACTTACCTTTCTTTTTTTATTTATGGGTTAGAAACCCTTATTTTCTATTCTATCATTATCTCTTTCTTTTCTTCTTAAAACCTAATCTTTACTACCTTTGTCCACTATTAGCGTCTCCTTCCACGAAAATAAGGGTAAGAAACATGTTGTTACCGGAAATAACATATGTTTAAATTATTCTTCTGGATTCGATTTTTTTCTAATCAAGCACACGTCGGTTTTACTGGGGAGTTTGATAGCTTCCCTACCAATTAAATTCAACCCAGTGCCCATGAAAGAAAATCCACGTCGGCAGTCAAAAGTTTACGGCCATCATCATCGCCAAACCTCAAAAAAAAAAAAACTTGGTCAAAGTCTTCCAAACCCATTTCTAACAACTACCGAGTCCAAGGAAATGGCATCTATATAAGCTTCACCAATTCACTCTCAAATCACCTACTCCGCAATATGCAGTTGACCTTTGAGAAACAAACTACACAAGGTTTAGAAACTCCGGGAACGGCCGGAGGCGCGACGGAGGAGAATTGGAGTCATGGAAGGAATTACATGGCGACGGTGTCTTCGTCGTCTCCTAGACCTCGACGGTGTACGTGTTTGAACCAACCGGGTTCAGCACCGTGTAGCAGGCATGGTTACATGTTGCCAAGGCAGAGCATGAGGAGATACAACGGTAACAAATAGATAATAAGGAGGGCTATAACTCCACCCAACCGAAAGATGACACTACGGTGGTGGAACTTCCGGCCAATACCAAGCAGGCTTTCTAACATGTCCGTGGCTTAAGTTGCAGGTTTTGTTTTCTACCATAGATCGAAGAATATAATTAGAGCGTATATGTAAATGATTTGATTGTGTTGTCTGAAATTTCAACGTGTTTTTTGTTTTAAGAGGAAAAGAAAGAGATAATGATAGAATAGAAAATAAGGGTTTCTAACCCATAAATAAAAAAAAGAAAGGTAAGTCACGTGTGTATGTGCTGACATGAAAAGAAAAAGGTAAAAAATTTGAAATATAGCCGTTAGTAATTCCAGCTCAGCAGCTCCGTTAATTATTTAACGGAGGGTGACCAAATTAGGAGCAAAAGTAAACGTTAGTAACGTTTTTGTCAAAAAAAAATAGTTCGGTGATTAAAATAGGAATGAAACGATAGTTGGGTGACTGCCAGTGTAGTTTACCCTTAAATTTATTAAAAATTATTATTATTTTATAATATAAAGCGTTTTCAATGCTCAAGAAAATTATTTTTGTTCAGTTTTTTTGACCATAAATATACTTTACTCAAGAATTTAAGAGAGAGAAAAAACCCAACAAAGACCATGATAAAGCATGGTCGGGAGGGTAAAAATAAAATATAAAAAATCTAGAAAGAAAAGAGTAGAAAGAAAACCTAAAACTTAAAGTTTTATTCTTCTGCCAATGATTGTATAAATCTAATAAGTTTCATATTCGAACTCAATGAGAGACTTCGGTGTTTTAAAGTTAAACATACGCAATTTAAATTGTGCGTTGTAAAAAGATAAAAAAATATAATTACCTCGTAATATTAAAAAATAAGTTTCATATTAATCCATTTATTATTTTCACACGCCCATCCTCCAAATTTGACCATTTTTTCGTTCACAACATTTGACGTTCTTTCCCTTTCTTTTTCCCAATACTGTTCGTGCTTCGGAATCTACCCTTTGAAATAAAGAACATGTACAAAGTCTAGAAAAAATCCTAGAAATTTGGGGAGTTGTTAAAGGGAATCTTGTCATTGTCTAAGGAATAAATTATTTTGATAATCTAATATAATTTAATGTATTTTTATTTTTTTATATTCTATTTAATTCTAAAAAGTTTAAGTTCATAATTTTTTAACAATATTGTCGTTTGTAGAGTTAGATATACTTTATTATTATACCCAGCAATTATTAATAATTTGTATTAATATCTTCATGATTATTAAGTTAATTGATACTAACTATAATTTTTTGTAACATATATGTGATTAGTTGATGACCATATGTTATCAATGTATATATGATAGAATTTAATGTCACAAAACAAATAATATTAAAATAATAAAGTTATAAAATTTAAATCTTAAAAAATATAGTTATACAGACAATTATTTCTTTTTACCATTTCGAATAAAAATAGAAAATCATTTATAATATCACAATCTCTAAGATTGCATTTATAATTAGAATAAAAGCATGCCAGAACATAAATAATTGAATAATTTGAGGGAGAAACTTTATATTAGATTAAAGGTACGTAGGTAGTACATAACATAGGCCAAACTTCATGGGATTTTAACCTTTCAGCCATTTTATTACTATTTACTACACATTTTCTTCTTGTATTTTATATATGTAAGTTTTCCTATGGATCGGCTTCATCGTCATATGAATAGTTGACGTTCCCAACACTACCTCAATATCCGCCTCCGCTGCCACCACTACCACCGCCACCACCACCTTTCCCTCCTCCACCTCCATACCCGCCGCCACCACCTTTCCCTCCTCCACTTCCTCCACTGCCACTACCACCTTTTCCTCCTCCGCTTCCTCCACTGCCACCTTTTCCCCCTCCACTTCCTCCACTGCCACTACCACCTTTTCCTCCTCCACTTCCTCCACTGCCACCTTTTCCTCCTCCACTTCCTCCACTGCCACCTTTTCCCCCTCCACTTCCTCCACTGCCGCTACCACCACTTCCTCCTCCATGTCCGCCGCCACTTCCACCGCTTCCGCCACCATGCCCGCCGCCGCTTCCTCCGCCATGTCCTCCACCGCTTCCGCCACTTCCTCCATGTCCACCACTGCTTCCTCCGCCACCATATCCACCACCCCCACTTAGGACACCGCCATGTCCTCCCCCGCCACCATATCCGCCACCTCCTCCACCGTGTCCTCCGCCATGACCGCCACCTCCTCCACCGTGTCCTCCGCCATGACCGCCACCTCCTCCACCATGTCCTCCGCCATGACCGCCACCTCCTCCACCATATCCTCCGCCACCATGTCCGCCTCCTCCACCATATCCTCCGCCACCATGTCCGCCACCACCTCCACCATATCCTCCGCCACCATGTCCGCCACCACCTCCACCATATCCTCCATGATTAGTTCCTAGGTCCTTCACCTGGTCTGGCTGGTTATTGAATTTGAACTCATTAGCCACGACCTCTGCACCGACAAAAACACATTTCATCAAATATCGTCACCTATTTAACCGAAAAAAAAACATTTTTTCCTGAAATAACAATTAACCATTAAGATGAAAATGATTTTAATATCCATTGACTATTGGAAACGAAATCGTACCCGAAAAACTGCAACACCTACAACCACCATAGTGGCTACAACAACGGTATCGGCAATAATACTTGGCGTCCTCCACCTCACCCACTCCCACTGCTTCCACACAAAAATGTTACACACACACATCAATACGTTTAACATTATTTTACGTGAAATCTTAAGATAAAATAATTCTAAACGACCTTTGACCTTGTAAAAATAAATGGATGCAAACCTTTGGTAGTTCCATCTTTGGAATCTTCAGAAAATGCAGGAGCAGAGAAGGAAATGAGTGCAAGCAAAATAAACAGCTTCAGCTTCATGTTTGGTTTTTGTGTTGGCATGCAAATGCAGCGTGGGGGTTTATTTATAGTGCAAGTAGCAGTGTAGCACCGAACAGCAGAGACGGTTGGAAGCGGTGCGAGGCAGGTGAGTCGATGTTCTTGGGATTCGGATGAGAGCCATGTGGATTGTGGAGTTGAGATCAGGTTTAGATAACTTTGAACAATGCTGCTGATTTTGCTTACTCCATCTCTTTTGTTTTCAGGGTCAAACTTTGCTCATCTCATCGTTTTCAAAAATATGGATCAGCTCCACTGCGATCTGTACTCTTTTCGTTGCGCCACATCGCCCACCATTCCCACATATATATTTTGTATTTTTCATTTTTGGAACTCATTCATCAAAGGATATTAAATCTTAAACATATTCGATCCTTTATCCTTTCCTATATTACATCACAACTGTTACGAATTTATGTATCATCACAAAACAAGACAACGAACGTAGTTCGACCTTGATTATCTTTGTGAATAATAGAAACAATAATATACTATAAACGTAGATATCACGAAGAGTATAAATACATGATATATAGCTCATGTATCATAAAATTTGGTATATCCAAAATATTTTTTCAAAGGATAAATATTTTATACACAGGCGGTGAAAACTGAAAGTTTCAACAAGCGCCTTAGTTTTAGGGTATAGGGAGTTAATTTAGGGTATATGAGTTAGGTGTAAGGGGTTAGAATTTAAGGATAATTGTTTCAATTTAAGGTTTAGAGTTATAATTTATGGTTTATATGTTAAAACCTAAATCCTTACCATATTACCCTAAATACTAAACCATAACCTATAAACCCTAAATTATAACCTTAAACCTTAAATTGAAACAATTATCCCTAAATTCTAACCCCTTACACCTAAACCCTTAAATGTATACCCTAAACTAACTTCCTATACCCTAAAATTAAGGCGATTGTGGAAACTTTCAGTTTCCACCGCCTACGTATAGAATATTAATCCTTTCTCAAAATTCCTACAATACCTTTTCTACAACATAGCTGCAATATTTGCGGAGATTATAAAAAAATTATACTTCTTCAAAATAATTTTTTAATTAAAATTTTTTGTCTTTATGTAACAAAAAATATATCAATTGAAATAAACGTAACCATTATAGAAATTTTTTATTAGTAATATGCATTGAATGTTCCAATATTACAAAATATAAAGAGTTTAATAGTATCTTTCTTTACTAGTAAAGGCCTATCAAAAGAAAAACAAAAAGGAAGAAATCAAATATTTTAAGAGAAATGTAATAATTTTTCTATTGAATAATGTCGAGACACGAGACACAAATATGTCATTACAGTATCAACATATAATGTGTAGTTAGATTCGGGTCGACTTAAATTGTACTGTAGAATCAACTTTCAAAGTTTTGATGTTATAAATTTGATCCGAGTGTAATTTAAGTTTTATTTTTAAAACTTGAATCATTTTTAACTTAACCGAGTTTGAATGTAATTTGAATTAACCGAGTTTGAATGTAATTTGAATTCAATGTTTTTATAATATATATTAAGAAAACTCAATAATTACTCGAATCAAATATTAAAAGTCGACAATAAGCTAGATAATTTTTTTCCTAGTGAAAATCTACTTCAAAACGCAAATGTCTCATTTGCACCCTCATAGCATGTGACTAATCTAATCAATCTCATCTAGGAGGTAATGTCTAATGCACGTTGTTTATATGTATCAAACATAGTGACAAAATGCTCACAATAAGCTTAAATTTCAAGTTTTTTTTTTGAAATATTTTGTTTATTAAAAAATATTTTTAAAACAATATTTAAAAAATCACTGAAGTGTGTTTTATAGTAGACATATTTTTTTGTGAATTGTTGGTTTGGTCTAAATATGTCATTGTTAGATGGAAACTGCCAGTCAACCGACGATCAACGGTTGATGTTGACTAGACTTGCCACATGTTAAGATCTGCTGAAGTGTCAGCATCATATTCACTACGTGTTAACATCATATTCGTCATGTGTCACCATCCGATTCAGCCACGTGTTTTAACGCATGACAAATCCAGTTAGAATCAGTCGTTGATTGACAGTTTTTATCCAACAGTGGTATATTTGAACCATTTTTTTGTGAATTGTTGGTTTGGTCTAAATATGTCATTGTTAGATGGAAACTGCCAGTCAACCGACGATCAACGGTTGATGTTGACTAGACTTGCCACATGTTAAGATCTGCTGAAGTGTCAGCATCATATTCACTACGTGTTAACATCATATTCGTCATGTGTCACCATCCGATTCAGCCACGTGTTTTAACGCATGGCAAATCCAGTTAGAATCAGTCGTTGATTGACAGTTTTTATCCAACAATGGTATATTTGAACCAAATTGAAACAGTGAAGGATTATTTGCTCCAAAAAAAAAGATAACAGACCAAATAACAAAACATGAAAACGTTAAGGGACATCTTTTGTCATTTTGCCTAAAAATAAGTTACATTTCAGCTTTGAACGAGCTTTCATATTGTGTTTTAAGTTAATTGTTAAAGTAGATTGAATCACGAATTAATCAAATAAAAAATATACACTCGTCCAAAAAATTTGTCCATTTTATGTTTTAAAGTTGTCTCATTTAAAATTTTCCATTGAAAAACTCAAGAACTTTTATCAGATACATTTCTTTTTCTACTTTTTTTAGTTTTTCAACAAAAATAAACTTTAACTTTTCAAGGATGAAATTGTTACTTTAATTATTTTATAACACATCTCTTACACGGTGTATTGATCACTGATCACAATATGGTCTTTAAATTTTTTTTCTTCTTAAAATATGGTACAAGAAGAATTTTTTCCAGATCTATGGTGATTTACTGTTCAAGTTAAAAGTTGGAGTGCTTTCTATCCGACTTTGAACAATATTTATCTAAAAAATAGGGTAAACTACACTGGGGTCACCCAACTATCACCATTTTCCTATTTTGGTCCCTCAACTATATTTTTCGTCAAAATCGTCCCTTCCGTTATATAATTCTCCTGTTTTGGTCCCGTCGTTAAATACCTAACGGTTTAGTTGACTTGGCTTATTTTATATTTTCTCTAATTTCCAGGTCATTTATTTATTATCTAATTTATGTTGTGATCTGGCTCTATAAAAGGATGTGGTGATTAGTTAAAGGGTCATAACCCTAATTTTTCCCTTGTCTCTCTTTTCTTTTCTTCACTTTGAAAGTGTAGAACCCGTATTTTGTCCGTGGTGTTTACTATATTAATAATAAGATATAAATTAAACCGGATATATATAAATAAATCCAAAATAATTAAATAAAAGGCCCAAATCTGTTACAAAGCCAAAATTACAACTGTCCACAACTCATTACAGCTCATACCCAGCCCAACAAACACAAAAAATCTTTCGACTCATTTTGTGTTTATGTTTCCTGCTTAAAGTCGAGAACCAATGGACACATGGCAGACCGCTATTGGTTACATCCATTTCACACGGATTGCAACCCGCTAGCATCGCCAATGAAGCAAGATGACGTCACAACACGTCAACCTATAAAAGGAAGAGAGAGTAAGTGGCCGACATAGACATAAATGAGCAATAATTACGAGATTAAAAAAGGGAAAGAGAGAGGAAGTCGAGGAGTCTTATCAGAGAAGGGGAAACGTCGCCGAAATACTGATCGGACATCGTTGACCGTCACTGAAGTTTACCGAACCAAAGTCACGCTACAAAGGTATAACTCAACCTTAGTTTTCTTTCCGTTCCTGCACACAAAATGTAAACAAAATCAAAATATGCCTAGATCTACAAATCCAGTAAAGGAAATCGGAAGCAAAAAACAGTAAAACACCAGATTTGACTTTGCATGTCTCAAGAGTTGAAATAGAAAGATAGATCCAAAGCGAAATAGGCCGAAACGTAAAAAAAAGAGAGAGAAAACGCGTGACTTATCTTTTCCGAATGTTGTCAAAACCGAAAGGAGTGTTGTTGAACCGATGACGAAGATTTTTCGCGGTGAGGGAGTAAAAAATGAGTGGGAGAGTGTCTGAGAGACGATAGTTAGGCTTAGGAAACAGAGAAGAATGGTGGATTCAGTCGAATCCGGGTAGATCTAGGCTTAGGTAAGGGTAGATCTAGGGTTTTCCGGTAAAAAATGGATTTTTTTAGAATTAGACTCGGGATGGGGCATTTATAGAGTAAGGGGTGCGACGTCGTTTTGAGAGGCTGGTTAAAATGACCCGCGTGTTTTTGAGTCAGATCCGGATATGGGGCCGCAACCAGATTTGCGACCCGGTAGTCGGTCCATGTCGTTTAGGGCCGAACCGCTAGAGCTGAACTGTTTGGTCTGGACATGTTTTAAGGATTTGGGCCGAATTAATAGGCTAGGGTTTGAAATTTTAATAGATTTAGACTTGGGCTCTCCAGTTCCTCTTCTTTTACATTTTGGTCACTTAAAAATTGTAATTCAGCCTTTATGTTTTGAATTCAATTCAATTCAGTCCTGCCTCAGTGTTAATTGTTTTATTTAATTGTTTAAATTAAATTGTATGCTTGCATGTTTTAAACACCATATAGTATATTGTTTAAGGATTTAAATCACATGCCTAAAATAGGATTAGAGCCATAGTATAGTTTACTTAATCACATAATTAAATAGGAAAAGCCATTATAGCAAATAAATGAATATTTGAAACATTATTAGAATGTTCAATATTGGTTAGTATCACATTGAAGAGTGATGTTAATTAATGAATATTCCGATGAAAGTTTCAATGTTTCATTTTAACCTAGAAAATAGAAATAATATGCAATTAGATTAATTAAAACTAAAATATGATAATTAATTAGAATAACCTTAATTAGGAATATTATTACTTTTGGATTCATTAAAGGTAATGTCCAATATTATTTTGGATATTATCAATTATGTCCAAAAAGTAATAATATTCATAGATTATTAATTAAATAAATTGATGGAGCCTAATTAGGGTTTACTTAAATTGGAAAGATAATAATTTGCCATGGATTAAACCTTTTGTGTTGAGGTACATTTTGAATATAAATTGAAGTGTCCTAATGTAACTGGACGTTTCATAGTTATATTCATCCAAAATGTATTTTCTTACAAATGGATACCCCATTTGAAATAAAATTCATTTTACAATTAAAAGAATTAATTAAATTCAAATTAATGTCCAAAATACCAAAATGCCACGTGTAATTAATAAGGTACCGATAACGGGCGTTTGTAGGGGGTGCTAACCCTTCCCTACACGTAATCGACTCACGAACCCGAACTTTTCAATAAAAGAATCTCTGGTACGTTTTTATGGTGTCCGACCTACCAAAGTGGTCGGTGGCGACTCCAAAACAATTTTTAAGCAAATAAAAGGGATTTGATTCAAAATAGAAAATTAATTAATCGCAAGATAAAATTGGTCAAAATCCTGATTTTCCTAATTTTAATTGCGAAGCTATTTTTCCAAACTTAAAAAGCGGGTTTAAAAAAACGGTCGCGACAACTTGGCGACTCCGCTGGGGATTTAAATTGAGAGTCAGACCTAATAATTAATTACACGTGGCATTTTGGCATTTCTAACATTAATTTGGATTTATTTTTTTTTTCTAAAGAATTGTTCAATGAATTTTAGGAAGAATGAGGGTAGCTTTTGTGTATGCTATATCTGCCATTCATGCATAAACCCTAAACTTGAGTTTTTCACCCTTAAGTGGGAGTAAGACAATATTCAACGTGATGCTCTCCAGCTCCGAGTTTGGATTTTTGTCTTATTCCGGTATACTAATCTTATGCGTCGTGGGGCTTACGCCTCCGTTATAAGGGACCTATACTACTGAATCGATGTCTTACTGCCGCAGTAGATAGTAACGACAGTTCAAGAACCGAGAGTCTAGAACCAAACCCACATTATGTTTTTAGAAACCCACCTCGCTAGAGCCTGACAGGAACCTAGGACAGGTGCTGCGGTCTAAATACATTTCTCTGGTTATTTTGTTGCTTTAAATATTGTGACATTAATTTGTTCATTCATTTTGATATTAATTTTGTAGTTTGTTTATTTACCTTTAATATTAATTCATGATACTAACAAATGTTTTTTTTTTGTTTTAAATTTTTGTCATAAATTACATTTTTTTTATTTCTGGCGTCGAATTGGGAGTCAGTCAGTTTAGAAGATCCAGAATGTCACGAGAGTTTAAGGTAGAGGATGATAATACTGCAGTATGGACTTGGTCAGAGCAAACATAACACGAAAAGGGAGACAGTCTCAGAAAAAGTGAAGTGTCTAAGATGAAATGATACGTGAAGATAAATACCAATCATAATGCATGTCTACCAGAATTGAAAGGAATTTGGGATCAATGGGATAGTGGAATGAAAGAGAAGTTTCAAAAAGAATTTGGCGATGTAGGTCTGTTGTTAGACATAAAGATTGATCAAGAAATACTGAGAGCCATGGCACAGTTCTGGAATCCTGTATATAATTGCTTTACTTTTGGACAAGTAGACATGACACTGACACTAGAAGAGTATGGGATACTGATTAATTGTCTTAAAATTAAGAGCGATAAAATCTACACTAGGCCTCTTAATAGCTCTGGAAATGCAAGCTTCATTAAGAAATTGACATCATTAACTGGGAAGATGAAAGAATGTTGGAAAAGAAAATGGAAAGTAATGACAGTACTGACCAAAACGAAGACAGACAACGAGTCAATTGGAGAACCCTTAAAGAGTTGGTACTAGCAAACATCGACGAGCCGATAAGGATGATGAGTCTCTTTGCTTTATGTATATATGGCCTGGTTCTGTTTCCAAGAACACTTGAGCATATCGATGCGTCAACCGTAGGATTGTTTGAGCGACTGGACAAAGGAGTCAACCCGGTACCAGCTATTTTGACAGAGACCTATAGATCGTTGACCATTTGCAAGAAAATGGGAGAAGGAAAATTCTGGGGGTGCGCACAATTGCTGGAAGTATGGTTTAGAGAACATAGGTGGGACGCACCTTATAAATGGATCAGATATCTTGACACTTATTCGCCAATAAAAGAACACATAACTAATTGCATTTTAGAAAGAAAAAAGCAAGAAGCATTGGGAAGAATATCTCAAGAACCTGAAAGATACAGACGTGGTATGGAAAGCCTCATGGCTAAAAAGAGGTACCACCTTCTTGTATAGATGCGGAAATAGAGACTGAGTCCCTTTACCAGGAACTTGGGGAGGAACAACTTATTGCCTGTTGCTAGTGTCAAGACAATTCGAGTCAAGATAGTTTGTGTCGGCAACTGCTGGGATGGCCAAATTTGAGTACACTCATAAAACAAATTATTACAAAGGGTTGGTGCTACAAACTTCAAAAGCATGGAAGACACCGAGAAGAGTTCATCCTTATTAAAACCTGTAGGTGATGACAAGGTACAATGAATGGAGAGCTCAAAGGGTTAACGACACTACATTCCAGGAAAAATCATAAGGTATTGGTACCTCAACTCAAGCAACTAGGGAGTCACCCTCAACATTGGAAAAGCTTAAACATGATCGAGAGCTGGATTTAAAGAGATATGAAAAGGGGATTAACGATCTTAAGGAAGAGTTAACTATGGCCCAGCTGCAAGTAAACACCCATGAGGGAAAAGAGAAGGAATTGATGGAATAAAACAAAAAGATAAGCCGAGATTTGAAAGAATTATAGGAGCTGCATAATGATTATAAAGCTAAACAAAATGGAGGTACGAGCAAAGTGATAAAGAGCCTATTAGATAACCTGGATGCGATGACTAAAGATAGAGATGATTACAAGAAGATGTACGACAAGAAAGCATGTGCAATCAAGGAATCAATTGAAACAACAAAAAAAGAGGCTGGAAGAAGAGCAAGCTAGGAATTTTGACTTAACAAGCCAAGTAACACAGCTAGAAGGACTGATCACCAGATATCATAATGAAGACAAGGTTCAAGCAGAAATGGAAAGGGAAAGGTTGCAGAAAGGGGAGACAGAAATAGAAAATATTGTCCAAAATTTGAAAGAAAAACTTGATGCTAATGAAAGAGCACTAATGGTGGAAAGTAGAGCGTGGAAGGAGAAGTATAAAGCAGCACGATGCACAGTGCAGTGTCAAAATGATGAATTAGTGAGCTTCAAGGCGCAAGTCAGAAGTATTGCCTCATATGTCCAGATTTTGTCAAGACAAGCTACAAGCATGTTAGAGCAACCCAATGTTTAAGAAGAACACGGAGAGGCCATTACTCGCTTGCTGCACGAGCTGGTCAACCTAGGAATTAGGGCTAGCAGCTTTCTATAGGAAATTTATCTTTTCTATGTAATTGAATTTTCAAACGAATGGGTGTTTCTAAAAAGGTTGGTTCCTAAATTTGATGTCCTTTATTATTGCATTCATGCATACATTAATTCATTTGGAATTTTATAATAGATTGCAAAATAAAGAATTTAATAAAAGAAAGGTTTAATGGTAGAATTTGCTTTAAGCCGCAACCATACCACATTCATATGGAACCCGTTTGTGTTCTAGAACCATGGTTGTCGAAGACCAGATTGCTAGCCTTGAAAAAATCGAGTGGAAACACATAATCGCTTTGATAGAATTGAGCAATCTATCAAGGACTGCTTCACTCAGACGAATTGAGAAATCTTTTCTATGTAATTGAATTTTCGGACGAATGAGTGTTTCTAAAAAAGAATGGTTCCTAAATTCGATGTCCTTTATTATTGCATTCTTGCACTCATGCATTCATTCATTCATTTGGAATTTTATAATATATTTCAAAATAAAGAATTTAATAAAAGAAAGGTTTAATGGCAGAATTTGCTTTAAGCCGTAACAATACCGCATTCGTATGGAACTCGTCTGCGTTCTAGAACCATGGCTGTCAAGGACCGGATTGCTAGCCTTGAAAAAGAGCGAGTGGAAACACAAAATCGCTTTGATAGAATTGAGAAATCTATCAAGGACTGCTTCACTCAGATGAATTGAGCAATCTTTTCTATGTAATTGAATTTTCGGACGAATGGGTGTTTCTAAAAAAGAATGGTTCCTAAATTCGATGTCCTTTATTATTGCATTCATGCATTCTTGCACTCATGCATTCATGCATACATTCGTTCATTTGGAATTTTATAATATATTGCAAAATAAAGAATTTAATAAAAGAAAGGTCTAATGGCAGAATTTGCTTTAAGCCGTAACCATACTGCATTCATACGAAACTCGTCTGCACTCTAGAACCATGGCTGTCGAGGACCGGATTGCTAGCCTTGAAAAAGAGCGAGTGGAAAAATAGAACCATTTTGATAGAATTGAAAAATCTATCAAGGACTGCTTCACTAAGACTCAAGCAAAGATCATCAATCAGTTAACTGCTTTGTTAAGCCCTAAAGAGTCAGGAAAGGCTAAAGCGGCTGAAGAGGCATCTAATGATGTAAACGATCAAGCTGAAACTACCTCCCACATTAGGATGCAGCCTGAGAAACCTCCTACTGCGAAGAAGGTCCACATTAATCTGGAAGGAACAACACCTAGTCACCCGGTGCATATTGGAGAAAACTTTGGAAGTGGTGAAGAAGATCCAGACCTGAACACCCTCAATGAGATAGAAAAGATCCGTGCTGAGATTGAATGAAAGTATGAAGAGCGCTGCAAGGCTCTAGAGGATCGTTTGCTGGAACTACAGAAGGCTAGTGAGATGGGGCCCGATGTTGTTGAAATGAGCCTGGTAGCTGACTTGGTACTTCCCCCAAGTTCAAATCCCCAGACTTTGAGAAGTGTGATGGAACAACTTGTCCAAAGGCTCACCCCACGATGTATTGTAGAAAGATGGATGATTATTTGAAGGATGAAAAGTTGCTGATACATTGTTTCCAGGACAACTTAACTGGCTCAGCAGCCTGTTGGTATACACAGTTAAGCCGAGTGAATGTTCGTTCATGGAAAGATCTCTCAGGAGCTTTTGTGGAGCATTACAAACATGTTACTGAGATGATTCTGAGTCGGGTGATGCTGCAAGGGATAGAGTAGAGAAGTGACGAAACACTCCGACAATACGCTCAAAGGTGGATAGATGTTGTAGTGTAAGTACAACCCCCGTTGATGGAAAGCGAGATTGCCCACATGTTTGTTCAAACTTTGAGAGGACCACTCTTTGAAAGGCTTATCAACAATGCCACTCAAAATTTTGATGACTGGAGAACTGATAGAAGCTGCGATAAAGAGTAGAAGAATCGAAAGTGGAGAAAGCTCCTGCAGAAATTATAAAAGAAAGAAGAATGAGGTGAATAATGCAAGCATGTATGAGGCTCCGAAAAACGTGACTATTACCTCACCTGGAACTGTAACGGGAAACTCACAGAATTCGAACAAGAGGGATTCTCGTGAGCTGATAAATGATAGGATGAACTTCACTCTCATCCTGATGTCATATGCTAAACTGTATCCTTAGTTGCATGAAGCAGATCTAGTAAGGACATATCATTTGACGCCTCTAGAGCCTCTTTACCCCCATGGTATAAAGCAGATGCCCGTTGTGAATTCCATGCTGGGATACCGGGGCATCCGATTGAGACGTGCACAACATTCAAGAAGGTGGTGCAAAATTTGATCAATACCAGGATACTGAAGTTTGACGAGCCCAGTATAGCAGCCAATCCCCTTTCGAGTCATGATGGACATGGGGAAAATATGATAGAGGTATATGACGAGGCAAAGAGGCGGAAAACTAATGTATCGGAAATTCAATCTCTATGGAGATGGGTGTTTGAGAAATTATACAATGCCAATATGATTGAAATTGGCATGAAGGTTGAAATGGAAATACCTGCCAAGATGTATTGTGAATATCACCAAGAGTGTGATCATGAAATCTAGCAATGTTAGGAGTTTATGGACCTGGTTCAAAAGATGATGGATAATAAAGAAATAGAGTTCTTTTAGAAGGCTGGAACAAGGAAAGAGGTTGAGGTGTGTGCATCAGAATGTTCTGGGGTAAAGTACGAAGTGCACAAGCCCTTGGTCGTATCTGTCAGACCGAAGGCTGCGAGTTCAAAACAAGTAGTGGCCCCGAAAGTAGTAATCCCGACCCCTGCACCGTTTGCTTTCAAGAGCACCAATGCGGTTCCTTGGAATTACACAACCAACGTAACAATACCAGAAAAGGAGAAACTACAAGAGGAAACAAAGCCAAGTGATGAAATGAATAATGAACCAGAGAAAGATAAGCATCCGGATGCGAAGGCGGTAAATGAAGTGGGCCATTTCACTCGATGTGGCAGATGCTATTCCTCCTCAAAGGTGATGAAAGAGGCTGAGAAGGCTAAATAAAAAGTAGCTGATATACCTAAATATTTTTTGAAGAAGACCCCGCTCTGAAGATAAATGAGCAGGTGACGGAGGAGCAAGCCCAGGAATTTCTGAGGTTTTTAAAGCATAGTGAGTACAATATAGTGGAACAACTAAAGAGGCAACATGCAAGGATTTCAGTTTTGGAGTTGTTGTTGAGTTTTGAGGGGCACCGAAATGCTTTGATGAAGGTGCTTAATCAGACATTTGTGCCGAATGATATTTCAGTGGATAAACTGGACAAAATCGTGAACCATATTGCTGCTGACAACTACATAACATTTACCGATGATGAGATCCCAGAAGGAGAGATGGGGTCAGTAAAGGCTTTGAATATTACCACACATTGTAAAGGATACTTGCTGCATGGAGTTTTAATTGATAATGGATCCGCTCTAAATGTCATGCCAATGGCGACTTTGCAGAGGTTGCCTATTGACGACTCCCACATGAAGGCATATCAAAATATTGTGAGAGCCTTCGATGTAACGACAAGGTATGTACTGGGGGAGGATAGAAGTACCATTGCTTATAGGGCCAACATTTTACAACATAGATTTTGTGGTAATGGATCAAGTGGACATATAACTGTTTGCTCGGGAGACTTTGAATCCATTCTGCAGGAGCAGTCCCATCATCTTTGCAGCAGAAGCTCAAGTTTGTCATAGAAGGCAAATTGATTAGTGTCGGAGCAGAAGAGGATATCATTGCCTCTATAACAACCGATGTCCCATACATTCAAACAAATGAGAATGCCTTGGAGTGTTCTTTCAGGGAGTTGGAATTTGTGAATGCCACCTTTTTCGCTGAGGGAAAACCATTCCCGCGACCAAGATTATCAAACTGCACCAAAATGACAGTGCGAGAGACGCTCAAGAAGGGTGCAAAGACAGACAAAGGACTTGGAAAACACCTGCAAAGAAGTTTGCGACCAAGGCCCATCCTCATAAAGAAAGATAATTTCGGGCTAGGGTTCACTCCTAATGTGCAAGATCGACTGAGAGAGTTGAAGAAAAAGAGGGAATAGAGGAAAGCTCGCATGCAAGGAACAAAGACATCTTCCAGGCTAGTGACATATTTTGACATGTCCAAGATCTTCAAATCAAGTGGATTCACGAATGTTCAAAAGCAACTGGAGGAAGTTAATCGAAGAACGATAAGACTGCATGAAGAGGAAATCTTCGGCAACAATCTGGATGGGCTCTTTGTTGGTGGAATTTTTAAGGGTGCTCGACCTGGTGAATTTTTTAGAATGATTTGTCCATGTGCCCCAAGCGAGACATTGAAGAACTGGACAGTTGAAGACATTTCCCTTGTAACCAATAATGAAACAGAGTAAATATTGGTAGGGGTGTTCAAAATTACCCGACCCCGCTACCCGAAAATAAATAAATAACCGGGTATTTACTCAGAATTTTTTTACCCGGGTCGGGCCTGGGTAAAAAATATGATTTTTTCGGTTACCCAGCTCAATTTTTTTTATTTTTTTATTAGATTACTTAATATTTTTATTTTATAACTATATTTAAATCCCTAAATTCATTCTATATTTGTATTATATGCTTTCATATTTTAAATTTTTCAAAAAAATATATATTAATTTGTGAATATGTAAGATTTGATATGAAACAAACAACAATGTTTCTCTATTGCATTTATGCATTAGTAGGTTTCTTTAAAAATATGAGATTAAAAAAATCACGATCGAGATTAATATTTTTAATGTCTTTCTTATGGTTATAAACTTCAAATCATTAATTTTTTTCTTTAGATCATGTGTTATGAACTTTTAAGGGTTCTTTAATTTAAAAAAAATGAGAACCCGGTACCCGATACCCAATTTTATGGGTACCCGATATTTACGGGTCGGGACACGGGCTGGAAAATTTAATACTTGAAGGTCCGGGTAGCCGGATTTGAACACCCCCTAAATACTGGGACCACCTTATACCTTTGCCCGCGGGTATAAGAGGATTATCTATAAAGGGCCGTTATACACAATAATTTTAATAAAGATGCTTTCCATGCTGATTCACAAATGGCAAACATGTTTTTAATTATTCGCATCCTTTTCAAAATATATTATTATTTTCTTTGCAGGTCTTCAACTATGGACTGCATGAATGAACCTAAACCTAATCCTGGGGTAAGGACCTGTACAACCAGTGTGTCTAGCAGAAATCAATGAAGTCGAGGATGGAACAGAATTTAAAATCCCTAAAGAATTATCGAGGTTGGTAGAAAAGGAAGACAAGCAAGTCTTTCCTCATAAGGAAGAGTTAGAGATTCTCAATCTGGGAACATAAGATACTAGAAGAGAAGTGAAGATATGGACGAAATTTTCGTCTGAAAAGAAGCAGAAACTGATTGATCTGCTGCATGAGTTCAAAGACGTCTTTGCCTGGTCCTATCAAGATATGCCAGGACTAAATACTGACATAGTGGTACACAAATTGCCCATTAGACCTGAATGCAAACCGGTTCAACAGAAGCTTAGAAGATTGAGACTAGAAATGGTAATAAAGATAAAAGAAGAGGTACAAAAACATATCGATGCTAGTTTTCTTACAACATCCCAGTATCCAGAATGGGTGGCCAATATAGTTCACGTACCAGAGAAAGATGGGAAGGTACGAATGTGTGTCGACTACAAAGACCTGAATAAGGCTAGTCCAAAAGATAATTTTCCTTTGCCACACATAAATATTCTGGTTGACAATACGTCAGGGCATTCATGGTTTTCCTTCATGGATGGTTTCTCGGGATACAATCAGATAAAGATGAATCGAGAAGACATGATCAAGATGACGTTCATAACCTTATGGGACACATATTGCTACAAGGTAATGCCTTTTGGACTAAAGAATGTCGGGGCAACTTATACATGCAATGGTTACTTTATTTCATGACATGATGCACAAAGAAGTTGAAGTGTATGTAGATTGTAACAACAGGTGAGTCGCTACCAATCCTTAGTTTTATTTTAGGTGCGATTGGAACACCTGAAAACCCGGTTATTTTAATAAAACTTGTTTTTATTGTTTTTATTAAAACAACGAGTTTTGGTCTGCGAAACTAGAAGATAGATTCGGGAGTCAGTTACGTGTGGGGAAGGGTGAGCACCCCCACAACGCCCAAAATTGGTACCTATCGATTACGTAATGTCTTAATAGTGGAATTATGAATTCGAATATAATTTATCAATGTGACCCCTTCAAATATTTAAATGAATATTTGTTTGTAGAAAAGAAAATTTACACCCCAACAACCGGGGCATAATTTTCATATATAAAAAGAATTTACACCCCTACGTTCGGGGCATAATTTTGTTAGATTCCCGACTGAAGGGAATTTATTTTAAAAATTATAATTTAGAATTAAAAATGATATTTTGTAATAGGGACTAAAGGAAAGCGGCACCCTTACGCTCAGGGCACGTTTTTTTTCCTGATAATCCCTAGTAAAAAGGGTTTTAATTTAAAATTTAATTAAACAATATATAGGAATATATAAATAATCCATACACGCGTAACATAATAAAATTAAAATATAGAAACATGTCATATAAAATAAAAACATACAAACAAATATAAAAACATCTTATATTTCATACAAAAATATTTATTACAAAAAGACCACATTAAAATAAATACAAAGATAATGATCAAAATTTGCCCTACTAGAAGCTCGAAATAAGAACTTTACCCGACCTCTGGCAGGATCTCCGCATCACCTCGCTATAACTCAAAAATTGATTCGAACGAACCTCGACAGGACCTCCAATCGAATCAACTGTTCGAACCATTAAAAGGGCACTGCCCTTAGGTTCGAAAGGGCACTGCCCTTTTCTTGCGCCATTTCTATGACTTCATTTTTTGTGTGTCCTTTTGGCTTTGCTGACTCCCCTATTTATAGTGAAAGGGGGGGATGAGTCATGGCAAGGGGTGCGTGGTGGCTTGCATGTCACCCACGTAATTCCCACTTCTTTTACTTTTTTATTTTTCTTTTCTTTTCTTTTTACTTTTTTACTTTCTTTTTCTTTTTCATTTTTTCATCATTTTTTATAAGATACATTTGAGTGAAAAATAAATAACTATGGCCCGGACATAAAATGGGTATTACATAGATGATATGATCGCCAAGTCCCATACTGAGGAAGAACACATCCAAAATCTAAGAAAGTTGTTCTTAAGATTGAGAAAATACTAATTGAAACTCAATCCTAACAAATGTACCTTTGGAGTAACATATGGAAAACTCCTTGGGTTCGTTGTTAGTAAAAGAGGAATTGAAATAGATCCAGATAAAGTGAAGGCAATTCAGAACATGGCACCACCCAGTTCAGAAAAAGAAGTTCATGGATTCATTGGCAGATTGAACTATGTTTCTCGATTCATCTCTCAATTAACTGATAAATGTGATCCAATCTTCAAGATGTTGAAAAAGAATAACCCTTGAGAGTGGAATGAAGAGTGCCAAGAGGCATTTGACAAGATCAAAAAGTATTTGAACAATGCTCCCATATTAGTAGCGATAGTTCCCAACAGACCACTGATCCTTTACTTGACGGTCTATTAGAATTCAATGGGATGTGTGCTGAGGCAACACGACGATACATGAAAGAAGGAAAGAGCCATTTATTACCTGAGCAAAAAGTTTACTGAATGTGAAGTGCGGTACCTACCCATCCAAAAGTTATGTTGTGCTTTGGTTTGAGTAACCCGTAGGCTCAGACAGTACATGTTGTACCACACTACATGACTAATCTCTCATCTTGACCCATTGAAATTTATGATGGAAATACCAGCATTAACCAGAAGGTTGGCACGTTGGCAAATGTTATTATCAGAGTTTGACATTGTGTATGTGAGCCAAAAAGCAATAAAAGGAAGTGACATAGCAGATTTCTTAGCCAGCCATGCGATGGAAGATTATGAGCCCTTGAACTTTGATTTCCCAGACGAGGATGTGATGAATGTCTCCACAGCGCAAACCGGAATCCTAGATAGTGAAACTTGGAAATTATATTTCGATGGAGCAGTTAATGCTCTTGGACGGGGAATTGGAGCAATACTAATTTCTCCAGATAATGTACATTACCCGTTCACAAGCAGGTTAGAATTTCTTTGTACCAATAACATGGCAGAATATGAAGCTTATGTCATGAGCATGCGAGCTGCTATCAAAAGAAAAATAGAAGTCTTGAAAGTATATGGGGATTCAGCGTTGGTGATCTACCAACTTCGTGGACAATGGGAAACAAAGGATGTAAAACTAATTGAGTATCGAAAATTGATTCTAGAGCTAATAAAAGAGTTTGAAGAAATTACTTTCATATACATCCCCAGGGAGGACAACCAAATGGTGGATGCCTTGCCTACACTGGCTTCGATATTCCTAGCAAACAAATCGGAAGACATGACGCCTATTCGTATGCAGAGTTATGAAACCTATGCTCACTGCTGCAGCATAGAAGAAGAAATTGATCAACATCCCTGGTATCATGACATTTTACAATATCTAAAGTATCAGACCTATCCCCTGAGGGCAAATCACAATGAAAAAAGAACTATCAGAAGGATGGCTTCAGGATATGTACTCGACGAAGAAATTTTATATAAAAGGGGCAAAGATCAGATTCTACTAAGATGTGTCGATGCCAATGAAGCAAAGAATATCATGGCAGAAGTACATGATGAGATATGTGGTACACACGCAAATGGGCTCTCAATAGCCATGAAGATTATGAGATATGGATATTATTGGACAACTATGGAAGGAGATTGCATTGAATATGCCAAGAAGTGTCATACGTGTCAGATATATGCTGACAAGATTAATTCTCCACCAATACCTCTTTATACAATGAATTCGCCATGGCCCTTTGATGTATGGGGCATGTATGTTATTGGGTAGATTCATCTTAAAGCTTCAAACGGACATCGTTTCATCCTTGTGGCAATAGATTATTTTATCAAAGGGTTAGAAGCAACCTCTTATGCCAACATTACAAGAACAACAATCAGTAAGTTCCTAAAGAAAGAAATAATTTGTCGATATGGTTTGCCAGAAAGAATCGTCACTGATAATGCCACAAACTTCAAAACAAAGTGATAATGGAGGTGTGTGAACAATTCAAAATCATTCACCACAGTTCGGTGACCTATCGCTCTAAGATGAATGGCAGTGGAAGCGGCAATTAAAAATATCAAGAAGATCATATCAAAGACAACAGAAACTTATAAAGACTGGTATGAGAATCTACCTTTTGCTTTATTTGCGTATCGGACCTCAATATGAACTTCAACTGGAAACACCTTACTCCCTGGTGTATGGGACAGAAGCAGTACTCCCCATTGAAGTCGAAATCTTGTCACTACGAGTAGGGCTGTAAACGAACCGAACGTTCAACGAACCGTTCGTGAACCGTTCGGCGGGAAGTTCGTTTATTTATTAAACGAACGAACATGAACAAGATTTTTTGTTCGTCTAATTAAATGAACGAACACGAACAAAAGGCTTGTTCGTTCATTTATGTTCGTGAACGTTCGGTAATTCGTTCGTTTATGCTCATTCATTTATGTCCGTTCGTTTATGTTCATTTATGTTTGTTCGTTTATGTTCGTTCAATTATGTTCGTTTATGTTCATTTAAATTTATTCACATATGTCTAGGGTGTTCATTATTCGGTTAAACCGAACTTATCGACCGAACCAAAACAAAATTGGTTAATCTATTAGATAATTTTAGGTTTCGACTAATATTTAAGAGTTTTTTCAAATTTTAATTATCGATTAATTCGGTTTAAAATTTGGTTAATTAACTAAATTAATCGAACTAACCAAAAATATTAAATATTTAACAAATTATATATGTTCGTTCATGTTCGTTCATGTTTGTTTATGTTCATTTATGTTCGTTTGTGTACTTTAGTGTTCGTTTATGTTCGTTTACCATTTAAATGAACGAACATGAACGAACACAAACAAGCTACATTCCTTAATGAACGAACACGAACAAGAAATTTTGTGTTCGTTTATGTTCGTGTTCGTTCATTTGTTCGGTTAAAGTTAAACGAACGAACATGAACACACCCTCGTTCGTGTTCGTTCGGTTCGTTTACAGCCCTAACTACGAGTGCTGTCTGAAGTAAAGCTAGATGACGCAAAATGGCTACAAGCTTGGTTTGACCAGCTAAATCTCATCGAGGAAAAGAGGTTGAGGGCAATCTATCACAGCAAAATGTACCAAAAAAGATGATGCAGGCATATGAAAAAAGGTGCACCCGAAAGAATTCCGAGAGGGGGATCTTGTGTTGAAAAAGGTCCTACAAATACATCGAGATGATAGTGGAAAATGGATGCCTAACTGGGAGGGGCCTTATGTTGTCAAAAAGACTTTCTCTGGTGGAGCTTTTATACTGACTGAAATGGATGACAAAGAGTTACACAAGCCAGTGAACTTGGATTCAGTTAAGCAATATTATGCTTGAAGAATTCAAAAAGAGAATGAAAAAAAGCGGAGTGAAACCCCGAAAGGGCGCTTCCGCAAAATGAAAATATCTACGGTGAAAACCCAAAAAGGGCGCATCAGATATAAAAAAATAAAAAAAGAGAGAAAATAAAATAAAAAGGGGGGTTCAAGATGAAAACCTGCAAAGGGCGTCTTGAAACCAAAGGGGAATCTAAGTTGAAAACCTGTTAAGGCAACTTAGATGAATAAAGTTAGGCATTTGATAATCAGGACCTCTCGGACACCTAGTATTTTGGAAGGGATTTCACATTTGAAAGCATTCTGGCAACATTTGAGGAACGTCGAACATGAGTGCAAGCTCAGCTCTACTTCTGGTCGATGGGGTGGTTGTATCCTTCATGCCTTGGATGCCCGAAGATCTGAATTTGTTTCTTGATTTTATTGTTTTCCATGACTATTCCAAATTATGTTGTATTTTGATTTATAAGCTTCAATAAAATTCATGAATTCTCTTCCGAGCATTCTTTTTTATTCCAAAGCATCTTAAAATGGTTGATATAAAGAAAGAACAAATGATTTCCTAGTATTACTATGTTTTAAAAGTGCAAGTGAAGAGTGTCGCTCTGGGTATTGAAGAAGAGTGTACAGGATAATATGATGCAAACTTGAAGACTGACCACAAATGCGACAATAGAGTCTGCCACTCGAAGAACAACGATTTTTATCTCCGCACTTACAATGAGATAATCAGAACCATAAGATCAACACTATACAATGCTCCTCTGAGTCATCATCTCGGTTAAGACAATTTTTAAGGCTGGGAGCGAAGAGGAATGTTTGTCGCTCCATGATTTACTGTTGGTGACTACCACTTTGTAAAGATTCTTGGGTTTGGCAAAGCTTTAACATTGAAAGATTGGATATTGGCAATATTGACCAGGCAACATGTAATTGGTCAAGACAAGATTTTGTCAGCTATAATGCCATTTCCTTATTATATATCAAGAAAAAGAAAAAAAGAAAAAAAGAAAAAAAAGAAAGGAAAAGGAAAAAGAAAAAGGAAAGAAATAAAAGAAGAAGAAAAGAGAAAAAGGAAAGGGAGGTGAAAACCTGGAAAGGCGCCTTTCGAAAAAAAGAAGAAGAAAAAACTAAAGTGAAAACTCGAAAGGGCGCTTTGAGAAAAGCAATCTAAAGTAGAAACCCGAAAGGGTGCTTTAGAGCAAAGGGCCAGAAATGTGGAAATGAGGTTGCGACGGCCAATTCTGATGTGGGATAGGAATTAGACAAGAAGTATCTATCAAAGATCCTAAAAGAGCAAAGGTTGATTGATAGATCTCAGTAAACCATGGCTCATGCATCATATAGGACATTAGGATCATGTTAACCTTCATATTTCAATTATTTTGACAAGAAAAAGATCAAGAATGATTCATAATGAGAATAGTCCGCCAGCGAAGAAGGATTCATAATGAGAAGAGTCCGCCCAACGAAGAAGGATTCATAATTAGAAGAGTTCGCCCAGTGAAGAAGGATTTATAATGAGAAGAGTCCGCCCAGCGAAGAAGGATTCGTAATGAGAAGAGTCCGCCCAATGAAGAAGGATTCGTAATGAGAAGAGTTCACCCAGTGAAGAAGGATTCATAATGAGAAGAGTCTGCCCAGTAAAGACAAAACTCCTAATGAGAAGAGTTTGCCATTTGAAGAATGAGGAAGTTCCTAATGAGAAGAGCTTGCTTGTTCGGTGCCGTAACAGAAATGTGGACTAACAAAAAAGTGAGGAATGAAGAATTTCATAATAAGAAGAACATCTTCAGACCTCAGAAGATGAGGAATTCCATTGGGTAATATCAGATTGTCGAAGATTGAAGAGTTTCATAATAAGAAGAACAACTTCAAACTTCGGCGGTCAAACAGTTTGGACAAAATCTGTATCTTCTTAGTCTTTACCCTATTTCGTTTCCACAACAATGAGCAAAGAGGGGCAACTGTAGAACTCGTATTTTGTCTGGGGTGTTTACTATATTAATAATAAGATATAAATGAAACCGAATATATATAAATAAATCCAAAATAGTTAAATAAAATGCCCAAATCCTTTAAATGTCCATTTACATATAAATTCTCTTTACAAATTAAAATCCAAAAGCCCAAATATGTTATAAAGCCCAAATTACAATTGTCCACAACTCTTTACAGCTCATACCCAACCCAACAAACACAAAAAAACCTTTCGACTCATTTTGTGTTTTTGTTTTCCACTCAAAGTCGAGCACCAATGGGCACGTGGCATACCGCTATTGGTTACAACCATTTCACACAGATTGAAACCCGCATGGAACAAGCTGGCATCGCTAGTGAAGGAAGATGACGTCACAACGCGTCAACCTATAAAAGGAAGAGAGAGAGAGAGTAAGTGGCCGAAAGAGACATAAATGCGCAATAATTACGAGATTAAAAAAGGAAAGAGAGAGGAAGTCGAGGAGTCTTACTAGAGAAGGGGAAACGTCGCCGAGATACTGATCAGACACAGTTGACCGTCACTAGAGTTTACCGAACCGAAGTCACGCTACAAAGGTATAACTCGACCTTTGTTTTCTTTCTGTTCCTGCACACAAAATGTAAACAAAATCAAAATATGCCTAGATCTAAAAATCCAGTAAAGGAAATTAGAAGAATAAAAAACAGTAAAACACCATATCTGACTTTGCATGTCTCAAGAGTCGAAATAGAAAGATAAATCCAAAGCGAAATAGGCCGAAACGTAAAAAAAAAAGAGAAAACGAGTGACTTATATTTTCCGAATGTTGTCAAAACTAAAAGGAGTGTTGTCAAACCGGTGACGGAGTCGAAAATGAGTGGGAGTATGTCTGAGAGAGGGTAGTTAGGCTTAGGAAACGGCGAAGAAGGGTGGAATCAGTCGAATCTGGGTAGATCTAGGCTTAGGTAAGGGTAGATCCAGGGTTTTCCGGTAAAAATTGGTTTTTTAGAAATAGGGTTTCGAAGTATGGCATAAAAGAAGATTAGAAATCGCCCTACGGTAGATGGAAATCGCACCACGGTGGCCAGAAATCGCCTCGTGGTGGCCGGAACCCAAACCGCGACGGCCGAAAATCACCAAAGGCGACCGGAAATCGCATTTGGGAGAGGATTTTTGGGATAGCCAAAGCGAGTTTAAAAATGGCCAAAATGGATGAGTGAGCTCGGGATTGGGCATTTATAGAGTAAGGGGTGTGACGTTGTTTTGAGAGGCGGGTCAAAATGACTCGCGTGTTTTGAGACGGATCCGGATATAGGGTCGCAACCCGATTTGTGACCCGATAGTTGGGTAGGCCGTTTAGGGTCGAACCACTAGAGCTGAATCGTTCGGTCTGGACGGGTTTTAAGGATTTGGGCCAAATTAATGGGCTAGGGTTTGGAATTTTAATAAATTTAGACTTGGGCTCTCCAGTTCCTCCTATTTTACTTTATAGTTACTTAAAAATTGTAATTCAGTCTTTATGTTTTGAATTTAATTCAATCCAGTCATGTCTTAGTGTTAATTGCTTTTATTTAATTGCTTTTATTTAATTGTTTAAATTAAATTGTATGCTTGCATGTTTTAAACACCATATAGTATATTGTTTAAGGATTTAAATCACACGTCTAAAATATGATTAGAGCCTTAGTATAGTTTACTTAATCACATAATTAAATAGGAAAGACTATTGTAGCAAATAAATGAATATTTGAATCAATATTAGAATGTTCAATATTGGTTAGTATTACATTGAAGAGTGATTTTAATCAATGAATATTTCGATGAAAGTTTCAATGTTTCATTTTACCCTAGAAAATGGAAATAATATACAATTAGATTAATTAAAATTAAAATAAGATAATTAATTAGAATCACCTTAATTTGGAATATTATTACTTTTGGATTCATTAAAGGTAGTGTCTAATATTATTTTGGATGTTACCAATTATGTCCAAAAATTAATAATATTCATAGATTCTTAATTAAATAAATTGACGGGGCCTAATTAGGGTTTACTTAAAATTGGAAAGACAATAATTTGCCATGCATTAAACCTTTTGTGTTAAGATACATTTTGAATATAAATTGAAGTGTCCTAATGTAACTGGACGTTTCATAGTTATATTCGTCCATAATGTATTTTCCTACAAAAGGATACCCCCATTTGGAATAAAATTCACTTTACAATTAAAAGAATTAATTAAATTCAAATTAATGTTCGAAATGCCAAAATTCCACGTGTAATTAATGAGGCACCGATAACGGGCGTTTGTAAGAGGTGCTAACCCTTCCTTACACGTAACCGACTCTTAAACCCGAACTTTTCAAAAAAAGAATCTTTGGTATGTTTTTATGGTGTCCGGCCTACCAAAGTGGCCGGTGGCGACTCTAAAACAATTTTTAAGCAAATAAAAAGGATTTTGATTTAAAATGAAAAATTAATTAACCGCAAGATAAAATTGGTCAAAACCCTGATTTTCCTAATTTTAATCGCCATGCTATTTTTCCAAACTTAAAAAGCAGGTTTTAAAAAAAACGGTCGCGATAGAAAGAGACAACATTGAAGAAGGGTTTTGCAGAATAAAGATGGAAAGAACAAGAGTGAATCGGGTTTGCTATTGTGATTGTCCATGCGCGTTGAAAATAAGATGAACGGTAGATAATCTTGGAAGAAGATTTCTTGGTTGCCCAAATTTTGGCAAAAGATGTAAGAAATGTCGTTTCTTTGAGTGGGTTGATACTGAAATTCCTAAACACCAAAGAATTATCATTGTTGGTTTGTTAAAAAAAGAGCCATGGAGCATGTGAAGAATAGAGAGCGATTATTTTGGATGATCTATGTTGTTGTTCTTGCCTATATGGCATTTTTAAGGTAATTTGTGATTTAGAGATTCAGTTTGAATTTCTGGGGTATTGATGTTGCAATGGATGAAATGAATGAAACTATGACTTCGTAGTTTTTTTGATGTATTTAAGGTTTTTTGTTTATAGTTAAGATTATTGTTTGTGTTTAGGGTTTCATAGGTTTCTGATGTATTGTTATGGTTTATTGAGGGTTGATGTTCCAATTATGGTTCATGTATGTTTATGTCACTTTTTGAAGTAAAAATGAATGAAATGAACCTATTTTGCTTTCTGAAAATGTTTGAAATGCATGAAAATGCTACATTCTTTATCTCGGTATTTGAAATGAAACATTTTTTCTGGAAATGCAATATTTTTGCTGGAAATGTTTGAAATGCATTAAAATGCAACATTCTTTCTCTAGGTATTTGAAATGCATTCACAAAGACATGTGTTAAGTGCGCAAAAGTCCTATATTTATACCCTAGTTTAGCTCAATTATTGTTGTTCTTAAGTATAGTTTAGGTTGCATTTATTATGTAACATACACGAAATAGCATAGATTAGATAATCTGCATTGTTTGATGAATTTAGTTGATTTTATACATATGATACTGCACAAGTGTATTTTCTACCTGTGCGTAAGTACCCGCCCAGGCAGATGCCGCCGAGGCAGCAAAGAGGGCAGATGACGAAAAAGCTGGGAGCTAAAAGAGGAAGTTGTTGGGGCATCGTGAGAGCTAATTGAGAAGGAATGAACCAGAATGCAAATTTGTGCCAACGTCTGTACACCAGTCAATATCCCCACCGAGGCAGTCAACTACTTGCTGCCGAGGCATCACTTTAAGGAAGAATGGAAAAATGCAAAGTGGTATGCGATAAAAAGAGCTCATCAAGCCCAATTTTTGAGACCACTTGCACGTGCATTGGAGTCCAGCAGACAAAGAAAAGCCAGGTCAAAGTCAAATTGAAGAAAAGTCAAATGGGAATCTAGGAGTATTTAATGATCTTTTAATGAGTTGTAATCATACTTTAACTAGTATTCCTACCCTAAACCGACTTAGACCTAGGCTCCTCCCTTATATATATGTAATCGACAAGTTGGAGAGAACACAATTGAGATTTGAGAGAAACTCCTTCTTGTTGAAACCCTTGTGTTGTCAAAACCCACCATATTCTAAACCTTCCCTCGGGCTAAGGGTTGGTTGTGTAGTAGTTGTGAGAGTCTTGTTGTATTCGTTTAGGATTTCAGTTTTGCAATAAAATTCAAGGTTTGTTTACTCTTGGTTCTTCATTGTTGCAATCTTTATCGGGAGAGAAGAGGGTGACAACCTATTTGTTCAATATCAGGAGAGTTGAAATCACAAAACGAGTAAACACGATTTTATCCAACCATAGGGTAAAGCTACTTCCACTTAGGGATAAGTTAAGAAGTTCATCACCTAAATGAGGATCCACAATCGGTTGGTGTTCGCCCTTAGATTCACGTCAGGAGGTATCATCCAAGACGTTCGCCAATAGTATTCCAAGCTTCAAGAGAAGAGGGATTCATAGAAGGGAGCCTTGTCGAACCTTAAATCATCGCTTAAATGCCCAAGCGATCTCACACAACGCTGCCAAGGCGGGCGCCTGCCGAGGCATACTTGTGGGCGGTGGCTGAAGTTGTTTAGTTGATTAGCAAAAATATACCGAGATAGTACATCAATTCTCCACACTACGAAACATCCAATACCGACCCATTCTCTGACTCTAATATCTCAATTTATTTCACTTGTTTTAGTTTTGGCTTCAATTAAATCAACTCCTAATATATGTGTTTTATTTTATTTGTGCAGAAAAATGAACTCTGAAAAGCGGTCACAATCCATGTAGAGACGATATCTTAAACACTATAACTTGGCACTGTGTACACTTGCATGCTAATTTGCGCATCACTTTTGCGCGCAACAACATGACATCTATTAATACCATTCACAAGGACACAAAGAATAATAACATTAAAATTTACTGAAATTTGAGAATAAATTACTACTCAAAATAGGTTCATAGTCAATAGCAAAATAACTACTAATCAAAGTTTAAAATAGCAATTGTTAATGTCATTCACAATAACACAAAAATGGCAGAAACTAAAATAATAACTTAGAGCAGTTATTGCCATTTTCAGATGAGGTACATCAACAAATGTCTACCAAAGTAGTTTAAAGCAAAAACAAAATAGGTTCAAAAAAACTTCTTCAATCAATTCAAAGATGTCTTGGAGGTTGAGTTGTTGAACTTTCTTGGCTGTTGTTGAGCATCCATCTAACAACTTGAATTGGTGGTAGTTGTGTTGAAGCTTGATGTGCAGGAACACTTGCACGTGTGGTTGTTTGAGCCTGCTGGGTAGGGGCACTTCTGGCTGGTGCAGGTTGTTTCCAAGTGCCACTCAAAGATTTTTTTTATCTGTATAAGAAAAAAATAATAGTTAGTCTTCAAGATCATATTAAATTACAATTCAGGAAGGAAATGCATGAAAATACGCACTGGGAGTTTAGGTCTTCTTGTAGGTCGTGGTTGTCTTGAAGCTTGGTATTGGTGAGGAACACTGGTGGAAGTACTGTATGATTTGAATTGCTAAAAGTTAAACATGATTTGAAGTGCTAAAATTTTAACTAATTACCGTGCTGACATTTGAATTGATGTTTCTAACTTCTTCTCAATCTTTGGACATAAAGGTCCAATTCACTTATCAGCTTCAACAGTCTTTTTTGCAATCCTTTGCATAATTTTTGTTTTAATTGCCTCCAACATGGTTATGATGGGCTTTGTTCTTGTTTCAAGAATAAACTGCAAGAAAAATAAAGTTAAATATAACTAACGTTTGATAAATATTCACACAATTAAAATATATAGTACCTTATTAAAAAACTCGCATAAGTTATTCAGTAACGTGTCACATTTTGTTCTTGTTGGAAAAAATGCCTTGCTCCAGTTTGTAAGGTCTTTTCGTATCAACCAGTCATAAGCATCTGCTGATATAGATTGAACTTCAAACATTGCATCTTCATACTCTCTATCATAAGTTGCTCTGGCAGCTTTCCACAAGCCATCCTTAAGTGCTTTTTCAGTGTTTTTTTTGAAATTAGTGTACAAATGTCTCACACATGTTCTATGATTAGAATGGGAAATAGTTCTATCAAAACATCATCCAATCCCTACATTTAATACAAAAACAAATAAAAAGGTTAATTCCAAGTAAATTATATAAGACATGTAATAAAACAAAATTTAAGCAATGACATTTACCATTTGTCTATCAAACATGAAGGTGATGTTGTGTGAGTTATTCAACTCCAAATCTAGGGCCAAAAGTTCAAGAAAACAGTACCAAGATTCATGGCACTCACTTTCAACAGTTGCAAAAGCTTTGAGATAGAGGCAGTCATTTGCATCAATCCCAATAGCAGCTAGCAAATGGCCTTTATGATATCCCTTTAGGTGACATCCATCAAGGTAAATAATAGGCCTACAACCAGCTTTAAAACCATCCTTGCATACTTGCATACAAATATACACTCTTTCAAATACTCTCTCATCTAACTTATATACATTGGTGGTCCCAGGATTGGTCAATCTAAGTTTCCCAAGATAATCATAAAGTAAATCATATTGTTCTTTGTGTTTGCCCTCAATAAGTTCAATGGAAAAGTCTCTTGCCCTATATAACTTAGATTGAGGCACGAAATGCACATAATCTTTCTTAACAGCTTCATGTAGAAAAATTATTAAAAATTTTCTGTCAGCCAGAAAAAAATGTAAGTACTTCTTAGCTATAAACTTGGATGACACCTTATTATTCTTTAACTCTTTACTGCAACAATGTTCATTTTTAATTGTCTTAATCTGGCAAGTTTTATCTTGGGGTCCTTAGGATTTTGTCTTGATCCCTATAGTACCCATGGACATCCAGGCTTACAAATCACCTTCACCCTTCTGTTATCATTTTTTTAACTTCAGACCAAATTTATTCTGCATACCAAAATTCATTATTGCCTCCTTTAACACCTCTCCATTGGCAAAAGGCACACCAACTTTTAACTCAAGATTCTCCATGTCAATCTCAACATTAAATTCTGGAAATCTTTTCTTCCTAACACCATTATTTGAATCAGAATCTGACTCATCTACACTATGTAGTGAGTTAGAATATTCAGTTTCATCATCATTCTGTACCCTTTTTCACTTGCAACCCTTTTCTTCCTCGAAATGAGCTTGTAAAGTGCTCATAAGTCCTATATTTTGTATGCATTCCATCTCATATTATTGCTATTCTCAAGTGCATTTTAGGCATAATTAAGTGCATGCATGTATTATTTACAGTATTCTTTGCTTTGTCTTTTTTTATGGAATATCTTTAATTTGGTGAGGAAAGATACAATTTTAGTTTAGTTTTAGTTTTGGGTGCTAGAAGCTGCGAAGATAAGGAGAAAGCCGAGGAGCTGATGAGGTAGCAGAGTAAGGAGCTGTACTGAAGCAGTTCAACACAGAGAGACATGCTGCCAAGTAGCTGCCGCTGCCATATCTGCCGCCCAAGGAAACAACTTGAGGCATTAGCAAATTGGAGAGCGATTGATAGAGCAAAATTCTCTAAGTCCAGTGAGCCCATCTACGCAATTTACCGATGTCGGAAACAACAGACAGAGCCGCCAAAGGAGAAGATTGAGGCTTGCTTGCGGCACAAGGCAACGACACAATGAGTCCAATTTCAAGTGAAAGAAGTTAGATTTAAAGGATGCATTCAATGCAAAAGCTACTTTATCATGAAGAAGACTTCTACTCTAAGGAGAACTTACCCTTGGCCATGCCCTATATATACCCGATCTTCCTTTGTATTTTATGAATCTTAGAATAGTCGGCATAGCTTAGTTTCTCTTGTGTTTTCTTGCCGCCATTATGTTCTCAATTCTCTAGGGTTTGGGTTGTGTTGTAAAGTAGTTGTGAGAACGGTTGTTTAGGTTTAAGTTTTTTTGCAATAAATTAAAGGTTTGCTTATTTCATGTTCTTCATTGTTTTCAATTGAGTTGAGAGATCGATTGTGAGCAATCCATTTGTTTGGCATTGAAAGAGTCAAACTCACGAAAGAAGTAAGCACAATCTCATCAATATCAGATGTTGATCAATACAACCTAGACATAGGTTAAGGTTTAAGGCGGCTAAAAGAGGACGAACCAAAGGTTGTTGGTCATTGCAAGATTCATGCCGACAGGTATTATCTGCATCAGGCACCAACAGTATTCTGACTTAGACATAAGTTGAATCATTATCGAAGCATTCTGCCGAGCCTTGAAGGTCTGTCGAGTTTGCCGCCGAGCCAATCATCCGTTCCACCTGCCGACGCAACGAAAGCGCCAAAGCACCAATCTGTCATCTTCCGCCGAGGCAGCAAAGTCTGGCAGCGCAATACAACTTAACCTATTCAACGTAGTTTCACACTACGAAGCAGCATAACCTGACCCATTCCATCATTCTGATCTTTTCTCTTAATTACTTGTGTTTATTTACTTTTCTTTTAAACAGCTGCAATTTACTTGTGCATTTAATATCTTATGTGCAGGAATTTATCTTCGATTTCGTTGTCCAATCCTCGTGAGAGACAATATCTTTTAAATTACAACTTGACAAGAGTGTGCACTTGCGCTCATATTTAGAGAACGCCTAATCGCTCTACAGAGTTCTAAACTGATTTTTCAAACAACTGTCAGTAAATAAAGGTTGCACAACCTCTTCAACATCTTCAATAGAATAATAACTACTGTTGCGTGTAAAAGAGTCTATCGCAATGGTAGTGCAAGTATACACGACACAAGTAGTAAAGTGATACGAAGTATCGGATATCGTCTCCACAGGGATTGGGCTAATAGCTTCACCTTAATTCACTGCACGAAAGTAAAAAATATTTGAGAAGTTGTCACGAAAATAATAAAGTAAACGTAAATAAAAGAGTAGAGATATCAAGATAGAGAGAATGGGATGGTATTGAATTGCTCAGTAGTGCAGGTATTGCTAAGTCTCAGAACTCGAGTTCTGTCGTCGTCCCTGTCACGGCAGCAGTCCGTTGCTTGTCGCGGCAGTGAATAATCAACTCAGCACTTCAAGTTTGGAAAGAATCCCAGATATGCCTTGGCCTATCCCTAGGTCCAAGTCTGTCGATGATCACGTCTTTGATGGTACCTCCCGGCGTGAATCGAAGGATGAACACCGATGTTGATGAATTCTTCTTTAGCCACTTAACCTCGTCTTATCCCTAGGTCCGAGATAGTTCAACTATAAGCTAGAGAACTTGCTCTTATTTCTTTCGTATATTTAACTCTCCCGATGCTAAGTAAATAGATAACCTCACAATGCTCTCCCGATGCTCTTGCAAGATATTAATAACCAAAATAAGAGAACTTGAAGTTTATTTTATTGAACTGGAAATTCCTAAAACAAAAACAACCCTTGCAACTACTTTACAAATCAACACGTGGCCCTAAGGGGAATTTAGAACATGTTGTGGGAAGAAAAACGGCTAGAGTTTTGGGAAGGAAGCTAGGGTAATCGGTTATGCCTCCTAGGTCAAAATATATGCCCTTATATAAGCTTTGGGTCCAAGTTATCTAAAATAGCAAGAATACAACTTTAAATGAAAGTATAATTCTAATAAAGACTAAATCTTCAAGGAATCTACTTTCCAGCCGTCATCTTTCTTGCTTGGGATTTTCTCTCCTTGAACTTTGGGCTTGACATTCCTTTTGATCTGGGGTTTGGAAAAATATAGGGATTTCACACGACAGACGGGCTGAATTTTCTCTATCTGTCGAGGTCCACTTTGCTTCTTCTCCTCAAAACTATTGTCGTCCTCTGCTGTCACGGCGGCAACCATGGCAGCATCGTCCTCTTTGACTGCTCGTCCAGTTCCAGCTCTTCTGCTTCACTGCCCAGCGCCTGCCCATTCCGTCTGCTACTGCAGCAACCTGCAAAAACAACCATTTTTAGTAGAAACTATGCCTTTCAATATATTTGTAATGTTTTGCTGTAAACTAACCTAAATGCAATAAATAATGCTTGAATGCAGCAGAAATATGGGTTAAATAGGGTGTAAATAATATAACTTTTACACACTCAACACACCCCCAAACTCAAGTTTTTGCTTGCCCTCAAGCAACTAAGACTTAAAATAAAAATGAAATATTTTTGTTTTGGCTTTCAAACAGTGAACTTTCCCTTACCCGTCGTTCGTTCCTTGTGATGACAGCAACCTGTCGGATAATTTAGGATCTGTCCGGAGTCTCACTATAGTCCTCGTGCAGTGTGTGCATGCTTGTGAACAGTTATATGCCGAGACTCTCTTAGTTTCACTAGAATATTTCAGCTCTTAACCCGAATTTTTATGCCAAAGTCTATTTTTTTGAAGGCACTTTTTCATGCTCCTTTGATTTTTTTGTTTTGACTCGATTTCTCTATTTTTTGATAAAGTTTCACTAGAGCCAGTTTTGGGCACCTCTAGTTAACTTCCTAGAGCCAGTTTCGGGCACCTCTAGGGCTGTTGAGTCTCTTTTGCTAAACTTCTTTCCTAGAGCCAGTGTTAGGCACCTCTAGGGTGTATTCAAGTGCTAAGCTTCCTATTCTAGTTTGGCTAAAAGAAGTCTAAGCAGTATAAGAGTCACAATGGTGTTTAAGTTTTCAAAACTATAGAAAGGCTCTAAACTTCTCCTAAAAACTATCCTAAAGTCACTGCCACGACAGAGCTGTCACGACAGGTAAGTTCAGTTCACAGTTTTCAGCCAAAATTTTCAATATTTTCATCATTTTTTTGACAAAAATAAACTAAGTAAAGACACAGATTTTAAACTAAGATGTACTCCATTAATGGAGGGTTGCCACCCCCAAGCTTGAGGGTTGCATTGCCCTCAATGCAAATGACAATGAAAAAAAAATAAGGCAGTACATCACAAAATATATAGCAGGCAGCAAAATATAAGATAAGAAACTTAAATTTAGTCGCTGTCTTCGTTGCTACTGCTGAGGCGGATCTGGCGGCGGGCTCTGGCTTTCGGGGCTGGCTGGGGCACGGGGGAGGCAGATGTGTTCTTGGCCTTGGCCTCCCGTGGTGGCTGGACTCTAGTTGGGGAGATGTGAGGGGGTTGCTCCACAACCTGAACTTCTGAGCTGCTGCTGCTGCTCTCCCCGCTGCTGGTGTCACTGCTGTCTTTTGGCATGTTGTTCTTATTAGCCATCCGCTTCTGCCTCTTCACGGGTGAGAATTCCTTTGATAGATTCCTCTTGATAGAGGGTTCAGTATCGCTGGTAGCCCAAACAGAAGAGGAGGAGAACCCAGCAACAAAGGCATCTAGATCCTCCGATGCCATACGACGTTTTGTGCCTCGGGCAGATGGTTCAGCATGGGTGCTGCCTGCTGCTGTCGGGGCAGGAGATGGTGTGGAGGTGGCAGAAGGCGTTCGTGGGGTAGCAGCAGGTGTAGGGGTATGGGTAGGAGTAGTGACAATAAAGTAATGGGCAGGAAAAGTAGGGAAGGCAGCATCAGGAAAATTTAAAGAATTTTGTATAAATGTTACCGTAGAGGCAGCAAAGTCCCTGATGAAAGTCATTAAGCCCAGCTGTCGTTCCTCCAGCTTCTGAATGGTAGCTAATATCTGGGCGGAGGAGTCTGTCGGGGCAGCTGCTGCGGTAGCTGGTTCAGTGTGTTGTTGCTCTGTCGTTTCTGCTGTGGCGGCAGCGGGGTCGAATGACGACAGAGGGGTGGCCGCAGTCAGCTCCATAAGGCTGAGGATGTTCTTTTCAGTCCACCCTCTTCCTTCGACTATCATATCAGTGCGCACCTCGGGGACATTATGGCCGCGACAGAGCGAGGTAATGAGGTACGGCAGGTAGAGAGGACCCGTCGGTCTATGCGCACACTCCAAAATACTTTCTCGAATAAAGCATGATCCTCTTCTTTGGATGACGGCATGATCCTCTTCTTTATGAAGACATTCCACAACTTTGCCTCCGGCAGCAACTGGGTCTTGGATTTTTTCTACTGGTGTTCCATTGAGTCCCAGCATTGGTCAACTCTGCCATGACAGCATCGTAGGCTGTAGTGTCTAGTGTATTCAGGAATTGTTGGTGGACGTCGTCATTGATACCGATGTAGAATCCATAGAGGGTATTAATGTATTCTATTTCAAATGGCACCTCCTTCCCTCGAACGAACACTGTTGTCGCTGTCCTGCTGCTGATGGCAGCATAGAACTCTCGAACCAGCGTAACATTCATTTCCTCCGGCTGCTCCGTAAAGGTTTGCCACTATAAAGCTCTAATCTTTCGGGCTATGAATGGTTTGAGGCCCAGATTTTCCTCCGTCGGGGTGTAGATGAAGCCTCTCTCTTCCCACATGTCTCTGCTAGCAAAGGAACGTGGGGGAGTTGCTGTCGGTGAGGAAGTGGAGGCAGCATTGCGTCGGGTTTTCCTAGAAGACATATTTGTGCAAGGGTTGTGAAAAGCAAATGAAAGCAAATGAAAACTAAAGAGAGAGAGCAAGTAAGAAAGGCAGAAGTGAGTGAAAATGAAAATGAAACGGGGTTATATAGAGAGGAATTTGCTGCCCGTTGAAACTGTAACGGTATGCGCGAATAACGGGGCCAGCTGTTGTACGTTAGCGTGTCTGACGCGTCTGACACGCGTTTCCGCGTCTGTTACGCATCTGTGACGTGTTTCCGCGTCTGTCGTGACAGCGTGATGACAGCCTATATTTTCCGTGTCTGTCGCGGCAGCTGTAACGACAAGCTTCATTATTTGGGCTTTATTGGGCTGATGGATGGATGGTGGGCTAAGTTCACTTCTCCTGTTCTTCTTGACTCCTTTATTTCCTAAAACCAATAAAAACAAAAACATTATTCAAATAAAATAAATCTTATTTTCTAATAGATAATAACTAATAATAAAAATAAAATTAAATTAAAATTTAGGTTAAATTAGGGATGCGAGGTGGGGCATCTCCTAAGGTAACCACTTCCTGCATTCCTGGGGCTTCAGTCCCTTGATAATGCTTCAAGCACTGTCCGTTGACTTTAAATTGGTGCCCGTCTTTTAATGATCGGATTGTTATGACACCATGGGGAAAAACCTGTACGACTTGGAACGGACCAGACCATCTAGATTTTAGCTTCCCTGGTAAGAGTTTCAGTCTAGAATTGAATAACAATACAAGCTGCCCTGGGAAGAACTGTCGTGGCAGCAACTTCTTTTCATGCCACTTCTTAATTTTATCCTTGTAGATTCTTGCATTGTCATAGGCCATAGTCCGGATTTCTTCAATTTCGTTCAGATCTAACAGCCTTTTCTGCCCTGCCCTGTCCAAGTCCATATTCACTGCCTTGATCGCCCAGTATGCTTTGTGCTCTATCTCGACAGGTAGATGACATGTTTTTCCATAAATCAATCGGTACAGAGACATTCCTAATGGAGTTTTAAAAGCTGTCCTATATGCCCATAACGCATCATTAAGGAGTAAATACCAGTATTTCCTAGTTGGCTTAACCATCTTCTCAAGAATTGTCTTCAAGGCAGCAGCAATAACCTTGTTGTCGAAATGTCTCCCTTCATCACTGATAATCGCCTTAGGGATGCCAAACCTAGAAAAGATATTTTTGTGTAAAAACCATTGGACTGTCTTGACATCATTCTTTTGAGTTGCGATAGCTTCGACCCACTTAGAGACATAATCCACTGCTAGGAGGATGTATAGATTCCCACATGAAGATGGGAATGGTCCCATAAAATCAATTCCCCAAACGTTGAAGATCTCGACTTCTAGAATGTTCTGCAGTGGCATCTCGTTTCTCCTTGAGATGTTTCCTGTCCTTTGGCACCTATCACAGCTCTTGTAGAATATTTGCGCATCTTTATACAGTGACGGCCAATAAAACCCTAACCGCAACACCTTGGCAGCAGTTTTGTTGCCTCCTAAGTGACCTCCATACTGTGAAGCATGGCAGTGATGAAGTATGTCTTCTTGCTCTTCTTGTGGTACACACCTCCTTATAACTTGATCTGCACAAATTTTGAAAAGAAGAGGTTTGTCCCAATAATAATGCTTAACATCATTTTGGAACCTCTTCCTAGCTTGATAATTAAGATCAGAAGGAATTATTCCACTAACTAAAAAATTAACGTGTTGAGTGTGTAAAAGTTCTATTATTTACACCATTTTAACCCATATTTCTGCTGCATTCAAGCATTATTCATTGCATTTAGGTTAGTTTACAGCAAAACATCACAAATATATTAAAAGACACAGTTTCTACTAAAAATGGTTGTTTTTGCAGGTTGTTGCCGTAGCAGACAGAAGAGGCAGGAGCTGGGCAGTGAAGCAGAAGAGCTGAAACTGGACAAGCAGTCAAGGAGGACGATGCTACCATGGTTGCTGCCGTGACAGCAGAGGACGACAACAGTTTTGAGGAAAAGAAGCAAAGTGGACATCGACAGATAGAGGAAATTCAGCCCGTCTGTCGTGTGAAAACCCCATATTTTTCCAAGCCCCAGATCAAAAGGAATGTCAAGCCCAAAGTTCAAGGAGAGAAAATCCCAAGCAAGAAAGATGACGGCTGAAAAGAAGATTCCTTGAAGATTTAGTCTTTATTAGAATCATACTTTTATTTAAAGTTGTATTCTTGCTATTTTAGATAACTTGAGCCCAAAGCTTATATAAGGGCATATATTTTGACCTAGAGAGGCATAACCGATTACCCTAGCTTCCTTCCCAAAACTCTAGTCATTTTTCTTCCTACAACATGTTCTAAATTCCCCCTAGGGCCACGGGTTGAATTGTAAAGTAGTTGCAAGGGTTGTTTTTGTTTTAGGAATTTTCAGTTCAATAAAATAAACTTCAAGTTCTCTTATTTTGGTTATTAATATCTTGCAAGAGCATCGGGAGAGCATTGTGAGGTTATCTATTTACATAGCATCGGGAGAGTTAAGTATACGAAAGAAATAAGAGCAAGTTCCCTAGTTTATAGTTGAACTATCTCGGGCCTAGGGATAGGACGAGGTTAAGTGGCTAAAGAAGAATTCATACACATCGGTGTTCATCCTTCGATTCACACCGGGAGGTATCATCAAAGACGTGATCATCGATAGACTTGGACCTAGGGATAGGCCAAGGCACATCTGGGATTCTTTCCAAACTTGAAGTACTAAGTTGAGTGTTTGCTGTCACGACAATCAACGGACTGCTGCCGCGACGGGAGCGACGACAAAACTGAATTTCCTAAACTCTGAATACCTGTACTACTGAGCAATTCAATACCAGCCCATTCTCTCTATCTTGATATCTCTACTCTTTTATTTACGTTATTTAATTATTCTCGTGACAACTTTCTCAAATATTTTCTTTACTTTCGTGCAGTGAATTAAGGTGAAGCTATTAGCCCAATCCCTATGGAGACGATATCCAATACTTCGTATCACTTTACTACTTGCATCGTGTACACTTGCACTACCATTGCGATAGACTCTTTTACACGCAACAAGTTTTTGGCGCCGTTGCCGGGGATTGGCAACATAACTCTACCTTTTCTTTTACTGCACTTTTCATTTTTGTTTTTCATTTTATTTTTCTGTTTTTCTTTGGTGCACCCAACTCTTTCTTTTCACAAGGTTTCTTGATTATGCACAGATCGAACCGAGGTAAAGATCCTGAGTATCCATTAGATCCAGAAATCGAACGTTCATTCAATCTCAAGAAACAACTTCGTCACTTACTAGCAAGGAACGAGTACCTTGAGGAACAGTTAAAGACAATGGCACACCGAGGAGATGACCCTCATGTTGGAGATGGAGAGGGAAGATAGCCTGTCGTCGAGCCTGCTGCCGCTGCCGGACGACGGTCCTGTCGTGACTACATGCTGAATGATCATGTAGAACTGGAAACCACGCTGCCGGACATAGATGTTGACAACTTCGAGCTGAAACCTGTAATGTTTAGCATGATCAACAATGTCGGTCAATTCAGTGGTGCTGTTACAGAGGATGCTAGGGAGCATTTAAAAACATTCCTGGAAATCTGTGGTTCGTTTAGACTACCAGGAGTTAATCCGGAGATACTGAGGCTTCGGTTATTTCCCCATTCATTGAGGGATAGAGCAAAGACTTGGTGGAATAAACTTACGCCGGGTTCAATTAGAACTTGGGCAGATTTATCTCGTGAATTTTTATCTCGTTTTAATCCTTCGCATTTATCTGAGCGATTACGTAATGAAATTGCTACTTTTCAACAGGAAGATGACGAGCCGATGCACGAGGCCTGGGACAGATTTACTACTCTTCTACGGAACTGCCCAATGCATGGATTCCCCGTCTAGAATCAGGTAACAAAGTTTTATAATGCTGCCAACTTACAAACTCGTATTCGAATTGATTCAGCAGCAAACGGATTATTATTGGATAAAGATCCAGACGAGGCAATGCAAGTATTGAAAAATCTGGCTAAGAATGAGGATCAGTTTCTGACAGCAAGAAGAGGGGGTAAATGGGTTCTACCTGTTAAGGATTATAAGGCCGACAGCACAATGAAATCACAGGTGGCATTCCTTACTAAAGCAATGAAAAGGCTCTTGAATGATGATGCACAACATGGATTTGCTGTTGAAAAGGTATGTGAAATCTGTGAGGGAAATCATAGTTCGGATGAGTGTCCTATATAGTTAGAAGAGGGAAAATATGTTGGAAACTATAAGCCGAATTACAACTCCAACAACTATAATCCCAACTGGAGAAACGATCCAAAGTTTTCTTGGAGTAATCCTAATAATGCCCTGAATCCTCAAGCACGCAATAATCAGAACCAGAGAGGACCTAGATTGTTGACTCGACAGCAACTACAGCCGCAACAGCAGCAACAACAGCCACCAGCTGCCACAAACAGTATACTAGAACAGACTCTGGCTACTTTTATGTCTCAGACAGGTACTTATATTGAGAATATGAATTAGTTTGTTAAGAAAACAGAGACATTCATGGATAAAACAGAGATACGGATGACGAATCATGAAGCTACCCTGAAATCTTTGGAGACAGAATTGGGTCAGGTTTCCCAGCATATCAAGCCAAGGCAGACTTGAGGATTTCCTAGTAATACTGAAAATGCTAGGCAACCCACACATGAGCAGTGTAGGGCTATTACTACTAGGAGTGGGAAGAAATTACCAGGGCCGGAAAAGGAAGCTGAAACAGTAAGGAAACCAGTCTTGGACAGACCTGCCGAGGAAGCTGCCCCGACAGGTAATAAACAGACTGCTGCCGATAAACCTGTTACGACAACAGAAGCAACAGAAGAGAAAAATGATGAACCTAAACCTCCTCAGATTCGTATGCAGTGGGAAGGACTTATTGCTGATTATCGTCCCCCACCTCCTTTTCCTCAACGGTTACAGCAAGCAAAGCAAGAATCTCAGCTCAAAAAGATTTATGATATTTTTAAGCAGGTTCATATTAACATTCCGTTGTTAGATGCCGTTAGGGAGATGCCCCGTTACGCCAAATTTCTCAAGGATGTCATGTCAAAGAAATCTAAACTTGGGGAGTTTGAAACGGTTAAGATGACAGAAGGATGCATGAGTATTCTTCATCGGCAGCCACCCCAGAAAAAGAAGGATCCGGGGAGCTTCATCATACCTTGTGTAATCGGAGATAAATATGTGGGTAAGGCACTTTGTGATCTTGGTGCTAGTATTAATTTAATGCCAAAATCTGTTTTTCAGAAATTAGGTATTGGAAAGGCGCGGCCCACGACAGTAATTCTGCAGCTGGCAGACCGCTCTTGCATTCATCCGGAAGGAAAAATCGAAGATATTCTGGTAAGAGTGGATAAATTTATATTTCCTGCTGACTTTCTTGTTTTAGATTGTGAAGCAGATGAAAACGCACCAATCATCCTTGGGCGACCCTTCTTAGCCACGGGAAGATCACTGATTGATGTGGAAAAAGGAGAACTCACCATGAGAGTGAACGACCAAGAGATTAAGTTGAATGTTCTCCAAGCTATGAAGCATGCTGATGCAGACGAGGAATGCAAGGCTATCACTGAAGTTACCTTTGATCAACCCTGCATCAGGTCAGGCTGTCACGACATCAAAATTGGTCACTGCCTCGGCAGCCATTTACAGGACTGTCAAGACAGCACCGACAACAGCAACTCCTCTGAATCCGATACATCTGATACTGAAGATCAAGAGGAGGTAAACTGGATAGGCGATTATCCAGGTAAGTTATTCGAACCTTTAAATTATACTTCGGATAACCATGCAATCCAAAAGCCATCTACTGTTGAGCCCTCTGTTTTAGAACTGAAGCCTCTTCCAGGGCAGCTAAAATATGCTTTTCTTGGTTCAAATGATACGTTGCCCTTAATCATCTCTTCCAAGTTGATGCAGGAACAGGAACAACAGCTAATAGGGATGCTGCAGCAGCACAAAAAGGCAATTGGATGGACAATAGCCGATATTCAAGGCATTAGTCTGGCGTTATGCATGCACAAAATCCTTTTAGAGGAAGATCATAAGCCGACTATAGATGCTCAAAGGCGGCTAAACCATGCGATGAAAAAGGTGGTGCATAAAGAGATAATCAAATGGTTAGATGCTGGTATTATTTATGCCATCTCCGACAACAAATGGGTGAGCCCGGTGCAATGCGTTCCCAAGAAAGGAGGAATGACCGTGGTGACCAATGAAAACAATGAGTTAATCCCAACCAGGACTGTGACCGGTTGGAGGGTTTGTATGGACTATCGGAAGCTTAACAAAGCTACCCGAAAGGACCACTTCCCTTTACCCTTTATTGATCAAATGCTTGATAGATTAGCGGGTAAACCTTACTATTGTTTTCTTGATGGTTATTTAGGTTATAATCAAATAGCTATCGCACCGGAAGATCAAGAAAAGACGACTTTCACATGCCCCTACGGAACGTATGCTTTTAGGAGGATGTCTTTTGGACTATGCAACGCACTCGCCACCTTTCAAAGATGCATGATGGCCATATTCTCCGATATGGTGGAGGACTTCCTTGAAATATTTATGGATGATTTTTCAGTCTTTGAGGACGATTTTGAGACCTACCTAGGCAATCTACAAAAGGTACTTGAAAGATGTGAAAAAGCAAACCTGGTCTTAAAAAGGTATTAGAAGTTTCTTGGGACATGTTGGTTTTTATCGGAGATTCATTGCAAATTTCTCAAAAATCACCAAGCCCCTATGTCATCTTTTGGAGCAGAACCGACCCTTTGACTTTAATGAAGAATGTACTGAAGCATTCAAGGTTCTGAAGGAAAAACTGGTAACAACCCCAATAGTACAGCCACCAGACTGGACACAACCATTTGAGATCATGTGTGATGCTAGTGATTATGCTGTCGGGGCAGCACTTGGGCAGCGGAGAGACAAACTATTTCATGTCATATATTACGCCAGCAAGACACTGAATGACGCCCAAGTGAACTACACCACCACAAAGAATGAGTTATTAGTTGTGGTATTCTCCATTGACAAGTTTCGTTCTTACATACTTGGAACGAAGGTAATAGTGCACACAGACCATCCTGCCCTGAAGTATTTGTTCGCGAAAAAGGATGCAAAACATCGATTGATACGGTGGATCCTACTATTGAAAGAATTCGACCTTGAAATCAAGGACAAAAAAGGGACAGAAAATCAGGTGGCAGATCACTTGTCAAGGTTGGAGAAGGGACGGAGTCTACCAACAGATGAGACAAACATACTGAAGACCTTCCCAAACGAGCAGCTCTTTGCTGCCGCAATCACTGCCGCGACAGCCATAACAACAGGTAAGTCTTCTGAACTCCCCTGGTATGCTGATTTCGTTAATTTCTTAGTTAGCGGAATAATTCCTTCTAATCTTAATTATCAAGCCAGGAAGAGGTTTCAAAATGATGTTAAGCATTATTATTGGGACGAACCTCTTCTTTTCAAAATTTGTGCAGATCAGGTGATAAGAAGGTGTGTACCACAAGAAGAGCAAGAAGACATACTTCATCACTGTCATGCTTCACAGTATGGAGGTCACTTAGGAGGTAACAAAACTGCTGCCAAGGTGCTGCATTTAGGGTTCTACTGGTCCTCACTGTATAAAGATGCACAAATCTTCTACAAGAGCTATGACAGGTGCCAAAGGATAGGAAACATCTCAAGGAGAAATGAGATGCCGCTGCAGAACATTCTAGAAGTCGAAATCTTCGACGTTTGGGGGATTGATTTTATGGGACCTTTCCCATCCTCATGTGGGAATCTATACATCCTCTTGGCAGTAGATTATGTCTCTAAGTGGGTCGAAGTTATCACAACTCAAAAGAATGATGTCAAGACAGTCCAAAGATTTTTACACAAAAATATCTTTTCTAGATTTGGCATCCCTAAGGCGATTATCAGTGATGAAGGGAGACATTTCGACAATAGGGTTATTGTTGCTGCCTTGAAGAAATATGGTGTTAAGCATCGGATCGCGACAGCATATCACCCACAAACCAATGGACAAGCTGAAATATCTAATAGGGGAGTTAAGAACATTCTTGAGAAGATGGTTAAGCCAACTAGGAAAGACTGGTCTTTACTCCTCAATGATGTGTTATGGGCATATAGGACAGCTTTTAAAACTCCATTGGGCACGTCTCCGTACCGATTGATTTATGGGAAAACATGTCATCTACCTGTCGAGATAGAGCATAGAGCATACTGGCGATCAAGGCAGTGAATATGGACTTAGATAGGGCAGGGCAGAAATGGCTGTTAGATCTGAACGAAATTGAAGAAATCCAGACAATGGCCTACGACAATGCAAGAATTTACAAGGATAAAACGAAGAAGTGGCATGACAAAAAGTTGCTGCCACGACAGTTCTGCCCAGGGCAGCTTGTATTGTTGTTCAACTCTAGACTGAAACTTTTCCCAGGGAAACTGAAATCTAGATGGTCTAGCCCATTCCAAGTCGTACAGGTTTTCCCCATGGTGCCATCAGAATCCGATCATTAAAAGACAGGCACCAATTCAAAGTCAACGAACAACGCCTCAAGAATTATCAAGGGACTGAAGCCCTAGGAATGCAGGAAGTGATTACCTTAGGTGATGCCCCACCTGGCATCCCTAAGTTAACCTAAATTTTAATTATTTATTTTATTATTATTATTATTATTTATTAGGAAATAAGGTTTATTTTAATTTGAATAATGTTTTTTATGTTTATCGTTTTTAGGAAATAAAGGAGTCAAGAAGAACAAGAGAAGTGAACTCAGCCCACCATCCATCCATCAGCCCAACAAAGCCCAAATAATAAAGCATGTCATCACGCTGTCACGACAGACGCGGAAACACGTCACAGACGCGGAAACGTGTGTCAGACGCGTCAGACACGCCAACGTACAACAGCTGGCCCCGTTATTCGCGCCTGCCGTTACAACTTCAACGGGCAACACATTTTTTCTATATAACCTCGTTTCATTTTCATTTTCACTCACTTTTGCCTTTCTTACTTGCTCTCCCTCTTTAGTTTTCATTTGCTTTCATTTACTTTTCACAACCCTTGCACAAATATGTCTTCTAGGAAAACCCGATGCAATGCTGCCTCTACTTCCTCACCGACAGCAACTCCCCCATGTTCCTTTGCTAGCAGAGACATGTGGGAGGAGAGAGGTTTCATCTATGCACCAAAGGAAGAGAATCTGGGCCTCAAACCATTCATAGCCCGGAAGATTAGAGCCTTACAATGGCAGACCTTTGCGGAGCAGCCAGAGGAAATGAATATTACACTGGTCCGAGAGTTCTATGCTGCCATCAGCAGCAGAACGGTGACAGCAGTGTTCATTTGAGGGAAGGAGGTGCCATTTGAAGCAGAACAAATTAATACCCTATATGGCTTCTACATCGGTGTCAATGACTATGCCCATCAGCAATTTCTGAACACGCTAGACAGTGCTGCCTACGACGCTGTCATGGCAGAGTTGACCGCTGCTGGGACTCAATGGAACACCAGCAGAAAGAATCCGAGGACTGTTAGACGGACCCAGTTGCTGCCGGAGGCAAAGTTGTGGAATGCCTTCATAAAGAAGAGGATCATGCCGTCATCCCACAACACCACCGTCGACCAACCACGGTTAGCATTGATACACTCTATTATGCATGAACGACCCATTAATGTGGGCAGTTTTATTCGAGAAAGTATTCTGGAGTGTGCACATAGACCAACGGGTCCCATGTACCTACCATACCTCATTACTTCGCTCTGCCGCGGTCATAATGTTCCCGAGGTGCGCACTGATGTGATAGAAGAAGGAAAGGGCTGGACTGAAAAGAACATCCTCAGCCTGATGGAGCTAACTGTTGCGACCCCTCTGTCATCATTCGACCATGCTGCCGCCACAGCTGAAACGACAGAACAACAGCACTCTGAACCTGCCGCCGCAGCAGCTGCCCTGACAGACTCCTCCGCCAGATATTAGCTGCCATTCAAAAGCTGGAGGAACGACAGTTGGGCTTAATGACCTTCATCAGGGACTTTGTTGCCTCCACGGTAACATTCACACAAAGTTCTTTAAATTTTCCTGATGCTGCCTTTCCTACTTTTCTTGCTCATTACTTTACTGTCACTACCCCTGCCCATACACCTACACCTACTGCCACCCCACACACGCCTTTTGTTGCCTCCACACTATCGCCTTCCCCAACAGCAGTAGGCAGCACCCATGACGAGCCATCCGCCCGAGGGACAAAACGTCTGATGGCATCAGAGGACCTAGATGCCTTTGTTGTTGGGTTCTCTTCCTCTTTAGTTTGGGCTGCCAGTGATACTGAACCCTCTATCAAGAGAAATCTGGCAAAGGAATTCACCCCCGTGAAGCGGCAAAAGCATATGGCAGATAAGAAAAACTTGCCAAAGGCCAGCAGCAGTGACAGCAACAGCGGGGAAAGCAGCATCAGCAGCTCGGAAGTTCAAGCTGTGGAGCAACTGCCCCACATCTCCCCAACCAGAGTCCAGCCACCAAGGGAGGCCAAGGCCAAGAACACATCCGCCTCACCCGTGCCCCAGCCTGCCCCAAAAGCCAAAGCCCGCCACCAGATCTGCCTCAGCAGCAGCAGCGAAGACAGCGACTAAATTTAAGTTTCTTATCTTATATTTTGCTACCTGCTATATATTTTGTGATGTACTGCCTTTATTTTGTTTTTAATTATCATTTGCATTGAGGGCAATGCAATCCTCAAGCTTAGGGGTGGCAACCCTCCATATTAATGGAGTACATCTTAGTTAAAATCTGTGTCTTTACTTATTCATTTTTATCTCTTAAAAATGATGAAAATATTGAAAATTTTGGCTGAAACTGTGAACTGAACTTACCTATCGTGACAGCTCTGTCATGGCAGTGACTTTAGGATAGTTTTAGGAGAAGTTTAGAGCCTTTCTATAGTTCTAAAAACTTAAACACCATTGTGACTGTTATACTGCTTAGACTTCTTTTAGCCAAACTAGAATAGGAAGCTTAGCACTTGAATAGCCCCTAGAGGTGCCTAACACTGGCTCTAGGAAAGAAGTTTAGCAAAAGAGACTCAACAGCCCAAGAGGTGCCCGAAACTGGCTCTAGGAAGTTAACTAGAGGTGCCTAAAACTGGCTCCAGTGAAACTTTAGCTAAACAAATAGAGAAATCGAGTCGAAACAAAAAAAAACAAAGGAGCATGAAAAAGTGCTTTCAAAAGATAAACTTTGGCATAAAAATTCGAGTTAAGAGCTGAAATATTCTAGTGAAACTAAGAGAGTCTTGGCATATAATTTTTCACAAGCATGCACACTGTAACACCCGGGTTCGGGGGTCGGGTGAAAATAATAATTTAATAATGGTTCGGGTTTCGGTTCCTAAATTTTAAATAATAAAATAAAGGTTTGGGCCCTGGGTTTTAAGACGAATAAAAATTTAGTTGGACCATTTTCAAAACAAGCCCAAATGGCCATGGGTGTCATCCATTGTAGTTCCCTTGATTCATTAAGGGCATTTAGGTATTTAGCCTTTATAATTTCAAACAAACCTAAAATAATGCTTTTGAAGTCATCTTCTTCCCCTATCCATTTTTCTCCCTAACGTGAAATGAACCCATCTCCCCCTTGAATACTATTCCATTCAATAGCTTGCTCGTTTTGAAAGGTTTCGCAAAGGTAACCGCGTTTTTGACTTACCCTCATTATTCTCTACAAGTTGATACCTTTTGCTTTCATTTTTATACATGTTTTGAGATTTGGAGTTTGGAGGATTTTGGATTAAAAATGTTGTCTTTGAAATCTTTGACTTAAGTTTTTGATTTGTTGAAGTTCTATGAGTAGTCTACAACCTAAAAGGTCCAACAAAACTGATTTTTTTCAAGGTTTTGGGTGTTTTCCCGGAATGAGATTTTGGGGAGGTTTTTGGGAGGTTTTAAGTTGAGTTTTGGGAATGTTTTAGGTGGAATCTTGAGGGCTGATGGTTAGGCTATATGTAAGGGCTGTTTTGGAAGCTTTAGGGAGTGATTTAAGGTTTGGAATCATTGGTTTTAGGGTGAGTTTAGGGGCTGCTCGGGATTATGGATTTTGAGTTGCTTTCAATGAGAAATTTGATGTCTTATGCTTGGTATGTAATCCGGGTTGATTATTTTGGAACATGGACTGATTTGGGATTGTTTACTTGGTGTTGGAATGTTTAGAAACGCGAAATTTGGTTGGTGAAGCTTCGGGGACAAATCCGGGGATTTCGAAGTCTTGAGCTTGAACTTCGATCTTCTCTTGGGTAACAACGGTGAGTAGAATTATTAATTTTGCATTGTGCTCGATATGGACTCTTTTTGGGGTTTGGGAGGGACCTTGAGGGGTCACCTAAACCCGTGTGTAAGTCTCTCTACTCCCATGTTGTTGTGATATGTTGAATGCTTATATGTCGTGATCATTAAGTGCATTTTAAGTTGTTAATGTGTAGTTGAGTTGAGTTCGTGCCTCACGTGATGGTGGTCTAAACTACGATGATGTGTAGTCCCACCGGTAGTGACTAGTAGGGTAGTACTTTGATGTGTAGTCCCATTGGAAATCCACTAGTCGAAACGGTGATGTGTAGTCCCACCGTACGTGTATGATGGTTGTGCTTGTGCAAACCATGTGTTGTTGTTGAAATAGACCCTCGTGCATCCATTGCTTTCTTGCATATAAATCGTGTTTTGGAAAACTGCATGTTGTGAATTGTAGAGCCTCTCTCACTAAGTTAGTTGGCTTATGCTCTTTTTGTTTCCAACGTGCAGATCGTTAGAGTTTGGGAGGCAAGCGGGCGAGGGAGGAGCTTTTGGAGTTCTCAAGCTAGTTCAAGTATGGTTTGCATTTTGTAATAATGCCTAGACAATGGGGTATAGAGTTTTAGGAGTTGGGGTCAAACTCCTTAGGAAATTTGTGTTTGAGCATGTTAATCTCGTGGTTGTGCTATGCTTTTGTTTCATTGATTGTGGTTTATGCTGGTTATCTTGCTCATTTGAATATGCCTAAACATGTATGTTGTTGGCCTATGTATGCCTTATGCTTCAATATCTAGAGTATGGTGCCTTATGCTTGCTATGAATGCTCCTTTTTGTGAAATTGCATGAAGTTTTGATTTGTAGTATCCTTGATAGATTCAATGCCTTGTAAGTTAAATCCCAGTTATAGTTTTGATGTATGTATGTTTGTATGTGTATAGGAGAGTCTAAAAATGCATCTAGAGTCGTGTTTGAGGTCACCAAGTTGGAAATGGTGGAATTGCAGAGCAGGGCGTATCGGTACGCCTAAGGGCCGCATCGATACGGTCTTGCCTGCAGAGCTCAGTTTTGGCTGGGCGTATTGATACACGGGGGTGTATCAATACGGTTTTTGGTCACTGGAATTCAGTTTGTGTTGGGCGTATCGATACGCGGGGGTGTATCGATACCCTCTCAACTCACTGGAATTTGGAGAATTGGGGATGAGTAGGGCGTACCGATACGGGGTACATGCGTATCGATACGAGACTACTCTTTTGACCAAGAAGGATTGACCGAGAAGGGCGTATCGATACGCTCATGGGCAGTATCGATACGGTTTTCTCGGTGTTGACTTTTTGGGTTGACCTGGTCAGGGCGTATCGATACCCCTAGTTAGGGTACCGATACGGTCTGCCCTGTAAGCTTAAAAATGGACTAAGTATGTATAGTTGTGGTTCAAATGTGGTCTTTCCTTTGGATGTTTTCCACTATTGTGAATCACTTAGGATTTAATATTCCTCTAGATAAGATTAAAAAAAGAAAAAAAATAGGGTTTCTAACCGAGGGGGAACCTTAACGGGTTTCACTCGGTTTTCCCCGTGTGACCCACTCGGACCGGGCATCCGGCCAGACCGGGACGAGGGGTTACACACACACTGCACGAGGACTATAGTGAGATTCTGGACATATCCTAAATTATCCGACAGGTTGCTGCCGTCGCAGGGAACGAACGACGGGTAAGGGAAAGTTCATTGTTTGAAAGCCAAAACAAAAATATTTCTTTTTTTTTAGGTCTTAGTTGCTTGAGGGCAAGCAAAAACTTGAGTTTGGGGGTGTGTTGAGTGTGTAAAAGTTCTATTATTTACACCTTTTTTAACCCAAATTTCTGCTGCATTCAAGCATTATTCATTGTATTTAGGTTAGTTTACAGCAAAACATCACAAATATATTAAAAGGCACAGTTTCTACTAAAAATGGTTGTTTTTGCAGGTTGCTGCCGTAGCAGACGGAAGAGGCATGCGCTGGGCAGTGAAGCAGAAGAGCTGAAACTGGACAAGCAGTCAAGGAGGACGATGCTGCCATGGTTGCCGCCGTGACAGTAGAGGACGACAGCAGTTTTGAGGAAAAGAAGCAAAGTGGACATCGACAGATAGAGGAAATTCAGCCCGTCTGTCGTGTGAAAACCCCATATTTTTCCAAGCCCCAGATCAAAAGGAATGTCAAGCCCAAAGTTCAAGGAGAGAAAATCCCAAGCAAGAAAGATGACGGCTGGAAAGTAGATTCCTTGAAGATTTAGTCTTTATTAGAATCATACTTTTATTTAAAGTTGTATTCTTGCTATTTTAGATAACTTGAGCCCAAAGCTTATATAAGGGCATATATTTTGACCTAGAGAGGCATAACCGATTACCCTAGCTTCCTTCCCAAAACTCTAGTTGTTTTTCTTCCCACAATATGTTCTAAATTCCCCCTAGGGCCACGGTTTGAATTGTAAAGTAGTTGCAAGGGTTGTTTTTTGTTTTAGGAATTTTCAGTTCAATAAAATAAACTTCAAGTTCTCTTATTTTGGTTATTAATATCTTGCAAGAGCATCGGGAGAGCATTGTGAGGTTATCTATTTACTTAGCATCGGGAGAGTTAAGTATACGAAAGAAATAAGAGCAAGTTCTCTAGTTTATAGTTGAACTATCTCGGGCCTAGGGATAGGACGAGGTTAAGTGGCTAAAGAAGAATTCATACACATCGGTGTTCATCCTTCGATTCACGCCGGGAGGTATCATCAAAGACGTGATCATCGACAGACTTGGACTTAGGGATAGGCCAAGGCACATCTGGGATTCTTGTCAAACTTGAAGTACTGAGTTGAGTGTTTGCTGCCGCGACAGGTGCTTCCGCGACGGGAGCGACGACAGAACTGGATTTCCTAAACTCTGCAATACCTGCACTACTGAGCAATTCAATACCAGCCCATTCTCTCTATCTTGATATCTCTACTCTTTTATTTACGTTACTTTATTATTCTCGTGACAACTTTCTCAAATATTTTCTTTACTTTCGTGCAGTGAATTAAGGTGAAGCTATTAGCCCAATCCTTATGGAGACGATATCCGATACTTCGTATCACTTTACTACTTGTGTCGTGTACACTTGCACTACCATTGCGATAGACTCTTTTACACGCAACATAACGAAATCAGCATACCAGGGGAGTTCAGAAGACTTACCTGCCGCCATGGCTGTCGCGGCAGTGATTGCGGCAGCAAAGAGCTGCTCGTCTGGGAAGGTCTCCAGTATGTTTGTCTCATCTGTTGGTAGACTATATCCCTTCTCCAACCTTGACAAGTGATCTACCACCTGATTTCCTGTCCCTTTTTTATCCTTGATTTCAAGGTCGAATTCTTGCAATAGCAGGATCCACTGTATCAATCGAGGTTTAGCATCCTTTTTCGCGAACAAATACTTCAGGGCAGAGTGGTCTGTGTGCACTATTACCTTCGTTCCAAGTATGTAAGAAGGAAACTTGTCAATGGAGAACACCACATCTAATAACTCATTTTCTGTGGTGGTGTAGTTCACTTGGGCGTCATCCAGTGTTTTGCTGGCATAGTATATGACATGAAATAATTTGTCTCTTCGCTGCCCAAGTGCTGCCCCGACAGCATAGTGACTAGCATCACACATAATCTCGAATGGCTGTGTCTAGTCTGGTGGCTGTACTATTGGGGCTGTTACCAGTTTTTCCTTCAGAATCTTTAATGCTTCAGTACATTCTTCATTAAAGTGAAAGGGTCGGTTCTGCTCCAAAAGATGGCATAAGGGCTTGGTGATTTTTGAGAAATTTGCAATGAATCTCCGATAAAAACCAGCATGTCCCAAGAAACTTCTAATACCCTTGACTGTGGTCGGCGACGGCAGCTTTTCGATCACTTCTATCTTGGCCCTGTCGACTTCTATCCCACGGCAGCTAATCTTATGGCCAAGGATTATCCCTTCATCCACCATAAAGTGGCATTTTTCCCAATTTAAGACTAGGTTTGCTTTTTCACATCTTTCAAGTACCTTTTGTAGATTGCCTAGGCAGCTCTCAAAATCGTCTCCAAAGACTGAAAAATCATCCATAAAAATTTCAAGGAAGTCCTCCACCATATCGGAGAATATGGCCATCATGCACCTTTGGAAGGTGGCAGGTGCATCGCATAATCCAAACGGAATCCTCTGTTGAGTGTGTAAAAGTTCTATTATTTACACCCTTTTTAACCCATATTTCTGCTGCATTCAAGCATCATTTCATTACATTTAGGTTAGTTTACAGCAAAACATCACAAATATAGTAAAGACACAGATTCTACTAAAAGATGACTGATTTTGCAGGTTGCCGCCATAGTAGACGGAGAAGGTAGGCGCAGGGCAGAGAAGCCGAAGAGCTGAACTGGACAAGCAGACAAAGAGGACGATGCTGCCATGGTGCTGCCGTGACAGCAGAGGACGACAGCAAGTTAGTGGAGAAAAAGCAAAGTGGACCTCGATAGATAGAGAAAAATCTGCTCGTCTGTCGTGTGAAAACCAAATATTTTTCCAAGCCCCAGATCAAAAGATATGTCAAGCCCAAAGCTCAAGGAGAGAAAATCCCAAGAAACAAGGAGGACGGCTGGAAAGTAGATTCCTTGGAGATTAAGTCTTTATTAGAATCATACTTTTAATTAAAGTTGTAATCCTTGTTAACTTAGATAACTTGAGCCCAAAGCTTATTAAGGGCATGTATTTTAACCTAGGGCATATCTCATATCCCATAGCCGATTACCGCATAACCGACAACCAAAAACCCATAGCCTTTTACCCGCCGTCGACATGTTCTAAAATCCCCCTAGGGCCACGGGTTGATTTGTAAAGTAGTTGCAAGGGTTATTTTGTTTTAGGAATTTTCAGTTCAATAATTAAACTTCAAGTTCTCTTATTTTGGTTATTAATATCTTGCAAGAGCATCGGGAGAGCATTGTGAGGTTATCCATTTACTTAGCATCGGGAGAGTTAAGTATACGAAGGAAGTAAGAGCAAGTTCTCTAGTTTATAGTTGAACTATCTCGTGCCTAGGGATAGGGCGAGGTTAAGTTGCTAAAGAAGAATTCATACACATCGGTGTTCATCCTTCGATTCACGCCGGGAGGTATCATCAAAGACGTGATCATCGACAGACTTGGACCTAGGGATAGGCCAAGGCAAATCTGGGATTCTTGCCAAACTTGAAGTACTGAGTTGGTGTGTTTGCTGCCGCGACGATAAACGGACTGCTGCCGCGACAGGTGCCAGCTGCTGGATATTGATGTTGATAACTTCGAGCTTAAACCTGTCATGTTTAGTATGATCAACAATGCCGGGCAGTTTAGTGGTGCTGTGACAGACGATGCTATGGAGCATCTCAAAACATTCCAGGAAATCTATGGTTCGTTTAGACTGCCAGGAGTTAATCCGGAGATACTGAGGCTTCGGTTATTTCCCCATTCATTGAGGGACAGAGCTAAAACTTGGTGGAATAAACTTATGCCGGGTTCAATTAGAACTTGTGCAGATTTATCTCGTGAATTTTTATCTCATTTTAATCCTTCACATTTATCTGAGCGATTGCGTAAATAAATTGCTACTTTTCAACGGGAAGATGACGAGCCGATGCACGAGGCCTGGGATAGATTTACTACTCTTCTATGGAACTGCCCAATGCATGGATTCCCCGTCTGGAATCAGGTAACTAAGTTTTATAATGCTGCCAACTTAAAAACTCGTATTCGAATTGATTCAGCAGAAAATGGACTATTATTGGATAAAGATCCGGACGAGGCATTGCAAGTTTTGAAAAATCTGGCCAAGAATGAGGAGCAGTTTCCGACAGCAAGAAGAGAGGGTAAATGGGTACTTGCTGTAAAGGATTATGAGGCCGACATCACGATGAAATCACAGGTAGCATTCCTTACTAAAGCAATGAAAAGGTTATTGAATGATGATGGACAACATGGATTTGCTGTTGAGGAGGTATGTGACATCTGTGAGGGAAATCATGGTCGGGATGAATGCCCAATACAGTTAGAAGAGGGAAAATATGTTGGAAACTACAAGCCGAATTACAATTCCAACAATTATAATCCCAATTGGAGGAAGGATCCCAAATTTTCTTGGAGTAATCCTAATAATGCCCTGAATCCTCAAGTACACAATCAGAATCAGGGAGGACCTAAATTGCTGACGCGACAGCAACTGCCGTCGCAACTGCCGCCGCAGCAGCAACAGCAGCAACTAGCTGTCACGAGCAGTATACTGGAACAGACTCTGGCCAATTTTATGTCTCAGACAGGTACTTATATTGAGAATATGAATCAGTTTGTCAAGAAAACAGAGAATTTCATGGATAAAACAGAGATGCGGATGACGAATCATGAAGCTACTCTGAAATCTTTGGAGACACAAATGGGTCAGGTTTCCCAACATATTAAGCCGAGGCAGACTGGAGGATTCCCTAGAAATACTGAAAATGCTAGGCAGCCCACACATGAGCAGTGTAAAGCTATTACTACTAGGAGTGGGAAGAAATTATCAGGGCCGGAAAAGGAAGCTGAAACAGTAAGAAAACCAGCCTTGGATAAACTTGTCGAGGAAGCCGCCCCGACAGGTGATAAACAGACTGCTGCCGATGAGCCTGTCACGACAGCAGAAGCGACAGAGGAGAAAATTGATGAACCTAAACCTCCTCAGATTCGTATGCAGTCGGAAGGACGTATTGCTGACTACCGTCCCCCGCCACCTTTTCCCCAACGGATACAACAAGCTAAGCAAGAATCTCAACTTAAAAATATTTATGATATTTTTAAGCAGGTTCATATTAATATTCCGGTGTTAAATGTCGTTAGGGAGATGCCCGGTTATGCCAAATTTCTCAAGGATGTCATGTCAAAGAAATCTAAACTTGGGGAATTTGAAACGGTAAAGATGACAGAAGGTTGCATGAGTATTCTTCATCGGCAGCCACCCCAGAAAAAGAAGGATCCGGGGAGCTTCATCATACCTTGTGTAATCGGAAATAAATTTGTGGGTAAGGCACTTTGTGATCTAGGTGCTAGTGTTAATTTAATGCCAAAATCTGTTTTTCAGAAATTAGGTATTGGAAAGGCGCGGCCCACGATAGTAACTCTGCAGCTGGCAGACCGCTCTTATGTTCATCCGGAAGGAAAAATTGAAGATATTCTAGTAAGAGTGGATAAATTTATTTTTCCTGCTGATTTTCTTGTTTTAGATTGTGAGGCAGACGAAAACGCACCAGTCATCCTTGGGCGACCCTTCTTAGCCACGGGAAGATCACTGATTGACGTGGAGAAAGGAGAACTCACCATGCAAGTGAATGATCAAGAGATCAAGTTGAATGTTCTCCAAGCAATGAAACATGCTGATGTAGATGAGGAATGCAAGGCTATCACTTACGTTACCCTTGATCAACCCTGCATCAGGTCAGGCTGTCACGATATTAAATTTGGTCACTGCCGCGGCAGCCACCTACAGGACTGTCTCGACAGCACTAACGACAGCATCGACGACAGCAAGTCCTCTAAATCCGATACATCTGACACTGAAGGTCAGGAGGAGGTAAAGTGGTTAGGCAATCGTCCAGGTAAGTTATTCGAACCTTTAAATTATACTTCAGATAACCATTTAATCCAAAAGCCATCTATTGTTGAACCACCTGCCCTAGAACTGAAGCCCCTGCCAGGGCAGCTAAAATATGCTTTTCTCGGTTCAAATGACACACTGCCTGTAATCATCTCTTCTAAGCTGCCACAGGAACAGGAACGGCAGCTAATCGGCATGCTGCGGCAGCACAAGAAGGAAATTGGATAGACGATAGCAGATATTCAAGGCATTAGTCCGGCGTTATGCATGCACAAAATCCTTTTAGAGGAAGATCATAAGCCGACTATAGATGCCCAAAAGCGGCTAAACCATGCGATGAAAGAGGTGGTGCGTAAAAAGATAATCAAATGGTTAGACGCTGGTATTATTTACGACATCTTCGACAGCAAATGGGTGAGCCCGGTGCAATGCGTTCCAAAGAAAGGAGGAATGACCGTGGTGACCAACGAAAACAATGAGTTAATCCCAACCAGGACTGTGACCGGTTGGAGGGTTTGTATGGACTATCGGAAGCTTAACAAAGCTACCCGAAAGGACCACTTCCCTTTACCCTTTATTGATCAAATGCTTGATAGATTAGCGGGTAAACCTTACTATTGTTTTCTTGATGGTTATTCGGGTTATAACCAAATTGCTATTACACCGGAGGATCAAGAAAAGACGATTTTCACATGCCCCTACGGAACGTACGCTTTTAGGAGGATGCCATTTGGATTATGTAATGCACCCGCCACCTTCCAAAGGTGCATGATGGCCATATTCTCCGATATGGTGGAGGACTTCCTTGAGATTTTTATGGATGATTTTTCAGTCTTTGGAGACGATTTTGAGAGTTGCCTTGGCAATCTACAAAAAGGTACTTGAAAGATGTGAAAAAGCAAACCTAGTTTTAAATTGGGAAAATGTCACTTTATGGTGGATGAAGGGATAGTAATTGGCCATAAGATTAGCTATCGTGGAATAGAAGTCGATAGGGCTAAGATTGAAGTGATCGAGAAGCTGCCGCCGCCAACCACAGTCAAGGGTATTAGAAGTTTCTTAGGGCATGCTGGTTTTTATCGGAGATTCATTGCAAATTTCTCAAAAATCACCAAGCCCCTATGCCATCTTTTAGAGTAGAACCGACCCTTTGACTTTAATGATGAATGTACTGAAGCATTCAAGGTTCTGAAGGAAAAACTAGTAACAGCCCCCATAGTACAGCCAGCAGACTGGACACAGCCATTTGAGATTATGTGTGACGCTAGTGACTATGCTGTCGGGGCAGCACTTGGGCAGCGCAGAGATAAGCTATTTCATGTCATATATTATGCCAGCAAGACATTGAATGATGCCCAAGTAAACTACACCACTACAGAAAAGGAGCTATTAGTTGTGGTGTTCTCCATCGACAAGTTTCGTTCTTACATACTTGGAACGAAGGTAATAGTGCACACAGACCATTCTGCCCTGAAGTATCTGTTCGCGAAAAAGGATGCAAAGCCTTGATTGATACGGTGGATCCTGCTATTGCAAGAATTCGACCTTGAAATCAAGGACAAAAAAGGGACAGAAAATCAAGTGGCATATCACTTGTCAAGGTTTGAGAAGGGACAGAGTCTGCCAATAGATGAGACAAACATTCTAGAGACCTTCCCAGATGAGCAGCTCTTTGCTGCCGCAACAGCCATGGCGGCAGTTAAGTCTTCTGAACTCCCCTGGTATGCTAATTTTGTTAATTTTATAGTTAGCGGAATACTTCCTTCTGATCTTAATTATCAAGCCAGGAAGAGGTTCCAAAATGATGTTAAACATTATTATTGGGACGAACCTCTTCTTTTCAAACTATGTGCATATCAGGTTATAAGGAGGTGTGTACCACAAGAAGAGCAAGAAGACATTCTTCATCACTACCATGCTTCACAGTATGGAGGTCACTTAGGAGGCAACAAAACTGCTGCCAAGGTGCTGCAGTCAGGATTCTACTGGCCGACACTGTATAAAGATGCACAATACTTCTACAAGAACTGTGACAGGTGCCAGCGGACAGGAAACATCTCAAGAAGAAACGAGATGCCACTGCAAAATATTCTAGAAGTCGAAATCTTCGACGTGTGGGGGATCGATTTTATGAGACCTTTTCCATCTTCATGTGGAAATTTATACATCCTCCTAGCAGTGGATTATGTCTCTAAGTGGGTTGAAGCTATCGCCACTCAAAGGAATGATGCCAAAACAGTCCAAAAATTTCTACACAAAAACATCTTTTCGAGGTTTGGCATCCCTAAGGCGATTATCAGTGATGAAGGGAGACATTTCGACAATAGGGTTATTGCTGCCGCCTTGAAGAAATATGGTGTCAAGCATCGGATCGCGATAGCATATCACCCACAGACCAATGGACAAGCTGAAATATCTAATAGGGAAGTTAAGAACATTCTTGAGAAGATGGTTAAGCCAACTAGGAAAGATTGATCTTTACTCCTTAATGATGCATTATGGGCATATAGGACAGCTTTTAAGACTCCTTTGGGCATGTCTCCATACCGATTGATTTATGGAAAAACCTGTCATCTGCTTGTCGAGATAGAGCACAGAGCATATTGGGCGACCAAGGCAGTAAACATGGACTTGGACAAGGCAGGTCAGAAAAGGCTGTTAGATTTGAACGAGATTGAAGAAATACGGACAATGGCCTACGACAATGCAAGAATCTACAAGGAGAAAACTAAGAAGTGGCATGACAGGAAGTTGCTGCCACGACAGTTCTGCCCAGGGCAGCTTGTATTGTTGTTCAATTCTAGACTGAAACTCTTCCCAGGGAAACTAAAATCTAGATGGTCTGGTCCATTCCAAGTCGTACAAGTTTTTCCCCATGGTGCCATCACAATCCGATCATTAAAAGACGGGCACCAATTCAAAGTCAACGGACAGCCCCTCAAGCATTATCAGGGGACTGAAGCCCCAGGAATACAGGAAGTGGTTACCTTAGGTAATGCCCCACAAGGCATCCCTAATTTAACCTAACTTCTATTTTATTTATTTTTATTATTTATTAGTTATTAGGAAATAAGGTTTATTTTATTCAAATAATGTTTTTATGTTTATTGTTTTTAGGAAATACAGGAGGCAAGAAGAATAGGAGAAGTGACCCAAGCCCACCAACCATCCATCAGCCCAACAAAGCCCAATATTGAAGCTTGTCGATCCAGCTGCCGCCGTAGACATGGAAAAGACAGGCTGTCACCAGACTGTCACGGTAGACGCAGAAATGTGTGACAGACGCATAAATGCGTGTCAGACGCGTCAGACACGCTAAAGCTCAACAGTCGCCCCGTTATTCACGCCTGCCGTTACAGCTTCAACGGGCAGCAACTTCTCCTCTATAAAACCCCGTTTCATTTTCATTTCACTCACTTCTGTTTTTTCTTACTTGCTCTCCCCGTTAGTTTTTCTTTGTTTTCTTTACTTTCACACAACCCTTGCAACTAACATGTCTTCCAGAAGAACCCGCCGCAGTGCTGCTTCAACCTCTTCATCGGCTGCACCCACCCCGCTGTCCTTCGCAACTAAGGATCTCTGGGAAGAACGAGGCTTTATCTACACTCGGAAGGCCGTTAATATGGGTCTCAAGTCGTTCATCGCAAGGGCGATTAAGGCTCTCTTATGGGAACAATTTGCAGAGCAACCAGCAGAAATGAATGAAACACTGGTAAGGGAATTCTATGATGCCATCGGCAGCAGGACGGCTGTAACGCCCCGGTTTTGGGCTTAGAAGTTTTGGGCGTTGACCGGTTCGGTCAAAGTGTTGTTCGAATCTAAAAAGGTAAAATTAGGAAAGCCTAGTTCGGGTTGCATTAAAAATATGGAAAAATGTTCTTAAATCCTTTTTTAATATATATAAGTGAACTGTGAAATCAATTTTACAAAATGAGGTTTGGAAGGGTGACATTTTGGCTAGTGACCAAAATGTAATTTTTGAAAGTTGCGTGACTGTTTTAGAAAGGATTGAAACTTTGAATCTTTAAGGAGCTATTTACCCAAAGGGAGTTTCTCCAGATTTTTCTAAGATATTTTAATGTTTAATTCTGATTTTAAAACTAAAGAAAAGTGGAGGGAAATCATTTTGCTATTTTGCAACTAACTTTCCATATTTTCCAATTTTCCTTTTCTCTCATTTTCTCTCAACCCAAACACTTTCTCTCCAGAGATTTCCTTCTGATTTTGTCACTCAAATCTCTCTTTTCAATTCTCTTTTGATTCCTAATCATCACATCAACAAAACCTCACCATTTGCAAGTTGTTTCTTCAAGCTTTTTGGTTCCAAAAGAGGAGAAACTCAAGTTTGGAGGTAAGAACGTCCATCTCCTCTAAACTATCAGTTCTTTACTGAAATTCCTAAGTTCTCAATCCTTAATTGATGTTTTATAAATGGTTTTAAGTTGTGTAAATGGATCTTGGCTTAAAATGCAAGATTTGGTGATTTTTTATAGATTTTCGTTTGATCTGTTAAAGCTGTGATTTGAAGTGTGTTTTTGATGATAAATGAATGTTAATTTGACAAGGAATTGAGTTTTGATTAATGCAAACCCGGATAGGTTGAATTTCCTAAGTTTAGCTTGTGATTCTTGATTGTTTTTGAGGTGATCTTGTGGATCTGATGTTGCTGGAGGTATAAGGATGTTATTAGGTTCTTTTTAGATGTTAAATGATGTTAAAGGATGCTTAGTTTTTATGGTTTATGGCTGGGCTTTGTTGAGGAGTTGTTTGGATGCATTTTCGGTTGTGTTTGGTGGCCGAAATTGGAGTGTGGATGAGAGCAGCGAGTTTAGGTGCTTTCATTGAAGCTATTAATGCATGATGATGCATTAATCCTCTGCTTTGATGTGTTTAAAACAGGGGAGTCATCTTTGAATCCAAGTGGTGGTGATCCGGAAGCTTGATTCGTGCTTCGGCAAGAGGCGAAGTGGAATCGGTGAGTGAAATTGGGTTTTCGGCTTTGAAACCAATGTCTTGGGAGCTTAGTTTAAGTCTAAAGAACTTTACTAAGCTCAAGTGTAAGTTTTCGGAAAAACTCTCTAGTGGTGGCCATGGTTTGGTTGTTGTGCAATGTGGTTTATTGCATGTTTTAAATTCTGTTTCGAAAGCATGATTTAGCATGGTTATTGCTGATTTTGTAAGCCATATGTTGAAGGAAGCTCAAGGTAAGAGTTCCTTGTTTTTGAACATTGATTAAATGTGGTTTGATGCTTTAAAATGCATGATGAATATGGCTTGGTTAAATGCTTTAAAACAGTGGATTATTTGATGATAATGATGTATATTGGCAAGTGATGTTTTGAAAAAGGTTAAGGTCACTAAGGTCGTTAAAAGTCCTTGAGTGAGCCTTGTGGATTCTAAGAACTTCATGGTGGTTAAAAGTCCATGATGATTCTTGTTAAGGTCACTAAGGTGGTTAAAAGTCCTTGAGTGAACCTTGTTACCTAAGAACATCAAGGTGGTTAAAAGTCCTTGGATGGTTCTTGTTAAAGACACAAAGGTGGTTAAAAGTCCTTGTGTGGTCCTTGCCATGGTGTTTAAAAGTCCATGGGCCAAGGTGTTTAAAAGTCCTTGGGGCCAAGGTGTTTAAAAGTCCTTGGGGTGAAACTTGTAAAGGACACAAAGGTGGTTAAAAGTCCTTGTGTGGTCCTTGTGAATTATAAGATCACAATGGTGTTTAAAAGTCCATGTGTGAGTCTTATGTTGATCTTGTTTTTAAAAAGATGGAACTTATCACTTGTGGCCAATATGACATGTAATGATGTGGAAGCATGTAATGCTTGTTTAAATTGCTTTGAGCAAGAGTAAATGCTGATTTGAAGTATGATTTATAAAGTGTTTTATAAATGCATTATTGAATGGTTTTAATGAGCATTCCTCACTAAGCTTTTGCTTACGCTCTCTTTCGTTTTCTTAAACCAATAATGCATATCATTAAGGAACTTTGAGGGCAGCAAGGAAGGTAAGCAATCAAGTGGAAGTTAAGCTCAAGTATGAGAAGTTTTTTTTTAAACATTTTTAGCTTTTGGCATTTGGCAATGGGGGACCTATGTGTATGTTTTTGGGAGATGTTTGGACTCCCTAAGTATGTTTAATGTTGCTGGAAATGCTGGATTTGTATTTGGTCTTTATGTGCTTGGTTTTGAAGGCTTTATGCTTAAAAGGTTTGCTTGTGTAGCAAGCATGCTTTAAAATTGGGGCTTTTCATATAAGATGATAATATGTTGTTTGGTTGATGCAAGTATGTCTCTTATATGTTGTATGAGTTGTTGGTAAAGTTTGGTAGCGTTTGGAGCATGTATGGTTGATCAATTGTGTGTTTAAGCATGCATTTTTGCTGCATTCCGTGCAGGCTGTTTCAGAACAGTGGTTACCGTTTCGGAACGGGTGCCTTGAATCAGCCCAGGCGTCCGAAACGGGAGACACCGTTCCGAAACGGAAAGGCCACTGCCAGCCCTCGTTTCGGTACGCGTTGCGGAACGGCCCCGAGTTTCGAAACGGGCTCTCCCTGTTTCGGAACACGTGACCGTTGGGGGCTGACATTGGCAGTTAAATGTTTTGGAAAGTTTGCATTTTGGTCCTGAATCTTATTTGTGCAATTGTATGAGTTTGGGATGTCCGTTTGAGCTGAAATTTGACAGAGAAGCATGAAACCTGATTAATTTCAAGATGGTAACTCTAATTTGGGTTAAGACCTCATAATTTACAGAATTTACAATTTGGTCCCTAAAGTTGTAATTTGTTCAATTGGGTCCCTGTTTGATCTCTGATGTTTATGCTCTTTGAGTATGTTGTTTGTATGATCATAACTAGGGTTAATGTGCATTTATACAAGTTTAAAAAGAAAAAAAAGGGTCGTTAATCAAGGTTGACTTTCGGGTTGACTTTGGTTTTCCCCGTGTGACTTTCTTAATTCGGGTCAACCGTCTAGGCCGGGTTAAGGGGGTTACATTTGGTGGTATCAGAGCCAGGTTCTCGAGTAATTGGGAATGAATGTATGCATGATTGAAGTATGTATGCTATGTATGCTTGATTGATTGAAAGCATGTTTAGTGGCTTGTGTTTTTGATGCAATTGAGATGTATGCTGTGATGAAGCATGTTGTGGGTACCCATTGCCAAATCAAAGCTAAGTAATGATGTTGATTTTGAATGAAATTGAGCTTGAGTACTTGGATTGCTTACCTTGCTGGACCTAACTTTGTTTATTTGCATTGTGATTGCATGGTTAGAGTATGGCACCACGTAGAGAGTTGAGAAGTAATGTGCGAGCTACGGCTCCGAATGAGCATGAGAATGAGGAAAACGCGGGTAGTGTGGTGTTACCTCCTCCTCCACCTGGTGGTGGTGGTGCTGAGGGAGAAAGAGCTGAAGCTGCAGCTGGTGCTGGAGCTGCTGGACCTGAAGCTGGTCAGGGGCAAGCTATGCCTGACATGTCGATTTTGGTGCAAGCTATTGCTGGTGCTTTTCGAGCAGCGGTAGCTGGAGCTCAAGGAGCTGGGCATCAGGGAGATGCTGGAGTGAGACTACCCTTGGAGCGCTTGCGCAGTCTTGGTGGGACTGAGTTCAGGGGTTTGTCTGCTAAAGGTTCTGAGTCCTGGATGGAGAGTACCAAGAGGATCTTGGGTCAGATGAGTTGCACTGATGTGCAAAAGCTGGGTTGTGTTGTATCCTTGCTACAGGATGATGCTTATACGTGGTGGACGACCACTATTGCTGGGATGGCTGAAGCTGATGTAACTTGGACATTCTTTCAGAATGTGTTCAAGAGGAGGTATCTTGGTGTGAGGTACCTGGACGAAAAGAAGCGAGAGTTCATGTCTCTTACCCAGGGGAGCATGACTGTGGCTGAGTATGAGGTGCAGTTTGTTAGACTCAGTCAGTATGCACCTGAGCTGGTACCTGATGAGCGGGCGAGGTGCGAAAGATTCCGTTATGGTTTAGTGACGGATGTGAAGATGTATGTGCTGGCCACCGAGTATGATGATTTTGATGTGCTGGTGGGTCGAGCCAAAGATATTGAGATGAACTTGGGTTTATCTGCTAGAAGTGCTGGTTCTAGTGCTGGAAAGCGAGCAGCTGAGTATAGTTCCAGTGGTGGACGGAACAAGAGGGGACGCAATCAGAAGTATCAGTCCTCAGCCAAGAGAGGTGGTAGAGCATCTGCTCGGGGAGGCAACGCTAGAGCTGATTCGAGTGCTTGTTGGATTTGTGGTTCACGTGGTCACATGAAGCGTGACTGTCCTCGTGCTGTGAGGGAGGTGCAAGCTCCTATTGCGGCAGCTGGTAACGGGTGCTGGAATTGTGGATCTGCGGATCATTTGAGGCAAGAGTGTCCTATGTTGGCTGGTGGCCAAGTGCGTGCTCCTGTTGTTGCTGCTCCGCAGAGAGGTCGTGGGCGCGGCCGTGGTAATTTCCAGCGGAGAGAGGAAGGTGGTCGAGGAGTGGCCCATGTTGTGGCTATTCAGCCTGAAGGTGGAGGTCAAGCGAGGGTGTATGCTCAGCGGGAGGGGAGGAATGACGCGGATGTGATGGCAGGTACCTTTACTTTGCAATCCTTGTCATTACTTTCCTTGATAGATTCTGGATCTACGCATTCATACATTTTGCGTGAGCATGCTGAATTGCTTGGTTTGCCTGTTGAGTCTTTGGATGTTGGAGTTCGTGTCACTAGTTCTTTTGGTGAGACTGTTGTGACTCGAAAGTTGTATAGAAGGTGTCCTTTGGTTGTTCAAGAACATGTTTTTCATGTTGACCTTATGGAGCTGCCTTTCTATGGTTTTGATGTAATCCTTGGTATGGATTGGCTTGCTGAGCATCGTGCTGTTATGGATTGTGAAAATAAGCGAGTTTCGCTAAAGCTTGCGGATGATTATGATGTTGTTGTGGTTGGTGAGAATGTGAAGTTTCTTGCCAAGGTGGTGTCTACCTTGGAGGCGAGCAGGATGCTGAGGCAAGGTTGCGAGGCTTACCTAGCTTTTGTAATGAATCCTAGCTCTAAGGAGTTGAGGGTGCAAGATATCAGAGTTGTGAAAGAGTTTCCTGGAGTGTTTCCTGAGGAGTTGCCTGGTTTACCCCCTAATCGCGAGGTGGAGTTTGGAATTGAGCTGTATGAGAATACAACTCCTGTGTCCATCACTCCCTATAGAATGGCACCTAAGGAGCTGAAGGAGCTGAAGACGCAGTTGCAAGAGCTGCTTGATCGTGGTTTCATTCGGTCGAGTGTGTCGCCTTGGGGTGCACCGGTCTTGTTTGTGAAGAAGAAGGATGGCACTATGAGAATGTGCATTGATTATCGTCAGCTGAACAAGTTGACTATCAAGGATCGGTATCCTTTGTCGAGAATTGATGATCTCTTTGATCAATTTCGGGGAGCAGCTGTGTTCTCTAAGATTGACTTGAGGTCAGGGTATTATCAGTTGAAGGTGAAGGATGGGGATGTGCCTAAGACAGCTTTCAGGACAAGGTATGGGCATTATGAGTTCCTTGTGATGTCGTTTGGTTTGACAAATGCTCCTGCTGCTTTCATGGACATGATGAATCGTGTGTTTCATGAATACCTGGACAAGTTCGTTGTGGTGTTCATTGATGATATCCTCGTGTACTGAGGAGGAGCATGAAGAGCATTTGAGGATTGTTTTGCAAGCTTTGTTGGAGAATCAGCTTTATGCTAAGCTGAGCAAGTGTGAGTTTTGGCTTAAGGAGGTGGTGTTTCTTGGGCATGTAGTTTCTACTGAGGGGATTCGTGTTGATCCTCAGAAGATTGAGGCGGTGATGAACTGGAAGGTTCCTAAGTCTGTTCATGAGGTTTGTAGTTTCCTTGGTTTGGCGGGATACTATCGGAGGTTTGTGGATGGGTTTTCTAAGATTGCTGCACCTTTGACGAAGTTGTTGCAAAAGGATGTTAAGTATGAGTGGACGGAAGCGAGACAGCAGGCTTTTGATAAGCTTAAGGCGGCTTTGACGCAAGCTCCTATCTTGGTTCAGCCTGAATCAGGGAAAGAGTTTGTTGTCTACAGTGATGCATCCTATGTTGGTTTGGGGTGTGTGCTGATGCAAGAGGGTAAGGTTGTGGCTTATGCATCGCGGCAGTTGAAGGTGCATGAGCGCAATTATCCTACGCATGATATTGAGTTGGCTACAGTGGTTTTTGCTCTGAAGATCTGGAGACATTATCTGTATGGTGAGAAGTGTACTGTGTACACGGATCATAAGAGTTTGAGGTATCTAATGTCTCAGAAGGAGTTGAATCTTAGGCAGCGACGTTGGTTGGAGTTGCTCAAGGATTATGATCTGACGATTGAGTACCATCCTGGAAAGGCTAATGTTGTTGCGGATGCCTTGAGTAGGAAGGTAGCTGTTGAGCTAAGGGCTATGTTTGCCAGCTTGAGTATATCGCGTGATGGTGGTCTTGTAGCTGAGTTGCAAGTGAAACCATCTATGGTTCAGTTGATCAAGGAAAAGCAGTTGCTGGATGATTCCTTGGTGTCTCATGTTCAGGATATCGCGGAGGGTAGACCTTCAGATTTCTGTTTTAATGATGATGGTGTGTTGTGTTTTGGGAGTTGGATAGTAGTGCCCGATGATGTTGAGTTGAGGCGTGCTATTTTGACTGAAGGTCATAGTAGTCCTTTTGCTATGCACCCTGGTAGTACTAAGATGTACCGTGATCTTCGTGATGAGTACTATTGGGTGGGTTTGAAAAAGGATGTTGCGGAGTTTGTGAGCAAGTGTTTGGTGTGTCAGCGAGTTAAGGCTGAACATCAGGTTCCTTCAGGGTTGTTACAACCGTTGAGAATCCCTGAGTGGAAGTGGGAAAGGGTTACCATGGATTTTGTATCTGGTTTACCTTTGTCACCATCGAAGAAGAATTCTCTGTGGGTGATTGTGGATCGCCTGACGAAGTGTGCGCATTTCTTGCCTGTGCATACTACGTTTTCTTTGGATAAGCTTGCGGAGCTGTACATTGCTGAGATTGTGCAGCTGCATGGTGTGCCTAAGTCGATTGTGTCGGATAGGGATCCGAGGTTCACATCGCGTTTCTGGCAGTGTTTGCATCAAGCTCTAGGTACAAGGTTGAATTTCAGTACATCTTATCATCCTCAGTCGGATGGTCAGTCTGAGCGAGTTATCCAGATTTTGGAGGATATGTTAAGGTGCTGCGTGATTGAGTTTCAGGGCTCTTGGGAGAAGCATTTGCCTTTGGTGGAGTTTGCTTATAACAATAGTTATCAGGCAAGTATTCAAATGGCACCTTATGAGGCTTTGTACGGGAGGAAGTGTAGGACTCCTCTTTGTTGGGCTGAAACGGGTCAAAAGTTGGTTTCAATGCCGGCTTTGTTGAAGGGAACCACCGAGAAGGTGAAGCTTATCAGTGAGCGGTTGAAAGCAGCCTCTGATCGGCAAAAGTCTTACGCGGATTTGAAGCGTAAGGAGATAGAGTATGCGGTGGGAGATCGTGTGTTCTTGAAGGTTTCGCCTTGGAAGAAGGTGATGAGGTTTGGCCGGAAGGGTAAGTTGAGCCCTAGGTACATTGGACCATATGAGGTGGTTGAGCGTGTGGGTCCTGTTGCGTACAGGTTGAGGTTACCTCAAGAGTTGGAGAAGATTCATGATGTGTTTCATGTTTCTATGCTCCGGAAGTATAGATCAGATCCTTCGCATGTGATGCCTGTGGAGGAAGTGGAACTAAATCCGGATTTGACCTATGATGAGGAACCGGTGAAGGTTCTGGATTCGGATAGCAAGGTTCTTCGTGGCAAGACCATTGAGTTGGTAAAGGTGCTGTGGAAGCATCGTGGTGTTGAGGAAGCCATGTGGGAGCGGAAGGATGACATGCTGAAGCAGTTTCCTTATCTCTTTCCTTCAGGTAAATTTCGGGGACGAAATTTCTTAAGGGGGGAGAGTTGTAACGCCCCGGTTTTGGGCTTAGAAGTTTTGGGCGTTGACCGGTTCGGTCAAAGTGCTGTTCGAATCTAAAAAGGTAAAATTAGGAAAGCCTAGTTCGGGTTGCATTAAAAATATGGAAAAATGTTCTTAAATCCTCTTTTAATATATATATAAGTGCACTGTGAAATCAATTTTACAAAATGAGATTTGGAAGGGTGACATTTTGGCTAGTGACCAAAATGTAATTTTTGAAAGTTGCGTGACTGTTTTAGAAAGGATTGAAACTTTGAATCTTTAAGGAGCTATTTACCCAAAAGGAGTTTCTCCAGATTTTTCTAAGATATTTTAATGTTTAATTCTGATTTTAAAACTAAAGAAAAGTGGAGGGAAATCATTTTGCTATTTTGCAACTAACTTTCCATATTTTCCAATTTTCCTTTTCTCTCATTTTCTCTTAACCCAAACACTTTCTCTCCAGAGATTTCCTTCTGATTTTGTCACTCAAATCTCTCTTTTCAATTCTCTTTTGATTCCTAATCATCACATCAACAAAACCTCACCATTTGCAAGTTGTTTCTTCAAGCTTTTTGGTTCCAAAAGAGGAGAAACTCAAGTTTGGAGGTAAGAACGTCCATCTCCTCTAAACTATCAGTTCTTTACTGAAATTCCTAAGTTCTCAATCCTTAATTGATGTTTTATAAATGGTTTTAAGTTGTGTAAATGGATCTTGGCTTAAAATGCAAGATTTGGTGATTTTTGATAGATTTTCGTTTGATCTGTTAAAGCTGTGATTTGAAGTGTGTTTTTGATGATAAATGAATGTTAATTTGATAAGGAATTGAGTTTTGATTAATGCAAACCCGGATAGGTTGAATTTCCTAAGTTTAGCTTGTGATTCTTGATTGTTTTTGAGGTGATCTTGTGGATCTGATGTTGCTGGAGGTATAAGGATGTTATTAGGTTCTTTTTAGATGTTAAATGATGTTAAAGGATGCTTAGTTTTTATGGTTTATGGTTGGGCTTTGTTGAGGAGTTGTTTGGATGCATTTTCGGTTGTGTTTGGTGGCCGAAATTGGAGTGTGGATGAGAGCAGCGAGTTTAGGTGCTTTCATTGAAGCTATTAATGCATGATGATGCATTAATCCTCTGCTTTGATGTGTTTAAAATAGGGGAGTCATCTTTGGATCCAAGTGGTGGTGATCCGGAAGCTTGATTCGTGCTTCGGCCAGAGGCGAAGTGGAATCGGTGAGTGAAATTGGGTTTTCGGCTTTGAAACCAATGTCTTGGGAGCTTAGTTTAAGTCTAAAGAACTTTACTAAGCTCAAGTGTAAGTTTTCGGAAAAACTCTCTAGTGGTGGCCATGGTTTGGTTGTTGTGCAATGTGGTTTATTGCATGTTTTAAATTCTGTTTCGAAAGCATGATTTAGCATGGTTATTGCTGATTTTGTAAGCCATATGTTGAAGGAAGCTCAAGGTAAGAGTTCCTTGTTTTTGAACATTGATTAAATGTGGTTTGATGCTTTAAAATGCATGATGAATATGGCTTGGTTAAATGCTTTAAAATAGTGGATTATTTGATGATAATGATGTATATTGGCAAGTGATGTTTTGAAAAAGGTTAAGGTCACTAAGGTGGTTAAAAGTCCTTGAGTGAGCCTTGTGGATTCTAAGAACTTCATGGTGGTTAAAAGTCCATGATGATTCTTGTTAAGGTCACTAAGGTGGTTAAAAGTCCTTGAGTGAGCCTTGTTACCTAAGAACATCAAGGTGGTTAAAAGTCCTTGGATGGTTCTTGTTAAGGACACAAAGGTGGTTAAAAGTCCTTGTGTGGTCCTTGCCATGGTGTTTAAAAGTCCATGGGCCAAGGTGTTTAAAAGTCCTTGGGGCCAAGGTGTTTAAAAGTCCTTGGGGTGAAACTTGTAAAGGACACAAAGGTGGTTAAAAGTCCTTGTGTGGTCTTTGTGAATTATAAGATCACAATGGTGTTTAAAAGTCCATGTGTGAGTCTTATGTTGATCTTGTTTTTAAAAAGATGGAACTTATCACTTGTGGCCAATATGACATGTAATGATGTGGAAGCATGTAATGCTTGTTTAAATTGCTTTGAGCAAGAGTAAATGCTGATTTGAAGTGTGATTTATAAAGTGTTTTATAAATGCATTATTGAATGGTTTTAATGAGCATTCCTCACTAAGCTTTTGCTTACGCTCTCTTTCGTTTTCTTAAACCAATAATGCAGATCATTAAGGAACTTTGAGGGCAGCAAGGAAGGCAAGCAATCAAGTGGAAGTTAAGCTCAAGTATGGGAAGGTTTTCTTAAACATTTTTAGCTTTTGGCATTTGGCAATGGGGGACCTATGTGTATGTTTTTGGGAGATGTTTGGACTCCCTAAGTATGTTTAATGTTGCTGGAAATGCTGGATTTGTATTTGGTCTTTATGTGCTTGGTTTTGAAGGCTTTATGCTTAAAAGGTTTGCTTGTGTAGGAAGCATGCTTTAAAATTGGGGCTTTTCATATAAGATGATAATATGTTGTTTGGTTGATGCAAGTATGTCTCTTATATGTTGTATGAGTTGTTGGTAAAGTTTGGTAGCGTTTGGAGCATGTATGGTTGATCAATTGTGTGTTTAAGCATGCATTTTTGCTGCATTCTGTGCAGGCTGTTTCGGAACAGTGGTTACCGTTTCGGAACGGGTGCCTTGAATCAGCCCAGGCGTCCGAAACGGGAGACACCATTCCGAAACGGAAAGGCCACTGCCAGCCCTCGTTTCGGTACGCGTTGCGGAACGGCCCCGAGTTTCGAAACGGGCTCTCCCTATTTCGGAACACGTGACCGTTGGGGGCTGACATTGGCAGTTAAATGTTTTGGAAAGTTTGCATTTTGGTCCTGAATCTTATTTGTGCAATTGTATGAGTTTGGGATGTCCGTTTGAGCTGAAATTTGACAGAGAAGCATGAAACCTGATTAATTTCAAGATGGTAACTCTAATTTGGGTTAAGACCTCATAATTTACAGAATTTACAATTTGGTCCCTAAAGTTGTAATTTGTTCAATTGGGTCCTTGTTTGATCTCTGATGTTTATGCTCTTTGAGTATGTTGTTTGTATGATCATAACTAGGGTTAATGTGCATTTAGACAAGTTTAAAAAGAAAAAAAAAGGTCGTTAATCAAGGTTGACTTTCGGGTTGACTTTGGTTTTCCCCGTGTGAATTTCTTAATTCGGGTCAACCGTCTAGGCCGGGTTAAGGGGGTTACAACGGCAACAGCAGTGACTGTCCGAGGGACAGAAGTGCCATTCACAGCAGAGTGCATCAACAATTTTTATGGCCTCTACTTCGGCCCCAACGACGATGCTCACCAGCAGTTCCTGGACACCCTAGACAACGCTGCCTTCGATGCTGTCATGGCAGAAGTGACAGAAGAAGGAACTGAATGGAACACGAGCCGGAAAAATCCCCATACCGTAAGAAGGGGGCAGCTGCTGCCAGAAGCTAAATTATGGAACGCTTTCATTAAGAAGAGGATTCTGTCGTCCTATCATCACACTACAGTGGTGTAACACCCCAATTTTGGGCTTAGAAGTTTTGGGTTTGAATCGGACCGGTCGGATTTTGGTTCGAATATAAAAGGTGATTTTAGGGAAAGCCTAGTTCGGGATGCATTAAAAATATGGAAAAATATTTAAAAATCCTCTTTTATTATATGTAAGAGAGTGGTGAAATAAATTTTACAAAATGAGGTTTCGAAATGTGACATTTCAAGTTAGTGACTAAAATGTAATTTTTGAAAAGTTGGTGACTGTTTTAAAAGGATTGAAACTTTGAATCTTTAAGGAGCTAATTTACCCAAGAAGAGTTTTCTCCAGATTTTTCTTAAAATTAAACAATTATTAAATGATATTTAATAAAAGGAAAAAGGGGGAAATATATATTTTGAGTTCATAACTAACTTTTCTCAAATTTTTCCCACTTCATTTTCTCTCCATTTTCTCTCAGCCAAACACATTTCCCCAGCTATTTTTCCTCTGATTTTAACATCTAAAGATGAGATTTTAATCTCTAATTGATCTCTAATCATTCCTACATAAAATCCTTATCATTTGCTTATTGAATTTTCAAGAATCTTAGCTTTAAACAAGGAGAAACTCACATTTAGAGGTATGAACGTCCTTCTCCTCTAAATACTCAGTTCTTTACTGAAATTCCCAAGTTCTCAATCCTTTATTTGAGTTTTATTAAAGGTTTTAATGATGTGTTCTTGATCTTGGCTTTAAATGCAAGATTTGGATTTAATTTTGAAGAAATTCGTATTAAATGATTGGGCTCTGTTTTGAGATGTCTTTTTGATGTTTATTGGATGTATAAATGATGTGTAATTGAGGTTTAATCAATGCAATCCTGAATAGGTTGATTTTCCTAAGTTTTTGATTGAGTTAATGGTGGTTTTTGGGGTGATTTTGATGTTCTGCTATAGCTGGAGGTATAAGGACGTGTTTAGATCCTTTTTGGATGTTAATTGATGTATAAGAATGATTGGAATTGATGGATCTTGGCTGGGTAAGGTGAGTGTTGATGAGAGCAGCGAGTTTAGGTGTCTTGGTTGACGATATTGATGCATGATGATGCATTAATCCTCTGCTTTGTTGTGTTTAAAACAGAGGAGACATCTTCGGATCCTTGTGGTGTTGATTCGGAAGCTTGATTGGTGTTTCGGCAAGCTTGAGAAACGGAATCGGTGAGTGAAGTTTGGTTTTCAGCTTTGAAACCAATGTTTGAAGGTTATGGGAGTTTAGTTTAAGTCTAAACAACTTAGCTAAGCTCAAGAGTAAGTTTTCGGAAAAACTCTCTTGTTGATGAACCATGAGATGGTTGAATGCAATGTGTTTTATTTGCATGTTTAAATTCTGTTTTGAAAGCATATTTTAGCATGTTAAATGCTGGTTTTATAAGCCATGTGTTGAAGGATGCTCAAGGTAAGGGATCCTTGTTTTGAACATTGAAAAAAGTGGTTTTGATGCATAGTAATGCATGATGGTTAATGGCTTTGATAAATGCTTTAAAATAGTGGATTAATGATGTTAAATGATGTATATTTGCAAGTGATGTGTTGGTTTAAAAGTACTTGAATCGGATATAGTTAGCCGGCTATAGGATTGGGTGCACCGTGAATAAATTCGCCTTGGATGTTGAGGGGTTGTGATTGTATCGTAAACTCCATCCAAGTACACTAACGAGATGGTTAAGATCACCATGGTGGTTAAAAGTCCATGAGTGGATCTTGTGTTAAGGTCACAATGGTGGTTAAAAGTCCATGTGTGGACCTTGTGTTGTGTGTCCCGTGTTCTCGTTAGTGATGTTATACAACTACCAATGAGTGATGTGGAGGGGTTGTGATTGTACCATAGTCTCCATCACGGGTGTTGAGGGGTTGTGATTGTACCGAATACTCCACCTTGATATTGGTAGTGTGTATGAAGCGTATGGGACAACGCTTGTAATCCGCGTATCCGATTGTGTCTTGATTTGTAAAATGTTATGGATTATCACTTGTAAGCCAATATGACATGATGATGGATTGAAGCATGAGATGCTTGGTTTGAATGCATAAATGCATGATAAATGTTGTTTTGAAACTAAAGGCCTTGAAGAGGTGTTTTTACAAATGCATTATTGTGATGTTTTAATTTAGCATTCCTCACTAAGCTATGTGCTTACGCTCTCTATTTCTTAAACCAATAATGCAGAGCATTGAAGTGCATAAAGGGCAGCAAGGGGGTCAAGGATCCAAGTGAAAGACTAAGCTCATGTATGGTGAATGTTTTCCTAACACTATTAGCTTTTGGGCATTTGGCAATGGGAACCTAGATTGCGTTTTTGGGAGATGTTTTGGACTCCCTAAGTTGATTTTTTGCCTTTGATGATGTTGGAACATGTAAATGGCCTTTTGGTATTTGGTTTGGTGTTTTGGTGGTTGCATGATTTTCAGTATAGGATGCATGCCTATAGAATTGGGATTTTCCTTGAGTGATGTCATGATTGAGATTAGTTGATGCTAATATGTTCCTTGGGTGTTTAATGACTTGTTGGTACGATTTGGATGTCATCGGAACATGTTTGATGGGTCAATTGCTTGATAAACCAGCAAAATTCTGCAATTCTGGGCAGCCCGTATCGAAACGGGTGCTACCGTTTCGGAACAGAGGGCCTGAAATGGCCTTAGCGTTTCGAAACAGGTAGAGCTATTCCGAAACGGATTTGCCACTGCCAAGCCTTGTTCCGCAACTTGTTTCGGAACGGTCCCACATTTCGGAATGGATCTTCCCCGTTTCGGAACACTCGACCGTTGGGCACTGAATCTGATGGTTAAATGTTTTGGAACTCTCACGTTTTGGTCCCAATCTTTGTAAATGCAATTGATTGAGTTTGAGATGCTTTTTTGAGATGAAATTTGGCAGAAAAGCATGAAATAAGATTAATTTCATATTGGTAACATAAAATTCGGTAAAGTCTTCACAATTTTCTGAATTTGCAATTTGGTCCCTAAATTTGTATATTGTGCAATTGAGTCCATAAATGTTTTCCGAATGCTGTGATTTTTGAATATGTTCTTCTCAAGAATACACTTAGGGTTAATATGAATTTAGACAAGTTTAAAAAGAAAAAAAGGGTCGTTAATTAAGGTTGACTTTCGGGTTGACTTTGGTTTTCCCCGTGTAATCTTCGTAGTTCGGGTCAACCGTCTAGGCCGGGCTAAGGGGGTTACATTTGGTGGTATCAGAGCTGAGTTCTCGAGTAATTGGGAATTGTTATGTGGGTGATATGTGTATGATTGCTTTGTATGCTTGATGAGTGGAAGTGTGATGTATGAATTGTAAGTATGTTGCAATTGTGGTGTATGCTGTGGTGAAGCATGTTAGAGGGACCCATTGCCAAATAAAAGCTAATGAAATAATTTGTTTTAATTGGAAATGAGCTTGAGTACTTGGATTGCTTACCTTGCTGAGCTTGACTTTGTTTATTGCATTGTGATTGCATTGTTTAGTGAATGGGACCTCGTAGAGAGACGAGGATTAATACGCGAGCTATGGCTCAAAATGAGAACGAAGAGAATGTTGAAAATGTGGTGGATTTACCTCCTCCACCTGGTGGTGGTGGTGCTAGGGGTGAAGGAGCTGGTGTTGCTGCTGGTGCTGGGGTCGCTGGACCTGAAGCTGGGTAGGGGCAAGCTGCTCCCGACATGACAATGCTGATACAAGCTATTGCTGGAGCTTTTCAGGCAGCGGTAGCTGGAGCTCAAGTAGCTGGGCATCAGGGAGATGCTAATGCTAGACTACCTCTAGAACGTTTGCGCAATCTGGGAGGGACTGAGTTCAGGGGTTTGTCTGCTGAAGGTTCTGAGTCTTGGTTAGAAAGTACCAAGAGAATTTTGGGACAAATGAATTGTAATGATGTGCAGAAGCTGGGCTGTGTGATATCATTGTTGCATGACGATGCGTATACCTGGTGGACAACCACTATCTCCAGAATGGAGGAAGCTGATGTAACTTGGACGTTCTTTCTGAACGCGTTCAAGAGGAGGTATCTGGGTGTACGGTACCTGGATGAAAAGAAAAGGGAATTCATGTCTCTTACTCAAGGGAGCATGTCAGTGGCTGAGTACGAGGTTCAGTTTGTCCGACTCAGTCAGTATGCACCTGAGCTTGTTGCTGATGAGCGGGAGAGGTGTGAACGGTTCCGTTATGGTTTGGTGACGGAAGTGAAGACCTACATGCTGGCCGGTGAGTATACTGACTTTGATGTGCTGGTTGGTAGGGCAAAGGACATTGAGCTGAATTTGGGTTTATCTTCTAGAGGAGTTGGTTCTAGTGCAGGCAAGCGAGCTGCTGAGTATAGTTCCGGTGGCGAACGGAACAAGAGAGGACGCGATCGGAAGTTTCAGTCTTCGGTTAGGCGTGGTGGTGGAGGCCAAGGTGCGCCTGTTCAGGGGGATAAGGCGAGAGCTGATCCAAACACATGTTGGACATGTGGATCGCGTGGACATTTGAGGCGTGATTGTCCTCGAGCAGCGGGGGAGGTTCAGGCTCCTATTGTGGTGACCGGTAACTCATGATGGAACTGTGGTTCAGCGGATCACATGAGGAGGGAGTGTCCTCTGTTGGCCGGTGGTGGCCAGGGACGTGCTCCGGGAGTTGTTGCACCACAGAGAGGTCGTGGGCGCGGCCGTGGTAACTTCCAGCGCAGAGAGGATGCTGGAAGGAATGTAGCTCATGTTGTAGTTGTTCAGCCTGAGGGTGGTGGCCAGGCCAGAGTATATGCTCAGAGGGAGGGGAGGAATGACACGAATGTGATCGCAGGTACTTTCACTTTGCAATCCTTGTCATTACTTTCCTTGATTGATTCTGGATCTACACACTCATACATATTGCGTGAGCATGCTCAATTGCTTGGTTTGCCTGTTGAGTCGTTGGATGTTGGTATACGTGTAACTAGTTCTTTTGGTGAGACTGTTGTGACACGAAATCTTTATAGAAGGTGTCCCTTGGTTGTGCAAGATCATGTTTTTCATGTTGATCTTATGGAATTGCCTTTCTATGGTTTTGACGTAATCCTTGGTATGGATTGGCTTGTTGAGCATCGAGCTGTAGTAGATTTTGAGAATAAGCGAGTTTTGTTGAAGCTTGCGGATGATTATGAGGTAGTTGTGGTTGGTGAGAATGTGAAGTTTCTTGCCAATGTGGTGTCTATATTGGAAGCCTCCTAAGTCTGTTCATGAAGTCCGTAGTTTTCTTGGTTTGGCGGGATACTATCGGAGGTTCGTGGATGGGTTTTCAAAGATTGTTGCACCTTTGACGAAGTTGTTGCAGAAGGATGTTAAGTATAAGTGGACGGAAGCGAGACAGTAGGCTTTTGAGAAGCTTAAGGTAGCTTTAACGCAAGCTCCTATCTTGGTTCAACCTGAATCAGGGAAAGAGTTTGTGGTGTATAGTGATGCGTCCTACGTTGGCTTGGGATGTGTGTTGATGCAAGAGGGTAAGGTGGTGGCTTATGCATCACGACAGTTGAAGGTGCATGAGCGCAATTATCCTACGCATGACATTGAGTTAGCTGCAGTGGTTTTTGCTTTGAAAATCTAGAGACATTACATGTATGGTGAGAAGTGTACTCTGTACACGGACAACAAGAGTTTGAAGTATCTGATGTCTCAGAAAGAGTTGAATCTTAGGCAACGACGTTGGGTGGAGTTGCTTAAGGATTATGATTTGACGATCGAGTACCATCCGGGTAAAGCTAATGTTGTAGCGGATGCCTTGAGTAGGAAGGTAGCTGTGGAGTTGAGGGCTATGTTTGCCAGTTTGAGTATTTCACGTGATGGTGGTCTTGTGGCTGATTTACAAGTGAAACCATCCTTGGTTCAGTTGATTAAGGAAAAGCAGTTGTTGGATGATTCCTTGGTGCCACATGTTCAGGATATTGCAAAGGATAGGCCATCGGAATTCTGCTTTAATGATGATGGAGTTTTATGTTTTGGGAGTCGGATAGTAGTGCCCAATGATGCTGATTTGAGGCGTGCTATTCTGACTGAAGGTCATAGTAGTCCTTTTGCTATGCACCCTGGTAGTACTAAGATGTACCGTGATCTTCGTGATGAGTACTATTGGGTGGGTTTAAAGAAAGATGTTGCTGAGTTTGTAAGCAAGTGCATGGTATGTCAGTGAGTTAAAGCTGAGCATCAGTTTCCTTTAGGGTTGTTGCAACCGTTGCAGATTTCTGAGTGGAATGGGAAAGGGTTACCATGGACTTTGTGTCTGGTTTACCCTTGTCGCCATCGAAGAAGAATTCGGTGTGGGTGATTGTGGATCGCCTGACAAAGTGTGCGCATTTCTTGCCTGTGCATACTACGTACACTTTGGATAAGCTTGCGGAGCTGTACATTGCTGAGATTGTACGGCTGCATGGTGTGCCAAAGTCGATTGTGTCGGATAGAGATCCGAGGTTTACATTGCGTTTCTAGCAGTGTTTGCATCAGGCTTTGGGTACACGGTTGAATTTCAGTACTTCTTATCATCCACAGTCGGATGGACAGTCTGAGCGTGTTATCCAGGTGTTGGAGGATATGTTGAGGTGCTGCGTGATTGAGTTTCAAGGTTCTTGGGAGAAACATCTGCCTTTGGTGGAGTTTGCCTATAATAATAGTTATCATGCAAGTATTCAAATGGCACCTTATGAAGCTTTGTACGGGAGGAAGTGTAGGACTCCTCTTTGTTGGGCTGAAACAGGTCAGAAGTTGGTTTCTATGTCAGCTTTGTTGAAGGGGACTACCGAGAAGGTGAAGCTCATTTGTGAGCGTTTGAAGGCAGCTTCTGATCGGCAAAAGTCTTACGCGGATTTGAAGCGTAAGGAGTTTGAGTATGCGGTGGGTGACCGTGTGTTTTTAAAAGTTTCGCCTTGGAAAAAGGTGATGAGGTTTGGCCGAAATGGTAAGTTGAGCCCTAGGTACATTGGACCATACGAGGTGATTGAGCGTGTGGGTCCTGTTGCGTACAAGTTGAGGTTACCACAAGAGTTGGAATAGATTCATGATGTGTTTCATGTTTCTATGCTTCGGAAGTATAGATCGGATCCTTCCCATGTGATGCTTGTGGAAGAAGTGGAATTGAATCCGGATTTGACCTATGATGAGGAACCGGTGAAGATTCTGGATTCGGATAGTAAAGTTCTTCGAGGCAAGACCATTGAGTTGGTAAAGGTGTTGTGGAAGCATCGTGGTGTTGAAGAAGCCACGTGGGAACGGAAGGATGACATGTTGAAGCAGTTTCCGTACCTCTTTCCTTCAGGTAAATTTCGAGGACGAAATTTCTTAAGGGGGGGAGAGTTGTAACACCCCAATTTTGGGCTTAGAAGTTTTGGGTTTGAATCGGACCGGCCGGATTTTGGTTCTAATATAAAAGGTGATTTTAGGGAAAGCCTAGTTCGGGATGCATTAAAAATATGGAAAATATTTAAAAATCCTCTTTTATTATATGTAAGAGAGTGGTGAAATCAATTTTACAAAATGAGGTTTCGAAATGTGACATTTCAAGTTAGTGACTAAAATGTAATTTTTGAAAAGTTGGTGACTGTTTTAAAAGGATTGAAACTTTGAATCATTAAGGAGCTAATTTACCCAAGAAGAGTTTTCTCCAGATTTTTCTTAAAATTAAACAATTATTAAATGATATTTAATAAAAGGGAAAAGGGGGAAATAGATATTTTTGAGTTCATAACTAACTTTTCTCAAATTTTTCCCACTTCATTTTCTCTCCATTTTCTCTCAGCCAAACACATTTCCCCAGCCAATTTTCCTCTGATTTTAACATCTAAAGATGAGATTTTAATCTCTAATTTATCTCTAATCATTCCTACATCAAATCATTATCATTTGCTTATTGAATTTTTAAGAATCTTGGCTTTAAACAAGGAGAAACTCACATTTAGAGGTATGAACGTCCTTCTCCTCTAAATACTCAGTTCTTTACTGAAATTTCCAAGTTCTCGATCCTTGATTTGAGTTTTATTAAAGGTTTTAATGATGTGTTCTTGATCTTGGCTTTAAATGCAAGATTTGGATTTAATTTTGAAGAAATTCGTATTAAATGATTGGGCTCTGTTTTGAGATGTCTTTTTGATGTTTATTGGATGTATAAATGATGTGTAATTGAGGTTTAATCAATGCAATCCCGAATAGGTTGATTTTCCTAAGTTTTTGATTGAGTTAATGGTGGTTTTTGGGGTGATTTTGATGTTCTACTATAGCTGGAGGTATAAGGACGTGTTTAGATCCTTTTTGGATGTTAATTGATGTATAAGAATCATTGGAATTGATGGATCTTGGCTGGGTAATCTTGTAGAGGTGTTTGGATGTGATTTCGGTTGTGTTTGGTAGCCGAAATGTGAGTGTTGATGAGAGCAGCGAGTTTAGGTGTCTTGGTTGAAGATATTGATGCATGATGATGCATTAATCCTCTGCTTTGATGCGTTTAAAACAGGGGAGACATCTTCGGATCCTTGTGGTGTTGATCTGGAAGCTTGATTGGTGTTTCGGCAAGCTTGCGAAACGGAATCGGTGAGTGAAGTTTGGTTTTCAGCTTTGAAACCAATGTTTGAAGGTTATGGGAGTTTAGTTTAAGTCTAAACAACTTAGCTAAGCTCAAGAGTAAGTTTTCGGAAAAACTCTCTTGTTGATGAACCATGAGATGGTTGAATGCAATGTGTTTTATTTGCATGTTTAAATTCTGTTTTGAAAGCATATTTTAGCATGTTAAATGCTGGTTTTATAAGCCATGTGTTGAAGGATGCTCAAGGTAAGGGATCCTTGTTTTGAACATTGAAAAATGTGGTTTTGATGCATAGTAATTCATGATGGTTAATGGCTTTGATAAATGCTTTAAAACAGTGGATTAATGATGTTAAATGATGTATATTGGCAAGTGATGTGTTGGTTTAAAAGTACTTTAATCGGATATAGTTAGCCGGCTATAGGATTGGGTGCACCGTGAATAAAATCGCCTTGGATGTTGAGGGGTTGTGATTGTACCGTAAACTCCATCCAAGTACACTAACGAGATGGTTAAGATCACCATGGTGGTTAAAAGTCCATGAGTGGATCTTGTGTTAAGGTCACAATGGTGGTTAAAAGTCCATGTGTGGACCTTGTGTTGTGTGTCCCGTGTTCTCGTTAGTGATGTTATACAACTACCAATGAGTGATGTGGAGGGGTTGTGATTGTACCATAGTCTCCATCACGGGTGTTGAGGGGTTGTGATTGTACCAAATACTCCACCTTGATATTGGTAGTGTGTATGAAGCGTATGGGACAACGCTTGTAATTCGCGTATCCGATTGTGTCTTGATTTTTAAAATGTTATGGATTATCACTTGTAAGCCAATATGACATGATGATGGATTGAAGCATGAGATGCTTGGTTTGAATGCATAAATGCATGATAAATGTTGTTTAGAAACTAAAGGCCTTGAAGAGGTGTTTTTACAAATGCATTATTGTGATGTTTTAATTGAGCATTCCTCACTAAGCTATGTGCTTACGCTCTCTCTTTCTTAAACCAATAATGCAGAGCATTGAAGTGCATAAAGGGCAGCAAGGGGGTCAAGGATCCAAGTGAAAGACTAAGCTCATGTATGGTGAATGTTTTCCTAACACTATTAGCTTTTGGGCATTTGGCAATGGGAACCTAGATTGCGTTTTTGGGAGATGTTTTGGACTCCCTAAGTTGGTTTTATGCCTTTGATGATGTTGGAACATGTAAATGGCCTTTTGTTATTTGGTTTGGTGTTTTGGTGGTTGCATGATTTTCAGTATAGGATGCATACCTATAGAATTGGGATTTTCCTTGAGTGATGCCATGATTGAGATTAGTTGATGCTAATATGTTCCTTGGGTGTTTAATGACTTGTTGGTACGATTTGGATGTCATCGGAACATGTTTGATGGGTCAATTGCTTGATAAACCAGCAAAATTTTGCAATTCTGGGCAGCCCGTATCGGAACGGGTGCTACCGTTTCGGAATAGAGGGCCTGAAATGGCCTTAGCGTTTCGAAACAGGTAGAGCTATTCCGAAACGGATTTGCCAATGCCAAGCCTTGTTCCGCAACTTGTTTCGGAACGGTCCCGCGTTTCAGAACGGTTCTTCCCCGTTTCGGAACACTCGGCCGTTGGGCACTGAATCTGATGGTTAAATGTTTTGGAACTCTCACGTTTTGGTCCCAATCTTTGTAAATGCAATTGATTGAGTTTGAGATGTCTTTTTGAGATGAAATTTGGCTGAGAAGCATGAAATAAGATTAATTTCATATTGGTAACTTAAAATTCGGTAAAGTCTTCACAATTTTCTGAATTTGCAATTTGGTCCCTAAATTTGTATATTGTGCAATTGAGTCCCTAAATGTTTTCCGAATGTTGTGATTTTTGAATGTGTTCTTCTCAAGAATACACTTAGGGTTAATATGCATTTAGACAAGTTTAAAAAGAAAAAAAAGGGTCGTTAATCAAGGTTGACTTTCGGGTTGACTTTGGTTTTCCCCGTGTAATCTTCGTAGTTCGGGTCAACCGTCTAGGCCGGGCTAAGGGGGTTACAAGTGGACCAGTAGAGGTTAGCCCTAATCCACTCAATCATGAACAAACGGCCCATAAATGTGGGACGCTACATGCGGGAGAGTATCTTGGACTGCACCCACAGATCGACGGCCCTCCTCTGCCTGCCCTTCCTTATTACATCTCTCTGCCGCTGCTCTGCCGTACCGGAAGCCACCACCGATCGACTAGTGAAGGGACGGGGCTGGACAGACAAGAATATAACCAGCCTCATGGAGCTGACAGTAGCAACCCCTCTCTCTTCCGTCAACCCTAATGCCGCCCCAACAGAATCATCAGAGGAGCCCAACACTGAACCTGCCGTAGCAGCTGCTCCAACAGACCCATCCACTCAAATCCTTGCTGCCATTCAGAGGATAGAGGACAGACAGCTGGGTCTAATGACATTCATCAAGGATTTTTCCGCCTTCACAGTAAATTTCATTCACCATACTTTAAATTATCCTGATGTTGTCTTTCCCACCTTCCCTGCCCACTATTTCACCGTCCCCACCCCTGCCCACACACCTACACCTGCTGCCACACCTCATACACAATCTGATGCCTCCACCCCATCACCTGCCCCGACGGCAGCCAGCAGCCCTCAGGCCGACACACCCGCCCGAGAAACAAAGCGACCGCCCTCGGATGACATTGCTGCCTTCGTAGCTGGTTTTTCTTCTTCCTCCGTCTGGGCAGAAAGCGAAGCAGAACCCTCTATTCGGAGGAACTTGGAGAAAGAGTTCACACCTGTCAAGAGGCAGAAAAGGATGGCCAACAAAAAGCTTATGCCAAAGGCCAGCACCACCACCAGCAGCAGCAGCAGCACTTGGGACAGCGGCAGCAGCTCTGACATCCAGGTCGTAGAGCAACCAGCCCAGCCTGCCCCACAGCCCAGAATCCGCCGCCAAATTCGCCTCAGCAGCAGCAGTGAAGACAGTGCTTAAAATTTTAAGTTTCTTATTTTCTTATTGCTGCCTGCTTTATCTATATTTTGTGATGTACTGCCTTCATTTTTTTCCTGTCATTTGCATTGAGGGCAATGCAACCCTCGAGTTTGGGGGTGGCAACCCTCCATTTTAATGGAGTCTAAGTACATCTTTTAATTAATTGTTGTGTCTTATTTATTTTAAAAAAAATCAGAAAAGACTGAAAATTTTGGCTTAAAACTGTGAAGTAAACTTGCCTGTCGTGACAGCTCTGTCGTGGCAGCATCTTTAGGACAGTTTAAGGAAAAGTTTAGAGCCTTTCTATAATTCTGAAAAACTTAAACACCATTGTGAATGTTATACTGCTTAGATTTCTTTTAGCCAAACTAGAATAGGAAGCTTAGTACTTGAATAGCCCCTAGAGGTGCCTAACACTGGCTCTAGGAAAGAAGTTTAGCAAAAGAGACTCAAAACCTAGAGGTGCCCGAAACCGGCTCTAGGAAGCTAACTAGAGGTGCCAAAAAACTGGCTCTAGTAAAACTTTAGAAAAATCGAGTCAAAAGAAAGAAATCAAAGAAGCATGAAAATGTGCATTCAAAAATAAACTTTGGCATAAAAATTCGAGTTAAGAGTTGAATATTCTACTGAAACTAAGAGAGTCTTAGCATATAATTGTTCACAAGCATGCACACACTGCATGAGGACTATAGTGAGATTCCGGACAGATCCTAAATTATCCGACAGGTTGCTGCCGCCATAGGGAATGAACGACGGGTAAGGGTAAGTTCACTGTTTGAAAGCCAAAACAAAAATAATTTTTTCTTTTAGGTCTTAATTGCTTGAGGGCAAGCAAAAACTTGAGTTTGGGGGTGTGTTGAGTGTGTAAAAGTTCTATTATTTACACCCTTTTTAACCCATATTTCTGCTGCATTCAAGCATCATTTCATTACATTTAGGTTAGTTTACAGCAAAACATCCCAAATATAGTAAAGGCACAGATTCTACTAAAAGATGACTGATTTTGCAGGTTGCCGCCAGAGTAGACGGAGAAGGCAGGCGCAGGGCAGAGAAGCAGAAGAGCTGAACTGGACAAGCAGACAAAGAGGACGATGCTGCCATGGTGCTACCGTGACAGTAGAGGACGACAGCAAGTTAGTGGAGAAAAAGCAAAATGGACCTCGATAGATAGAGAAAAATCTGCTCGTCTGTCGTGTGAAAACCATATATTTTTCCAAGCCCCGGATCAAAAGATATGTCAAGTCCAAAGCTCAAGGAGAGAAAATCCCAAGAAACAAGGAGGACGGCTGGAAAGTAAATTCCTTGGAGATTAAGTCTTTATTAGAATCATACTTTTAATTAAAGTTTTAATCCTTGTTAACTTAGATAACTTGAGCCCAAAGCTTATATAAGGGCATGTATTTTAACCTAGGGCATATCTCATATCCCATAGCCGATTACCCCATAACCGACAACCAAAAACCCATAGCCGTTTACCCGCCGTCGACATGTTCTAAAATCCCCCATAGGGCCACGGGTTGATTTGTAAAGTAGTTGCAAGGGTTATTTTGTTTTAGGAATTTTCAGTTCAATAAATTAAACTTCAAGTTCTCTTATTTTGGTTATTAATATCTTGCAAGAGCATCGGGAGAGCATTGTGAGGTTATCCATTTACTTAGCATCGGGAGAGTTAAGTATACGAAGGAAGTAAGAGCAAGTTCTCTAGATTATAGTTGAAATATCTCGTGCTTAGGGATAGGGCGAGGTTAAGTGGCTAAAGAAGAATTCATACACATCGGTGTTCATCCTTCGATTCACGCCGGGAGGTATCATCAAAGACGTGATCATCGACAGACTTTGACCTAGGGATAGGCCAAGGCAGATCTGGGATTCTTGCCAAACTTGAAGTACTGAGTTGGTGTGTTTGCTGCCGTGACGATCAACGGACTGCTGCCGCGACAGGTGCTGCCGCGACGGGCGCGACGACAGAACTGGATTTCCTAAACTCTGCAATACTTGCACTACTGAGCAATTCAATACCAGCCCATTCTCTCTATCTTGATATTTCTACTCTTTTATTTACGTTTACTTTATTATTCTCGTGACAACTTTCTCAAATATTTCCTTTACTTTCGTGCAGTGAACTAAGGTGAAGCTATTAGCCCAATCCCTGTGGAGACGATATTTGATACTTCGTATCACTTTACTACTTGCGTCGTGTATACTTGCACTACCATTGCGATAGACTATTTTACACGCAACATCCTCCTAAAAGCATACGTTCCGTAGGGGCATGTGAAGGTTTTCTTTTCTTGATCTTCCGGTGCGATAGCTATTTGATTATAACCTGAATAACCATCAAGAAAACAATAGTAAGGTTTACCCGCTAATCTATCAAGCATTTGATCAATAAAGGGTAAAGGAAAGTGGTCCTTTCGGGTAGCTTTGTTAAGCTTCCGGTAGTCCATACAAACCCTCCAACCGGTCACAGTCCTGGTTGGGATTAACTCATTGTTTTCATTGGTCACCATGGTCATTCCTCCTTTCTTGGGGACGCATTGCACCGGGCTCACCCATTTGCTGTCGGATATGGCGTAAATTATACCAGCATCTAACCATTTGATTATCTCTTTACGCACCACCTCTTTCATCGCATGGTTTAGTCGTCTTTGAGCATCTATAGTCGGCTTATGATCTTCCTCTAAAAGGATTTTATGCATGCATAACGCCGGACTAATGCCTTGAATATCAGCTATCGTCCATCCAATTGCCTTTTTGTGCTGCTGCAGCATCCCTATTAACGGTTGTTCTTGTTCCTGCATCAACTTGGAAGAGATGATTACGGGCAACATATCATTTGAACCAAGAAAAGCATATTTTAGCTGCCCTGGCTGGGGCTTCAGTTCTAAGACAGGGGGCTCAACAGTAGATGGCTTTTGGATTGCATGGTTATCCGAAGTATAATTTAAAGGTTCGAATAACTTACCTGGACGATCGCCTATCGAGTTTACCTCCTCCTGATCTTCAGTATCAGATGTATCGAATTCAGAGGAGTTGCTGTCGTCAGTGCTGTCGTGACAGTCCTGTAAGTGGATGCCGAGGCAATGACCAAATTTTATGTCATGATAGCCTGACCTGATGCAGGGTTGATCAAGGGTAACTTAAGTGATAGCCTTGCATTCCTCGTCTGCATCAGCATGCTTCATAGCTTGGAGAACATTCAACTTAATCTCTTGATCGTTTACTCGCATGGTGAGTTCTCTTTTTTCCACATCAATCAGTGATCTTCTCGTGGCTAAGAAGGGTCGCCCCAAGATGATTGGTGCATTTTCATCTGCTTCACAATCTAAAACAAGAAAGTCAGCAAAAAATATAAATTTATCCACTCTTACCAGAATATCTTCGATTTTTCCTTCCGGAAGAACATAAGAGCGGTATGCCAGCTGCAAAATTATTGTCGTGGGTCGAGCTTTTCCAATACCTAATTTCTGAAAAACAGATTTTGGCATTAAATTAATACTAGCACCAAGATCACAAAGTGCCTTACCCACATATTTATCTCCGATTACACAAGGTATGATGAAGCTCCCCGGATCCTTCTTTTTCTGGGGTGGCTGCCTATGAAGAATGCTCATGCATCCTTCTGTCATCTTAACCGTTTCAAACTCCCCAAGTTTAGATTTCTTTGACATGACATCCTTGAGAAATTTGGCGTAACCGGGCATCTCCCTAACGGCATCTAACAGCGGAATGTTAATATGAACCTGCTTAAAAATGTCATAAATCTTTTTGAGCTGAGATTCTTGCTTCGCTTGCTGTAACCGTTGAGGAAAAGGAGGCGGGGGACGATAATCAGCAATACGTCCTTCCCACTGCATACGAATCTGAGGAGGTTTGGGTTCATCATTTTTCTCCTATGTCGCTTCTGCTGTCGTAACATGCTCCTCGGCAGCAGTCTGTTCGTTACCTGTCGGGGCAGCTTCCTCGGCAGGTCTGTCCAAGGCTGGTTTCCTTATTATTTTAGCTTCCTTTTCTGGCCTTGATAATTTCTTCCCACTCCTAGAAGTAATGGCTTTACACTGCTCATGTGTGGGCTGCCTAGCATTTTCAGTATTACTAGGAAATCCTCTAGTCTGCCTTGGCTTGATATGTTGGGAAACCTGACCCATTTGTGTCTCCAAAGATTTCAGAGTAGCTTCATGATTTGTCATCCGCATCTCTATTTTATCCATGAATGTTTTCGTCTTCTTGACAAACTGATTCATGTTCTCAATATAAGTACCTGTCTGAGACATAAAAGTAGCCAGAATCTGTTTCAATATATTGTTCGTGGCAGCTGGTGGCTGTTGTTGCTGCTGTTGCGGCTGCAGTTGCTATTGAGTCAACAATCTATGTCCTCCCTGATTCTGATTATTGTGTGCTTGAGGATTCAGGGCATTATTAGGATTGCTCCAAGAAAACTTGGGATCCTTTCTCCAGTTGGGATTATAGCTGTTGGAGTTGTAATTCGGCTTGTAGTTTCCAACATACTTTCCCTCTTCTAACTGTATAGGACACTCATCCGAACTATGATTTCCCTCACAGATTTCACATACCTCCTCAACAGCAAATCCATGTTGTGCATCATCATTCAATAGCTTTTTCATTGCTTTAGTAAGGAATGTCACCTGTGATTTCATCGTGCTGTCGGCCTCATAATCCTTAACAGCTAGAACCCGTTTACCCCCTCTTCTTGTTGTCGGAAACTGCTCCTCAATCTTAGCCAGATTTTTCAATACTTGCATTGCCTCATCCGGGTCTTTGTCCAATAGTAATCTGTTTGCTGCTGAATCAATTCGAATACGAGTTTGTAAGTTGGCAGCATTATAAAACTTAGTTACCTGATTCCAAACGGGGAATCCATGCATTGGGCAGTTCCGTAGAAGAGTGGTAAATCTGTCTCAGGCCTCGTGCATCGGCTCGTCACCTTCCTGTTGAAAAGTAGCAATTTCATTACGTAATCGCTCAGATAAATGCGAAGGATTAAAACAAGATAAAAATTCACGAGATAAATCTGCCCAAGTTCTAATTGAACCCGGCGTAAGTTTATTCCACCAAGTCTTTGCTCTATCCCTCAATGAATGGTGAAATAACCGAAGCCTCGGTATCTCCGGATTAACTCCTGGCAGTTTAAACGAACCACAGATTTCCTGGAACGTTTTTAGATGCTCCCTAGCATCCTCTGTAACAGCACCACTGAATTGACCGGCATTGTTGATCATGCTAAACATGACAGATTTCAGCTCGAAGTTGTCAACATCTATGTTCGGCAGCGTGGTTTCTAGTTCTACATGATCGTTCAACATGTAGTCACGACAGGACCGTCGTCCGGCAGCGGCAGCAGGGTTGCCGACAGGAGGTATAATATCTCCAACAGGCGGGTCTTTTCCTTGGTGGGCCATCGTCTCTAACTGTTCCTCAAGGTACTCGTTCCTGGCTAGAATGTGACGAAGTCGGTTCTTGAGATTGAATGAACGTTCGATTTCCGGATCTAATGGATACTCAGGATCTTCACCTCATTTCGATCTGCGCATAAACAAGAAACCTTGTAAAAAGCAAGAGTTGAATGCACCAAAGAAAAACAGAAAAATAAAAATAAAAACAAAAATGAAAAGTGCAGTAAAAGAAAAGATAGAGTTATGTTGTCAATCCCCGGCAACGGCGCCAAAAACTTGTTGCGTGTAAAACAGTATATCGCAATGGTAGTGCAAGTATACACGACCCAAGTACTAAAGTGATACGAAGTATCGGATATCGTCTCCACAGGGATTGGGCTAATAGCTTCACCTTAATTCACTGCACGAAAGTAAAAAATATTTGAGAAGTTGTCACGAAAATAATAAAGTAAACGTAAATAAAAAAGTAGAGATATCAAGATAAATAGAATGGGCTGGTATTGAATTGCTCAGTAGTGCAGGTATTGCTAAGTCTCGGAACTCCAGTTCTGTCGTCGTCCCTGTCGCGGCAGCACCTGTCGCGGCAGCAGTCCGTTGCTTGTCGCGGCAGTGAACAATCAACTCAACACTTCAAGTTTGGCAAGAATCCCAGATATGCCTTGGCCTATCCCTAGGTCCAAGTCTGTCGATGATCACGTCTTTGATGATACCTCCCGGCGTGAATCGAAGGATGAACACCGATGTTGATGAATTCTTCTTTAGCCACTTAATCTCGTCTTATCCCTAGGTCTGAGATAGTTCAACTATAAGCTAGAGAACTTGCTCTTATTTCTTTCGTATACTTAACTCTCCCGATGCTAAGTAAATAGATAATCTCACAATGCTCTCCCGATACTCTTTCAAGATATTAATAACCAAAATAAGAGAACTTGAAGTTTATTTTATTGAACTGAAAATTCCTAAAACAAAAACAACCCTTGCAACTACTTTACAAATCAACTCGTGGCCATAGGGGGAATTTAGAACATGTTGTGGGAAGGAAAACGGCTAGAGTTTTGGGAAGGAAAACGGCTAGAGTTTTGGGAAGGAAGCTAGGGTAATCGGTTATGCCTCCTAGGTCAAAATATATGCCCTTATATAAGCTTTGGGTCCAAGTTATCTAAAATAGCAAGAATACAACTTTAAATGAAAGTATAATTCTAATAAAGACTAAATCTTCAAGGAATCTACTTTCCAGCCGTCATCTTTCTTGCTTGGGATTTTCTCTCCTTGAACTTTGGGCTTGACATTCCTTTTGATCTGGGGTTTCGAAAAATATAGGGATTTCACACGACAGACGGGCTGAATTTTCTCTATCTGTCGAGGTCCACTTTGCTTCTTCTCCTCAAAACTGTTGTCGTCCTCTGTTGTCATGGCGGCAACCATGGCAGCATCGTCCTCTTTGACTGCTCGTCCAGTTCCAGCTCTTCTGCTTCACTGCCCAGCGCCTGCCCATTCCGTCTGCTACGGCAGCAACCTGCAAAAACAGCCATTTTTAGTAGAAACTGTGCCTTTTAATATATTTGTGATATTTTGCTGTAAACTGACCTAAATGCAATAAATAATGCTTGAATGCAGCAGAAATATGAGTTAAATATGGTGTAAATAATAGAACTTTTACACACTCAACAACTACCCTCAAAATTAGATTCAAATTCACTAGCTATGTACTCAAAATATGATGAGTCAGAATCTGATGAACCATTTTGGGGCATGGATGCATTAGTTTGGGGTGCCATATTAGGTACAGATTGGGGTACAAATGGTTCAGCTTAATGTGCAACAATATGTTCAGTTTGGGATACAAATGGAGGTTCAGTTTGGGGTACAAATGGTTCATCTTGGGGTGCAACAACAGATTCAGTTTGAGATACAAATGAAGGGTCCACTTGGGGTACAAATGGTTCATATTTGGGTGCAACAACATATTCAATTTGGGATATAAATGGATGGTCAATTTGGGGTACAAATGGTTCATCTTGGGGTACAACAACATATTCAGTTTGGGATACAAATGAAAAGTCAGTTTGTGGTACAAATGGTTCATTTTGGGGTGCAACATCAAGTTCAGTTTGGGGTACAAATAGAGGTTTATTTTGGGATTCAAATTCATGATCAATTTCACTATAGGGGTTATGTTCCTCAAATTCAATTTTAGCTTTTTATCCATGTCCAAAATTTTCATCCAATTCAACCAAGTAAATATGCATCTGGTGGTTCCTAGGTAATTCAGCTACCATGTTCAAACAATCAATATCAGTTCTCAAAGGTAGAACATTAAATGACACTCCTAGTACTCCTCTAAAGATTTTCACTATTTTAGTTATCCCTAAAGTCTCAATCATGTGAACTAGTTCAAACATAGACAATTGATCATCATCACACAAATTAAAATAAGCTACAAAGTTATTATTATTTTTCAGTTTACGTGAATTGACAAAAGTTCCACCACGATGTATAACAACTGTGAATAATTGAGACTTGGAGGCTACAAATAACATTCAAGTTCATATATTAACATTTGATGAAAATATAAATACACAATAAAATATTATAATGCACATGAACATGTCTACATAAAGAATCTTAGAAAACAGAATCCATCAATCACTTTAATTTGCATTCAATACAAAAAATTAGATTATATGGATAAACTAATAATTGTACTTACCACTATCCATATGCATAAAGAATCTTAAAAAGTTATAGTGGTTCAACGGTAAAGACAAAACACGACTTCCTTCAATAAAGGGTAAACACCAGTAAAAAAAACATCAGTCAACTTTTAACTCTTTAAATAAGTTTCAAACTCAATAGAAAGAAAACAACATCAACAATCATTTTACAATACTTTGTTGTTTTAAAAATAATAAAGAAAATGGGTAAACTACATTGATGGTCACCAAACTATCATTTTTTTATTTTGGTTTCGCAACTAATTTTTTCATCAAAATCATCCCTCTCGTTAGATAATTTTTCTGTTTTGGCCCCTCTCCGTTAAAAAATTAACGGAATCGAACCAAAGGAGAAAAAACCTCCTCATTTATATAAGTAGGAGGAATCGAACAAAAAACCCCTTGCAAGAGGGGTCCAATGCTTAACCATTGAGCTAGGCTTGAGATTTAGTTAAATTTTAACAAAACAAATATCTATGTTATACATTTTCAGCCTAAAAATAACTAAAACTACATCTATGGAGGTTTGAACCAAGAACACTTTTAACTAAAAATTATATACTTATCCACTACATTAAGTTCACAATTTATTAAATATCTACAAAATTTAATATTTAATTTAAGATTTATTCACCTAAAGTTATTTTTTCCAATTCTTTTGGAATAAAAATTTAATTATTTAATATTGTTAAAATGAATTAGATCATTCTAAAAATTTTAAATATAAATTTTGAATTATTTAAAAATAAATATTTAGATTTAAAATTATTATTTTAATTTTTTAAAAAAATAGCTTGAAGTGTAATTAAAATTGAAGATCAGACTAGAATTATTTTCACTTCGTTTTGAAATAAAAAAATAATAGTTAAATAATTATTTAATTATTTTATAAAATTAATATTAAAAATTATAAAATTAAATTTATAATATTTATTTAGGATAAAATATAATTTTTTAAATAACATTTAATTCGTTGACATGTATATGAACAAATTATTTTATATTTAATTAATTTTTAGAATGATCAAATACATGTGTATAAAAAAATAATTAGTTTTTTTTATTCCCAAACAAATTGAAAAAATAATTTTAGATTAATTTTAGTAATAATTTGATCTAATGTGAGGCGATAATATATTCTAAATTAAATATTAAAATTTGAGGATATTTAGCTTAGTGGTTGAACTCTTTACTTTTGGTGCAATGTGTTCACGGTTTAAATTATTATATAGGCGTTTTTTTATTTTTAAGGCTGAAAGTGTATAACTTAAATATTTGTTTGGTTAAAATTTAACCAAATCTAAGCTCATGCAAGGGGTCCTTGGTTTGATTCCTCCCACTTGCACAAATGAGGTTGTTTTTTCTCCTTTGATTTGTTTGAAATTTAGAGGTGACACGTGTCACCTCTTAGTTGGTCGATTGAAATAATAAAAAATAATGTATAATATGCTGACGAGGAAAGAGAATGCTGACTTGAAAAATAAAAATATAAAAAAAATCATGTCAGCGATTCCGTTAATTTTTTAACGGAGAGGACCAAAGCAGGAAAATTATCTAACGGGAGGGACGATTTTAACGAAAAAAATTAGTTGGGGAAGCAAAATAGAAAAATGATAATAGTTTGATGACCACTAGTGTAGTTTACCCAAAGAAAATTTACATAAATTCAAGGAGTATTCTAAAAGAGGGCTAGAAACTATAAACGTACCGTACAGAAGGTTTGGTTTCCCTTTGATTTTTAGTTTTCAAACCATTCCGCGTTGCCAGAATATATCCTAATTTAGTTTTAATTCGATTAAACCTTATTTTTGATTTGATTTTGGCTGTGATTTGTCCAGAGAAGAACCCTATAATTAGTTTTGATTCTGTTCAAACAAGTAATCTGATTAGAATGAGGTTTACTTTACTTAATGTCGTTTCAATTTTTTTTACACGTGTGTGCTTAAATAGATAATAAATAAATGACCTGAAAATTAGAGAAAATATAAAATAATCCAAGTTAGCTAAATCGTTAGGTATTTAGCGACGGGAGACCAGAACAGGAGAACTATATAATGGGCGGACGATTTTGACGAAAAAATTAATTGGGGGACCAAAATAGAAAAACGGTGATAATTGGGTGAACTCAGTGTAGTTTACCCAAAAAATAATCAAAGCTGAAAAATAACTTGAAGACGGAGGGAGGACACCTCAAATTTGAACAATATTCATAACTTTTATTGTTCAAAGACGAACTATAAGCAATTCGACTTTAGTTGTTTGGTATAAGCATGGAAAATATTGTTTAAAGACGAATTGCAAGCAATCCGATTTTTAATTTTGCTATCGTGAAAAACCATAGCTTAAGAAATAAAATGGAAGGACCATAGTTTGAGAAAAAATAAATTTAAAAGACAATATTTGAATAAAAATGCCCTCTTACACAATTTTTTTTCAAAAAAGATTGCCATCTAATTATGCCACTTTCTATTCCCCACACTAAAAAACACTAAAAATTAAATTTTAAACTTTAACCATAAATTTCACATCCTAAACTTCACACCCTAAAAATACATCATGCCCTAATTTTCTAAACCCTAAACCTAATCTTTTAAAGCAAAAGCACCAAAAAAACATAGTTAGAGGTAGACGATTTCCATCCCAAATTTTGTGGGACAGAGTGGTATATTTTTTTGTCAAAATAAATAGTTAATGAATTTTTTATTCAATGAAAAATGATAAATTTTAGGTACTTATTTTAACCAGACTTATACCTTAAGTACTTATTTTGACTAAAAATATTTGAAGTATCTAAATAAAAAATTGATATATTTAGGTACTTATTCTAATATAAACATTTCATTAAGTAAAAGATTTTCTATGCCATTTTATATAATGTAAAAAAGCAAATTTCAATACCATCTACATAGAAAGTAAATTGGATAATTTGAACACAGTTTCAGTTTAAGGGAAATTAACAACATACACATCTAACAATGACACATTGCCATGGGAGGTACCCATCTCAAAAGCATTCACCATTTCTTTGTTCTAACATATAAACACAGGGATTCAACCACAATTACCTTATTAGATCTTATCGATATCTTCATCTTCGAACTCGACGTAATCGTCCACACCTCCTTCGTCCTCCTCATCGACAATGCCTTCATTGAGCCGGGTGTTCTCCGGAAGCTCCCCGTAGGCTTTCAATAGCCTAGCTTCATCAGGCATGTATTTAAGGATTACATCGGCCTTGTCGTCCTGATAGTCGCGAAGGCCGACGAGAATTATATCGCCGGCGGCAATCCAAACCTTCTTGTGCATCTTTCCGCGGATATGGCAGAGGCGCTTAGTGCCATCGATGCACATCGCTTCGCACCGGCCATTGCCTAGCATACGAAGCACTTGGGCGTACTCTTGCCCGTCTTCCTTGAACACGAGTTCACGCTTCTCGTCATCAGCTTCGTTCTTCCCTCTCTTTCTGTTCTTTCCTCCTTTCCCCTTGTTCTTCGGCATTGTTTTCCCTAAGAAACAAACAACACATTTTACATCATCCAAAAACCTTTTAAGATGACATGAAATTGAAATTAATTTAATTTTTTTTAAAAAGCATACAATCAATATTCAATCTCTGTGCAAATAACAAAGTAAAGATGGATATTAACAGAACAATCATCAAACCCTAAAAAAACCATTCTTGAATAGAGTATTATATGATCGAACCAATCATCACAACATAAGGCTAAAAAATTCAAAATTTCAGGGGGAAAATCATCAACATCAATTTAAGGTATTATATACAGAGAGAAAAGGCGTTAAGCAATTATTACCGGAAAATTGAAGCGAGAAACGAATCAAAATTGATGAAAAGAAAATAAAAAGAAGAAAGAATAATACCTTCGCTCTGGAGCTGGCGAGCAAAGAGGTGAAGACAAGAGAGAAGATGGTAGAAGAACGTAGATTCGAATCTCTCTTACCTCCAAAATCCCCAACCCTAAGCTTGGCTGAGGACAACCCCAGCACAAACAGACGTTAGGGTTTCGATTTAGGCCGGGCTGAGTTATGGTCCAATCTCATATTCCACATGGGCTTTTAGGTTTTTTATGGATCGATTTATATGCTAAAATAGTAGGAGTACATGAACAGTTATTTAATGGTTCTAATAATGTTCGTTTATTAAATTAAATAAACGAGTGTGAGTAAATTTTTATATTTATTTAACAAATGAACAAATATGAACATATACGAACAGAAGTGTGTCCGGTTCGTTTATGTTCATGAAAAATCTCGCTTTTTGAGCTCATTTTCCTTGTTACTCTTTTCTTTTTATATTTTTACATTTTAAATATCGGTGAAGGTATGGACTAAATTAAACACATGGTGAACTTTGGATTTTGAACTCTGAAATTTGAGGATATTAAGGATTAGTGGTGTAATTTCACTATGTTGGCGAACGTTAACAAACATGTTGACAAACGTTAAACAAACATGTTCGCGAATACTAAACGAACCGAACACGAACACCTTCAAAAACAAACAAACACAAACATTATGTTAAAAGTTTAAATAAACATGAACCGAATATAAACGCCTTAAAAAACAAACATAACGAACATGAGCACAATCTTTTTTGTTTAAATCCGATCCATTTACAAACCTAGTTATGTGAGGTTGGAGAAAAACTTTCCTATTTAATATGAATGATAGAAATAGGGAAAAGATATAAAATTTGTTACTTAAATAATTAAAATTATATAAATTTTAAATATCTTATTATTAAATTTTGTCTTAAGGGGTAATTTTGTCTATATAACAATTTAAAATCAATAATATAATATCACATTTTTAATTACATCAATTAAATCAGCTACGCTGCCGAAGATCGACAATCTTTCATATTAAAAAATGAGAACTATTAACGACATTTGGGCCGTCGATCAAGTTGACCAAAATGAAACTATCTGATTGGATCTTTAGAAGTTCACAGCCTAATCTCTGGTCCAAAGTTAGACCTCCATAGAGCCCCACAATAATGGTCTGGAAGAGAACAACAAATTCCATGGGAGAGAACGACTGCCAACTGGGGAGCTAGTAGAGATATTCATGCTCACCCACTCCATAAGTTATAAAGTTTTAAGGTTTAGAATTTTAAGTTTAAACATCAGTGTTTAGAGTATTTAAATATGTGATATGGCATCCAATATAATGTTCTTGCAAAGTATTTTTTGTGAAATAATATCTCAAAGTATATATTATACATAATGCCAACAAAATGCTTCTAACGTTTGACTGGATAGTTACTTTGACCTCTATTCCTTTTTAAAGTACTTTAAGCCTTAATATTTTATTTTAGACTAAAATAGCCCCTCCATTGATGAAAATTGTTAGTCAACTAACGGTAAAATGACTTGAAATGATGCGGCAAACATGCAGTGCACTGCACGCTGACATAACAACATCATATAGACTAATGTGATGACTTGATAAAATGACATATCAGTCAAAAATAATTGTATAAAACTATATACAAATGTAAAATTATTTTTATGCAAACGTGTTATTCTGTCAAGTCATTTCAAGTTATTTATCGTTAGTTGACTAGCAACTTTCATCCATGGAGGGGCCATTTTGACAAAAAATGAAATGTTGGGATTAAAGTACCTCAAAAAAAAACATTTCAAGAAAAAAAGTACTTCAAAAAAGAATAAGGACCAAAGTGACTATCCAGTAAATAGAATTTTTTTTACATTATGCATGTACATTATTAGTGGATAGTCACTCTGGTCCTATGATAAATATCATCTCCTTTTCCACTAGAATCACATGTTGAGTTCATAAATAACCTAAGGAGAGATGTAACTTGATGTTAATTAAGATAAGGTTTAGACATTCTTTTAAAAAAGTTTAAACATGTATTTGATGCTTGAATTAGGTTGCTTCTCCCAAATTGGTGCCTAAAAAAATTCACTCCCAAGTTAATATCTGAATTAAGCATTATCTCCCAAGTCAGTACCCATAGACTTTTTGCTCTTAAGTTTGTTTCTTTTAAAAAATTCACTCCCAAGTTAATATCTGAATTAGACATTAAGATTAGGTTTGTATTTGGCATGTAAGTTGTTGGCAGTATCTAAGTGGAAGAATTTTTATACAATAATCTTTGAGTTTGATTGCCAAATGATTTAGAAATGAATCATCGACGGCTTTCATTGTTCCGATACTTTTGTTGGAATGGTTCAACAGTGCAGGGGGGTTCTTTGCCAAGCCTGGCATGAAAATTATTTTTTCTTTTAGAGTATTAAACTATGATGCTTATGAACTTTTTAGATTAGGTGTACAAAGGGATACTGATTTTATTTGGAAGAAACCTGAGAGTGTGGGTGTATACCTAGCTTGGTCATTCGTTTCGGTTGTTTTCTTGAATTACTGTGGATGGCCGAGCTAGGCTGGATTTTGGTGATTGTATTGTACGATTCTTCTAGTTTCTAATAAATTAGGGTACTTTTCCCCTATTTAGGTTTAGAGAATTTTTTTAATGAGGCTTGGTTTTTTTTTCAAAAAAACTTGAAAACAGAATTTCTTTAAGTGTTAATTTAAGAGAACGAGCCTAGTTTAGAACGGTGGAAACTAATAATGATTTTTTATAAGAAAGAGAAAGTTATATTGCATGCCTCATTAAAAAACCTCCCTAAATCTAAACGGAGGAAAAAGAGTGCACATGGTAACACCTATACAAACAATAGAAAGCATAAAAGAACATCAAAGATTATGACAAAGTGATAGCAAAACTACCCGAAACCATCTAAACTCAACAAAGGCAAAAGCTCCGTTGGAGGATCATCAAATACCACCACCTCAAAAGAGAGATCAGAATTCAACTTTATAAGACGGTCTGTCACACCATTGTTATGACGTGTTACCTGTGAATAAGAGATATCCCAATTGTGATTATAGAGTTCTCAGATAAAGCTGAGTAGAGCAATCGAAACATCTTCATCGTTCCGTTGTTGAATCAATTTTAGAGAATCCACACTATCGGATTCCACAATGAGGCGACGAATCCCCAATGTCCAGAAGAGCTCCAACCCAGTAGTCACTCCCCACAACTCCACTTCAATAATCGAACATCGACCAATAAATTTATTGAAACCCTGAATCCAAGCTACCATCTGTATTTAACTTAATCTAGCCCTCAGATGGAGGAACCCAATTACTAATCCATGATATCCCTGACTGGCCTGCTGATTGTACCATTTGATGCGTTTTCATTTTCACCCATGCGACATGTGATACTCCTTCTAACCATTTGCTGCGTTCAATCACTGAACCCCATTCTTCATTATGGGTGTTAAATACTCGATTGTTGCGTTGAATCCAAAGCTTCCATAAAACAATTGGGAACAACAAATCCCACTCAGCCGACTCTCGTGTATTGACAGTAGGCTGAGACAAATTTAGTTGAAACCGGTCCTGGAACGATAAAGAAAAAGTTATTTAGTTGGTCCGGTTTTATTAGCACCTGCTAAGAAAATTTCACTGTACTGCATTGTCGGAGAACATGATCTACATCTTTCGTGTAATGGTAACAAGCTGGGCATTTGTCCATCGAAGCAAAATGTCTCCTCTTTCGTTCATCATTCGTCATGAGTTTACCGCTATAAGCAAGCCACATGAACATTTTGATCTTCTGAAGCCCCTGAAACTTATGGATAAAATTCCATGTAGGATCTGCATCTATTAACTCACCACCCAACCGCATTCCACACACCGATTTGACTGAGAACTTACGATCATCTCGCAACTTCAAGCCAATCGAATCATTAAGGAAGGAAGAAATTGGTCCTTTGAGTGCTGCAATTCGCAGCATCACTTGCAAAGGCAAATGATGTTTAAATAGATGTCATCGCCACTCTCCTCGATCATCAACCATGGAAGCTACGATTGTGTGGTCTGGTAGGAATCTCAGATTAACCAAATGGAAAATTAACGGACCAATATCCAAAAGTCGTACCAAAAATCAACTTGACTTCCCTTACCCATATTCCACACTAAATTACTATGAACGTCTGTAAAGTGCTCATAACTCTTATATTTTATATGCATTCCATCTCATATTATTGTTGTTCTTAAGTACATTTTAGGCATATTTAGGTGCATGCATGCATTATCTACAGTATTCTTTACTTTACCCTGTTTATATTGAATATTTTTAATTTGGTGAGAAAATGTATTGTTTTAGTTTAGTTTTAGTTTCAGGTGCTAGAAGCTGTCAGGAGGAGAGATGAGCTAATGACGAGGCAGCAAGCCAAGGAGTTGTACTTAATTAGCTCAACACAGAGAGAGATGTTGCCGAGTAGTTGTCGCCGTCATATCTGCTGCCTAGGGCAGCAACTTAAGGATTGGTGAATTGGAGTGCGATTGGAAGAGCATAATATCATGAGTCCAATGAGCTCATCCACGCAAATTATTGATACCGGATAACAACGGACAAAGCCGCTCAAGAGGAAATTATCCAAGGCAGCTTAAGCTTACTTGTGCCACAAGGAGTCCAACTTCAAGTCAAAGAAGTCAGAATTTGAAGGATGCATTCAATGCAAAAGCTACTTTATCATAAAGAAGACTTCTACTCCAAGGAGGACTTACCCTAGGCCAAACCCTATATATCCGATCATACCTTGTATTTTAGACAACTCATAGTCGGCATAGCTTAGGTTTCTCTTGTGTTTTCTTGCCGCCATTATGTTCTAAATTCTCTAGGGTTTGGGTTATGTTGTAAAGTAGTTGTGAGAACGGTTGTTTTAGGTTTAAGTTTGTTTTTGTAATAAATTCAAGGTTTGCTTATTTCATTTTCCTCATTTTTTTCAATTGAGTTTGAAAGATCGATTGGGAGCAATCCATTTGTTTGGTATCGAGAGAGTCAAACTCACGAAAGAAGTAAGCATGATCTCATCAATACTAGGTGTTGATCAATCCAGCCTAGACATAGGTTAGGGTTTAAGGTGGCTAAAAGAGGACGACCAAAAGTTGTTGTGCATTGTAAGATTCACGCTGGCGAGTATTATCTGCAGGGGCAACAACATCATTCAGACTTAGACATAAGCTAAATCATTATCGAAGCATTCTACCGAGCCTTGAAGGTCTGCCCAGTTTACCACCGAGTCAACCGTCCGTTCCACCTACCGAGGCAGCAAAAGCGTCGAAGCATCAATCTTCCATCTTCTGCCGAGGTAGCAAAGTCTGGCAGCGCAATACAACTTAGCATATTCAACGTAGTTTCACACTATAGAGTAGCATAACCTGACTCATTCTATCACCCCCAACGCTTTACAAGTTTTTGGCGCCGTTGCCGAGGATTGGCAACAGTAAATTCGACTTTATTTTTCTGCACTTTTATTTTATTGCATTTAATTTCAGTTTTTATTTTTCCCTCTTATTTGAAAAAAAAGAATTTTTTTTACAGTTTTCTTGTCTAGTGCATGACCAGAGCAAACACATCGCGCAAAATCGTTTTTATAGACGAGATCGAACGAAGAGCAAGAGAACTTAAGAAAGAAGCAAGAGAAGCCATTGGGAAAGCCAAGGAAGAAGGAAAAGCAGAAGCATCCATGGTTAACGGCCAAGACGACAACCCTGCCAACGATGCTCGAAACGGCAAAGATAGGTAGCAAGATCCACCACCTAGGCAGCAGCCACCAGTTTCGTCTAGGCAGCAACCACCAGTTTCGTCCAGGCAGCAGCAGTATGTGCGCACCACCAGAGATTATTTGGAGCACAATTTCAGAGGATTTGACCCAACTGTTGTAGAGCCTGAAATCGAAGCAGATCACCTCGAACTGAAACCCGTAATGTTCAACATGATAAACACACTGGGGCAATGTGGAGGAACTGCCACGGAAGATGCTCGGTAGCACTTGAGGGGACTCCTAGACATTTGCAGAGCCTTCAAGATACATGGAGTCCACCAAGATGTGCTTAAGCTGAGATTATTTCCCTATTCAATGAGGGATAAGGCAAAACAGTGGTTGAACAACCAACTGACGGGATCATTCAACACTTGGATGGAGTTGTGCAAGGATTTCCTAGATCGTTTCAGCCCTTCAAACGTAACTGAAAAATTAAGAAACGAGATCACTACCTTCCGCCAAGGGGATGACGAACCAATGTATGAAGCTTGGGAGAGATACCAACAGATGTTAAACAATTGCCCGCTTCACGGTTTCCTATCCTAGACTCAAGTGTCGATGTTCTATAATGGAGTAAATCAATCGACATGAATGATGCTCGACGCCTCAGCCAATGGAAGCATCTTAGATAGACCACTCGATGAGGCACTACAAATTCTGAACAGGATTGCGAAGAATGACTACAAGTTCCCTACATCTTGTCGCAGCGACATGAGGCGGTCAACTGTTGTGAATGAAGTAGAAGCCACATAATCTGTAAATGCCCGCCTTGATAAACTGACACAGTTGGTAATGTACATGGCCAAAGGGAAAAATATGAGGCCAAGGTTGTGGAGTCATTTTGTGATGAGTGTGGGGGCAACCGCGATTCCTCTGAATATAGTGAATCGGCCAACTTTATGGGAAATTACGAGAGGAACAACATGCCCAACACCAACACATACAACCCAGGGTGGATGAAGCATCCGAATTTCTCCTAGAGTAACCCCAACACGGCTGCAAATCCAACTCAGCAACCATGAGGATATCAACAGAATATGTCAAGACAGCCTCCTCATCAACAACAGAATACGAACAATAACTCACTTGAATCTACTCTACATACTTTTATGTCTCACTCTAGTGATTTTATTGCTCGTACTAATAAATTTATTGATAATAGTCTTTTATGGACATGACTGAGATGAGGATGAACAACCAGGAGGCTGCAATAAAGAACTTGGAGACCTAGTTTAGGCAGTTCACGGAGATCATAAGCAACAGAACAATGGGTACATCATCCTGCAGCATAGAGGTCGCAGCCAAACCCACCTATGAGCAGTGTGAAGCGACAACTACAAGAAGTGGGAAACAATTGGATGAGCAGCCAGAACTTCCTGTTGCAACAGCACATGAACAACCCACTAGGGTAGCATAACAAACTGATGCCCAGGCAGATGACGGCAGCTCTGAGATAGATGATCCTGAACCCCCACATATTAGATTTCCATGCAAGGAACGCATCCAGGACATTCGTCTACCGCCGCCCTTCCCCCAAATGCTTAAACAATAAAAGCAAGAGTACCAGTTCAAGAAATTTTTGGATATACTCAAGCAGGTGCACATTAACATCCCACTCGTGGAAGCCATACAAAACATGCCAAATTACGCAAAGTATCTGAAGGATATAGTTTCCAAGAGAAGAAGAATTGAGAAATTCGAGACGATAGCTGTCACTGAATAATGCATGGCAATGATGCATAATAAGGTTCCTCCCAAGAGGACAGATCCAGACAGCTTCATCATTCCATGCAAGATAGAGAGCATGATGTGAGCACATCAGTTCAGAACAAACAAGCTGATCCGGAGGTCTTACCAACAGGACCCATCACTCGTTCTAAGGCAAAGAAATTCAGGGAAGCCATTTTTCTTACTTGTGCTACAATTCCTGATTCATTCGAGCATGTTCATGCCTTAGAACATAGGCTTTATAATGTGTTGCATGCTGATATGTGACATACATATACTATACTACTTATATAGGTGTGTTTTCTATGTATATATTATGTTAAATGTGTTTTAGATAAGTTTGCCAGCTTATAATATTGTATGTTAAGCTATGTTAGCTTGTTGTGTGTTAAAACAATAAGGGTGTATTGTTTTGTAGCTTCCTTGAATGATTTCAATAAGTTTACAATGCTCTGAGTGTGTTTCTTTTGCTTTCATATAGTTACAATAAAAGGGCAGCAGCTCAAAGGCTTAAACTTAGCTCGGATAAAGCTCACTTGAGTGTACGTAGCTCATCTTCAGCTCAAAGGAGTATAGGAAGCTCAACTCAGCTCACTTCACTCCCAGCTAGCTGAATTCAGCTCGTTTCAGCTCCAGTCAGCACAACTTTAGCTCCACTAGCTCAACTCCAGCTAACAAGTCCAGAAGCAGCTCAAAGGTGTCCTACATGTGGGAGAGTGTCCTACAAGCATGTGAGCAACATGTGGGGCGTCCTACATCTCTTCAAGCATGTGCAGGGAATGTGTGGACAGAATGTGCATGTGTGTGCAAGCATGTGGCAGATTTGAAGCAATTTGGGTGCCATTTTGAAGAGAAGTTATCAGCCACCTTTTTTTGAAATTTGAACACATTTAACATGTGTTAATTTCGTTCAAACACAGCCACAAATTATCATCACATGTGCTGCAATTTGGGGGAGGTTATTGGCAGATTTCTTTTGCATTTTTAAACACATTTAACGTGTGTTTATTTTCAATTCAAACTCAGCCACTAATTTGGGCGCCCTCTCCCTTGTTTTTCCCTATATATATTTGTTAAATTTGTATAAACAAGGTTACACTTTTATGAAACAAATTACACTTGTGAGAATTTCTCTCAATTTCAGTTCTTTTTAGAACTTTTCTTGACTTTCAATTCTGAATTGATTGTCAAACACTTGATACTTCGGGTTCTCAATTGTTCGATAATTGAAGGGTCCAAGTCCTATTCGAGCAGAATTCAAGATAAGGTTCGGGTTCGTTCAGTAGATTGTTCGAGTTCTTCCTTGGAGTTTTGTTCAAATTCTTCAAGAACGTTGCTGCCATTGTTGAATGCTTGAAGAGCATCATCTTCAACCTTCAGAATTGCCCAGAATTTCCAGCAACATTCTTTCTCCTTATTTCTTCTTTTTCTTTCATTTTTTTTACACTTTAGCCTCTAAACAACAGCCCATGCTTGTTTCTGTTGCAGAGAAATGTTTGCTTCAATCCTAGATCCGCGAATGAACGAGGAATGTTGTTTTGATCAGCAACACCCTTGTATCATATGGTAATTAGAGCTTTGGTTGGATTTTAGCAAGTTCTGCACCCAAAAACACAAAAACAACAACAAAACAACCAAAATAAAAAAAAAATCGGAATTTTTTTCTCTGGAAAATTCAGAAGTCAAAGTCAAAAATTCGAAATACCAAAAAAAAAGAAAAAAAACAAAATAACAAAGGTGTACTGAATTGTTGCAAATGGAGAAAAACAGTGCTGAAATGTTCAAAATGATCAAGGATGCATCAAATTGACTTGAAATGCTTGCAAACAGCCCGAAAACAACTTTTCTTGTTTGTTCCGGTGACAGGAGTGTGGTAAGCATTTCCACTGCGTAAGTTGCTAAATTCTCTTTCTTTTAGCATCCTTTTTATTTCATTTCACTTATTTTAATTTTCTTTTCTTTCTTCCAGCCCTTAATTTTCAATTTTCAGCCCTTATCTTGGTAATAACTTCAATTTTCTTAACCCTTATTGTACCTTGCAAGTTGACACAATTTATAGAATTTGAAACGTCCGAATTAGTTCCTTTAAAGAACTGATTACGAGAGATCGAGGGAAAAGGCATTTTGAGCGTGTGAGATCAGAAGGGGAGACCAAAAAAAAGCCAATCAAAGTTTCTCCCGAGTGAAACACGAGTGACGAGTGCAAATTGCTGTGTGAATTTTTTCCCTTGGAGCGATCAGTGAGATTTTGTGTGTGTGCTGTGAGGTCCTATTTATATTTTGTTTTAACTAACTTATTATCTGTTTTTCTTTTGTTTTTCGTTGTACAAAAAATGACAGGTTCAGATGATAACAGTTCTGGTAGGCGTCAGACACCAGACCTACAAATGCAGGCTTTAACAAACACCTTGCAACGATTGTTAAATGATGCGTTAGAGCCTATACATTCTCGTTTGGACAAGATAGATGGGGGTGGTTCCCAATCTGTCAATCATGAGAATAATGATGAAAATGAAGTTGAACAATCCCCGAGGCAGCCTTTAAGAGGTCGTACGCAACTTGATGATAATTTATCTAACATTAAAGTTACCATTCCATCATTTCAGGGACGAACAGATCCTGATGCTTATCTTGCATGGGAAAGCAAGGTTGAGCATGTTTTTGAATGTTACAATTATTCAGAACAGAAAAAGGTTCGTTTGGCTGTGATGGAATTTACAGATTATGCACTGATTTGGTGGGATCAGTTGCTGATTAGTCGGAGACGTACCGAAGAAGGTCCAGTGGCTACTTGGACTGAAATGAAGCGAATCATGAGAAAACGGCTTGTTCCCCCTCACTACCATCGTGATTTATATCAAAAACTGCAAAATTTGAAACAGGGTAGTCGGAGTGTGGAGGACTTTTTCAAGGAAATGGAGGTCGCCATGATGCGAGCAAACATCGAGGAGGACTGTGAGGCGACCATGGCACGTTTTCTTGCAGGTTTAAACCAAGAGATTGCCAATGTTGTTGAATTGCATCATTATGTTGAATTAGATGATATGGTGCATATGGCAATCAAAATTGAGCGACAACAACGCAGGAAGTCTTCAAATCGAGGTACTACTCCATTTAAGTCATTTTCTAACCCTTTATATGCTCCTAACACTGTCAGGAAGCCAACACCACAGACGCCACTTCAGATTCGTGAACCAGGCGAATCCAGCAAACCAAAGACTCCCGTTACTGATAATGGGCGTGGTAAACAACAAGTGGTGACACCAGGACGTTCACGAGACATCCAGTGCTTCAAGTGTCTTGGAAGAGGACACGTTGCTAGTCAGTGTCCTAATAAGAGGGTTATGATGATGCGAGATGACGGAGAGATTGAATCAGATTCCGAGGAGTTGCATGATGTCCTAGAGGAAGAGAAGGATGAGACTGACCTAGAAATTGCTGAATATGGTAAGGTTATGGAATTAATGGTTATTAAACGCAATTTGAATGTACAACAGGTACCGGGCGATCAACAGCGCGAGAACATCTTTCACACACGATGCAAGGTGCAAGATAAGGTGTGTGTTGTTATTATTGATAGCGGTAGTTGTACTAATGTTGCTAGTTCAGTGATGGTTGACAAGTTAGGTCTGAAGACGACAAAGCATCCAAATCCATACAAATTACAGTGGTTGAATGATGGTGGAGAGCTTAGAGTGACAAGACAAGCTGTTGTGCCATTTTCGATTGGAAACTACAAGGACGAGGTCCTTTGTGATGTTGTTTCCATGGATGCTACTCACCTACTGTTGGGACGCCCTTGGCAGTATGATAAAAGGGCAATGCATGATGGTTATACAAATTGTTACTCTTTTATGCATGCAGGTAAGAAGATCACTTTGGCTCCTTTGACACCGAGTCAAGTGTTTGAAGATCAGGCAAGCTTGAAAAAGAGTAAAGAAACTGCAAAAGAGAAGAAGAAGATGTCTGTGTATGCGAGCAGTAGCGAAATCAGGAAATGTCTTTCCTCTCAACAATCTGTTCTTATTTTGATGTTTAAAGATTATTGTTTATTGACAGATTTTTCTACTAATCTACCTTCACCGATTTTGTCACTTTTGCAGGAATTTAAAGATGTGTTTCCTGAAGAAACACCGAAAGGATTGCCACCTCTTCGTGGCATTGAGCACCAGATTGACTTTATTCCAGGTGCTACCATCCCGAACCGGCCAGCTTATCGAACTAACCCTGAAGAGACAAAAGAGCTTCAGAGACAAGTTGCTGAATTGATGGAGAAGGGTTACATTCGAGAGAGTTTGAGTCCGTGTGCTGTTCCGGTGCTTTTAGTGCCGAAGAAAGATGGATCTTGGAGGATGTGCGTAGATTGTACAGCTGTGAATCGGATTACAATTAAGTATCGTCATCCCATCCCAAGACTTGATGATATGTTGGACGAGCTTTGTGGAGCCGTCATCTTCTCCAAAATTGATTTAAAAAGTGGTTATCATCAGATTCGCATGCGAGAAGGCGATGAATGGAAGACAACCTTCAAAACAAAGCTAGGTTTGTACGAATGGTTAGTAATGCCTTTTGGTTTAACTAATGCACCTAGTACTTTTATGCGATTGATGAACCATGTTCTGCGATCCTTTATTGGCAAATTCTGTGTGGTTTACTTTGACGATATCTTGATTTACAGTAAGTCTTTGCAGGATCATGTAGAGCACTTGAAAGCTGTTTTGCAGGTTTTGAGAGAAGAGAGATTGTTTGGTAATCCGGAGAAATGTGTATTTTGTACTGACAAACTCACGTTTCTTGGATACATTGTTAGTTCTCAGGGAGTTGAAGTTGATCCTGAGAAGATTAAAGCAATTCAGGAATGGCCACAACCGACTTCGATAACTCAGGTTCGATCGTTTCATGGTTTAGCGAGTTTTTATCGACGGTTTGTTCCTAATTTCAGTTCCATTACCACTCCCTTAACTGGGATTATTAAGAAGAATTCCACCTTCTTTTGGGGTAAGGAACAAGAAGATGCATTTCTGAAAATAAAAGACTGTTTAACTCGAGCACCTGTGTTAGCATTACCTGATTTTGATAAAATGTTTGAAATTGAATGTGATGCTTCTGGAGTTGGTATTGGTGCTGTTTTAATGCAGGAAAAGAGGCTCGTTGGATATTTCAGTGAGAAGCTGAGTGGTGCTACATTGAATTATCCAGTTTATGACAAGGAGATGTATGCATTGGTTCGGGCATTGGAGACTTGGCAGCATTATTTGTTGCCTAAGGAGTTTGTGATCCACACTGACCACGAGTCTTTACGGTACATTACAGGTCAGCATAAATTGAATAAACGACATGCAAAATGGGTTGAATTTCTTGAATCATTTCCTTATGTTATTCGTTACAAAAAGGGAAAGGAGAATGTCGTTGCTGATGCTTTATCACGTAGATGTGTGCTTTTGAATTATCTTGATTCACATCTGATTGGTTTTGCATATATTCGTGAATTATACCCTGATGATCCTGATTTTAGGGATAAGTTTAATGCTTGTGAAAAAGGTGCAGATGGAAAGTTTTACAGGCATGAAGGCTATCTTTTCAAAGAAAGCAGGATATGCATCCCACAGGGTTCCATACGTGATATTCTGATTCGTGAGGCTCATGAAGGTGGATTGATGGGTCATTTTGGTGTCACTAAGACGTTGCACACATTGAAGGAGCATATGTTTTTGCCAAAGATGCGTAGGGATGTTGAAAGGTACTGTGAACGTTGTGTGACATGTAAGAAAGCAAAATCGAAGGTTTCACCACATGGTATGTACTTACCTTTACCTATTCCTGATTCACCTTGGACTGATATTTCGATGGATTTTGTATTAGGTTTGCCAAGGACTAGAACTGGTAGGGATAGCATATTTGTTGTGGTTGATAGGTTCTCTAAGATGGCACATTTCATTGCATGCCATAAGACCGATGATGTTGTTAATGTGGCTAACTTATTTTTCAGAGAAATTGTGTGATTACATGGTATTCCTAGGTCTATTGTTTCTGACAGGGATGTAAAGTTTTTGAGTCACTTCTGGAGGACTCTTTGGAGCAAAATAGGTACGAAACTCATGTTTTCTACTACTTGTCATCCCCAAACTGATGGACAAACTGAGGTTGTTAATCGTGTTTTATCTACTTTACTTCGTTCCATCATTAAAAAGAACATTAGGACTTGGGAGGATTGTTTGCCACATGTTGAATTTGCATATAATCATGCCATTCATTCTGCTACTAAGATGTCACCATTTGAGGTTGTTTATGGTTTTAACCCCATTACGCCTCTAGATTTGCTACCTCTGCCACAGGAACAGGTGACCAACAAGGACGGTCAAGCTAAAGCAGAATATGTCAAGAAGTTGCATCAGCAAGTGAAGGAGAATCTTGAGCGAAGGACTCAGCAATATGAAAAGCAAGCAAACAAGGGAAGAAAGCGAGTCACCTTCGAAGTTGGAGACTGGGTTTGGGTTCATTTCCGAAAGGAAAGATTTCCAGCCCAAAGGCGGTCTTAACTGTTACCGCGCGGAGATGGTCCTTTCCAGGTGTTGGCGAAAGTGAACGACAATGCCTACAAGATAGACTTACCGGGAGATTATAATGTGAGTGCCACTTTTAATGTTTGTGACTTAACCCTTTTTGATGACTCTACAGATTTGAGGTCAAATCCTTTTCAAGAAGGGGGGGATGATGTGAGCACATCAGTTCAAAACAAACAAGCTGATCCGGAGGTCTTACCAACAGGACCCATCACTCGTTCTAAGGCAAAGAAATTCAGGGAAGCCCTTTTTCTTACTTGTGCTACAATTCCTGATTCATTCGAGCATGTTCATGCCTTAGAACATAGGCTTTATAATGTGTTGCATGCTGATATGTGACATACATATACTATACTACTTATATAGGTGTGTTTTCTATGTATATATTATGTTAAATGTGTTTTAGATAAGTTTGCCAGCTTATAATATTGTATGTTAAGCTATGTTAGCTTGTTGTGTGTTAAAACAATAAGAGTGTATTGTTTTGTAGCTTCCTTGAATGTTTTCAATAAGTTTACAATGCTCTGAGTGTGTTTCTTTTGCTTTCATATAGTTACAATAAAAGGGCAGCAGCTCAAAGGCTTAAACTTAGCTCGGATAAAGCTCACTTGAGTGTACGTAGCTCATCTTCAGCTCAAAGGAGTATAGGAAGCTCAACTCAGCTCACTTCACTCCCAGCTAGCTGAATTCAGCTCGTTTCAGCTCCAGTCAGCTCAACTTTAGCTCCACTAGCTCAACTCCAGCTAACAAGTCCAGAAGCAGCTCAAAGGTGTCCTACATGTGGGAGAGTGTCCTACAAGCATGTGAGCAGCATGTGGGGCGTCCTACATCTCTTCAAGCATGTGCAGGGCATGTGTGGACAGAATGTGCATGTGTGTGCAAGCATGTGGCAGATTTGAAGCAATTTGGGTGCCATTTTGAAGAGAAGTTATCAGCCACCTTTTTTTGAAATTTGAACACATTTAACATGTGTTAATTTCGTTCAAACACAGCCACAAATTATCATCACATGTGCTGCAATTTGGGGGAGGTTATTGGCAGATTTCTTTTGCATTTTTAAACACATTTAACATGTGTTTATTTTCAATTCAAACTCAGCCACTAATTTGGGCGCCCTCTCCCTTGTTTTTCCCTATATATATATTTGTTAAATTTGTATAAACAAGGTTAGACTTTTATGAAACAAATTACACTTGTGAGAATTTCTCTCAATTTCAGTTCCTTTTAGAACTTTTCTTGACTTTCAATTCTGAATTGATTGTCAAACACTTGATACTTCGGGTTCTCAATTGTTCGATAATTGAAGGGTCCAAGTCCTATTCGAGCAGAATTCAAGATAAGGTTCGGGTTCGTTCAGTAGATTGTTCGAGTTCTTCCTTGGAGTTTTGTTCAAATTCTTCAAGAACGTTGCTGCCATTGTTGAATGCTTGAAGAGCATCATCTTCAACCTTCAGAATTGCCCAGAATTTCCAGCAACATTCTTTCTCCCTATTTCTTCTTTTTCTTTCATTTTTTTACACTTTAGCCTCTAAACAACAGCCCATGCTTGTTTCTGTTGCAGAGAAATGTTTGCTTTAATCCTAGATCCGCGAATGAACGAGGAATGTTGTTTTGATCAGCAACACCCTTGTATCAGAGCAACCATGACATGAGAGCTCTATGCGACCTAGAAGCAAGTATAAATATGATGCCCAAGGCTGTCTTCAACAAATTAGGAATTGGACGAGCAAAACCAACCTCCATCATGCTACAACTTACTGACCATTCCTTTGTGCAACCGGAGGGTAAAGTTGAAGATATCCTGGAACGAGTGGGCAACTTCATTTTTCTAGTTGTTTTTCTTATCCTGGACTATGAGGCAGACGAGAACGCCCCAATCATTCTCGGGCGATCATTTTCAGCCACAAGTAGAACATTGATAGATCTGGAGAATGGGGAACTAATAATGAGGGTGGACAATTAGAATATAAAGATACATGTTCTGCAGCCCACGAAGTCAGCCAAGGGAAAAGAAGTATGCCAACAAACACAAGGCTCCAAGGTCAACCTAGAGACAGGTCAAAGTAGCAGCTGCCAGGGCAGCAATCAGAGCAACAAAGACCCCAAGGAGATGGATAACCCACATGGACAACAAGTGAATCACAACCAGCTCAGGAAATGGTTATGTCTGGGAGATGCACCTCAATGCACTCCCAACATAACTTAATTTATTTTTAATTTCTTTCTTATTATTTTTATGTTTTAAAATTAGATTTTAATTTATTTTCCAATTTTTTATTTACGTATTTTTATTTCTATTTTCTTTATTTAGCTAATTATTTTTTATTTCAGGTTTAGAAATAAATAAACAAGACCAAGAAGAAGGCCCAACAAGGAGCCCGCCCACCATGTCGTCGAGACAACTGAAGGCAGCCAACCGCAAAAACACATAACAACTAGAAAATCGCTAACGGCTAGCTGCCAACGACTACAACGTAACGGGTATTTAATCTCGTAACACACGCCGCAAAAATCTACCTATTGTAATTTAATGTTGCCACGGCATCTCTCGATAACCCCTATATATACCTCACTATTTCATTCGTTTTCTTCACTTCATCTTCTTGTTTAACCTCCTCTACATCCATTTGTTTTCTCAAATATTTTCTATTTTCAGTTACTCTCAGATTACAACCGACTCACAGCTATGGCAGCATCACAATCTAAACCCACCATCCAGAGATTCTTCTCTAAGCTAGACCAGAAACAACACATAACTCGGTTTGCCAACAAGGTAGTGTGGGATGAACAAGGGTTGCTCTACTCACAACAAAACAAGAAACCTAGTTCTCGAGCCCGCCCTCTTCAAGAAAATTCACGACCAAGGGTGGGAAATCTTTGCAAAGCAGCCCGAAGTGGCCAACATCACCCTCGTCAGAGAATTTTATGCCCACCAACCCCGCTAAGAAATCCCATTCGTGTTTTTCAGAGGGGAGGCAGTAAAGCGCAACGCCCCCCACCATCAACAGGTTTTATGGGCTGGAGATGGACGAAAACCCCCATGAGGAGTGGAGGCAAACACTGACAGTAAGGGACTACGACCGGATGAAGGACATGTTGTGTGAACCAAGCACCCCGTGGCTAGCGGGAAAGCACAATGGATTTGTCCAGCGCTGCCGTCTGCTGCCAGAGGCAATGTTGTGGAACACGTTCATCAAGAGACGCCTATTGCCCACCTCCCACAACACAACTGTTGACCGACCCTGTCTTGCCTTGATACATTCAATTATGAACAACCGACCGATCAACGTGGGCAACATTAATTGCGAGCAGATCCACAGCTGACGGATGTCCAAGGGCTGACTCTACTTCCCCTCCCTCATCACTGGGCCGTGTGCAAACTTTAACATCCCCTCCAACCCCAAAGATGTGCTGACACCACCAAGGAAGGGCTGGACAAGGAAGGTTAGGCTCCAAATGATGCAGGCGCATGAGACAGAACCGATCACACCATCGTAGCCGTCAGAAGAAAAAACTGCTGCCACGGCAACCAGAGGTAGTACTAAAGCAGCCCAAAACTCTAAAGTTATCCAGCTGCTCAACACACTGATCGAGAGCAACAAGAGAATAGAGAAGCAGCAGTTGACCTTCATGAAGTACGTAGGGAAGTCCAAGAAGATATCATGGCCTATCTCTTGTAGAAGTTCCCCAACGATGACTCCTCCCTACCTACATTCCCAAAAGACTTAACCGCCGCAGCTGAACCCAGAGAGACTACACCATCAGAAGCAGTTGCCCGCCACGCTACCTGCCACTGCCAGATGCCCTCTCCAACGCGATAGCCATCCTACTCCGCCACCTCCACCTCTAACACAGTGGCCGACACTCCATAGAGGCATCGACAACAACTCCCTCCACATTTCACAGAGGAAATAATGGCAGACACCTCCCCTTCCAAGGAGTCTGAGCAGCAGACGGCAACAACAGCGGCACCCATGGCAACAGAGGAACCACCGACATAACCAATGGTGGATCCAAGCAGGAAAAGAAAGCGGCACATAATCTCAGTCGAATCGGAGGAGGATGAGTCGGAATATGAACCAGAACAAGGCGAAGCTCCTCGTCCCACTCCCAAGAGAGTCCATCAGCCACGGACAGCAAAGATATAACCTGCCAAGTCTGCTGCCAGGACCTCTACCAGGCAGCCGCCTTGTAATCCAGTCTTTATCCTCCTCCTCCTCTTCCGTAAAGACTCCAGCATCATCTCAACCATCCAACAACTTCTAGCGTTGTTTCTTTTCTCTTCTTTCTTTTTATTACTTGTTTTTTTGTTTTAATTATTTTTCTTGTCTTTTATTTTCTTTTATTTTGTGCATTGAGGGCAATGCCCATCTTGAGTTTGGGGGGATTAGCACTCATCATGTTTAGGCATACTTAGAGAATATAGGTTGCATTTGTACTTGCCTTAAAAAATTTTAATCAAAAGAAATTTTTTGTTAGAACTTGTGCCTATGATAGGATAGCCGACTTTAAATCTTCCGCACCAATTAAAAAGAACTTAATTTTAGGGAAAGCATGAAGTAAACTTAGAATTTTTCTATAATTTCCAAAAATTAAAAACACTATTGTTACTTACTGAATTTGATTGAATTTCTGATAAGCATTGCATGCTTGAATTATTTGTAAAATTCTAACATGGTTGTAGGAAGCTGCCACTACAGGCAACAAACAGAAAAAGAAAAGCACTGCCACGGTAGAATAAAAAATATATGTTTTTTCCTAGAAGTGCTCGAAACCAGCTCTAGGAAGAATCATGTGCAAGGACACTCTGTTGCTATCAAAGTCCATAAATGTGAAAATCTTTGAACTGACGGACAAATTAGCATGAGTGAATGAAAGTCTTTACAGGATGACTCTACTCAATGGGTTTGGGGATTGTAGTTTGCTCCTATCTTAATTTCAGACCTAAAGAGTAGTTGTGATGAGCTGAAGCTATTATTGTCATGATTATAAAATGTGCTTAATTATGATGCCTCAGCAGCAACCTTATATTACCATGACATAATCTTTGTTTACTAAGAATATTCTTCAAATTCAGCTTGTACACAGTTTCTGCACACACTGCACTGGCATTATAGTTTAATTCTGAGGTAATTCGTGTTATTCTCCTCTCACTAATCTAATGATATGTGCCATGGCCTTGAGGTGTTAAATCAAGTTTAAAACATGTTCTTCTTTCTAATTAAGTGCAAGGGTAAGTATGTTTAGGATTGCATTACTTGAGGACAAGCAATAGTTCGAGTTTGGGGTGTGTAAAGTGCTCATAAGTCCTATATTTTATATATATTCCATCTCATTTTATTGTTGTTCTTAAGTACCTTTTAGGAATATTTAGGTGCATGCATGCATTATCTACAGTATTCTTTATTTTACTATGTTTATATGGAATATCTTTAATTTGGTGAGAAAATGTATTGTTTTAGTTTAGTTTTAGTTTCAGGTGCTAGAAGTTGTCAAGAGGAGAGAGGAGCTGAGGAGCTGATGTCGAGGCAGCAAGCCAAGGAGCTGTACTGAAGCAGCTCAACACAGAGAGAGATGCTGCCGAGTAGCTGCCGCCGTCATATCTACCGCCTAGTGCAGCAACTTGAGGATCAGTGAATTGGAGTGCGATTGGAAGAGCATAATTTTCTAAGTCCAATGAGCCCATCCATGCAATTTATTTATGTCGGGTAACAGCGGACAAAGCCGCTCAAGAGGAAATTATCCAAGGCGACTTAAGCTTACTTGTGCCACAAGGAGTCCAACTTCAAGTCAAAGAAGTCAAAATTTGAAGGATGCATTCAATGCAAAAAGCTACTCTATCATAAAAAGACTTCTACTCCAAGAACGACTTACCCTAGGCCATGCCCTTTATATATCCGATCATACCTTTTATTTTAGACAACTCATAGTCGGCATAGCTTAGGTTGCTCTTGTGTTTTCTTGCCGCCCCTATGTTCTAAATTCTCTAGGGTTTGGGTTATGTTGTAAAAGAGTTGTGAGAACGGTTGTTTTAGGTTTAAGTTTGTTTTTGCAATAAATTCAAGGTTTGCTTATTTCATGTTCTTCATTATTTTCAATTGAGTTCGAAAGATCGATTGGGAGCAATCCATTTATTTGGTATCGAGAGAGTCAAACTCACAAAGGAAGTAAGCACGATCTCATCAATACCAAGTGTTGACCAATCCAGCCTAGACATAGGTTAGGGTTTAAGGCGGCTAAAAGAGGACGACCAAAAGTTGTTGTTCATTGTAAGATTCACGCCGACAGGTATTATCTACAGCGGGCAACAACAGCATTCAGACTTAGACATAAGCTTAATCATTATCGAAGCATTTTGTCGAGCCTCGAAGGTCTGCCGAGTTCGTCGCTGAGCCAACCGTCCGTTCCACCTACCGAGGCAGCAAAAGCGTCAAAGCATCAATCTGCCATCTTTCGTCGAGGTAGCAAAGTCTGGCAGCGCAATACAACTTAACATATTCAACGTAGTTTCACACTACGAAGCAGCATAACCTAATCCATTCTATCACCATGATCTTTTCTAATATTTACTTATGTTTATTTATTTTTCTTTTAAACAAACTGAAATGTTCTCTGTGATCGTTCTGCCCGGAACAAAACTTGTTTGATTCTTCGATACCCACAAAGGAAGATAAGGTTTCAAACGATTAACAATTATTTTGGTAACAACTTTATAAATGACATTACATAACCCAATAGGGAAAAACTTAGTAAAATTTTCAGGAGTGGTTACCTTCGGAATAAGAACCAAAAGTGAACAGTTAAGTGCCTTCGGGAATACTCTTTCGGCAAAAACGCGTCGCACAAACTCACAAGTAGATTGCCCCATAATATTCCAATTTTTCTGATAGAAAGTTGCATGTAAACCATCCACGCCAGGAGCCTTTAGGGGACTCGTGTCAAAAAAGGCTCGCTTAATCTTTTCATCAGAGACTGGATCCACAATCGGGTCTAGACCGGTACAAGCAATTTGCGGGAAGTGTCCACGGATATTATAGATATAACCATTCACCTTGGACGATGAAAAAAGTTTTTGATAGAATTGTATAGCCGCAAGTCGTAACTCGTCCTGGTCTTCACACCAATCTACCCCATTAAGACTTAAAGTAGAGATAAAATTAGTTCTACGACGTGCCATAGTGGAGGCATGAAAGAAGCGAGTGTTACGGTCACCATGTAAAATCCAATTCGCACATGCCTTTAGACACCATAAATCTTCTTCTTGGTCATAACGTCCTCAAGCTCGACTTGAAGCTTACGCCTCAATTCCATAAGTGAGTCGGAATGAGTTCTAGCAAGAGCGTATAAATTCCATCTAACCGGGCCAATAATATCTTTTTCTTCTTTCCAATGTGTCTGAAAACAGACCAATTCCACTCATTGGCCGCAAGCATAAATGATGAAATGTTAGATAGAAGATCACCTTGATTCCAATGGGAGTGCAGAAAGTCATGAAATGTAGGATGATTTGCCACGCCGAAATATATTAGAATGGGCGAGAAGAATGAGAACGAATATGTTCATGCAGATGTAGAAGTAACAGCCTGTGATCTGATCCATTCTTTGCTAGGTGATAAACATACGAATCCAGAAAAAGAGAAAACCAAGCATTAATGGCCAAACATCAATCCAACCTCTCATATAAATTACCACTTGACCAAGTGAATGGAGGCCCTCGAAAACCCATATTAGATAACCCTGAGCAACATATAAAATTAACAAAAGGCTGACTACACTGAGAATGTATATCCAATCCTCCCCTCCGCTCGTCAGCACTAAGAATCACATTAAAATCTCCTTCGACGAACCAAAGAACATCTGGCCCCGGATCTAAAGACTCCAATCGAGACCATAACGCACGACGCTTAGAAGAATGTGGGCTCACATACACCATAGTAAAATGGATCCAAGACTCACTTGTACTCAAGCAACACCGCCCATTAATGAACTGATTAGAAATATGAAGGATTTCTATATCAACTCCATCCTTCTAGAGAAGCCAAATGCCACCTCTAAAACCTTGTGCCTCTATCTAAAACGATTGAGGAAAGCCAAGTCTTGCAATTACCCGATCTGCTTTCGACCAAAATTATTGGTTAAAAAGAGCAACAACGGACGGGGAAAATTCACGCCGAAAGAAAGAAAAATAACCACGAAAAGCGGAGCTAGCAGCCCCTTGTGTGTTCCACAAAAAGAACACCATTAAATAAATAATAAGGTAAACAAGGCAACAAGCTACTGATCAGTAGCGAGCTGCAAATTATTACTGCCCAAATCAGAAGGGGGTATATCCAGGTTCATTGTTGCACATAAAGTAGTCGTGACAATAGGTTCCAAACTATCGTCTTGGTTCACAACGATCCGATTAATCCCATCCGGATCCAACTCCTTATGAGCTGCCAAAGAATTCAGTTTTGAATTCACATTTTCAACCCATTCATTAAGCATTGGTCGCAATATTGTTCTCGTTTCAGTTGGTTTTCAGACTTTTAAACTTTGACGGCTATTCTCCTTGGAATCTTACTTTTAACAGCTCAATTTTTCCCTACAGTAATCCCATCCGAATGATTCTTACCATGCTCTTGTTCGAATAAAGAAACCACAACATGAATCTTACTATTTTTGGTACTTTGATGCTCCACAACAATCACTTGTTGTCATTCAACCATTGACAAAGCAACAGCATTTTCTGCTACATTTTGAGTCAATTTTAATTTCATTTTAGGGTTAGAGGCGAGGTAGGCAGCATTCTTCTTAGCGATCACAATCGTATTTACCAAGGCCTTTGGAGCTTCAGATTCACCACTCCTATTATGCTGAATATTCTATACAGTTTGTAGTATCTCCTTTTGATGATTCACAACGTCCGATTGTTCATGTTCCTTCTCCAAGACCGTAAAGCGGGATCCAACATGGTCCATCACCTACTTGCCACTACTCTTTGGTACAGATGGGGAATTTTGTTGACGTCGGCGACGCGTATCGACCACCATCTATGGTCCATAGATCCCATCCCGGTTAGAAGTATCGTTCTCAGTCACCTCCGTAGGGATCGAGGAGGATACATTACCTTCAGCGGCAGTCCCTTTCTCCATGGCACTAACACAAGACTCGTGTGAATGACCATAAATACCACATTTATAACAAATATTGTGTAAGCCCTCATATTCTAAATTCTGAACAAAATCATCTATCCCAATACACGAAAGTAAGGGTTTATTCAGATCCACCGTGACCGCTAGACGTGCAAATTTCCCCCTCCCCAGCTTGGGTATTATAATCCACTCTAAGAACTTCACCCACGACTCCAGCAATTCGCCGAAACAATGCCTTGGAATAATAGCGATACGAAAGACCTGAGAGGCGAACCCATACAACAACATGAGGCAGGTGCTTCTCCGAAGTAGAAAACGAATGACTCCAGGGCTGTACAGTAAATAACTTCCATAAATTGTCCATGGCCCCTCTGTCAAAATCTTCTCATAATCCCTAAGATCTTCGGTGCAAACCAAAAAATAATTATTATCGAGATCCACCAACTGAAGTTCACCATGCGGTTTCCATAAGGCATGAATCCTATTAAGGAGAGTTTGATATCCAATATTTCGCCCTAGAAGGTGAATAATGACAACATTCCTCATATTCGAGTTAATCTGCTCATGTACCCAATTCGAAAAAGTAATGGTTGGAAAGTTACCACTCCGATTTATGACACAATTCTCATCCAAAACCACAATCATGTTCGGGTCCAGTTCATCAAAACCTTGCCTCGATGTTCTCTGACCGACAGATTTAGTAACTATGGCAGTATAAGATATTTTAGCACCTACGAAAGGGGAAATCGGATCCTGTTGCTTTTCAAGAGCTAGGTCAACTACATCAATCTAAGACACACCACTGTCTCTATCGTCTCCTAAGTCCCCGGATTCAACCAAAACACTAGGGTTTTCATGTGGTTGGTTACAAAGTCTTTTTGATGCACTTTGTAAATGAGGAGCAATCGGTGAGCCCGCCTTTTCCAAGTTTGGACCCGACTGTACATGTTGAATCGCATCAGGAGGTTGTCCATTGACCATAGCCGATGACAGCAAGTCGTCGGTTCCATCCGTCACATCTCTAGTTGAAGTTCCAATAGCGCTAGGGTTGGACATACCTTAATCGTTGGAGTGACGCCAAACAACGGAGGAGGGCGACAGCATGAGCAACGGTGAGATTAAAACAACACAAGGAAGGTTAAAGGCTTCAACGCCGTTTATGGGTAGGCAATCGTTGTAGAACACAACCCGATGGAAGAGTTTTCTCTAAACTATAACTAATAATGATTTTAAAATTCATAAGAACGTGTTTATTTTTTTAATCACAATTATTTTCATTAAAAAATAGAGTGAAAGGGTCTATGATGAGTACTAAATTAGGAAAGTTTGACCATTAGACATTAATATTAGTTTATTATCCGATGAAACATTAGGGGACAAATTGAAGGACCTAAAAGTACAATCATGCAATGATTGAACTTTTATAATATATATGTTGATAAATTCAACTTCAACTCAATTACAAATCATATATTACTATATTTAATTTTATTCAAATTGTAATCATTACTAATTTTAAATTATGGAAACAAAATTATTGGTTTATTTATTTTAAGATGTAAATTTCAATTTTAACAATAATTGAATAATAGTAAGATTCGTCTTATTTATACGTAAATTTGGTGTTAAAACCAATTTAATTGATAAAATAAAAGTGATCCAGATTTGAACAGTTTATGTGTATATTGTATGTCTTATTAAAAAAAATTAAAATTAATGAAGAAATATTATTATGTCATCACACAACATAATTTAGAAAACTAAAATATCAATAATAAATATAATAAAAGTATTTCTTTTCAAAAAAAATATAAATATGTAAAGGCTATCTACTCCACCTCGCATAACTCCTAAAAGAACTAGCCATAGAATTGTTAATTTTGATTTATAAAATGATTCCATGGTTATAATTTTGATAATTTATAAAAATAACACTTATACCACATACACATAGTATCAATTTGATGTTGATTCTAGAAAATTGACTCTCAACTTTTATACATTCTAACAATTTGATCCTAATCCTTAAAAATCAAACAAATTATAAAATTTGTAAAAATAATTTTAAAAATTATAAAAACTTATTATTTAAAAAATTTAAATACATAAAAAACTTAAAAATATATAATTGTTTAATTTTTTAAGGATTATGGTCAAATTGTTACAATACGTAAATGTTGCAGGTCATTTTTTAAAAATGTTAAGATCAAATTGATACAATGCATAAATATTGAAGGTTATTTTTTCAGAAATTGGACCAATTAATGTAATGTGTAACCGGTAAATATATTATTATGCCAATTTTATAACCATACGAGGTTAAGTGTAAAAAATCGGTTAGTTTAGTGACCAGAGAAGAAATTTACTCATACTTTAGTGACTCTTGATGTAGTTTACCATGTATATATTTTTCAAATATAGTTGTTTACTATATTTAAAGAATAATAATAACCACCAACAAGTATTGGATGCATTGGTAAAGCACATTGCACTACTAAGGAGATGACGTAAATTTAATTTTTAAAGACGACATTGTTAAAAGGAGGAGTCTCACACCCCGAATATGAACCACAAGACAAACATGCATATAAAAAAATAGGGTAAAGTACACAGACGGTCACTAAACTATACCCGAAAAAACAAAATGGTAACCAACCTTTCAAAAATCACAAAATGGCAATTAAACTTTATGTTTTATAACAAAACGGTAACTAGACGTTAAATTCCGTTAAGTTTCTGTTAAAACTTTGGTATAATAACACATTTAGTCCTTCATATTTATACAATCAATAAATTTAGTCCTAATTCGAAATAATTTACTAAATTTAGCCCTCGTTATTTATGCATTCTTTCAATTTGGCCCTTAAAGCAAAATTTAAAAGTATGGTAACATGATAAATAATTACAATTAAATTTTATAGGAACTCGAAAACTCGACTCGAATCGAAAAAATTTCAAATAAAGTTTGAGTTGTAAAATATGACGTGTCAACTTGAATAACTCAAAATTTTTTGACTCGACTCGATCGAACGCTCACCTCCATCTTAAGATGTGACGTATTAACTCGAATAACTCGAAATATTCGAATATTTTAAATTATTTTTTCTTTTAAATCGAATATTTTTAAAATAGAGCATTTAATGTTTCATATTTAAATCACATTGAATATTTAATAACTACTTTAAATATTCAATTTAATTTAAAAACATTCAATTTAAAAGAAAAAAATTGATTTAAAATATTCGAATAATTAATTAAAATTTTAATAGGAACTTGAAAACTCGACTTGACTCGATTCGAATCGAAAAAATTTCAAATAAGGTTTGAGTTGGAAAATATGATGCGTCAACTCGAATAACTTGAAATTTTTTTGACTCAACTCGATCGAACGCTCACTTCTATCTTAAGATATGACGCATCAACTCGAATAACTCGAAATATTCGAATATTTTAAATCATTTTTTCTTTTAAATTGAATATTTTTTAAAATAGAATATTGAATAATTTCATATTTAAATTACATCTAATATTTAATAACTTCTTTAAATATTCGATTTAAAAAACAATAGATTTAAAATATTCGAATATTTAATAACTACATTAAATATTTTTCTTTTAAATATTCCAATATTTAATAACTACTTTAAATATTCGAATATTTTAAATTAATTTTTTCTTTTAAATCGAATATTTTTAAATTAAATCAAATATTTAAAGTATTTATTAAATATTCAATGTGATTTAAAAGAAAAAATGATTTAAAATATTTGAATATTCGAGTTGACGCGTCATATCTTAAGATAGAGGTGAGCGTTCGATCATGTTGAGTACAAAATTTTCGAGTTATTCGAGTTGAAGCATCATATTTTACAACTCAAACTTTATTTGAAATTTTTTTATTCGAATCGAATCAAGTCGAGTCGAGTTTTCGAGTTCCTATAAAAATTTAATTAAATATTCGAATATTTTAAATCAATTTTTTCTTTTCAATCGAATATTTTTAAATTAAATCAAATATTTAAAGTAGTTAGTAAATATTCGATGTGATTTAAATATGAAAATATTAAATATTATATTTTAAAAAATATTCGATTAAAAGAAAAAAATGATTTAAAATATAAGAATATTTCGAGTTATTCAACTTGACACGTCATATCTTAAGATAGAGGTGGGCGTTTGATCGAGTCGAGTCAAAAAATTTCGAGTTATTCGAGTTGACGCGTCATATTTTACAACTCAAACTTTATTTGAATTTTTTCGATTCGAGCCAAGTCGAGTCAAGTTTTCGAGTTCCTATAAGAATTTAATTGTAATTATTTATCATGTACCATACTTTGAAATTTTGCTTTAATGACCAATTTGAAAGAATGCTTAAATAAAAAGGGCTAAATTTAGTGAATTGTTTCAAATTAGGTCTAAATTAATTGACTGTATAAAGTTGAAGGACTAAATATGTTATTATACCAAAGTTTTAATAGAAACTTAACGGAATTTAACGTCTAGTTACTGTTTTGTTATAAAACATAAAGTTTAATTGCCATTTTGTAATTTTTGAAAGGTTGGTTACCATTTTGTTTTTTCGGGTATAGTTTAGTGACCGTCTGTGTACTTTACCAAAAAAAATAATAACCCTCCTCAAAGAAATAATGATTAACAATTTATTACCTTTAAATAGAGCAATTATTGTTTTAATTTAATATTCAATTATGTGTGGAAAAAAACTATTTTATGGCCTTATAAGCTGCTCATTCAACTCAATAATGGAGTTAGCTCACGTCAAGACATAGAAATAAATGAACATGTCTATTTTTTGGACATAAGAACATGTCTAATTCAAAGTATATATACGCTAGAAAAACATTGTTTTTTAAAATAGAGAATAATAATTATATTCGTGTTCCTATTATTACGCGTCTACGACGCGTAAACGCGGTGGCATATCCATATTGGGAGTAAGGTTTCACGTGTACACTCTAAAATTTAATAATTTCTTTTTTTGAAATGAAAGAATTGTATGTCTATATTATCGAAAACATACGAAGGAAAACATAGATGTGGGAGCTTTAAGGTAGGAAGGAAATCACTTCCCCATCTTATTTTTTTTATAATAAGGTGTATATTTTATAGACAAAGTAATTTAAATTTGTGTTTTTTTAGGATAAACGTCATCCGCTTTTCTATTAATACACTTGTTGGGTTCTATATACCAATTAATTTCTTAATTGTTTATAATATTATTTTTAATATTCTTTTCATTTTGGATATTGATTTATAGTACTTTTCATTTTTAATATTAATTGTTTTGAATATTTTATCTAAAATATATTCTTTAAAAGATCACAAAGAAAAAATTGTTTAAACTTAGGAAAATACTTTGATGCACAAGCTTGTGTAAATTTTAGTTTACACAAGCCTTTAATTCTAGGGTTTAGGGTTTTAGGTTAGGGTTTAGGGGTTTAGTATGTAGAGTATATAATTTAAGCTTTATGGGTAAAATTTAGAATTTAGAGTTTAGGATTTAGGGCTTAGGTTTTAGGTTGCTAGGGTTTGTGATTTAGATTTTAAATTTTATAAAAGGAATGTGTAAAAAAAATTTACACAGCTTGTGCATCAAAATAAAACTCTTAAACTTAATAGTTAAAATTTGTCAAAGAATTTAGTTGATTTAATATATCAATTCGAATGCTTAATTAATTTATTTCTCAAATATATAAGTTTAATGGGATGATTTTTTTTTCTTCAAAAATTCAGAGGCGTAAAACACTTTAATTAATTTAACTTCTAACATAATATTCAAGGAATTGAGGTTAAGGGGATCTTTCGTTATATTTTCTCTCTCGTTGTGCAAATTTTATTTCAATTTTTGTATAAAGTGGATAATTTTTAATTTTAAAGAAAAATATTAAACTTAAATTTAAAAAAATAAGACAATGTAAATATTTTTGAGTATTCAATCAATTAATGGATTGGAAAATTCTATAGCGCTTGTCGAGCTTTAACGAGCACCACTATTAACGAGCACCGATGAACACTGATAAATTATAAAAAATTTAAATTTAAAGTACTTAATGCGTAATTATAATTTTTTTAAAAAAATAAAAGTGTAATTTAATTAAAATATATTTTTAATTTTAATTTTATTTTAAAAATTATTGATTAAAATAATTTATCCCCAAATCAAAGAACTCTAGGTATTTTTATTTGAAATTAACCTAATTGTTGTCGTCGACCACTGCCGCTGCCGCCAACCACCGCCGTCGTTCCCCTTTCTAGGGTGACGGTGGTCGGCGTCGGCGGTGGTCGGCGGCGACGGCAATTGGGTTAATTTCAAAGAAAAATACCTAGGGTTCTTTGATTTGGGGATAAATTATTTTAATTAATAATGTTTAAAATAAAATTAAAATTAAAAAATATATTTTAATTAAATTACACTTTTATTTTTTAAATATAATTACGCATTAAGTACTTTGAATTTAAAAATTTTATAAATTTGTTTATCGGTGCTCGTCAATAGTGGTGCTCGTCAAAGCTCGTCGAGCGTAGAAAAACTATCCTAATGGATATCGTTTGGCAATGCTATCAAATTTTATTTCAATTTAATGGAAAATTCTACAACACTCGGCGAGCACTGATGAGCACCACTAACGACGAGCACCGATGAGCACTATTAATTTAATTGATAAAGATTTAAAATTTAAAGGACTCAACGTATAATTATATATTATTTAAAAATTAAGAAGAAAATTAATTAGAATATATTTTTTTATTTTTTATTTTCTTTTAAACATAATTATATCAAAATACCTACCCCTAAATCATAAAATCATAATTTTTTTCTTTGAAATTCAATCCGCCGTCGCCGTCACTAGCCACCGCTGTCGGGCGGTCCGTGGCCGCCGTTAAACCTTGTCGCCGCCGCACCTCTATGGTCGTCGTTGAGCCCGACCACATTTTCAAGAAAGGTTGGAACGAAAAAAGTGAGGACCATCTTTTGATTTTATCAAACCCTATGTAACCCCCTCGCCCGGTCTGGCCGGATGACCGGTCCGAGTGGGCCACACGGGGAAAACCGAGTGAAACCCGTTAAGGTTCCCTTCGGTTAGCAACCCTATTTTTTTTTCTTTTATTTTAAATCTTTTATAGATGAACATTTAGTCCTAAGCGATTCACACAGCGGAAAACAATACAAAGGAAAATGCATACGAGCCACGGCCATGCATAACAGTCTATTTTTAAGCTTACAGGGCAGACCGTATCGGTACCCTAGCTAGGGGTATCGATACGCCCTGACCAGGTCAACCTAAGAAGTCAACCACGAGATGTCCGTATCAATACAGCCCTTGAGTGTATCGATACGACCTTCTCGGTCAACCCTTCTTGGTCAACATGATAGACCCGTACCGATACTCAGGAGCCCCGTATCGGTACGCTCTACTCTCACTCAACTCATCAAATTACAGTAACTTTGGAGGGTATCGATACCCATAGGGTATCGGTACGCCAGGCAAAATTTCTGACTTTTGGGCAAGTCCGTATTGATACGCCCTGCACTGCAATTCCTCCAATTTCAACTTAAACGACCCCAAAACGACTCTAAATGCATTTCTCGACTCACCTAAGCATATTCCAACATGTAAGCACACATAAATTAGCCAAGGGAATCAACCATACATGAATTAAGGCATTCATACATAACATTCAAATGAGGGAGCAATTTAGGCCATATTGTGCATACTCAAAGGCTCAAATGGTCATAAAGCCACAAGTCAATCAAAAGAAGATTGCACTCATACACAAGGCAACCTAGAAACTCTAAAGCATGCCATCATTCGCACCAACATTCACCGTAGTATTACATTCTTACAATCCATAATCAATCCAAAACAACATCATATGAAATGAGTCATACAAGCTCACACAAACACACCCTATTGCCACATTGCTTAACTACTACAAAATTAACCATACTTGAGCAACAACTTGGAAAGCCCTTCTTGCCTTGCTCCGAGCTAACACCACGCTAATGATCTGCATTGTTGAACATTGAGAGCGTAAGCTATAAGCTTAGTGAGGGTGCTCTAAAACGAAAAACATCAACAATGCAGGGTTCAAGCATGTTAATCCTAGTCTTACATACATCAAGCATAGGCATAAAATCAAGTAGACCTAGCTAGTCTTTCAAGTGGCATATATGGTCTCTCAATCCTAACAAGCTTAAACATCAATACCAATCATCATGCAACAACACCATATACCACAACCATATATCACCATCATATACCACAATACATGAACAAGTTTAATTGGCCACTTTAATTACCCCATTGTGCGGATATAAACCTCAACAACACTTTACCTCGGTGGGATTTCACTCATCACCGGACCTTGCATGTGCGGGATTCTACTCATCGCCACATGCCCTACGGATGGGATTCCACTCATCATCCCGTAGAAATAAATAAAAGCTTCCGGTGGAATGTTACATCACCGTACTCTTCCTTGATGACTTAACGCCATCAAGGCCACGTACGTTTTGACTCAATTTGTGTGCACACTATCCTAATGATCGATCATTTACAACCGGTAATTATTTTAGTGCCAATTATCATCATCAATCCCATATCATCAACCACGCTCATGCTCATCACATATATCCACATCATGATATATATATACATGCACCATATAATCACAAGTACAAGAGCATAGTCATTAAGCACATTGGCATTTAAGGAAAACAAGACTAAATTAACTATTTGGGTTATAAGGAAGTGGCCTACCAAGAACACTTTACACACACTACTCATGCTCGAACCAAACTTTAAAACAAGTTAAGACCACTCACCGCCCTTTCTTAGAAATTCGAACCAATCCTCCTATGAACCCGGATTCGGTCCCAAGGCCTCTTCAACGTTTCCTCTTGCTTATAGTCAAACAAAACACATACATTACTTAACAATTCAATGCTAAACTCAACCATCAACTTACTTTGCAAACACAACCCAACTTCCACAAATTCCCAAACCACATAATATGTCAAAAACCCAATTTTCGTACTCCAACAACCCTTGGCTGAAACACCCATTTCCAATCACCCAAATGACCTCCAAAACATCCCAAATCACCCTCCTAACATAGGTAGACCATCAGCCCTTCAATTTCAACATTAAACCCACCAAAAACCCAAATTTTAATACCTTAAAATTTGCCCTAAGGACCCACTACGAATTTTCATCCAAATTCAACCAAATTGATATATGTTACACATTTTAACATGATTAACTAAAGCCCCAATTCAATTTATCAAAACCAATTTGAAAACCCCTTAAAAATCCAAACTTTAATACAAACCCTAATTTTCAAAACCCCATAACTTTGAAATCTAAGACCATAGATAAGTAGAGGATAGAGAGGAGGTTAAGAAAACATATTTACCTCTTAAAATGGTGTTGAAATCGAGTAGCAAAATCAATGGAATAGTAATAAGGTTTGAGAGGTTATGGGGTGGGGTTTTAGAGCATTTTCACGTTGGGTGTGGGGCAGGGGAAAGGAAGATGACAACTTTTCTCATAAAGTGGTCTAGCTTTTGAAAGTCTTGGGTCAAATCGCAATATAGGCCCATCCCTCTTTATTAAAGCTCAATTAGGTCATTATTTGAAGTTGAATTGTTTTAATTAAATTTTATTTGACTCGAACTATAACCCGGTTAACTCCTAGGCCCAAAACACGGGTGTTACAACTCTTTCCCACTTAAGGAATTTCGTCCCCGAAATTACCTGACTGAAAGAGATACGGAAACTGTTTTTCCATATCCTCCTTCCTCTCCCAAGTGGTTTCGTTCACACCTCTACGTTGTCACCGCACCTTCACTAACTCAATCGATCTACCCATCAACACCTTACTGTCAGAAGCTAAGATCTCAACCGGCTCTTCTTCATAAGACAAATCCGGATTCAATTCGATTTCTTCTACGGGCATAACATGTGATGGATCGGACCTATACTTATGAAGAATCGAAACATGGAACACATCGTGTATCCTTTCTAACTCGGATAGCAAACGCAACTGATAAGCAACGGGACCAACCCTCTTCACAATCTCATACGGCCCTATGTACCTCAGACTCAACTTCCCTTTTCGGCCAAATCTCATCACCTTCTTCCACGGAGATACTTTCAAGAATACTTTCTCTCCCACTGAGAACTCCACTTCCTTCCTCTTCAAATCGGCATAGGACTTCTGCCTATCCGAAGCAGCCTTCAAACGATCACAAATCAATTTTACCTTGTCGGTTGTCCCCTTGAGCATATCTGGCATAGGTAACAGTTTCTGCCCTACCTCGGCCCAACACACTGGAGTCCTACACTTCCGGCCATACAAGGCCTCATACGGAGCCATCTGAATGCTCGACTGAAAACTGTTATTGTACGCAAACTCTACTAGAGGCAAATGCTTCTCCCAAGTACCCTGAAAGTCAATGATACAACAACGCAGCATATCCTCTAAGATCTGAATAACCCTCTCTGACTGACCATCTGACTGAGGATGATAAGAAGTGCTGAAGTTTAGACGGGTACCCAAAGCTGTATGCAGACACTCATAAAATCTAGAGGTAAACTACGGATCTCTATCTGATACAATGGACTTCGTCACACCATGCAGTCTAACAATCTCACCAATGTACAAGTCGGCCAATCTATCTAAGGTGTAAGTAGTGTTGACTGCCAAGAAGTGAGCACACTTCGTAAATCGATCCATTATCACCCAAACTGAGTTCTTCTTCGTAGAAGTCAAAGGCAAACCCGAAACAAAATCCATGGTGATGTTCTCCCACTTCCATTCCGGAATTCTCAACGGATGTAACAAACCTGAAGGAACCTGATGTTCCGCCTTAACTCTCTGACACACTAAGCACTTACTCACGAAGTCGACTACATCTCTCTTCAAGCCAACCCAAAAGTACTCATTCTTCAGATCACGGTACATCTTCGTACTTCCAGGATGCATAGCAAACGGACTACTGTGGGCTTCAGTCAAAATTGTACGTCTCAAATCACTGTCTTCTGGCACAACCATTCTATCTTTGAAACACAAAACCCCATCAGTGCTGAAATTGTAGTCTGAAGATCTACCCTCGGCTATATCTTGCACGTGAGGTGCCAAAGATCTATCTAAGAGCTGTTTCTTTCTAATCAACTGACCTAGAGTAGGTCTAACTTGAAGCTCGGCTACCAAGCCACCATCTCCGGACAAACTCAATCTAGCAAACATAGCTCCCAAGTCCACGGCCACCTTCCTACTCAATGCATCAGCCACTACATTGGCCTTACCCGGATGGTACTCAATAGTAAGATCATAGTCCTTTAGCAGCTCTAACCACCTACGCTGTCTGAGATTCAAATCTCGCTGAGTCATAATGTACTTCAAACTCTTGTGATCGGTGTACAGTGTGCATTTCTCTCGGTACAAATAATGTCTCCAAATCTTCAAAGTAAACACAACTGCAGCTAACTCTATGTCGTGGGTCGGATAGTTGCGCTCATGAGTCTTCAACTGTCTTGAGGCATAAGCCACTACTCTCTTGTCTTACATAAGAACACATCCTAGCCCTACATACGAAGCATCACTGTAGACTACATAGTCCTTCCCGGACTCAGGTTGTATCAAGAACGGAGGTAGGGTCAAAGCTTCTTTCAATTTCTCAAAGGCTCTCTGTCTTGCATCTATCCACTCAAACTGAACACTCTTCTGAAGTAACTGTGTCAATGGAGCGGCTAATTTAGAGAAACCCTCTACAAACCTCCTATAGTATCCGGCTAAGCCTAGGAAGCTACGTACCTCTGTCACAGACTTCGGTTGCTTCCACTCAACAATGGCTTCAATCTTCTTCGGATCAACTCTAATCCCATCGGCTGACACTACATGTCCTAAGAAGACTACTTCTCGGATCCAGAATTCACACTTGCTGAGCTTCGCATACAACTGGTGATCTAGCAAAGTCTTCAAAACAAGTCTCAAGTGTCGGTCATGGTCTTCTTCAATTCGCGAATACACCAAAATGTCATCTATAAATACAACCACAAACTGATCTAGATATTGATGAAAAATCCTATTCATCATGTCCATGAAAGCTGCCGGTGCATTAGTCAACCCAAATGGCATGACTAAAAACTCATAGTGACCGTATCTAGTCCTAAAGGTCGTCTTCGGTACATCAACCTCTCTAACCTTTAGCTGGTAGTAACCCGATCTCAAATCAATCTTCGAAAAGACAGATGCTCCTCTCAACTGATCAAACAAGTCATCGATTCTAGGCAACGGATATTTGTTCTTCACTGTCAACTGATTTAACTGTCTGTAATCTATGCACATTCTCATACTTCCATCTTTCTTCTTCACAAACAACACTGGTGCACCCCAAGGCGAAGAACTAGGTCGAATAAAACCTCTATCTGTTAATTCTTGCAACTGAGTCTTCAACTCTTTCAATTCTTTCGGTGCCATACGATACGGAGCAATCGAAACATGAGCTGAATCAGAATAAGTCTCAATGCTGAACTCTACCTCTCTGTCCGGTGGTAACCCTGGCAGTTCTTCTGGAAACACACTAGGAAAATCACATACTGTCTGGATGTCCTGAGGTCTAACCTCGATCATGTTACGGTTCATCACATACGCTAAGTATGCTTCACACCCCAACTCAACTAACCTTTTAGCCTCTAACACCGAAACCACATTGGACAAGAACTTCACGTTCTCACCTACCACTACAATCTCATAATCATCTGTGAGCTTCAAAGAAATCCGCTTAGTCTCAAAATCTATCCTAGCTCTATGCTCTGTGAGCCAATCCATACTCAGAATCACATCAAAACCATAGAAGGGAAGTTCCATCATATCCACTGGAAATACATGCCCCTGAACCATCAACGGACACCTTCGGTACATCTTCCTAACTACTACCGTGTCCCCAAAAGAACTAGTAACACTAACTCCTACCTCTAACATCTCACAAGGCAAATCCAAGGACCGTGCGTGCTCACTCAATATATAGGAATGTGTAGACTCGGAGTCAATCAAAGAAAGCAAACCCAAAGACTGTATCGAGAAGTTACCTGCGATCACATCGGTGTCATGATAATCTCCCCGCTGAGCATAAACTCTGGCCTGACCTCCGCCCTCTGGCTGAACTACAACTACATGTGCTATGTTCCTCTGACCATCGTTCCTCGGCTGGAAGTTACCTCTACCGCGCCCGCGGCCTCTCTGAAAATCATTGGCTCTAGCAGGAGCCTGAGCTGGTGCCTGTCCCACCTGATGTAGACAGTCACGCCTGATGTGGTCTCTAGCACCACAACTCCAACAAGAATGGTAATTCCCCCAACACTCACTGGTGTGGTTCCTTCCGCAAGTAGCACTTGTGGGCAACTTCCCACCAGCTCTCTGACCCTGATGGCCCCTACCGTGGTTACCGCCACAACGCCTATGATCATACTGATGCTTGTTGTCTCGATTCCTCTTGGCATCACCTCTATCAAAGTTGTTGGACCTTTTACCCGAACTAGATCCACCTGACCGCCTGGTCAAACTCAAACTGTGCTCCAAGTCCTTGGCCCTCGCGACCAAGACATCAAAATCAGTGTAATCTGAAGCTAGAGTATAAGTCTTGATCTCCTCATTCAGCCCATAACGGAAGCGGTTACAACACTCCACCTTAGTAGGTACAAGCTCGGGTGCACACTGACTCAATCCAACAAATCGGATCTTGTAGTCGGTCACGGACATACTCCCCTGAAGCAATGCCATAAACTCCTTCTTCCTCTCATCGAGGTATCGCGGACCCAAATACTTCTTCCGGAAAGCTATCTCAAAGAACTCCCAAGTGATCTCGGTCTCATCCATCCTCGAAGTAACAGTCACCCACCAAGTGTAGGCATCACCCTGAAGCAGAGACTCAACACATCCCAACTTGCGCTCACTAGTACATCCCATCTGAGCAAGAATACGGACAGTCTTCTCAAACCATAACTCTGATCGCTCTGGAATAGCACCTCTAAACTCTTCGGCTCCAAGGCCCTGAAGTCTCTCTAAAGGAAATCCGGTGCCCTCACCCTGATGATGGGCTGTCTGACCTCCAGCTACTACAGCCTGGAATGCCCCAGCAATTGCTTGAACCAACAGAGCTAAGTCTATCCCGGCCGGTCCTTGGCCACCTTGGCCTCCTTGTGGTCCCTCTCCTTCGGCCCCGGCCTCACCTCCCACTCCCGGTGGAGGAGGTGGTGGTGGAGGTGGTGAAGGAGCTCCAACTGCAACCAATGGCTCTCCCACTTGAGCCTCAACTCTCACAACTGGCTCAACTCTCGGAGCCTCTGCCTGTGGTTCCGGTTGAACCATCCTAGGCCTCCCACGTGGTCTCATGCTTTAGCTAGCAAGGTTTAAACTACAACAACAAACAAATAGGATTACGTTAGCCAAAGCAAGGGTCCAATAGTGCACAAGTACTCCTCTTTCCAAAAATCTTTTTAAATTAAGTAATAGTAGCAATGGGCACTCACACTACACCAGACACAATAGTTCATGCATTCAAAACAGCATACGATCAAGCAAGCATCAAGGGTTCATGGCAAAACATGCATCGAACAACATAAGCATTTAACACATTAAGCTTATCTCACTTACCTGCCCGAGGTCTCGGTAACCTCAGGCTCTGATACCAACAAATGTAACCCCCTCGCCCCGGTCTGGCTGGATGACCGGTCCGAGTGGGCCACACGGGGAAAACCGAGTGAAACCCGTTAAGGTTTCCTTCGGTTAGCAACCCTATTTTTTTCTTTTATTTTAAATCTTTTCTAGATGAACATTTAGTCCTAAGCGATTCACACAGCGGAAAACAATACAAAGGAAAACACATTCGAGCCACGGTCATGCATAACAGTCCATTTTTAAGCTTACAGGGCAGACCGTATCGGTACCCTAGCTAGGGGTATCGATACGCCCTAACCAGGTCAACCCAAGAAGTCAACCACGAGATGTCCGTATCGATACAGCCCTTGAGCGTATCGATACGACCTTCTCGGTCAACCCTTCTTGGTCAACAGGGTAGACCCGTACCGATACTCGGGAGCCCCGTATCAGTACGCTCTAGTCTCACTAAACTCATCAAATTACAGTAACTTTGGAGGGTATCGATACCCATAGGGTATCGGTACGCCAGGCAAAATTTCCGGCTTTTGGGCAAGTCCGTATCGATACGCCCTGAGGTATATCGATACGCCCTGCACTGCAATTCCTCCAATATCAACTTAAACGACCCCAAAACGACTCTAAATGCATTTCTCGACTCACCTAAGCATATTCCAACATGTAAGCACACATAAATTAGCCAAGGGAATCAACCATACATGAATTAAGGCATTCATACATAACATTCAAATGAGGGAGCAATTTAGGCCATATTGTGCATACTCAAAGGCTCAAATGGTCATAAAACCACAAGTCAATCAAAAGAGGATTGCACTCATACACAAGGCAACCTAGAAACTCTAAAGCATGCCATCATTCGCACCAACATTCACCGTAGTATTACATGCTTACAATCCATAATCAATCCAAAACAACATCATATGAAATGAGTCATACAAGCTCACACAAACACACCCTATTGCCACATTGCTTAACTACTACAAAATTAACCATACTTGAGCAACAACTTGGAAAGCCCTTCTTGCCTTGCTCCGAGCTAACACCACGCTAATGATCTGCATTGTTGAACATTGAGAGCGTAAGCTATAAGCTTAGTGAGGGTGCTCTAAAACGAAAAACATCAACAATGCAGGGTTCAAGCATGTTAATCCTAGTCTTACATACATCAAGCATAGGCATAAAATCAAGTAGACCTAGCTAGTCTTTCAAGTGGCATATATGGTCTCTCAATCCTAACAAGCTTAAACATCAATACCTATCATCATGCAACAACACCATATACCACAACCATATATCACCATCATATACCACAATACATGAACAAGTTTAATTGGCCACTTTAATTACCCCATTGTGCGGATATAAACCTCAACAACACTTTACCTCGGTGGGATTTCACTCATCACCGGACCTTGCATGTGCGGGATTCCACTCATCGCCACATGCCCTACGGATGGGATTCCACTCATCATCCCGTAGAAATAAATAAAAGCTTCCGGTGGAATGTTACATCACCGTACTCCTCCTTGATGACTTAACGCCATCAAGGCTACATACGTTTTGACTCAATTTGTGTGCACACTATCCTAACGATCGATCATTTACAACCGGTAATTATTTTAGTGCCAATTATCATCATCAATCACATATCATCAACCACGCTCATGCTCATCACATATATCCACATCATGATATATATACATGCACCATATAATCACAAGTACAAGAGCATAGTCATTAAGCACATTGGCATTTAAGTAAAGCAAGACTAAATTAACTATTTGGGTTATAAGGAAGTGGCTTACCAAGCACACTTTACACACACACACTACTCATGCTCGAACCAAACTTTAAAACAAGTTAAGACCACTCACCGCCCTTCCTTAAAAATTCGAACCAATCCTCCTATGAACCCGGATTCGGTCCCAAGGCCTCTTCAACGTTTCCTCTTGCTTCTAGTCAAACAAAACACATGCATTACTTCCCAATTCAATGCTAAACTCAACCATCAACTTACTTTGCAAACACAACACATCTTCCACAAATTCCCAAACCACATAATATCTCAAAAACCCAATTTTCGTACTCCAACAACCCTTGGCTGAAACACCCATTTCCAATCACCCAAATGACCTCCAAAACATCCCAAATCACCCTCCTAACATAGGTAGACCATCAGCCCTTCAATTTCAACATTAAACCCACCAAAAACCCAAATTTTAATACCTTAAAATTTGCCCTAAGGACCCACTACGAATTTTCATCCAAATTCAACCAAATTGATATATGTTACACATTTTAACATGATTAACTAAAGCCCCAATTCAATTTATCAAAACCAATTGGAAAACCCCTTAAAAATCCAAACTTTAATACAAACCTTAATTTTCAAAACCCCATAACTTTGAAATCTAAGACCATAGATAAGTAGAGGATAGAGAGGGGGTTAAGAAAACATATTTACCTCTTAAAATGGTGTTGAAATGGAGTAGCAAAATCAATGGAATAGTAATAAGGTTTGAGAGGTTTTGGGGTGGGGTTTTAGAGCATTTTCACGTTGGGTGTGGGGGAGGGGAAAGGAAGATGACAACTTTTCCCATAAAGTGATCTAGCTTTTGAAAGTCTTTGGTCAAATCGCGATATATGTCACTCCCTCTTTATTAAAGCTCAATTAGGTCATTATTTGAAGTTGAATTGTTTTATTTAAATTTTATTTGACTCGAACTATAACCCGGTTAACTCCTAGGCCAAAAGACGGGTGTTACACCCTAAGTGCTATCATGCTAAATCTAGCTATCACTGTCACATTATATGGAATTGCTATTGCCTATTTGCCACCTCATCATCCGTATATCAATGTTAGCGTTAAGGTATCAACTGGTTCAATGTAAATACATTAGATATACTTTATTAATACATAATATAATACAGCGAATTTTTCTATATATATATAATACAATGAATTAATTTCATGTGTTGACACCTCTTTCCAATTGATTTCTTCAAAATATATATAGGTGATGTTTGGTAAAGAGAGGTTTGTGCTAAAATTAGAGGTTTGAGCTATAATTAGAGGTTTGACTAGTCAAATCCGCTAATATTATTGTTTGGTAAATAGCGAACTGAAAGAGCGGATTGGAGTGAAACTGCTAATTTAAAATAAACTCATAATAGGAGCTTTTTGAGATTAGAGGTTTGATATTAGAGTTGTAAAGACTCTTTTACCCTTACTAGTTACCAAAAATCTCAAAATAACCTAAATTAAATATTTTATCACCATATTTATAAGCTAATCCTATTTACTTTTTTTCTTTTTATTATCACATATTTATATGTGTATTTAAATTTATTCATTAATTAAATTATATTAAAATAATTATACAAATAATAAATTAATATATAAATTATTTGAATATGTTTAGAAAAATTATATTAAAAATAATTTTATAGATCTAATTAATAATAATTAGATACAAAATATTGATAACTAATAAATTATTCAAACAAGTATTTAATATAAACATGTTCTTATATGTCATTTTACTTGTTTAAATAATCTAACAGCTATCAGCAATCAGTTAATTTTACCAAACACTTTTATGCAATCAGCTAATACAACCCGCTAGTCAAATCAGCTAATGCAATCAGCTATCAGCTAATGCAATTCGCTATCCACCATCAGCTATTCGCTAATTGCCAAACATGGCCATAGCCATTGTTTGGTAAAGAGAGGTTTGGGCAAAAATTAGAGGTTTGACGTATAATTAGAGGTTTGACCAGTCAAATCGGCTAATATTGTTGTTTGGTGAACAACAGATTGAAAGAGCGGATTGGGGTGAACCCGCTAATTTCGAAAAATCTCATAATAAGAGCTTTTTGAGATTAGAGGTTTGATATTATAGTTGTAAAGACTCTTTTACCCTTACTAGTTACCAAAAATCTCAAAATAACATAAATTAAATATTTTCTCACCCTATTAATAAGTTAATCATATTTTTTTCTTTTATTATTACATATTTGTATTTAAATTTATTAATTAACTAAATTATATTAAAATAATTATATAAATAATACATTAATATATAAATCATTCGAATATGTTTAGAAATGTTATATTAAAAATAATTTTATAGATCTAATTAATATTAATTAGATACAAAATATTGATAACTAATAAATTATTCAAACAAGTATTGAATATAATAATGACCTTATATATCGTTTTACTTGTTTAAATAATCTAACAGCTATCAGTTATCAATTAATTTTACCAAACACTTTTATACAATCGGCTAATACAATCCGCTAGTCAAATCAACTAATGCAATCAATTATCAGCTAATGTAATCCGCTATCAACTAACCACTAATTGCCAAACAGGGTCATAATTTATTGTAATCTCTCCGATCAAATGACTTTGGCAACATATAATAATCATTTTTTACAATTATCAATTCATAGTTGGATGATATTATAAATATCTTTTCTGTGACAATCTTTCTAATCAAGTTTGCTCGATTCGAGCCTCTGATTTTAATTAAAAAATTTAAGTAGATCAACTTATGGTCGTGATATCTAATATTTCATTTGTCTCAATAAAATTATCACGACCATAATATCAACGATAATACCAAGCAATGTTCACGGTCACATGGGCATAACCATGAGAACTAATACTCTTGTCAGAGAGGTAGTTGTGTAAAGTATATTATCGTTTCCATAAACAGCTGAACAGTTCAAGGTCATCACGTCTAGTGGTTAACTAGTAAAGTAAATGTACTTTTACAAGGGAAGGTTTAAAGGAAGAAACTCACCTATCCTATGCAACTATCAATCATAGAACCTATCACCACATCAAGTCAAAATGATTTTGAAAACAAGCATCAATTTTATTCATATGGGAGATTGTTGGAAAAAACGTGATAATTGGGTAACTTTGAAACACTTTTTCTATTGGTAAAGGTGGAGATTCGAATGATGAACATATTGATTCATATTCTACTCTATAAGACCTTTACAACGGTATCTCATGTGCTCGAAATAATCGAGTGATGAATGAGAATTGATGTTCAAAGTAAGGATCTTGAGAATTAAATAAGGAAGTAAAAAACCCATTGTCCCACATTGGTGGGATAAAAGGCTTGGGATGTGTTTATATACATTTACCCACTTTATAATCACTAAATGACTTGGATAGAAATTGTGCCTCACGCACAGGGGTGTGAATCAATCTCATTCGGGCCTTTCGTGAACCTGCGGATATTTTATCATTGTCAATAATTTTTTTCCTTAAACACTGCATATCGTTTTGAATATTCAGAATTAAGAGGATAAATATGTGGAAAGATATTGTATCCGAACAATTCGAATATTACACAGATATTGCTTGAGATTCACGAAAATATATTCGATATTTATGGTATTCTTGTTTGTATCCCAAAACAGTTTTAATGGCCATTATATTTGGAATATATTATTTCCAATAATACTCATATGTGAAACGCCTATAAGTACCGTGTTAACCTACTAGGTTAAACATGATTTCAAAAAATGCATTATTCCTATGTTTTCTCTAGTTTTCAGTGATAGGCAGGCGAGGGTTTCCGTTCGAGGTCTCTTCAGCCGTGCTACTGTCAAAGATCTTTTGTTGTTGTTTCCTGGGAGACTAATGACCAACGAACTCAAGCACTCTAGAATGGTCGAAATTTGTCTTAAGGAAACTGCGTAGCTGGAGACCTCAACACGATTCATCTGTTTTTCTATTCGAATTTGGTTTTTGAATCTTGTACTCTATTTTTTCGTTTATTTAATTTATTTAAATAATATTTATTTTTTATCGTCTTGGGTTGGTTACTGTAACAAAGGCTTAAAAATAAACAAAATTTCCACCCCGTCCAAATAATCGTTCTCCGTTTTGTTCATCTTTTCGTCTTTGGAATATTAATTAATTCCTTTATTGTTTTTAGGGTAAAATATATTAGATACCACTGAAGTTTAGGCATTATGTCGATTATACTATTAAACTCTTAATTTGTTCAATTATAGCATTATACTTAGATTTTAACTTTTATTATACCACTAGATTGTTAGCTCTATAATGATGCGATAATGTAGACGATTGTTGTCGATATAGCTAAAACGGCATCATTTTGATGTGACTATTGATGTCAAAAATGGTGTCGTTTTAGACAATAAACTTTAGCAGTGAATCGATTTTGCTACTAAACTTTAGAATAATACTATTTTTTACACCGCACGTTTTAACCGTTGGTGCCGACTAATCACCACTCGTCATCGATCAACATTCGCAACAAGATCGGTATCAAAACGTTCGTATTCACTCTCCTTTCTTCTCCTCGGATTGGTTTATCACAAAATTCAGTTAAAATTGATAAAAATTCATCAAAAGACCCTACGTGCTAGTACTATGATCTCCTCCGATAGACATCCGATGAGGTTAGTTTCGATATATGTTGTCCGTCTTTTTAAAAGAATGCTTCTCACCATTCGAATTTTTGAACAAACACCCTCAAATTCGAGAAAACTTAAAACCCTAGAAAATTGTGAATCTTTTGTTTAATTTCAACTTTTAGCTGTTGGAGGCGCGGTCGCTGGTGCAGCAACACTGAGACTGAGGGATTAAGGTCCGGTACGTTAATCCTTGAGCTGATGCTGTAGCACAGAAGCTTGTCCATTGTGATTTTTCAGGTACTTTCTTGAATATACAATTATGAAAGCAATGATGAATTGATGAGCATATTATTTTGGGTTAACATGGAGTGGTATATAGAATCACGTTTACATTAGGAGGGACTCTCATCTTTCAACCACATAATCTTTTCTTGCCTTTAATTTTTATATATATTTCAATAAATTTTAACATTTATGTTTGTTCCCGATTCCGTCTATGTGTAGATTTAAGGAAGCTTCCAAGTTAGGTTGAAATTCTTGAGTCTTCCGAAGAACATGACGGCAATGAGAACAGCTTTGCCGGAATCACTCCACCTTCCCGCAAATCCGTACCATTTATCCTCGCAATTAGCCGCGCCTTTCAACCGTCGCTTGCAGCTGTAACCCATCGTGAATCCCACGTTACCGTATGCGCTGCACAACCCATTCCGACCAACCAAATCAAATTCTAATCGACTCAACTCGAAAAAGAAAAAAAATCAACTTGACTTGACATTAAAAAATTTGATTTGATTAAAATTGAAACATAATTTCATTAACTCGATAAAAAATTTAAATAAAGTTTGAGTTATAAAATAATTCTTCGAATAAGTTAAAATTTTTAGTAATTAGTAGTTTAGTTTTTAAGTTTGGGTTTAGGGTATATGATTATAAAAAGTCATTTAAATCAGACTCAATTACTACCATAATATTATAAATATCTACAATTAAATTTAAATAGAAACTTTTTTTACTCAACTCGATCGAATATTTTCCGTAAATATAGTAGGCTTACCTGACAACTTCTAACACTATATTGAAGACATTGAAGTTGAGGGGATCTTCGGTTATATTTTCCCTCTCCGTTATGCAAACGAGAATGACGAAAATGGAAAGATAAGCAATGTTTGAGACTCCATTCTTTCTGCTTCTTTCTCTTCTCTTTTTCAAATGCTTCTCCTCCTCTTTCTCCTTTAGAAAAAGGTAGGTTGCATAAGGAGGAAGATACCTGTTCAAACATGGAGATGTATTTAATTTAACTAAACTATATTGATAATGACGATAATAATTTTAGCATACAATTTGATATAATGTCTATACTATTTAAACTCTTTTTCATTCATAAATTGGAGAATATTAAACTTTTAATCATGCTTAATTTTTTAATAGTCTAAAATTGATTACAAAATAGTATACTCAGTACAAATATATATATTATTATTATTAAAAACAGTCATTAACAATTTTTTAATAGTAAATAACCCAAATGAGAGGTGTAACTATTAATTAAGATAATTACAAATTTTTAAACACCATTGTTTATTTTATTGATGGAATTAAAATGTTAAAAGTATTTAAAATATTAAAAGTGGAACAATTTTGAATACACGGGTTGTGTAATACAAGTATGTTAATTTAGAGTTTGAATTTTTTTTTGAATAGTCTAAAGGTGATTACAAGGTAGTATATGTTCATAGATATTTTTAACCCTGTGATAATGCACATATACCCTGTAGACAAAGCGATTTGAACTTGTGTCTCCTAGTATGAACATCATCCGCTTTTCTACTAGGACACTTGTTGGGTTCTAGAGTTTAGATTTTTAGATTTTAAAATTTACGTTTAAAATAGATAGATTGTGATGAATTTATTTGACATAGTCTGTGTAAAAATAATAATTAAAATAAAATTTCTTATTTTAGCTTTTTATTTATTCTTCTTAATTTTTCAAGTTATTTTAAGTTTATAATGTTTCATTGGAGGTTGAGTTTTTAAAATTTTATTTCAATTTAATACTATGGTTTGGTAATGTATCATGCTACTTCTACCACGTGTTACTTTTTTATGGAGTGCTATTTGTCACCTCATCATCCGTTTATCAAATGTTAGTCTAAGGTATCAACTAGTTTAATGGACTAATTTAAAAAAAAATAGTTTAATGGACTAATTTAAAACATAATATGACACAATGGACCAATTTAATGTGTTCAAGAGGAAATGAACTTTTCAAATGATTTCTAATAAAGTATAATTTATTGTTATCTTTGCAATCAAATGACTTTGACAATATTTAATAAAAAATACTTTGACTATATATAATATTTTTTTGTAATTATTAATATTTAATTTATTGATTGTTGATATGGATCGAATATTATAAATATTTATTATATGAAAATCAGTCTAATTTAATTTACTTCATTTATAATGTCATAATTTAAATTTATGTACTTAAGACATTTAACCAAAGACGAGCCAGAATTTCACATAATATTTTTTTTGAAACTAGAGGGTAATTTATAATTATTCATAAATTAAAGGCAGAAAAGTTTAAGGTGAGAGCCACAACCCCTATTAATAGTGTTATAATTTTGAACATACATCTAACATCTCATCCAATTATATCAACAAATGATGGGTGACAAATAATAATAATTTTAATATTTATAAGAATATTCTTATTTTTAAACCACAATTATTTTCATAAAAAATGGAATGAATGGGACCATGATGAGTTCTAAGTTAGTAAAGTATGACAATTATAGTTTAGGATTAATTTAGTATAGTTATGATACCATGAAACATGAGTGGACAAATTGAAAGACATAAAAGTACAATCATGAAATGGATCAACTTGTATAATATATGTTGATAAATTCAACGTCAACTCAATTACAAAACTTATTCATTCTTTTCAATGTGTAATCATTGGTATTTTTAAATTATGAAACAAAATTATTGGTATATTCCATTTTATAATTTTCAATTGTAATGATAATTGGATAATAGTAAGATTCATCTTTTTTTTAATGCGTAATCTATATTTTTAATATGATTTGTTTGGATTTTTAAGGATTGGAGTCCAGTTGTTATAATGTGTGGATGTCGAGAGTAAGTTTTTTTAAAAAATATGGTTAAATTGATATAATGTGGAAAAAGTTTAAAGTTATTTTTTTAATATTTAAACTCAAATGACTTTTAATATAATTTACATATAATTTACACACATATATATATATATATTCCATTTCATATATATTTCTCTTTAAAGAATAACGGTAACCGAATTATGTGTGAAAAAAATTATTTTTTGGTCTCAAAGGCTCCTCATTCAACAGTCAACTCAATAATAAAGTTAGCTCACGCCAGGTCATAGAAATAAATGAACATGCATAATTCAAAGTACTAGAGAAATATTGTTAAACCTAAAAATTTTATTTTGGATCAATTATTACCATGTGTCATGTCACTTATCATTGAATATTTTATATATTTTTATTTATTTAAATTTTGAAAAACTTTTAAATGTTAGTAATAAAATGTTTTAAATAAAAAATATTAAGATTTAAATGTCAATAGTGGTGGCAAATGTGTTCATGTCAGATTGCTTTCGGTTTAGATTCAGATCAGATCGGGTCGAGTTTAATTTTGATTTAATTTGGATCTATGTTATTTTGGGTCGGATTAGTATTGAATCGGGTTAATATCATATCAATTATTTCTTCAGGTCGAATCAATATCAGATCAGACGTTTTTCGGTTTGAGTCAATATATGAAGATGATCTTTTAGAGGAGAAAAAAGATGATATTAAACCATTAAATTATTACTAAATGTGATTGTTAATTAGTAATATACTACAAAAGAAGAATAAAACATACATATTCGAGCCAATTAAATTCGGGTTGCTTTCGATTCTTATTATTTTTAGTTTTGGTTACTTTCGGTTCTAATTGATATTTGGTTCAACTAAAATTTGGTTTGATTTTGGTTTGTTTTGCTTTGGGTTCAGGTCAAATTTAATTTGAGCCCATATCAGGTCTCGTGTCGAGTAAATCGGTTCTAATCTTGGATCACGGGTCAAATTTATCGGGTCTAATCAACATTGTTTCGAAAGAAATAATTGATTTATTTTGTTGAGAGATTTAACTGATTCAATGGTTGGTGTGTGGCGAAAAGAATGGCATGTGGAGAGAGAGAGAGAGAGAGAGAGAGAGAGAGAGAGAGAGAGAGAGAGAGAGAGAGAGACTGACATGCAGACGGTGGCAAGAACCAGTGATGCGGCGGAGATGGTCGATATGTCAAGAATAGTTTCGCCGGCGTGCCTTGCATTCAAACTCTGAAACAACACGCCTACTATTCTCTCAAAAGAGTTCATCCCATTGAAGGGTTCCAAGTTCCATTCCATGACCAAAAACAACACCACCTGAGTCACCAAAACCCCCAGCACGGTCACAACTAAACACCATGAACGCCGGCTCGGAAGCAAGTGAGGATACCGGATTCCGCCCGTGTTCTTCAACAGATAATCGGAATCTTTCCCGACCTTTTTCACAACTTTTCCCAAAACCCAAATGGAAAACCGCAAAAATGGAGGGAATAGAGTGTTCCCTAGCAGAATCTGAGGGATAATTATAAGGAGCAGACCTGGGCTTTTACGAAAAACCACCATGTTTTCATTTGTAGGAATGAAGCCGCAGTTGGTGAAACTCGAAACGGCGGTGAAAACGGAGAAGGTGAACAGTTTCAGCCCCTTGCTCTTCAGTATACTTCCGGCGGTTGAAACGAAAGATATATAAAGAGAGACGACGGCTGCTCCGATTAGGTTTACGGCTAAAAGATAACCCAAAACGACAAAGCTAAGAAACTTTCTCGAATGGTCGTCTTCCCGGAGTGTCTCCGGATTTGAATTCGTCATCGGAATTCCCGACTCAATGGCTCCATTAATGATGTTTTCTGGGTGGGAATGGTTTCCAACTTTTGCTCCGAATCTACGTAGTTTTTGCTTCAAATTGCTTATGAAAAGTGCAGTCATGGAAGTGAACACTTCTCCGCCTAGGAACATCAGAATGGTGATTAGGAGGAGTTGGGAATCGGAAAAAACCTCCATTTCGACGGTGGACATGCTCGACACCGTGACGGAAGATACGGAGGTGAAGAACAGGTCTAGATTCCGAGGTTTGAAAGAATCGGTTCTCGGCTTGATAGCTTTGAGCATCCCGAAACCTAGCAAAGAAACTGAAAAAAAATAGAAAATGCGGGGCCAAAATGGGTTCACGCTAAGGCGGGACACTACTTTCCTCAGATCAGATGATTTAGAGGTTGAAGAAGCACGGAAAATCGACATCTTTCTTTTTTCTTTTTTCTGGGGAAAATTGTTCTTGCGAAATGAGCAAAGAAACAGAAGAATATATAGGGTTTAGCTTCGGTGAAGTCTTCAGTACTGAGTTCGTTTCTTTTCTTTGGCTACCTACGTGGCATCAAAAACCGGCCAATGCTATCCTGTGACAGTGCTTGTTTTCCATCATCGTACCGACAATAATATTTATTTATGTTTTTTTAACTGTTTGATTGAATTTTTTTCAATTTTTTAATATACAGATGTGATTATGAATAATTATTTTTTTTATGTCTCTATTTATACTTTACATTAAAAATTAGACTTATCGTTTAAGGTTAAGATTTAGAGATTAGGGATAAGAGTTAGGGTTTAAAAAATTTGGGGTAAAGTGTATTTTAAGGGTTATAATAATAATAATAATAATAATAATAATAATCTTCAGGTGGTTTCTTTTGTTTGGGCTTTATTCTATTTCGGTCATACGAATTTAAAAAAGATCATTCTTGTCACTTAAGTTTTGACTATTTTGATCTCTTAGCCGTTAACTCCCGTTAATAAAAAAATATTTTCTAATTTAACCCCTAAACTTTATATTTCACCATCTTCCTCAAAACTTATATATTTTATATACTTTAAAACATTTTAAATTCTATCTTTCTACTTTCTCAAATTCTCTGTTTTTCAAACTCACTTCAAAAACTTTCATTCCCCTTTCTGCAACAGAACCCAAAGTAAATCTTTGATGAACCATTAAAATTCAATCTCATCAAAGATTCAACAAACCATGGGTCACTTGAATCTCAAGCAATTCACTTTCAGCATTTGCAATCGGCAAATTCTAACGGTTTCTTTAGTACTCATTGATAATTTGATGAGACTTAATTTCGACTTGTTTCTCATCAACCCAACAGGTAGTTCTTTGACTATCTCTCTCTCTTTCTTTCTTTCCCTTTTATGGGTATTTGAAATTCAATTTTTATTTTGTTTGAACAAAAAAGGTTTCAATCAAATTCTGCAGCGGAAATTTTTAATCCTCATCTGCCGATTTCTTCTAATAATAATAATAGTAGTAGTAATAATAATTTTAGTGTTATGACATTGCTAAATAATGTTAGATTCATGAATGGAGTTAACCAACAGTTTCCTACACCAAGTAATACTATGGAGTTTCCTTATTTTGATCCAATTTTCTCAAACCCGAACAACCTTTCAATGTTGCAGCAGCTTCATGCTCAATTCAATAATCCTTTGCACAATCCAAATCAGCCAAATTGGTTAAATTTCCCCCCAACAAAATAATATTAGTTTGATAATGGCAGCAGCAACAACAACAGCTTTTTTTACAGAATCAGTTGCAAAATTTGAACCATCTTTTGAATGTTCAACTCTTTGATCTCTTTCAGCTTGTTTCCGGTGGTCAAGCAATGTGATGCACCAATCCTACTGTTATTCAGAATCCAATTTTTAGTTTATGCAACCAAACTCGATGCAACAACAAGCCAATTAGGATCAGCAAAAATTTAGCTGATGCTAATGCATCCAATTTAAAACGTTTTAAGTATATAAAATATATATTTTTGGGAAAGATGGTAAAAATAAAATTTTAAAAGTTTGGGGTTAAATTAATTTTTTTATTAACAGAGGTTAGCGTCCAAGGGACTAAGATAGACATGATTCAAAAGGTAAGTCGCAAGAATGATTTTTTTAAATTTAGGTGACCAAAATAAAACAAATCCCAAACAAAAAGGACCATGAGTGAAGATTACCCTTAACAACAACAACAACAACAACAACAACAACAACAACAACAACAACAATAATAATAATCTTATTATTATTATTATTATTATTATTATTCTTTGTTTTTTTATGTAGATAATAATATAATAATTACTTGAGTCTTAGTTCGATTGACAACATTATTATTGCAATATACATGATAACATAGGTTAAAGTGCAGTTAAACACACAATATACTCTAAATTATTGGGAGAAATGGTCTTAGTATTTTAAATAGACATTGCATTCAAAATTATAATAAATAACATAAATTGAAAGTAGAGGGACCATGACATGAGAGTAAATTAAAATTAACCTATACTGCAATATTCAGATTTAATGCAAGCTGGGTTGTATTTTTGGGCCAGTTCTTGGTGGATCTGCTTGGTTTCTCTTCTGGTCGAGCCTGGTTTAGCTAAAACAGGCAGGCTTCTTCTATTCGGCTCCACGATTCGGGTCAACTTCGGTTTTTCATTTATTTTAAAAAATGTAAAATCTATTTAATATTCTAATTAAAATAAAACAAGAATACGGGTCCAACAATTAACCAACATAATTAACGGAACCCAAATCTAATTAATCCAAAAATCCAAATTTACTTATTCCAAACCCTACTTAAAACATTCAAAGCCCAAAATATTAATGAAATCCAAAACAAAAAAGGATCTAAAACACATTAGTCTTCAAAAAGTTCAAATATAGCATGGGCACTCCTTTACCCGTTGTCTTGATCCGTTCTCAAATTTCAAGGTTTAAAGGTGCAAGAAAACAATTTGATTCGTCGATAGCGGATTATGTTAACCGATAACATTAGTTAATTTAACTAGCAAATTTTATTAATTGATGGTATATATGTATTTGGTAAAATCAATTTATAACTTATAGTTGTTTGATCATTTAAACAAGCAAAATAACATATAAGGACATGCTTATATTCAATACTTGTTTGAATAATTTATAATTTATTAATATTTCATATCTATTAATATTTTTTTTTGAAACGAAAGCTAGGCCTCATTAAAAATCCCCACTAAGCCTAAATTGGGGGGAAAAGAGTGCCTATTGTTTTATTAATAATCGAAGGAAGTTACACCAAATACACCAAAGGTCTGTACGCAGAACCAAACCTTTAACCAAAGTGACCTTCCCTGAGTGCTTACAACTAAACCTCTTAAAGCCAACAAACACACAAAGATACAATCAAATGCAGCAACTAGAATAGAGCTAAAACTTTTATGCAGCACCCTCTGTTACATCGCTAAGACTGTCACAAAAATTGACTGCCAACAGATCGCTAGTTTGACTGATTCCTTCCTTCGCCAACGCGTCCGCACCATCGTTACATACTCTGTTAATATACACCAAGGACCATTGATGATGGTGGATCGTCTCCCACACTTCCATAGCCAATTGTTTTAAATTGATTGGGGCTTTGGAGGGGCAGTTGATCAATTTTAATGCTTCCGAGCTGTCCGAACATATAGTGATATGGCTATCTGTAAAAAATTATAAGACTTACAAAGGTCGCACGCTTCCTTGATCGCCATCATCTCCGTCGACAGAACATCAAGAACGCCTATGTGCTTTGAGAATTGGATTAACCGTCTTCCCTTACCGTTACGGAGAATACCTCCGATGCCTGCATCGCCCGAGACGCTGCTCACCGCTCCGTCAACTTCGAATATGTAGGGGTTCGATCTCGGTCTTACTATATCCTTCCGATTGGTTCCCGCTGGAGAGGCAATAGACCATAAGGAGGGATTCGCTAAGAACATACTTTCAGAGATAAAGGTCTTAGGCGAATTACTTTGACACCAATGGAATGTTCTGATTTGAGCAATGTCGAAAAGAGAACCCTCAGAGCCCCGTTTATTGAAGATGATGTCATTTCGAAATTTCCAAATAGTCCAGCAGAAACTAAAGAAAGAAATGCACCAGGTTATGTTTGCTTCTTTTTTCGGACAACTGTCGCACGAAACGTTAAGGACATTGGCAGTAGAACCGGGGAAGGTGAATCGAATGTTCCATTTATCGCACCATTGCATCCAACACTTCCAACTGACATGACATGAAAAGAAGATGTGGTGTTCGGTTTCATCCTTGTCCTTACACAAAGGACATAACTGATCCACAACTACCTTAGAACCCCTTTTTACCAGGTTTGCTTTCGTCGCCAACCTCCCTCTCACCAGTCTCCACATAAAGAATTGGACCTTCGGGGGAATGAATTTGTTCCAGACCAGTTTCCATAAATCCGAGGGGAATTTATCCACAGAAGACGCTAATGCACAATTACTTTTGGAACTGAATTGCCCACTGGAATCCCCAGCCCATCGTAGAGTATCGAATGGATAGGGGCCAGCTGAGAATTTATTTAAGGTTGATAAAAACATTTCCCAAATGTCCCATTCCCAATCGAACAAGATTCTGCGAAGCGGGATCGACCATTTTCATCCTCGATCCATTTTAAACCCATACTCGACCACCTTGCCTCTCTTCTTTATAGACAATGCATAGATTCTCGGAAATTGAGTATAGAGTGGCGAGTCACCCGCCCATCGATCAAACCAGAAATCAATCGAAAGTCCATCGCCTAACACCGGACTAATATTACTCATAAACAAATCAGTAGAGTCCGACAATGGTCTAGAAATCGCCTTCCATATCCAAGAAAGTTTTTTCGGATTGTGGATGGGGGAAGTACTGAGTTGGTATCGTTGTAGTATTTGGCGTTAAGAACCCTCCGCCAAAGACTATTTTGCTCGATGCTATAACGCCAGAGCCACTTACTGAGTAATGCACTGTTTCTTATCTTCATGTCGATAATTCCCAATCCCCCTACCTCCTTGGGAGAACACAGCTCCTCCCACCGAACCTAGTGAATAGTTTTCTCGTCCACCTTTCCCCAAATGAATTTCGCAACCATTTTGTTCAGATTGTTGCTGACTGACACGGGCATTTTAAAAGAGGACAAATAGTAAAGTGGGAGGCTGGATAACACGGATTTTACCAGTACTAATCTGCCAGCTGGAGACAGATTTGATCCCTTCCAACCCGATAGATGGTTCCTGAATTTTTCGACCACCGGATCCCACAGAGACGGGTCGTTCTTGGAGGCACCCAACGGGAGGCCTAAATATTTCGTTGGAAGTTTCCCGTGAGAGCAGTTTAATGTGGCAGCTAGCTCGCTTACCAAGCAGGGATTGATGTTGATCCCAAAAAGTTCAGTCTTTTGTAAATTCAATTTAAGACCCGAAACCGCCTCGAAGACTCGTAAAAGTCTCTTGACATTCATAATCTGTTCTTTATCTGCTTCAGTGAATACTATCAAGTCATCAGCAAACTGCAGATGCGAAATTTTGACTTTCCCGTCTCCTACCACCACACCCCTGAACAGATTTTCTTCAGTAGCTTTTACTAAGCATACATTCAACGCTTCTGCTACTAAGTTGAATAAAAAGGGGGACAATGGGCATCCTTGCCGCAAGCCTTTTTTAGTTCGGAAAAAGTTTGAAGGTATGACGTTTACCAAAACAGCCATAGACACTGTAGAAATACACGACCGGATCCACTTGCACCATCTTTGCCCAAATCCCATCTTCCTCAATACCATGAACAGAAATGACCATTCGATTGAGTCATATGCTTTCTTAAAATCTGCTTTGAACACCACTACCTGATCACCTCTTCTTTTTACCAAGTCAACTAGTTCATTAGCTACCAATGAGCAATCAATGATTTGGCGACCTTTTATGAAAGCGAACTGATTTTCGCTCACCAATTGGCACATGAACGGAGCTAATCTGTTAGCAAGCACTTTTGCAAGGATTTTATAGATGCTGCCAACTAAGCTTATCGGTCTAAAACCATCCACCGAAATCGGATTCTTTGTCTTTGGAATGAGAGCAATGAAGGAAGAATTCAGCTCTGCGGGAAATTTTCCGGTGCTGTAAAAGTTAGAAAATAGCTTCATGATATGATCCTGAAGTGTTTCCCAATATTTCTTGAAAAATGACAAATTGAAACCGTCGGGACCCGGCGCCCTAGACCCGTCTACGTTCTGAATAACATCCCAAATTTCTTCTTTGCAAAAAGGCTTGTCGAGCCAATCCGCAGCGTATTCAGGAAGAGACTTGAGAGAATAGTCCCACTTACGGATATGAATAACATTGCGATCCTGAAAACTTTGCTTGAAGTGTTGTTCAAAAGAAGCAGAGATAGAAGCCTGATCAGAGCATATTTTCCCATTGAACTCGATCTGATGGATTTGGTTATTGATTCTCCGGTTCGTCGCTGACAAATGGAAAACCCGGGTGTTCTTATCCCCTTCCCAGAACCACTTCAACCTGGATTTTTGCAACCAATCCCGCTCTTCTTTCCTAAACAGCTTCCACAGTAAATTCTTCAAATAGGCTGCTTCGACTAATAAAGCTGCGTCTGCCTTTTTCTCCACAGTTTGTGCTTCAACTTCTTTCAACCTATTTTTCGCTGACGAAATAGAGCTAACCCACTCCGGTTGCTTGGCTTTCAACCAGTTCTTGGACTGCACTTTGCATGCCTTAAGCACCTCTCCTATGTCTAGTTTCCCAATCGAAGCAACGGTCTTCTTTATCAGCTCTGAGTACCCCTCCGTTTCGCCCCAAGAATTAAACCATTTAAATGGTTTGGGGGTGTATTTTTTGCAATCAACCACCAAGGATATTGGACAATGGTCCGATAAGTTCCTGGCTAAAACACTTTGTTGGATATCAGGCCACATCAATAGCAGGTCCGGAGAAATACAAAAACGGTCAATCCTACTAGCTTAAGGAGGAACCGACTTTCCAAACCACTTGAAATTGCCTCCTGATATTGGAAGATTTATCAAATTCAGCCTATTTATGAAGTTAAGGAGTTGCAGGGATGAACTCTTGCTAAATGTAGAACCAACTTTTTCATTAGGGCTCAGTATCGAATTCAGATCACCCCCTAAAATGATTGGCCTACCCAAATTTTCCTGAATGTTGGACAGTTGATCAAACCACATCTTTCGATCAGCTTCACTGTTGGGAGCATAGACATTAACGACAATTACCTTCTTTTTCCAGGGGATTATTTTGCCCTCCAAAATCAAGAACCGTTGATCCGCTATTACCTTCTCCACATTGAAAAACTCATTATCCCATATCGAAATAAGACCCCCCGAGAGACCCACCGCAGGAGACTCGGCAAAATCACCCACCTTCGAACCCCACAGACTTCGAAGCACGTTGATACGGTTCTTTTCCATCTTCGTCTCTTGAATTAGGATCAGTTTAACCACCTTTTTGTTGCTAATCTTACGAATTGCTCTTTGTTTCAACGGATTGCAAAGCCCACGAATGTTCCAAGAAATTATATGAAAATTCATCAAATAATGAGATAAAAACGACAGATTGGGGCTTACCTCAAGAACACCCTACTGTTTTGGTCGATTATCACTTTCCTGACTGCCGAATTTCGCCAAAACCTCTGCTCTAGATTCCACGAAGGAGAAACCCAAGGCTTCTGCTACTTCAAGTGTTTTTTCAGCCTCATCCACTGGCTCCGGTTCGAGACAATTCCGATCAGCCACTCCCCCTAGCTGCTCTTCACCGGCCGCTTGCATGCCTGAAGTTGAAGTGACGATCAGAACGGGATTTCTGGTAGAGAGGTTTTCACGGACGGAGACTCTTTGCTCAGCTGACCCGGCAATGCCCGCGTGTGATCTAGACGAGGATCCAGAAGGGAACGGATCGTGACAAAGGATAGCCCATCCCATTTGGTCCCAAGAAGGGATAAGTCTCCTATCCGGGGCTGCAAAGGTGTGGGCCTTAAGAATTCTGGGCCTGATGGTAAAGTAACCTGTCGATTGATCAAATAAGGGGCCGGAGGAAGAGCTATGATCCGATGCCTCTAGAGACGGCCCAAAATCATTAGTAACCGGAATATCGAATAAGCCTTCTTCACGTGGATCCTTCGCCTTTTCTACTGCCAGCCTCACATTAGGGTAGCTGACACAATCTGACAACCGATCATTATGTCCACTCACCTGGACATAGCTATCTGTGGACTTTATGGGATCATCATTGTCCAATATTTTGGGAGAAGGAATGTCGGCCGTCTCATTTATTGTATTGTCCCTGCAGTCGAAACGACCATCTCCTTGGTCCCCGTCGGAGGACATAGCCGGATGCCCAACCCTGGTTCCGTCGATCCAACACTTTTCATCCTCAAACGCTGATATCGAAATTCTTAGGTGGAATTTTTCGCCGTTGACTATCACCTTTGGGTACACCGGAATATCCGCCACCGAGCTGACACCCACCAAAACTCTGGCCACATCGAATCTGTTTCTTAATCTTGTATCATCGTCTAGCTTAATAAAGGTTCCCCACTCGTTTGCTATTTCTTCGAAGACTTTTGGGAACCAAGCATGTACAGGAAAACCTTCCAGGTTCATCCATACCTTTAACTTCCTTTCTCCAGAGAAGTTAGCTAAAGTATCCAGGTCTTCAAACCATGATTGCTTAGGGTTCTGACGGAGTTCCCATAGGATCGGAACTTGTTCAGATTCGAGACATTCGATCACTACGTAAAAACCAGACCACTCGCTAACTTTCACCTTAAAGCCTTCTGACGTGAGAGCTTGTTGAATCATCTCTACATCATACATACTTTTGATTTGTCCTATGAAGCAATTGTTAACCCAGTTTTTCTCCTCCATTGATAATGCTATATTGAGATTGCAGCCACCCGTCTCGACCGCCTCCTTCCGGGAAGCGGGATCATCCCCATTGCTGGGAACTTTGGCAAATAGGTTACCAGTAAGAACGTCCTTATAAGTTCTTCCCTTCATCACCTGTTGGTCCTTGAAACTACCTGAGGCGGATCTGTTTACTGCCGATGGATTAAATTCCCGGTTACCTCGGGGTAGGGGGCACGACGATTCTCCATCCGGATGGAGATGTGAGCACCATCAAGTTTACGCCCATTACCTTCAAGGATAGCTCTCTCCGCCTCTGATAACTTGGTGAAGCGCACAAAAGCAAAGGTGTAACTGGAGGACCTTCTGCTCCGATGATAGTAGCCGATGAACACATGCTTGACTTCCCCATAAACGGAAAACGCATCCTTTAGGGCCGACCAATGGATTCTCTTGTTGATGTGGTTAACATAAACCGTGAAACCGCATGTCTCTGCTGAGTCCTTGGATGCACCATCCACACCCCTTTTCCTTCCGCCATATGCTCCGCTACCAAAAGTGCTCTTCTTCGCTCCGCCACTCACGCCGCCGCCGCTTGCTCCACGCCATGCGAAATATAATACAAGTTGAGGGACTTCCTAGACTAGTCCCTATAAGCATGTTGTTCATATCTATTAATATTAATTACGATATGAAAATAATTTTTTAATATCATTCCTAAACATATATGAAGAGAGTAAATACTAATTTTTTTATTTTTAAAATTATCTTTTTAATTAATTTTAATAATTATTAAATTTAGATATACATATTATTTTTTTGTTTATGAAATTATATTTTGAATATAATTTTATTAATTATTAAGTTTAAATGCATATATTAATTTTTATTTATGAAATTATCTTTTTAATTTTATTAGTTATTTAAATGTATATTATTTAGAGATTTTTTTTGTAATTGTCAAGAACAAAAGAGTATAATTTTTTTATCCAAACTTCTAACTCAAAAAGCTCATAAAATGAGCATTTTCAAATTGAGAGGTTTCACTCAATCCTCTATTACAATTCTCTATTTATTTCTAATTAGCCGATTTGACTAGTCAAACCTCTAAAAATGGTTCAAACCTCTAATTTTGACTCAAAAAGCTAATTATCAAAGTCATGATTTGTCTTGGCCTTAAGTCCCGTTATTAGTGGTGTGCATATTAAACTATAACCACTACATTTTACGGGTTAATTAACTGAAACATTAAGACAAAATTATTTCGATTAATCTAACCGCTAAAAATGATAATTAATTGTTAACCTATAAGTTATATATGGTTACATCAATCTCAAGACCCTTTTATAATATAATACTAAAATAATATTTATCAGAGAGATAATTTTATTATATCAAAAGAAGTAATAAACATATAAAAAAAATTATAATAGACTCTAATAAGCCGTTAAAGGTTAAAACAATTAACATTCTTTAACATTTAAATTATAATTAATAATTAATATAATAATTAATTTAGCATGAACACCTCTACTTATTTGTAGTCAGTTAAGACTTCGTTACTTTGTGGCATTGGGATATAATAATTAATTTGCTCTCTCTCTCTTTTTATATCTTTCCAATGGGATGATGAGTAGGATAACATGTGATTGCACACCACTTGCATCGGAGGTTTCATTGTTTTTTTCTTTTTTAAAATCTTTTTAATTATATGAATTTTTTGAAGAACATTTGTGTCAAGAAGAACATGTCTCTTGGACATATTGAGGAGCTTAGAATTTTTATAAGCGTCCATGTGCTTTGTTGTTATATAGTGTTATGCTCTATTTATTTGGTTATGTTATGTACGTTAAAAGAGGACAAAAATTAGGTATTTTTTTGTCTCTTTCTGGGCTCTAAATACCAAAAAATTAAATTTTAAGTCTTAAATTTTATTAAACTCTAAATTCTAGATCTTAAAATATACATCCAACACTTTAAACCCTAGCCCTAACCTTACACTTTAATTTAAAATTGTAAACTAAATTTTAATAATGGATATAAGTATGAACACTGAAAAGAAAGACGATTTCTGCTTCTTAAAATATGTAATTTTTCATTTAGAGGTAGTGAATTACAACTTTTCTTCATTTATATGCACTTTATATAAATTTTTTATTATTTTAATAAAATTTTTAAGTAAAAGATCAAGTTAGAAGCGAGAACGAATAGCGAATATAAAAGAGGACCTCTTGTGTACTAGTGGGCTATGACCCCATAAAAATATTTTAATACTTTTAAAACATTAAATTGAGAATATAAGATTGTATTAACCCCTTCAGAAAAAAATATATTCCATTATTGTTCTCTTAAATTTAAATTTTTTTAAATGACTCAATAAATATTGTGGAGTTTCACTACCGAAGTTTTAGCTCTTAGAGGAATTATCTAGTTACGATTGAGAATTCTAACTGATATAACCTTGATGAATTCATCAACGTTACCCTAAAATGGTTACAGTCATTTTCCAATGTTTATTGACCGATTGATAATTTTCACACCAGGGGCATGTGGTGACGACGATTATAACATAAAATTGAAAATTCTAAATTCGATCCTTTAATTATTCATAATTAAATGTTAATCCGATATAAATCGTTAATCATCATTAACCGAAGGATATCCTGACCACTACTTGTATCTTTAAATTCGATCATCGGATTACTTCAATTCGAATTTTTTTCGGTTGTGTTATTACATGAAAATAATACTAAACGTTTGTGTTACCGAATGGATTTTTACAATAATATCAAAACATTTCTGCTGGCCATTCACTCCTTCATCAATTGAATCGAACAAGACGTCTTCAATGTTCTTCTGCAACGCTCAATTTCTTGAAGAATTCAGACCCGAAATATGTTTTACAGTAAAAATCTCATCACAACTCAGTTTGTGTTTTCTTGTTGTTTTTCTTACAATAATGAGAGTGGAAACTTACTGCAATTTACGAGAAATCTGGTAAGAAGCAGTTGCAACCATAGCAATACTAACTCCGAACAAGTTCCAATTCTTTTGCAATTTTATCAGAATTCATTATGATTTGTAATTAGGGAAATCTGATCTTAAAAAGACCCAAAAAAAAACATAAATTGTTGGATAATGCAAACAAAGGAGGAATATGATATATAATCTTAAAGTAATTATTCTATCCACGGCGGTAGAAATAATAAATTTCAACAACCATCTTATTTTTGGGTTTAAGGGTGTAGTTTAGGTTTTAAAAATTATGAGTTTAGGGGTTTATAATTTAAGGGTTGTGATTAGAATCTACGGTTTAAGGTTAGTATTTAGAGTTTAGAGGTTAAATCATAAATCCCTAACATATTATTCTAAAACCTAACCTCTAAACCTCAAATTCTAACCACAGCACTTAAATTTCAAACCTATAAATCCTAAACTCTAAATCAAATTCCTAATCACTAAAAGTAAGACGTTTGTGAATTTTTTTTGTTTTCGCTACTAATGCATGAAATATTTTCTCATAATCTTATTACATACAGGCGATTACAGTGACGTACTTTGCCCAGATCAGTCCACTGCATGCTAGAGCTGAAAGAACCACAAAAATAGTGAATCAAACGCTACCGAAAATTAATCTGTATTCGACACATATTCAAATATGAACGCAATAATAAAATCTTTCGTGCAAAAAAAAAAACTCGTGGTGAATAGATATATGTGTTTGACATTTAAACTCGACTCTAGGTTTATCGAACATGTCGGAGAAGAATTGGGATAAGATCTGACCTGCTTGTGTAGGGTAAGAGACAGTTTCGGCCGGCTTCGTCGAGATGTCTGCAACGTTGGCAATGTTTATAGCCCATTTGAAAGTTGGCGCCCAGAAGAAAACTGTGATTACATTGGAAGAGAAGAGAAGACAGATTAATTAAACCAAAAATAATTAGTACAAAACTGTGAAACCAGACAGATTTATGAGTTAAGATGTCTAATTAACAGCAGCAAACTACCAAGTAATTAAACTAAAAGGGATGAAAGAAGGAAAGAACAAACTAGTTTTTGGCCCGGCTGGATGGTTACAGAATGCCTGAAACTTGGAAGAAGCCATGAAACCTTATGTAGGGGTGATAATGAGCCTGACCGGCTCGCGAGCTACTCGAGCTCGATTCTGTCAAAGCTCGGCTCGAGTGAGCTCGACTCGTGCTCGGCTCAAAACTTTAACAAGCCGAGCCAAGCTTACCCAGGCTCGGCTCGAAAAGTTCGTGAACATGCTCGAAATCTACATAAGCACTAAAATAAATTATGTGTTTGTATTTTCTTTCTTTAGTTGGTTGTTGTTTTATTTTTGTATTTTCTTTAATTATGTGTTTGTATTATAAGAATATGTATTGATTATTTGGATTAATCTAATTTTTGACATTTTTTTCTCCTTTCCGGTCATTGAATTTCGTTTTAGTGTTGGTTATTAAAGGAATTTTTAACGAATCTTTTATAAAAAAAATTATAGCAATTTTTTTCATTTCGAGTCGAGCCTGACGAGCTTCGAGCCCGAACTGAGCCCAATAGTATTGTTTTCGAGTTGAGCTCGAGCCTAAAATTCTGTGCTCGGCGAGCCTCGAGCCGAGCCCAATTACACTGTTTTCGAGCCAAACTTGGTCAGACTCGAGCTCAGCTCGGCTCGTTATCACCCCTAACCTTATGGTTAATAGAAAACCCTATATATATATATATATATATACTTCTCATTTTTAAGGCTTAATGTTAAAATGGTTGGTATACTTTAGTTATTCTCATTGGTTCTTTTATTTAAGCACTTATTTTTAAGCCTTGTGTTTTTAATTAGTTTGATTTCTCACAGTGAGCGGTTCAAAGATTATAGGAGTCCGTGCAATTAATAAAATGATTAATGTGTAAAAAGCCTTTGAATTTTTTAGAGAAAAAATTGATTAAGTCTTTATATTAATTTTACACTCAATTAAGTATTTGAACCAATAAATTTAAACAATTAAGTCATTTCACTAATTTTGATCATTAAATCTTGACAATTTTTTAGATCTGTTGGTGCAGTGTGCCAATAGTATCTAAAAGTTCTTTAAAAGTTTTAAAAATCCTAAAAAAGTTATAAAAATATTTTTTTGATAAAAACTGTAAATGCAACATGATAGAACTGTAGTGTATCATGTGCCAATAGTATCTAAAGAAAAAAATTATTAAGATTTAATGGTCAAAACTGATCAAAGAGCTTAACTAATTCAATTTCTTGGTTTAAGGGCTAATTGGGTGAAAAAAACTTTAAGGGCCTGATTGATTTTTTTTCTTCAAAAGTTGAAGGGCTTCGTACACCCTTAAATCTTAATTAAAACAGATTTTCAATTGAGATCTACTAATTGGTTGACTGACCAATGATACTCATGTTGTCCCATCTTGATTCTTGTATGGGTTTAAATCCCGATATTTGTCTTGAAAATATAGATATCTCTACTAAATAAAAAATTGAATCTCGACACTTAAATGCGTGTTGACTTGTAGAGTCCATGTAAGCTGATTTTTGAATAAAAACGAGTTGAACAAAATTCTCTATGAAAGTGCATCATTAATTTATTTTTCTCATATACTTTATTATTAGTTCAAAACTAATATTTTATTATTTTTTTAATATTCATCACTTTTCAATTAGTTATCACTTTAGTCTTTTGACATTTTTCAATAAAAAAGAAATGTGATCTAATCAAATTTTTCCATGTATAATGAACATTTATATTTTTAGTTTTTTATGTGACAAAATTTAATTGACACGTATCATTATTTGTTTTAAAAAGAAAACGTTCAAGAAAAGGAAAGATAACATGTCAAATTCTGAAGGGGTTAAACAAGAGAAATTATTTACGAACTAACTCACTACGTTATTTATGGTTTCCATCTACTAAAAACTAGTCAATTAATTTTTTTATGTCACTAATCCATTCATAATCTACCTCTATGTAACAATTCACTCTCTATTTACATGACACAAAAAGGTAAAGATTCGTCTTTAGAAAAAATGACAAAAAATTATGTGACAAATTTTAATAGACGAGACCAAAAATAACGTAGTCGGCCTAGACCATATAATAATTTTTCTTTAAACAGACCGAAAAAATACTAAAGATAACATAGCATCATTAATATATGTTAGTGTTCGTTGACTTTATGAAAGAGTAAATTAATATATGTTAGTCTTCGTTGACTTTATTAAAGAGTAAATGAAGAGGCAATTCCCTCCAATATGATCCGTTAAAACCTAGGTAAGAGGCGGAATAGATTAATTAAAGAAGAAAAGAAACTTGTTATATTATATTATATTATATTATATGTTATGTTATGTTATGTTATGTTAAGAATATTTATCTATGTGGATGTCTATCATGATTAGAACTTTATCTACGAAGATTGATTTACCTTATCATTAGGAATGTTATCTCATTTAATTAGAGTTCAATGTAATATGTACTTTTTATGCCTATAAATAGATGACTTAATAAAGGCATTGTACACAAGTCTATATTTGAGAATAATACAAATCTCCTTCTTTCTCTCATCTCTTTGTTCTTCCATTCTTGTTCTTATTATAGAATATTGACCCAAATATTACTTTGAGATTTTTTTATTCCAAAAATTACTTTGGGATTTTTTTTATTCCAAAAATAGGGATTCTCACAGATTATTTCCGGATATAGGGATGATCACTGTTCAAAATCAGAAAACACACGGACCACACCCCGAGTTTGAACAGTAATTTTCAAGGGGTATCACTATGCAAAATCGGATGGTGAACCACCCCTTTTAAAATGCCACACTGCCACGTGGCGCGATGTGAGGATTCCGGGCACTATTCAAAGTCGGACTGCCCACCCCCATCTTTGAACAGTGCATCGAATAATGGTGGTGGGTGGCATGCGGGTTCACGGGGTGGCAGCTTTATTACATCTGTTTTTTAATTGGTTGAATGTGAGGTGAAATTTTTGTGGTTGAAATTGAAATGAGTTGAAGATAAATAGGGGCTGTGTTGAAGTTAGAAGATAGAAAATGAAGATTTGGAAGAAATTTTGTGAGTATTTATATTTTATTTGAAAAAATTATGTTAAATTTATATTTATATTTGTAATGTATGTATTTTTTGTAGTTATCAATTTTTTTTATTTTTTCAGATTAGTTTTTTTTAATTTATATATGTTAGAATTTTGAAGTTAATGTTTGAAATATTAATTTTTTTTGTGTTAAATAGGTTGTTGAAGAGGAGAAGAAGAAATTTTGTGAAGAATTTGAGAAAGAGAGATTTGAAGAAATATAGTAAGTATAATGCAATTTTATTTGAGAAAATTATGTTAAATTTATATGTATATTTGTAATGTATGTATTTTTTGTAGTTACAATTTTTTTTTAGATTATTTTTTTTTTAATTTTATATATGTTAGAATTTTGAAGTTGATGTTTGACATATTGGAATTTTTGTGTTAAATAGGTTGTTGAAGAGGAGAAGAAGAAATTTTGTGAAGAGTTTGAGAAGGAGAGATTTGAAGAAATATAGTAGGTATAATGCAATTTTAATTTGGTGGTTGAATTTTATAAATTTATGAAGAGATTAATTTGTTTTTTTAATTTTGGAGTTGATATTTTTTTTGAAAGTGGTACCAGCTGAGCTTTATTGGGAAATAAAGAAAACAAAATCAAGAAAAAAACAGACCGTCCACGTGTGGCTTGCAAGACAAATCTTGTCGGGGAAGCTCGACCGACACAGACTCTCTACAGAAAAGCCCACATAGCAGATGAAAAGAAAAGAAAGCAAAAACAAAAAACTGAGAGAAAAACCCCAGAAAGCACAAACGACGGAGAGAAAAAACCTAGAAAACTAATGCTCAGTTGATCCATTCCTCTCGATTACCCAGCTTATGAGTCTTGTTGAGTCTGAATCGAGACGAAGAGGCTTCTAACACAAAGCCCTGTTAAGAGAAGATGCTTCTACGGTGGATCTATCCAACGGCGGTCCTCCGCAGCCACCGTCTGAACCGATATGGGGGCATCTTCCAACCAGAAATTGTCCTCAGATGCTGAACGACCCGATTGGGCCATTGCATGTGCCGTTTGGTTACCCTGGCGGCCGATGAAGGTGAAGCGGCAACTTCTGAATCTGCCGGCGATGGCTTTCGCGGTGCTGATTTGAAGACGAATCGACGATAGGTCATTGTTATTGTTATTTAGCTTTGTAATAATAGACCTTGAATCTCCTTCTAAAATAACATCTGAACATCCCATTTCTTCAGCGAAGATCAAACCTTGAGTCACGGCTAGGGCCTCTGCTTCAAAAGCGTTCACAACGTTGAAGTTTATTTGGTAAGCAGCCCCTACAATTTCACCTTCATTGTCTTGTATTACTATCCCAGAAATGGATTTGGCCTCTGTCAGAAAGAAAGATGCATCAACATTAACTTTTACATGTGTTGTAGGGGGAGGAGTCCAATGAACATTATCACGAACATTGAGATGATTAAGACCAGTTGTTGAGATTCGAAGCTCAGTGAGATAGTTTCTGATGAAAGTTACAATCTCAATAGCAGACTGGGTAATTCCTTCATTCACCATTTTGTTTCTAGCATACCAGACTGCCCATAAAATTGTGATGATCTCTGTGTGTTTTTTATTAGTATACTTGGTAAACATCCACATTAACCATTCTGGAAAGTGCATATGAGATTCTTGATTAGGCCAGTAGAAACCTAACATATGCCAAATCTGTAAATTAAAGCCACACCTGAAACTTGCATGAGCATTGTCTTCCTCTTGATTGTTACATCATGGACAATGTGAAGACTGTCTGATTCTTTTGATAAGTAGGTTCAGCATGGCTGGAATGTAATTCCAAATAAATTTCCAAGCTAAAATTTTTATTTTAGAAGGACATGTTGTCTTCCATACTAATCTGTATAATGATGACAGATTAGTATTTGTTTCATCCCTTGAACACAGTAACTTGTAAGCACTACGAATAGAATAATGCCCAGATAATTTCCCTACCCAATAAATTGAGTCTGGATTAGGAACTATAGGCAATCTGAATGATAATATAGCAGTAGCATCTTCATTTGAAAAACATGAATAGATTAAAATCTTCATTCCACTGCAAAGATGTAGGGGATATTAGATTAGAAACTGTGGACAAACCGTGAGTATTCGGGGATGAAATCTTTCTCTGTGGATAGCCTGGCAACCAAAAATCGTTCCAAATATTTATGGAACTACCACACCCTACTGACCATTTACATCCTTTTTTCCAACAGTCCCCTAAAGCTCCAGATACTCTTCCAGATGTAAGAAGGATTACATCCCAACATAGAATTCATAAAATTAGTTGTAGGGAAGTACTTCGATCTCAAAACTCTTGCAACTAACGAATCTGGATTCTGAGTGATCCGTCAACCTTGTTTGGCTAAAAGTGCAATATTAAATTTGCACATATCTCTGAAACCCATTCCACCTTCTTCTTTTGATTCACACAAATTCTCCCAAGTACACCAATGTATTCCTCGTTTCTTACTTGATTTATGCCACCAGAATCGTGCAAAAATAGCCTCTATTTCCTTACAGAACGTCTTCGGGAGTAAAAAACATGACATAGCAAAAACAGGAATAGATTGTAGGACAGCCTTAATGAAAACTTCCTTACCTCCCATAGATAAAGGTTGCACATTCCAGCTTTGAACTTTTTGTCGACATCGATCCCTTAAATATGCAAGAGAACGTTTTTTGTTACGACCCACCATCGAAGGCAAACCAAGGTATTTCTCTGGATTACCTTGAGCAGTGACTCCTAGAATTTTGCATACCTCTTGTCTATTACTATCAATCACATTTGAACCGAAAAAAAGACTTGACTTATCAAAATTAACGGTTTGCCCCGAGCACTGTGAGTAAATATTCAAAATATTCTGCAAGCACCTCGCCCCCTGCGTTGTTGCTGCACCAAAGACTATGCTGTCATCAGCAAATAATAAATGGGAAACAAACGGTGCCCTTCTGTTGATTCGGACTCCCACCAAAGAATGTTGTTGGGACGCAAATCTTAACAAAGCAGAAAGTCCTTCGCTGCAAATCAAAAAGAGATAAGGGCTGATTGGGTCCCCTTGGCATATTCCTTGACCCAGTTTAAAGACTTGACCAATCCGATCATTAGCAATAATCGAGTACGATACTGACGTTATACATCTCATAATAGTTGTAATCCACTGCTCTGCGAAACCCATCTTCCGTAACATATCTTCCACAAAACACCACTCCACCCTATCATAAGCCTTGCTCATGTCAAGTTTTAGAGCGAAAGTACCATGTTTTCTAGTTCTTTTGTTCTTCAAGGAATGGAGAATTTCATAAGCCAACAAGATATTGTCAGAGATTAATCTACCCGGTAGAAAAGCACTTTGAGCCTCATCAATACAGAACTGTAGAGCCTCTTGCATTCGTGTTGCCAACATTTTCGAAATTATTTTGTACAACACATTACATAAAGCTATAGGTCGAAATTGATTCATCACCTTAGCACCCGTCACCTTTGGAATGAGTACAATATGTGTCTGATTTATTTGTTCAAAGGATTCATTCCCATGGATCATAGAGATGAAAAAATCAGCAACATCTCTACCTACAATATGCCAGAATCGCTAGTAAAAAATGGCACCCAAACCATCCTCCCCCGAAGCTCTTAATGGGCCCATAGATTGGACTGCTTTATGCACTTCCTCAATAGTAAAATTCTTGAGTAAATTATCATTAAGATCAGCAGATATACAATTGTCAATTCCTTGTAATATCTCAAAGGGATTAATAACATTAGATGCACGGAAAATACCCTTAAAATAATCTGTGGCTATCCGTAGGATATCCGCATCTTCTTCAACAAGTCTGTCGTTTTCATCCAAGAGCAAAGAAATACGATTTTTTCGCTTTCGCTGAGATGCATATCGATGGAAAAACCGTGTATTCTTATCCCCGGACTTCAACCAGTTTGCCCTCGCTCTTTGCTCCCAATACACCTCCTCCCTATCCATCTCAAGATTCATTGCTAACTTTACATTAGTAATTTCTTCCAAAGCATCATCAGTAGGATATGAATTCTGCAATTGAGACAATCTTCTTCGCTAATCATCCATAGAAATTTTCTTCACTTTCCTGATTCTTTTAAACCAATGTTCCAACCCCTGGCTTAATTGTTGTAAACGATAAGGAACCGAACCACACATAGATTCCCAAAGTTGTTTTACTTCTTCTTCACATGAGTCCTCGAGTAGCCATGCGGCCTCAAATCGAAAGTGAGATATCAGATTCGAAGTCCGTTGCCTACTGTCAGTGTTGAGTAACAACGGGTAGTGGTCAGAGAAAGAATGAGGCATATGACTCAAATTAAAATGTGGAAATAATTCCCACCATGCTGGATTGCCCACTCCACGATCAAGTCTTTCCCTTATATTTGTTTCTTCGAATTTACCTTTTTCCCAAGTGAACCAAGGACCCGAATAACCAACATCTTCAAGCGAACAATCATTAAGAGCTCTTGCAAAACTGTCCATTTGACGCTGATTTCGTAGTCGCCCTCTACATTTTTCTGTTGCAAATAATAACTCATTAAAGTCACCGAGCACTAACCATGGAAAATCAGTAGTGTTATTCAATTGCCTTAGCAAATTCCATGATTCTTCCCGATTTCTTTCTTCCGGAGCACCGTAAAAACCAGTACATCTCCAACAAAAGCCATCTGTATCTTCCTTGAACAAAACATCAATGTGCCTATCCGAAAAGGATCTTAAAGTGACATTACAATTTCCTTTCCAACCAAGCGATAAACCACCACTTCTACCTCTTGCGCTAACATCTATACCATTGGTAAAACCACAAAACTTCCGCAATTTTGCCATCTTACTACAATCTAATTTAGTCTCGATCAGAAAAATAATCGAGGGGTTGACGTCCCGCAGATAATTTCTGAGACGTCGTGTCGTCCGTGACTTTCCCAAGCCCCGGACGTTCCAGCTGAGGATTTTCATTGGACCCAACTGGCCTTCTCTGTAAGGCCTGCCGATACAACTTTTTGCGCTTCATTCGAATCGACATGTGAAACTCCTGAAGTAGAAACTGAGGTTCTCATCCTCTTAGTCCCATCCGGAATCTGGTCCACGGTTTCCTCATCAAGTTGGGTCATCACAATATCATACCCACCCTGAATCCCAATTGCAGTTTGGTCATCAATTAAAGACGTTGTTCCCAAATCAGCGGAACCCTTCTGGATATTTAAACTTTCTTTTTCTGATTCCTTCAAAGCAGCATCCGTCACTTCAATTACAGTTTCCTTCAAAGGGGTTGGTTGCGATTTCGTAACTGTAATATCCTCTCGAAGTCATTTACTCGTTGGAAGGGCCATCATCCTCCTAGTTGAGGCTCGAAGACTCAAATCCCAACCAAAATTTATATCTTTCTCATTCACTGTCAATCGCATAGGGCAGAAACTCTCCCCGTGTCCAAGTTTACCACAAATGAAACAAAACAGAGACAATTTTTCATATTCAAAACGCACATATGTACCTTCGCCTCCTCGAATCGCCAATTTCTTCCGTCGTTTTAACGGTCTACGAACATCCATTGCAACACGGATACGCATGATGCCTTTATAACCAAGGGACAGTTTTTCAGAGTCATATAACAGAAATAAACCCACAAAATTTCCCAGTTGTCGAGCCACCCCTTCCGACATACACCCAGGAGGCACATCATTCACTAATATCCAGAATGGTACTAAATTAAGAGGGACCAGTAAAGGAACCTCACCCACTTTCAGACGAAGCAAAATCAAGAGATGGGAATTAAAATTCCATGGCCCGTTTTCCTCCACTCTATCCACATCTATCTTATGATAGAATCGGAATAAATACCGATTTTCTCTAATATCCGAGATAGATACCCCTCCAAGAGGCCTCCATACATTTGAGAGAGTAGTTTTCATAGATTGGAAATGAATTACGGCAGAAGTTAAAAACTGCCCAACAAAATAATTTTCAAAAGAAATACCTTGTTCAAGCAAATTTTGTTCCACTTGGATTTCAGAATCCTCATCTTCTTCAATCGCTAATCCTTCCATGTTGTTTGCAATTGCAGATTCCATTATCAGAAGATCAAAGCAGATGAAACAGAGAAAAAAATCCGTGCTAAACAGCAGAAGTTCGTGTCAAAGAGACAGAGAAAAATAACCGTGCTAAACAGCAGATTCCGATAAATGACTTTTTAAAATATTTGAAAATTTTAATATTTGAATATTTCTATTGTTTTTAATTTTATGTTAGATTTTATAACATTAATGTTGAAAATGTTTATATTTGGAGTATATTGGGAGTAAAATGAGTATATTTAGAGTTGAATCAAAAAAGAAAAAAAACATTTTTAAAATTTATTTGTAATTTTGAAAGAAAAAAACTTAGGAGTTGACATAGTAAAAAATATTCAAGTTTTTTAATTTAAGAGTTATTAGTAGAAAGATGTTTTTTTTTAAATTTATTTGTAATTTTGAAAAAAATTAACTTAGGTTAGGAGTTGGTTTAGGGTAAACAATATTAATGTTTTAATTTAGGATTTTTTTAAAATTTTTATGTATGATTGTAATTAGGGTATTTATTATAAGTAGATTAGTGACTAGTTTGTAAAAATGTTAAAATTGAAGGTTATGAAGCGAAAATAGTAAATTAGTGAGTAATTTGTAAAAAATGTTAAAGTTGAAGAGTTTTAAAGGGAAATTAGTGAATGATATAGAGACTAAGGATTAAAGTTATATTAGTAATAGTAGTAGTAGTAAAAAAGATGTTTTTAAATTTTATTTGTAATTTTGAAGAAATTATTTTATTTAGTAAATTTATTTAATGAATTTGGGAGTTTTTTAATTCTAGTTTTATTTGTAATTTTGAAGAAATTATTTTAAATTCTTGTTTTATTTTTAATTCAGTAAAATTCAACGAAATTTAAATTCTAAGCATTTATTTAGTTATTTAGTAGTGTGATAAATGCAATAAAAATATTAATGAATTTGAGAGTTTTTTAACATCAGCATTAAAAATTCTTGTTACACGAATCTTCCAGTTGCACCTTGCTCCGTACTTCACACACTTCGCAAAGAAAGTTTTCGTGTTGGATTCTGCAACCGCATAATCTACATGTTGTATGATATTATACTCTTTAATTGCCAATATAGCTTCGTCTTTTGCCTTAAATTACAGCCCCTCAAACAAGTCGCCATTCTGACTCGAACTTAGTTGGGGCATATCTGGAAATTGTGGCGCCCTCATCGCATCGAAATCCACCAAATGCATATGAGCAAGAGCTTCGTATAATGTAATGTCGCCCCCGGTCGGAACAAATTCTCCAACATCGAAGTCAAGGGCTTGACCATCGTTATTCGAGAACAAATCATGATCCCCAATATCTTCATCTTTTCTGGAACCTTCTAATGATTCTCCCCATCGGCCACGTCCAAGTGCAATATTAGCATCAACATCAACAGTCGATCCGTACGATGGACCATATGTTGACGGCCCACCTTCATGAAATCCACTAGATGTCCCAGTTGCCAACATTGCAACAAAACTGCCTCCGGACATATCAATTTCGTTACCGACACCTATTTGACTAGATTCCCTGGTTGCATTTTTAGAGGGACCGGGAATATCAAGCATCTCAGCAAACAACTCGACATTTCGAATTCCCGTTGACTCATGCTCTGCGATTATAACTTCCACATCTTCATTATCTCCGAGAGCAATCACGAAATATATGACTGGATTCAAACATGTCATATTATTATTTATGTTATTTTATTTGGTAAAAGTTAGTATTTTTAACCGTGTTTTGAGTTTTATATGATATGCTTAAATGGTTTGGAAAGAGATGTGATATAAAGGAACTATGAGAAGCTATCTCGGTCATATGCTATGTCTCCATTGTCCACGAGAGAAAAATCAATATCGGTAAATTTTGGTTTTATTTTTATTCTTTATATTATTATTTTAAAGTGCGATAAATCATGATTAATTTGAATTTACAAGAAGATTATTATAAAGTTTATATTTGCTTGATAGCAATATTTCTTCTTCGTCGAAAAACTCGACCATAGACTTCTCCCAATTTCAAGTTACGAAAATTCTTCTTGATCCAAAAAGTTTTATGGGAGACATTCCCTGAAGTGAATGCAAAACATGATGTTTATTCCATGTGATTATCAATGATGGGGCATGTAACACCCGGGTTTGAGGGTCGGGTGAAATTAAAATATTATTTTAGGCCTCGTATTTTCAAAACAATAAAATGTATATGTTGAGCTTGTTTAGAATTAAACCCAATGGCCATAGATTTTACACTATTGTAATAATCTATGTTCATTAAGGGTAAATATGTCTTTGGCTTTTAAAAATAAAACAAAACACATAAAAGTGCCTTTTTCACTCATCTTCTTCCCCCTTCTTCAAAAACTCACGACAACTTCTCCTTTCATGGGAGTTTACTATTCCATCACCATCCTCCTTCATTCTTGGTGATTTTTAAAAGGAAATTACATTTTTGAGTTGTCATCAACTTCTTCTTTCTCTACATGTTTTTAGTTTTCATGGAAACCCATTATTTTATGTTTTGAGTTTTTGAGCTTAAAGAATAAAAATCCAAACTTTATTGACTTTTGATCGTGGTTTTGATTTCTTGAAGTTAGATAAGTGTTTAGTAACTCAAATGGTCCAACATATGTGATTTTTACTTGGTTTTATATTGATTCACGGATTTGGGTTTAAGTGGGGTTTTAGAGTGCTTTAAAGATGAGTTTTTGGGTTGTTTAGTGTTGGAAATTGATGGCTGATGGTTGTATGATGTTTATGGGTTATTTTGGAAGCTATTAGCTGTGTTAAAAGTGTTAGAATCAATGGATATTAGCTGTGCAAATGGGCTGCTCGAAAATGGGGGGTTTTGAAAGTGTTCTTGGCTTGAATTTGATGCTTGATTGGTGCTCTGAGTTTACAACAGTGGTTTGTGTTTGTTTTGGTGATTAATAGAGTGTATTTGATTGTTTAGAGACAAGGAATTGTGTTGATGAAGCCTCGCATTCGAATCCGGAACCGTTGGGAGCTTGATCGGCTGTCTGCTTGTGTTTGGAAAGTCCAGTGAGTGGTTCTTCGATTTTAAATTGGTTTTCAAATGTTGGTTCGAGCATGTGGACCTAGGTCGGGCTTGGTAAACCCGCTTAGAGTTGGGATTAGATTGGTAGTCTAATCTCAAGCTTTAGTTAGAGACCCTTGGATGAACTTTGAATGTAGTGTTTATGCCTCGTATGTTATTTGTGATTAATGTTGATATGCACATTGTGGCTATGTGTGATAATGAGGCATGATGTTTTGTTTATGCATTGTTATATGTATGTGTTTGATGAGATGTGGGTGCATGATTGTAAATCATGGTGAGTACGTGCTAAGCACAAAAATTGGTAAGATTGTTATGAGGTTGAGCTATGAATGAGTTAGTATTGGCACTAGTATGCTTGGGGTACAAATGATCGATCATTAAGATTTTAGTGTGCACACGAGTGTCGAAATGCGCGCGCGGTCTTGGTGATGGTAGTCATCAAGATGGAGTACGGGTACGCCCGGAAATCTTCTTTTATATGTTAGTCGGTGATGAGTGGAATCCCATCGACGTGGCGTGAGGATGAGTGAAATCCCCTCCGCGTGAAACGGTGATGAGTGTAATCTCACCGTAAAGTAATGGTTGAGTTGTTGGATGTGAGTTCCATCGGTTGTTATCCGCGTATTCGGGTCATAGCTAGGTGTCAATACGTATTGTTAAATGTGTTTCCATATGGTTGTGTTTATGGACATGTTGAGCATGGCATGATATTTGATATTATGTTTATGCATCATATATATTTGACTCTTGTGGCTTCGAAGGTAAGAAAACATGCATTCTTCCTTGGTTGTGTTGCTCGTGCTTGGACCCTGCATTGTCGAGGTTTGTTTTATAAGCTTACCCTCACTAAGCTTTACGCTTACGCTCTCTTTTGTTCGACAATGCAGATCCTTGGTTCGTGGGTTGCTTGTGCAAGGAAAAGGCCCCCAAGTGTGCTATTGTGCTTTTGCTATCATCAAGTATGGACTTTTAAGTAATTGATGTAATAGTTAAGCAATGGGGATTTGTGTTGTTGTTTGTGTTAGGAGCTTGTTTAGACTCCTTTGATATGTTGACGTTTTGTTTATGGCTTGCTTATGCCTCGTATGTTGGCATTGTGCCCCTATCATGAATGCTTATGTATATGTCTCGTGCTAAGGCATGAAAACCTTGAATGCTATGTATGCCTCTTTTAGTGAATGCATGATTCTTTTAATGTATGGCCTTTACATGTATGTTGTGTGTTGAGCATGTTTGTAATAGGGTGTATGCCTCTAGAGTTGTGTTTGCATGTTGTGTCTTGCTTCTTGAAGTCGTTGGGGTCGTCTGGGATCGTTTAGAGATGCTTAAAACTAGCTTTGGAAACTTACTAGTTGCAGGCGTTTCAGAACGAGGGAAGCTGTTTCGAAACGGGTGTGGTTCCAAAGACACCCGTATCAGAACGCGTTCCAATACGGTTTGGCTACCGTGAACCCCTATTTCGATACGTGTTTCGAAATGATTTGGCTACTGTGAGGGCCTGTTCCGAAATGTGTTTCGGAACGTCTAGGCGAAATGGACCCCTGTTCCAAAACAGGGTGGATGCGTTTCGGTATGGGTGGTTGGCTTTTTAAACTGGGCATGTGTTTCGAAACAGGTTGGACCCGTGTTTCAAAACGGGCAAGCTTGTTTCGAAATAGAGGCCTAAAAAGTGGGCTTTTGACATCTCTAAAGGTTCTCAAGTGTTGGGCTTAGACCCGGTTTGATGTTAGTCTTCTTGCGAGTCTTGTTTTCCGCTGTCCCTTCTCACATAGGTCTAATTGAATCCATCTAGACAAGATAATAAATGAAAAGGTTTTCTTGGGTTGTTAACCGAAGTGGAGCCTTAATGAGTTTCGCCTCGGTTATCCCCGTGTAGCCCACTCGGACCGGTCATTCGCCCGGACCAGGACGAGGGGTTACAGGGCATTCTCTGAAGTGAATGCAAGCATGATGTTTATTCTATGCGATTATTGGAACTGTTTCATTCCCTGAAGTGAATGCAAGCATGGTAAATCATTATTCAATTAGAGACATAATTTCGATATAATCCAAGTATATTGGTTGGACATCCCGTTTTGCAAGGCTACTGGTCTCAAATGAGGTTTTTAAAGGACCTTGTGGAAAGGTTTAACAATGTCGCGTACGAGGATTAAATCTTTGTTCTCTGTGATAAGGATATGTGAAAAAGTTTCAAAGGCCCACTGGCTCTACTCCATTCCCTGAAGTTAATGTGATATTATATTATGGAAGGAATAAAAATCACATTACTAGCTCTACTCCATTCCCTGAAGTGAATGTGATATTATATTATGGAAGGAATAAAAATCACATTAGAAGTTGTGGTCGTGGTCGAGGCTATGAATATAGACATGAAAAATATGGTCATTTTAAGAATACTTCTACCCACTGGTACTGAGGTTATAAGGATGACAAGAGCGATAAAGATCATTCTAAGAAAGTGAAATCTTTTTTATTACTAATGTGATGTTATAAACTATTGATCTCATACTTATCGTACTTTGAAAAAATCAACAATGATTGAATGATAAAGGAAAGAAAATAAAAGCAAATTCTGTTTGCGAAAAATGGCAAAGATGATATTGGTCCAACTTATTTGGACGTTGTTGATTTCCTTATAACCCTCGAATGGAATAAATCATCTTCTAATTATTCTCATAACTTTGAAGAGAATTAATTATCTTTTTATTTATTTTGCTTTATATTTATTTACTTTATACATTAATTACTTACATTTTATATTTATATTCATGTTAATATTTATATTTATATATTATCATATTATTTATTTTGTTTAACATGATTACTTATCAAATATAATTTATGGTGACGATTTATGCTTAGCAGAAGCATAAGATATATTCTTTCATTTAAATGCAAGGGGAAAATGTGAGTATTATATCTTAAAGTACTAAAAGTATTGATGCTCCAAAAGAGCAATAAGTTCTTGAGAGAAAGCACATTATGAAAGGTGCATAATTACGAATATTGCAATAATTATCGCTAATGGTAATAATATCGTCACCACTGGAAGTGGAAATTTTAAGAGAGCAATATGAGTTCGCAAAATATTCTTTTTGGAATTATAGATAACATATGTTATCAATTGGCATTTGAAATAAGCCAATATGAATATGAGTTCTGGTAGCCAAAAAGTCAATTGAAAGCTCTAGAATAGCTATATATTGCTACCAAAAGATAATTGAAAGATCCGAAAGAGCTAAATATATTCCTATTTAAAGGAACAATTTTGATGGTTGTACTAGACATGTACGAGTGAGATTGAATTACAATATATGGTAAACAAGAAGTTTACAAATTTAGAGATATATACACACATATATATAGTCGGCATGATCGATTAGACCATCCTGATCAATAACGGTGCATAAATTATTGAGATTTACATGCACATGTATTAAAAGAACCTGTAGTTCTTGTGGTGCTTATTCTCAAAGGAATTGATTAAATTCCACTTATTAAAGAACATGAAGTTCTTGTGTTGCTTAATGGAATTGATTAAATTCCACTTACTAAAAGAACTTGAAGTTCTTGTGTTGTTTGTTCTCAAAGGATATAGTTGATCTCACTTACCAAAAGAATTAGAACTTGAAGTTCTTGTGCTGAAGTTGAGACTGCATGTCTTTCATATCTGAACGAAATAGGGGCCCATATATCCACAAATATGGAAAGTTTTACATGATTTTTGTAGATGCATCTACATTATTTTATCAACTTACAACCATAAGTTTGTGAGATTGATTCTAAAAGGATTCAGATTATGCAATTAGACTATTCGTTTTGCAAAAGCTTGTGGGTTTATATTTTAGGCTATACCGGTTGTTACAAAGCCTATTGATTATGAAAAATACGGTTTAACAAATTTTTAATTGAATGTCTCCTATTTAATAGCTAAACTGTGAGAACAAAATATTTATTATTTATATAGTATTTCCATATAGCAACACTTATATGCATCAAGCCAACGAGTTATAATAAACTCCCGATTATGATTTGACTTTTGGTCAGAAGTCATATTTCCCATTTTTGAATTTTTGAATGTGTGATATATAGTTGAATTGCTCCACCATAACGCACAAAATGGGCAAGTAAAAAGGGTTGAGAATATATATTGAGTACGAGTCTCCTTTTATGTTTAAATTACATGTTAGAGTAAGTGGATGTAAATCATGCTTGAAGCATGATAGTTGAAATGGTTCCAATGATCAAAATTCTCGTAAATGGAAAGTATTATGAGATGGTCATATATTGGAGGCGGGTGCTCCTAAAGAGACCCAAGACATAACTAATAATAAGATTCTTGAAGAGTTTCAGGTACCTGAAATAAAGATTGAAATCTTGAAGAGATCTCGATGAGTTATGTCATTACGAGAATAGAACCAGAAAATTGGAATGTTGTCGACAACGATTTTATAAACAAATTTACATAAAATACTTCTATAGAAGTAAAGAAAGAAATCAATGATCTTGTATAAAATCTATCCAGAAGTATAGATATTGAATTGGCCTATGTTGAAAGACGCCTTGAACTTCTAAAATAGAAGTATTTGGACCAGCAGTCCAAACACCTAAAGGTGTAATGCAAGTGAGGCACAAATAAGTAGTTGTAAATACGACTTGAACTATGATTTATGAAAAGTTTTAATTACTTCATGGTGGATGCAATTACTTTGGCAGTTATGAAAAATTTTGCATGCGTCTAATTATTTGTTGATCCATATTTATCATTGAAGGATTTAAAATGCTAGAAGCATTTGGAAATTTCTGAAGAAATTTAGTTAGACATGTCTCATGAATATTTTGGCGCATTTGGTATAATCGCCTTAGTGAATACAAATTGAGAAAATACTATAAGAATGATCAGATTTCCTTATGTATTTTATAAAGGAGTTTGGATCAAGATCTATTATGATAATTTTAGAACTCCTAAAGAGCTTCAAATTGGAAACTCATGAAGTACTTTCAATACAAGTACTTGAATTTTGACATCAAGTTTATCTCGATATATATATTGTCTATGAATAGACATAAGCTGGAAGAATATTAAAGAAGATTCAATATGAATAAAACATATCTATTGAGTATCCCAATAGTTGTAAGATTGTTGGATGTGAATAAAGATAATTATATCTTTTCTTGGTCTTGAAGCACTATATATTAGTTGGTCAAGAAATATCTATGAATATACAAATATCATTACATTTAGATATTCAAACATTCGTCGATGCCTCCTCAAATCTTGTAGAAATAATTGTTATGCACAAGGCAAGCCAAAAATGTGTTTGGCTAAGACCATTGACCCAACATATCCAGAAGATATGTGATTTACTTTCACAAGATATGATACAAATGATATCTTGTGTAGAGATAATGGAAGGTGGATACATCATGGAAAATATTACTCCAAAGTTTCATCCCCCGCTATCTTTAGAAAATAGTATTCAAGGTTGAATTATGAAGATTCAAAGATCTTTAGTAGTGTTTTTATGAAGGGAGTAAATACGCGTTGCACTCTTTTTCCCTTGACCGATGTTTTGTCCCAATGGGTTTTCCTGGTAAGGTTTTTAATGAGGCAACATGTTATGCGTATCAAAGATGTGTGTACTCTTTTTCCTTCACTAAAGAATTTTTTCCCACTGGGTTTTTATCTTAGTAAGGTTTTAACAAAGCACATTATCTACATAGACATCCAAGGGGGAGTGTTATGAATATTTATCTATGTGGATGTCTATCATGATTAGAACTTTATCTGAGGAGATTGATTTACTTTATCATTAGGAATATTATCTCATTTAATTAGAGTTCAATGTAATATGTACTTCTTATGCCTATAAATAGATGACTTGATGAAGGTTGTAACCCCCTCGTCCCGGTCCAAGAGCTTGACCGGTCCGAGCGGGTCACACGGGGATAACCGAGGCGAAACTCGTTAAGGCTCCACTTCGGTTAACAATCCGAGAAAACTTTTTCATTTATTATTATCTTTTCTAGATACATTAATATGTCTTATGTGAAACAATGACAGCGGAAGCAACAAGCGAGGTGAACAACCAAACAAAAATTCAAAAACAGCTCATTTTAGATTAAACTGCAGATCGTATCGATACGCCCAAAGAGGGTATCGATACGCCTTGACTAGGTCAACTAGCTAAAGTCAACTCGAGGAGACCGTATCGATACGCTGGTCGACCGTACCAATACGCCCTCAACGGTCAACTTCTCGTGGTCAACGCTACGAAGACCGTTTCAAAACACCTAAGCCTGTTTCGATACCCTCAATTTCTCGTCAAAATCTCAGATTTCCAGTAGCAAAATGGTATCAAAACGCCCTTCCCGTGTATCGAAACGCTTGGCCTTAAACAAGAGGGTCGTATCGATATGGGTCCAACCGTATCGATACCCCTGCTGCGAACAGACATGTTTTAGCTGGTCTAAGGCACAAGGGCTGCCTCAATGGCACCAACTAAGATCTCTAAACAAACATGCATTAACTCTAAAGGCAAAACACCCTACAACAAGCATGCTTAACACAACATACATGCAAAGGCCAAACATTAAAAGGATCATGAATCAACAAAAGAAGCATACATAGCATTCAAGGTTCCATGCCTTAGACAAGAACATACACAAGAGCATAAAGGTAAGGGCACAAGGCCAACATACAAGGCATAAGCAAGCCATAACCAAATCATCCACACACCATAGGAGTTTAAACATGCTCCTAACACAAAACAACAACACATAACCAAAATACTCAAATCTCACTGCTTGTCCATTACATCTTAACTTAAAAGTCCATACTTGTTCATAGCAAAGCACAATTAGCACACTTGGAGGCCCTCTCCTTGTACAAGCAACCCACGAACTACGGATCTACATTGTCAAACAAAAGAGAGCGTAAGCATAAAGCTTAGTGAGGGTAAGCTCATAAAACAAACCTCGACAATACAGGGTCCAAGCACGAGCAACACAACCAAGGAAGAATGCATGTTTTCTTACCTTCGAAGCTACAAGAGTCAAATATATATGATGCACGAACATAATATCAAATATGCTTTGTCATTTTTGTCATTTTTCGCAAACAGAATTTGTTTTTATTTTCTTTCATTTATCATTCAATCATTGTTGATTTTTTCAACGTACGATAAGTACGAGACCAATAGTTTATAACATCACATTAGTAATAAAAAAGATTTTACTTTCTTAGAATAATCTTTGTCGCTCTTGTTATCCTTATAACCTCACTACCAGTGGGTAGAAGTATTCTTAAAATGACCATATTTTTCATGTCTATATTCATAGCCTCGACCACAACTTCTAATGTGATTTGTATTCCTTCCATAATATAATATCACATTCACTTCAGGGAATGGAGTAGAGCCAGTGGGCCTTTGAAACTTTTTCACATATCCTTATCACAGAGAACAAAGATTTAATCATCGTACGCGACATTGTTAAACCTGTCCACAAGGTCCTTTAAAAACCTCCTTTGAGACCAGTAGCCTCGCAAATTGGGATGTCCAACCAATATACTTGGATTATATCGAAATTATGTCTCTAATTGAATAATGATTTACCATGCTTGCATTCACTTCAGGGAATGAAATAGTTCCAATAATCGCATGGAATAAACATCATGCTTGCATTCACTTCAGGGAATGCCCTGTAACCCCCTCGTCCCGGTCCGGGCGAATGACCGGTCCAAGTGGGCTACACGGGGATAACCGAGGCGAAACTCGTTAAGGCTCCACTTCGGTTAACAACACGAGAAAACTTTTTCATTTATTATCTTGTCTAGATGGATTCAATTAGACCTATGTGAGAAGCGACAACGAAAAACAAGACTCGCAAGAAGACTAACATCAAACCGGGCCTAAGCCCAACACTTGAGAACCTTTAGAGATATCAAAAGCCCACTTTTCAGGCCTGTGTTTCGAAACTGGCTTGCCCGTTTCAAAACACGGGTCCAACCTGTTTCGAAACATGGGCCCAGTTTAAAAATCCAACCACCCATACCGAAACGCATCCACCCCGTTTCGGAACAGGGGTCCATTTCGCCTAGACGTTCTGAAACACATTTCGGAACATGCCCTCACAGTAACCAAATCATTTTGAAACACGTATCGGAACAGGGGTTCACAGTAACCAAACTGTACCGGAACGCGTTCTGATACGGGTGTCCCTGGAACCACACCCGTTTCGAAATAGCTTCCCTCGTTCTGAAACGCCTGCAACTAGTGAGTTTCCAAAACCAGTTTTAAGCATCTCTAAACGATCCCAAACGACCCTGACGACTTCAAGAAACAAGACACAACATGCAAACACAACTCTAGAGGCATACACCCTATTACAAACATGCTCAACACACAACATACATGTAAAGGCCATACATTAAAAGGATCGTGCATTCACCAAAAGAGGCATACATAGCATTCAAGGTTTTCATGCCTTAGCACGATACATGCACATAAGCATTCATGATAGGGGCACAATGCCAACATACGAGGCATAAGCAAGCCATAAACAAAACGTCAACATATCAAAGGAGTCTAAACAAGCTTCTCACACAAACAACAACAAAAATCCCCATTGCTTAACTATTACATCAATTACTTAAAAATCCATACTTGATGATAGCAAAAGCACAATAGCACACTTGGAGGCCTTTTCCTTGCATAAGCAACCCACGAACTAAAGATCTGCATTGTCGAACAAAAGAGAGCGTAAGCGTAAAGCTTAGTGAGGGTAAGCTCATAAAACAAACCTCGACACTGCAGGGTCCAAGCACAAGCAACACAACCAAGGAAGAATGCATGTTTTCTTACCTTCGAACCACAAGAGTCAAATATAAGATGCGTGAACATAAACTCAATATCATGTCATGCTCAACAAGTCCATAAACACAACCATATGGAAACACATATATCAATTTGTATTGGCACCTACACATAATAGGATTCGAATATGAGATTTCAATCATGTATAGTGTAAATGAAATGTATGTATGCTCTTGTATAAATCATTCTAATGGTTGCTTATGTTTAAGGTTAATATACATAATGAATTTAGGATTTGCATCTAGTTAAGTTGTTAATTAAAAGTTTTTTTAGCCCACCTATAAGCATGTTTGGTTGTATACTTTGATATGTATGATTGAATGTTGAATTAAGCTTCCGCATATATTTGTAATGTATGACCAATGTATGTTATAATAACAAGACTTGTAAGTATATGTTTAAATGAATCCGATTAAAACGACAACGAAATGTAACGTTTCTCGCTGGTATCCCGGGTGAGGGGTGTTACATACTGACCTGAATATACGGATAACAACCGTTAGAACTCACATCCAATGACACAACCATTACCTTACGGTAGGATTACACTCATCACCGTTTCACGCGGAGGGGATTCCACTCATCCTCACGTCCCGTCGATGAGATTCCACTCATCACCAACTAACATATAAAAGAAGATTTTCGGGCGTACCCGTACTCCATCTTGATGACTACCATCACCAAGACCACGCGCGCATTTGGACTCTCGTGTGCACAATAAACATCCTAATGATCGATCATTTGTACCCAAGCATACTAGTTCCAATACTAACTCATTTCACAACCTTTCAGAACACAAGTTCTTACCATTTCCCGTGCCTATCATGTAGCCACCATGATTTACAATCATGTACTCACATTACATCAACCACATGCATATCACAATGCATAAACAAATCATCATGCCTCAATAACACACATAGCCACAATGTGCATAGCAACATTAATCACAATTAACATGAGAGGCATAAACACAACATCAAAAGTTCAACCAAAGGTCTCTAACTAAAGCTTTAGATTAGACTACCAATCTAATCCCAACTCTAAGTGGGTTTACCAAGCCCAACCTAGGTCCACATGCTTGAACCAACGTTTGAAAAACCAATTTAAAATCGAAGAACCACTCACCGACTACTCCAATCTCAACAAACTCTAGTCGGTCAAACTCCCACGCTTCCCGGATTGGTTCCCGATGATTCCCCAACACGAAGCCTTGGTTCTAGTCATTCAAACACAACAAAAGCAACCACAAACAACATCAAACACTGGAACAAACCCGGATTACCATTCAACCAATTAAACTAGCCAAGAACACTCCAAAAACATTTATTTCCGAGCAGCCGCATTAACTCACTGAAATTTCCTATTTCCTCCATCCAAATGGTCATCAAACACATCCAAAATAACCCTATATAGCCTACAATCATCAGCAAGCAATTCTCACACAAGAACAGCCCCAAAAACCAACCTTTGAACTCTCTAAAACCCAAATCCGTGAATCATTATAAAACCAAGTAAAAATCACATATGTTGGACCATTTGGGCTACCAATAACATAAATAATGATAAGGAATCAAAAGCTTTAAAAATGGACATTAAAGTTTGGATTTTTAACTTTGAACTTGAAAAACTCAAAACTCAAAATAATGAGTTTTAATGAAATCTAAAGGTACAAACATGGAGAGGAATGTAAGGACAAGTCAAAAATGTGTTTACCTTTCAAAAATCACCAAGAATGAAGGTGTATGGTGATGAATAGTAACCTTGATGAGGAGGAAGAACTTGTGGAAATTGGAAAGAGAAGGGGGAAGAAGATGATAAAATGGGTGTTTTAAAATAAAAGGGGTTTTTATTTTACAAGACCAAGTATTTACAAATTTGTCATTAATGAAAATGACCATCTTCCAATTTCTAAAATTCCGTGGAAATTTTGGGTTTTAAATCAAAACCGGGTCCAATATATTAAATGAATTTTAAATAAAAAGGGAAAACCCGAAACATTATTTTAATTATTTAATTCACCCGACCCCCAAACCCGGATGTTACAAAGGCATTGTACACAAGTCTATATTTGAGAATAATACAAATCTTCATCTTTCTCTCATCTCTTTGTTCTTCTATTCTTGTTCTTTGTTCTTATTATTGTTCTTTGTTATTTTATTCACAACATTATATTATATTATATATTTTTTTGATATAGTATACTATTTATTTTATAGTTCATATTTGAGATTTGTGGTTTTATTTTTCAATAATATTATTTTTAAGGTTTGAATTCAAATTTTCTTTTTAAAAAAATAATATATTTTACCATTACACCCGATTTTTGTTGGTTTATATTATATTATATTAACGAAGAAGCAAGTTTATTAATATTTTTGGATGTAACGATTGTGATATGATAAGATTTTAAAAGATAAATGAAAATAGACAGATTAACTAAAATAAGTTGAACACGTTGCATTTGAATTGTAAAAAATAACAACAATAATGAAGTATATTTTTTAATTAGTGGAATCTTGTGATGCTGGAAATGCTTAATAATACAACGAACCAAAGTTGTAAAACTGAAATAAATTTAGTTTTTGTTTTCTGTTACATTTAACTCTCGATCTTTCGTAAAAAGTCAAATCATTATTCATTAAAAAAACATTAATTAAATTGTACATATTTTATAGTGTTGGCGTGGCACTATATTTAGACTGCCATCAGAGATTTTGCTCGGTATTTTTCTTAAAAAATAACGATTTAATCCTTTTAAAAAAGGTTGAAATAAAATTTAACAAAAAAAATTAAATAGTCAATATTATTAAAATATATAAACAATAATGATTAAGTTTATCATTAAATGATTTTTTTTTGTCACTGATGTTCCGAAAATTATATAACGATAATTAAATTATCAAATTATTATAAAATGATTCTTAAGTTTATTGAATTTATCACTATTTTATAATGTGTATCAATCATTTTATAACAGTTCGATAAATTTTGTGAGCATTTTATAATTTCTGAAAAATTTAATGATAAGAAAAATTATTTTTACTTAATTTGTGTACTATTTTTCTACTTTACCAAAAAAATCAAACTATAAATATGGATATTTAAAAACTCATATTTGGATTCAAGTAACTTATATTATATTTATGTTAGTCTTCGTTTACCAATGGAAGAGGAACGTAAGAGACAAGTTAGTCCTAGATGGGACCTGTATGAAATAAGAGAATAGTTAATGTAAGGCTTATATTATTGAAGTGTATTGATTTTTTCATTTAGGTATTTAAAATATTTTTTTGTTAAAATAAATATTTGAACTATATTATTTGTTCAAATAGGTACATAAAATATTTTTAGTCAAAATAAGTACTTATAGTTTTTTTTCATTTAAGTTCTTAAAATTGACATGTGACATTAATTAAAAAATTATATTAAATACTTACTTTAACGAAAAAACTACTTTAAATATATATTTTCACCAAAAAATATACTTTAGATATTGATTAAAAAATATTTTAGACACCTAAATGAAATGGTTAATATACTTTCAATCAGGGGCGGAACCTCTATGGCACTAGAGGGGCCATGACCCCCTCCCAATTTTAAAAAAAATCAAATTTTACCCCTAAACTTTTTAAAAGATTTAATTTGCCCCCTCAAAATTTTTAAAAATTATAATTAAATCTCTTAAAATTATTAAAAAATAGTTAAACCCTCAAAAACTTGAAAATTTTCATTTAAACCTCTAAATTATAAAAAATCATTTCTCCAAACTCTTACTCTAAGTTTCACCCCTTCTTTAAATATTTGTTTATAATAAATAAACCTAGCAAACTTGACTCGAGACCTGAGAACCGAACTGATTTATTCGAATCGTGATCTAAAATTGACCCGAACATGATGACTCGAAATTTGATTCGAAATTGAAACCGAACTGAAATTGAACCGATTTTAGTTGAATCGAAATAGACCCTAATCGAATGGACCCGAACCGAATAGATCCGAACTGAAATCAAATCTGAACTGAATGATATATATCAAACCCGAAATAACCGAAATCGAAATGTCCCGAACTGATTGACTCGTTTGCCACCTCTACTAATAAATCATATACTCGATTTTTTGTTTAAAAAAAAAACATAATGAACCGTGAATCCAGAAAAACATTGTCGACTGGATCGGTATAAATAGAACAAAATTTTTTTTTTTTGAAAGTTGGAATTTTATTACTCCCGAACTCGAGGGACACGGATTCACGCCTCGTTAAAAAACCTCCCTAAACCTAAAGGAGGAAAAAGAGTGCAATGAATCCATGTTTACATCAGTACATAACTCATTTTAAACGCACAAGCATTCAACATAACCTGCACAACTGCTCCTAAAATACACATATCAACCACAATTTAATTGCCCCCAATCATGTAGTAAGAATTCGCAACCCAGATTGGACCCAAACCTGAATGGCCAGTGCTCGTTTCCATCACTTTCAGACCAGGCCAAGGTGAATAACATTGTAACATATATCCATCACTTTCCATTGGGAGTCAAGTCAATTCATATCACAGAGATCACTAACCCAAAGAAGCGGATTTACTCTCGAGATACCTGTTTTTGCTAGTTTGTCTGCTGTCGAATTGGCAACTCTGGGAATAGCTTGGATTTCCCACCGAAAGCTTAGTGACATCCTTACACAGTTTTTGATTGTTTGCCTAAAAATTGGTGGGGCTAGGGACGGGCAACAGAACCATTCCACAAGGTTGGCATAGTCCGTTTCAACTATTAGTGAACAACCCCGAGCCCAACCTGTCATACCAAACAGATGCATCCCTTCGACTACTGCTAGGATTTCGACCGTCGTTGCATCAATCACACCCACGTTTCTGGAAAACATTAGCAACATTTTCCCATATTGATCTCTAAGCACACCTCCTATGCCTGCTCTACCAAAGCCACATTCAACAGCTCCATCGACATTGAACTTTAGGAATCCAGGCTCCGGACGAACCCATCCGACACAAAGCTTGCCCGGTTGTTTAGTGTTCTGTGCTTTTAAGATCGAAGGATTAGATAAGATATCATCAACCAACATAGAAATCTTTGGCCATTTTGCTTTGCACCACCACCCTAGTCTTAAGAGGCACAGCTCAAATATTTGTTTTGATTCAATCCTCCTATCTTTGAAAACCGTTTCATTTCTTGATATCCATATTGACCACAGAATACTCATGAAGGCGAGCTGCCATATTTCGTAGGACAATATGGGAACATCCATATTCATCCAACATAGATAGAATGATGCCACATTCTTTGGGCAAACAAAGTGAACATTCCAAATCTTAAACCACTGCTGCCAAACGGTCCAAATTACCTTACACTGACAAAATATGTGATCAGCTGTCTCCTCCCCTTCACCACATATTGGACATAGTATTCCGTTGTTGAAACTAACCCCTCTCTTTGCGAGTTCGCCTTTTGTAGGTAATCTTCCTTGAATCGCCCTCCATAGAAAAGCTTCAACCTTAGGCGGGGCAAGGTTTGGCCACGCAAACTCCCACACAGAACCGATTGGACAATTAGACATGTTTCCAGCATAGTGCGTGATTTTAGCGAAAGATTTCGACGAATAACACCCACTGGGATCCCCCATCCATCTAATACTATCTGCAGCGAGATTGGTAACTGGGACAAAATTTAAAACCTCCTTGAGTTGCTGCCATAAAGTTGATTCCCATTCAAATAACCTCCTGCGAAAAACAATCTCCCATTTCCATTTGTTATCAATGATCCGACCAAAATCCGCAATGACGCCTGTTTTATTGACCGAGAGCAAGAATAGTCTTGGGTAGGCTTCTGCAAGAGATATACAGCCAACCCAAAAATCCGACCAAAAGAGAACGTTCTTCCCATTCCCAATAACATGCTTGAGATTCAAACAAAAAGGATCATTCGGTGAATTAAGAGGGGCTGTAATGCCTTTCCAAACCCAACTCCTGTTCGTTGTCTTGGTATTGTGAGGGACCAAAACTTCGGGAATTTCATTGTATTTAGCTGCCACCACCTTTCTCCATAGGCATTCATTTTCAGTCCCAAATCTCCACAACCATTTATTTAGAAGAGCTCGACTCCTAATGTGAAAATCTAGTAAACCGAGGCCACCACAATCTTTAGGAGTACACATAGCTTCCCATGAAACCCAATGAATTCCTTTCTTATCCACAGTATTCCAGATAAATCTTGATATTAAGCTTGCTAGTCTGTTTTTGACCACTACAGGCATAGGCATTAGGGACATATAGTAAACTGGAAGACTTGCTAAAACTGACCTTACCGGAGTGATTCTGCCCCCCAGAGAGAGTAGCTTTCCTTTCCAACCCGAAAGCTTCTTTTGGAATTTATCGAAAACATGTTGCCACAGTTTAATCGAGTTTTTTGTCGCTCCCAGAGGTAGCCCCAGATACTGACTCGGAAATTTGTCGGCTTGGCAATGAAGAAGTTTAGCCCAACTATCCACACCTGAATTCTCAACATTTACACCATATAGTTTAGACTTATGCAAATTTAGCTTGAGTCCCGCGGCCACCTCAAATCCCTTTAAAATTCTTATAATGTTCCTGATTTGTCTCTCCTCGGCTCCACAGAAGAGAATCAAATCATCAGCGAACTGAAGATGCGACATCTCAAGTCCATTATTGCCAATGCGAACCCCATTAAACAGGCCTTGACTTTTTGCTTTGTTAAACAGTGCACTGAGAGATTCGGCAATAATGTTGAACAAGATAGGCGACAACGGACATCCCTGTCTTAAGCCCCTTCCAATTGAAAATGGATGAGTAGTTGTCCCATTAACCAATACTGAAATTGAGGCCGTAGATAGACAAATTCTGATCCAGTTGCACCACTTATCGCAGAAGCCCATACCTTTCATAACAATCTGTAGGAAGTCCCAATTCACAGTATCATATGCCTTCCGAAAGTCAGCTTTAAAAACAACGCCCTTCAACCCCTTTCTTTTCAACATATCAATAGTTTCATTCGCAATCAACGAGCAGTCTAGTATCTGTTTACCGGGGCAGAAGGCAAACTGATTCTCTCCAATTATTTCATCCAGACATTCTCTCAAACGTAACGACAAACATTTAGCAAGTAGCTTGTACATGCTTCCGACCAAACTGATAGGTCTAAAGTCATCAATCTTCATGGCCGGATGCTTTTTCGGAATGAGAACAATAAAGGAATTGTTGAACCGAAAATCTGAAATCTCACCTTTTTGGAAAGCTTCGAAGAAGGCCATTACATCCGTCTTAAGGGAATTCCAAAACTTTTTTAAAAAGCCCAAATTAAAGCCATCCGGGCCCTGCGCTTTAGAATCTTCACACTTGGCCAGCGCCATCTGAACTTCAGCCACCGAGAAGTCTTTAACTAGGCTATCTGCGGATGATCGACACAGTTTTTTGAGATGGCAATCAAACTTCTTCAGTGGAATTGTATTAGACTCATTATATGTCTTCTTAAAATGTTCCCTCACTGCTCTTTTAATGTCATTCGGTTCTGATAGATAGGCTTCACCATCCTTGATTATTGAAATGCAATTTGAATTCCTCCTACTCGTGGCCATAATGTGGAAAAATTTTGTGTTCCGATCGCCCTCTTTTGCCCACTGAATTCTTGACTTTTGCATCCAGTCACGTTCCTCCTTCCGAACACTAGCCCATAATTTAATCCTGCATTCTTTAAGCTCTTGTCGAAGTGCCGCACTCTCGTCCCCATTAACAATTTTCTTTTCAATTTCGTCACATTTTATTTCTAAACATTTGATTCCCCCTCCATCATTTCTCCTTACGCCCTGTTCCCATTCTTTTGAAACAATCTTACACTCCTTTAATACTTGACAAATCCCACTGCCAGAGCTTTTGTTGCAGGTTTCCTTAATCAGCTCCAGATAACAACGATCATCCGCAAGGTGATTAAACCACTTAAATGGCTTGGGTCCCCAACACTTTGATTGAATTGACAGGCTTACCGGGTTGTGATCGGACAAACTTTTAGGACATAGACTTTGAGTGATGGTAGGCCATAAACTCAGGAAGTCCGCAGATATAACAAACCTGTCCAGTCTGCTGAACGTCGGCATTTCTCTGTAGTTCGACCATGTGAAGGATCCATTCGCCAAAGGTAGATCCATTAGGCACATATCATCCATGAATTCTGCGAAGTTAGCTATAGCTTTAATGTTTACTTTTCCCCCTTTCTTCTCCTCTTTCGCCAACACTGTATTGAAGTCTCCCCCAATCAAGATTGGAACACGCTTACTCGACAGTAAACTTTTCAGTTCGATGAACATTCTCGCCCTTTCGCCATCATCATTTGGCGCATACACATTAACCAGAACACACTTAAACTTCTCCTCAACAAATTCCCCTTCCAAAGCTAAGAATTCTCGGCTACTGGAGTTGTTCTGTACTCGAAAAACGTTTTCATCCCATATGGTGAGGATTCCTCCTGCTGAGCCGCTTGAAGGAATCGCGCAGTACTTAATCGAACTTTTTGAACCACAAATCTGTCCCATTTTTTTCTCATCCACTACCGCAATTTTAGTTTCTTGAATAAAAAGAATTTAGACTCTGGAATTTCTCAACAATTTCTTTAAAACAGCCCTCTTCTCAAAGCTACCCATACCACGAATATTCCATGTAATGACTAAGTTCTTCTGCATACTAATTGTCATCAGTGCACAGTAACGAACTCCTATCTCTACATAAACAATCAGTCTTGTTGATCAGTTTCAACAAACCAATTGAGGATTACCTCCTTAGTCGCATCGAAAATGAGACCCAGGTTGTCACACACTTCCATTGTTGCTTTAGCTTCCGAAATTTCTTCAGCATTCGGCTTCCTTTTAACAGCCATTTCAACTGCCTTCAACGGAATTCCATCACTGACCGCTCGATGCTTCTTGAAACCGCTAGGATTGCTTGAGCAGTACCGGCTTTTTCCCCTTCCCATCAGGGAATTATCAACAGGGGGCCTGAATAGAGCCTCAGCACAGTCACCCTTTTTCAAAATCTTGGGCCTTATTGAATACAAACCAGTTACTGGATCAAGGGTCGGATTAAGTGAAATACTGTGACCCGAGGACACATCCGAATCTGACCCATGGAGAATGGGGACTTCGAATAAACTAGGCCCATTGCTACTTGGAAGCCCAATTTCATTTTGGTTCTCATTATTTTTATCCATCTCATTATTAGCACTTTGAACATAAAAAACTCCACCTGTTTGCTCTGAGATTAATGCGCCGCCTATCTGACTGCCTTTCCTTAATTCCTCGACATTTCCCAAGTAAGTGGGAATAACCCGCTCCTCAGATATGGGGACTGGATCGTCACTTCCTGAAACCTTCCGGTGCCGACATCCGATGAGCTGCCCGGGACATCCTGATCGATCCAGCACCTTGGATCTTCAAACTCAGACGTGTGGATGCGGAGACTGAACCGTTCTCCTTGTAACAGCATGTTGACAGTACTTGGGATTTCAGATAAACACCCCACTCCAATCAAAACTCTAGCAAAATCTAGTCTTTTTCTTTCCACTGATTCCGGGTCGATCTTGACAATTTTTCCCCAGGGGCTTACAATGCTTCTAATAACTGATTCCTGCCATGCAATCAGCGGAATACCTATAATCGAAACCCATACGAGCAGCTTTTTCTTGATCATGAAATTGTTGATCGTATCAATGTCATCAAACCACTTTTCTAGCAATGTTTCCTTCATGTCCCAGAAATAGCCGTTTGTTCCTCCTCTTCAAAACTAATAATTGAGAAATAACCAGACCACACACTGATTTTGATTCTGAAACCTTCAGAGTGTAGAATTTGTTGCACAAAGGTCGCATCATACATCCCTTTTATCTGCACTGCCAGGCTCCCTTTAAGCCAAAGAAGATCTTTCTCCGGAACGGAAATTACAACCGTGCTTTTAAAACAGTTATCCGTAGGCTGAGAGGTTTCCATAGACTTCGATAGACGCACCGTTTTATTCACCCCAATAGGGTTTGCTGGGATATCTGCATCGTTCTTTAGCAGAGCTTCTTTGTAGGACATACCGGCCGACTGGAAGTAGTCACTTTTCTGCTGGTTCCTGGCTCATGCTGCTGGACGGGGGATCTCTTTTCTAGGTCTAGAATCGAGATGGCTTTTTTCTAAGAAGACTTTAATCTTAAAACCATCCATTAGCCTATTGTTGCCCTCTCTAACTGCTTTTTTTGCTTCAGATAAGTATTTAAATCTAATAAAGCCGAAAGTACTCTTCATCCCATCACGTTTAGGGCTCCTGTAAGCTATATAAACATCCAGAACACGTCCATATGCTGCAAAAGCCTCTCTTAGGGTATCTTTCTGTATTCTTTTGCTTATGAAGTTGATGAAGATAGCAACACCTTCCCTTGTTTGACTGCGCCGAAAAACGACACTTTCGAACCTTCTGTTTCTGACTCCAACTGGCCTGAAACGCTCTGACCTTCTGCTCCTTGACCTAATTTCCTTCCATTCATCGCTAGCTCCAAAACGCCCCGCTACTCCCTTCGCCACCGCTGCTGAATCCATGCCCGCCGCTAACCTAAGTACAAATTAGAACAAAAAAATTTAGGTAACATAGATGGATATAGTTTTCAATAAAATATATATATAATAACAATTAAAAATAATATAATTACACGTTTTAAAAATAACTGAACCAGGTCAGAATGATATCCAAACTTGAATGAGCTGCAAAAAAAAAATAGTGATTATTTTTTATGTTCAACAAAATGAACCAAATCTGAACATAATTGAGTTTTTTCCTTAACCTTCCACGTATAAACAACTTTCGTTTTTGTTCTAAATATGATTATATGTTGCAAATAGCAAACAATTTTTTGAGGAAGTACATTTTTTCGAGTTTGAATCTTGGAGATGATATTGTTAAAATTTTTTTTTTAAATTTTAAATATATATCATAAAATAAGCATGTACTACTCCAAAAATAAAGACATTTTCTAATAAAAAATACCTTTAACTATAAAAATAAATTTATTTTTAGTGGAAAAGAAATGAATGATAAAAGAAATACCCTAACTGTAAAAATTTATTTATGGATATAGATGAGTCATGTTCTAGATTAGGGATGATAATTAAGCCCAAACCCGACAAATTTCAACTCGACCTGATTTGATAGGGATGAATTTTAATTTTTAAAATTTGAGTTCAGGGCGAGTTTTATTTAAAAATTGAGTTTGAGTTGGAGTTGAGTTTAGGGTATCTTGCCCCAAAATATTTACATAAAAACCATTTAGTTGTTTACAAAACTGCATATATATATATAATTTAGGTTAAAATCCTCGCTAACCTAATTCATTTCCTTATATGTTGTAGCTTCTCTTCTCTCCTCTCCTCTCCTCTCCCCTCTTTCATTTCTTTTGTTTCATTTCCTAACTCCATGTTCTTTGGATTTGAAAACAATCATTACCAACAGTTTACCATGTCGACTACACATCGCTGTCATTTTTTATGTTTATTATATTTCATTCGTTTTCGTGTTTGTTTTTTGAATTATTGTGAACTTTATTATTTTTTATTATTATTAAATACAAAAAATTTAGAAAAATAAAACTCAAACATCCCCAAACTCATTTTATCTTCGTCTTTAATAAAAAAAACACCCACACAATAAATACCCATAAAAAAGGAAACAGAAACAAAATCAAGATTTGAGTATATTACAAATTGAAAAGACTCCAATTACACCAATTGGGACTTTGTGGATGGCATTAAAAGACTCGGACCGACTTCTCAAAACCCTAAACGGCTTCGTCGTAGAAGTAGAATGCCTAAATCCAGGAGGAGCATTCCACACATCTTGCATCATCTTCAAAAACCTGTTTTCTTCGTCTAAACTCTAAGGAATTTGACTTTTGCATCAGGGGCGGAGCCATAACATAAAGTTTTTAATTGTATTTATTTTAAAATATAGGAAAATTCTACAACAGGCGACGAACATTGATGAACACTACTAACGATGAACACCGATGAACATTATTAAATTAATTAATAAAGATTTAAAATTTCAAGGACTCATCATACAATTAATAATTATTTTTAAAAATTCAATTAAATTATTTTTTATATATATTAAAATTTTATTTTTTTAATAAGGGTAAACTATATATTTAGTACCTCACTTATTTTTGTATTTTTATTGAACCCTCATTATTTAAATATTATTTTAATTTGACCCTATTCTTTATAAAAAATAATTTAACCCTTAACTCTCAACTTAAAATCCTAAACTATTAAACCTTAAACTCTTAAACATATACCCTAAACCATATACCATTAAAAATGATTTCACCATCATCGATTCAATTCAATTTAATGAATTGTTGAATTATCCTAAAAAAATCAATTAAATTATTTTTTATATATGTCAAAATTAATTAAACTCAAATCTCCAAAAATTAACACTATCATCTTATTTGAAATAAAGGGTAAACTATTTTCTACTCCGACTCTTCCTTTTTCTTCAAGTACTCGTGTGTGATGTATACTCAGAGACTCGCATCGGACTAACATAGATGCCTGTATTTATCGGTTTCAATGTTCTCACCAACTTCAACAATTTCAATACTAGCATTTGATAGTTTTGGTTTACAAGTACTGTTCACGGAGGACTAATTTCATCTCTTTTTCAGTCAACGTTTGTTGGAACTGACGGGACTTCGATTGGGAATGTTGGGATTACTTTGCTTAATATTCTTGTTCACCCTCACAATTAGTTTACCCTTTATTTCAAATAAGATGATAGTGTTAATTCTATGAGATTTGAGTTTAATTAATTTTGATATATATAAAAAATAATGTAATTAAATTTTTTAGTAGAATTCAACAATTCATTGAATCGAATTGAATCAATGATGGTGAAATTATTTTTAATGGTATATGGTTTAGAGTATAAGTTTAAGAGTTTAAGGTTTAATAGTTTAGGGTTTTAGGTTGAGAGTTAAGGGTTAAATTATTTTTTTTTATAAAAAATATGGTCAAATTAAAATAATATTTAAATAATGAGGGTTCAATAGAAATACAAAAATAAGTGAGATACTAAATATATAGTTTACCCTTATTAAAAAAATAAAATTTTAATATATATAAAAAATAATTTAATTGAATTTTTAAAAATAATTATTAATTGTATGATGAGTCCTTGAAATTTTAAATCTTTATTAACTAATTTAATGGTGTTCATCGGTGTTCATCGTTAGTGGTGTTCATCAATGTTCGTCGCACGTGATAGACTCATCCTAAAATATATATGTAATGATATTAAATATGTAGAAGTGATCAATGTGAACTCCAATTACAACAAAAAAAACCTTCAAAGACTTAAAACTTTAAGTTTGTGATCTTTTTTTGAAACCACTAGATAAAAAGTAAAAACCTCATAAAAAACGAATACAAAAAGATCATCATTCATTTTGAACAACATTGACTAAACTTAAAAATTAAAGTTTATGGTTTTGTTTTCTTAATTCAACTTAAACAATAGTTAATTTGACTAAACTAATATTAAAATTTAAATATAAAATCAAACAACTCAAATTAAAATTCAACTAATATTATTTAATTACTTACTTTACTCGAGCCTCGAAAAGCTGCTTAATTTTGTTGGAATAATGAAACTAGAGCCAGAAGAATGTAGCAAAATTTCTATCCTATTTTGTTTTTAAAACATCTGATTACCATAAATAGGTAGAGAGAGTAGAGACATACTAGGTTTTTATTTCCTAATTTTAGGGTAAACGAAATTTAATTACAGGGGCTCGCATATATTACAGTACTAATCCTAAAGTAAAGCAAAGTTTGCAGTGGGGCCGGGCCCCTTTGGGCCCCAACAACCCTCTGCCACCGTCAACGATGGAGAAAGATTCGCAGAAAGTTTGAAGAGAGAAAAGGATAGTGGATGACGGGAAGGAGAAGAACGACGGCGACGGCTCGGTAGTGTTGATAGTAAGGTTTTATTAAAGAAGAAGACAAGATGGGTTTGGGGATATTTAGATTTTATTTTTGTATTTAATAATAAATAAAATATACTTTATTTTTATTTTAAATTATTTTTTATATTTATTAATAATAAAATATGTCAAAGTCATACTAAAATATTAATAGAATAATATTGAGTGATCAAAACAGATCAATGTACAAAATTCAGTGAGTAAATTGATCGTTTTGAAAATTCAGTAATCAAAATAGTGACAGAGAGCAAAGTTCAATGATAATTTTTATAATTTGCCTTTGTTTTGTTTATTTTTGTTCCAGAACTATTTGTTTAAAAGAATCTCTCTTTCGTTTCATTATTTATCAGATCTAATCTTTGATACATATATATAATATTCCCAGATCTGATAAATTTGTCCCCTTTTGCATTTTGCGTTTTAAAGTTGTTTAATCTGTTTTAGTGTTATTATTTTTGAGTTGATATGTTTGTTGTCTGGTCGGGTCGGATCAGGTTAAGAACGTGTTTATATTCTAAATCTTGGGTTAAGTTCGGGCGAATGAAATAAAATATATTTCGAAACGAGTTAGAGTGAATTAAATTTATAATATTTTAAGTTAAGGTTAGGTCAATCAAGAACTCATCTCGCCCATTTTCATCTCTATTCTAAATAGGCCCAGACTTATATTCACTAATCGACACGTATTAAAACACACGCACAAAAACATTCCAAGAAATGACTGAGAAACTTGTCGGCAATGATATCATATCATAAGTGCAAATAACACAACAAACGCCACTATGTTCGATTGCAAGCAAGTGTTCCCAATACGTGTTCAATTATTGCAAGCAATGGGCCAATTGGCTGCCCTCATGCCCCAGTTTTTCAAAGGGCTTACATTCCAATCGACATGTTGGCAGGGATAGACTTAAAGGGACGGGGCAGTCGTTCTTTTAAAAGTTTGAAGTTTTTATATAATTTTAAATTTTTTAACAATATTTTATGTACATCTTATTGAAAATTTATTTTCACCCTTTCTAAAAATTTATAAGTTCACCCTTTTAACACAAAGTTTTGAGTCCGCTCCTACTTGTTGGAAGACCAATTGAGCCTCGTGTTGCATCAAACACCATGATATTCGTTCCCGGTTCTGACAGCTAGGGTCACATGTTTAGGGTTCCAACCTCGGTTTTGTCCTAATCTTTTGAATCCCACACCACACATTTGCTACTTCAAACTTAACTCACCCCCCCCCCCCCCAAACCTTTTCCATACATGTTCTATGTGGGTGCACTGCTATCGCATAGGCACACTTTCTATCTGTGTGTTTTATTTTATGTTTCGACGAACTATCATAAATATGGATGAAATAAATTATTGTAGAACATCACTTAAAATAGTTTGACCAAAATTGAAATACACATTCTTTTTTGTGTGTGAATAAGGTATGATTTCATTACTCAAGGTAGTCATAAACGGGCTATTAACACGTGCCTCATTAAAAAAATTCTAATCCTAGTCGAAAGAAAAAAAGTACATCTATTAACACCCTTTACAGAAACAACGGAATAAGTCTAGCCACTAATGACAACATGCCAGCATTAACGATAAACTAGCCACTACGTTCGGGGGCTGAGTGAGGAAATGAACTTCCAAACCTGCTGGCGATGCAAGCTTAGCTACCAAATCTGCCATTCAATTCTTCAAACGGGGCACATGTTGAAACTAAACAGTCCAACTTCGATTAAATTTTACATAAAATGAACATGATTATTGATCATAGAGGTTGAATCTATATTTTGATCAATCAACCTCCAATTTCAAAACTTGCAACCATCACAACGTACAACATGAGCTAATATGTCGAGAGTTATACATAAAATAATTAAATATAAGAGTCAGATTTAGACATGAACGTAAGATGTGAGTATGTGTTATATAGTATTTTTTAAATTTTCGGTAAACTATCTTTAATGTGAGTAAATTATTAGTTTGATTATATTTTGACCATTCAACTAATTTTTTTGTGAATTAGGTCACTAATCTTTTAATTTGGTTTCAGTCAAGCCACAAACCATTGATTGTTTTTTTTTTTTTTTGAAAAATGGAATATAACTTTATTAATGAAGACACTATTTCAGGCAAGGGCGGATCTAGAATTTTAATCTTGGTAGTTCACCAACAAGTGTAGTAATCTAAAATCATTTTATATCGATGTAATAATGTATTAATAAGGAATGGTTCATGCGTAAACAAATATGCTTTATAGTCAAAGACATATTAACATTGAAAAATAAATTTATATTGTGTAAATATGTTTGAGAAATAAGAATTATCTTGCATCAGTGTAATTGTGTTTTAGAGAGTATAAAATTTTGCTCTAGTAAAATTAAGTATTGATAGTTACAACCGTTGTGCAAGCAAGCATAAATTTTAAATTTTATATTTTAAATTAAGCATAAATTCTATATTGTGTAAATATGTTTGAGAAATAAGAATTATTTCTTTTTATATTTTAGTCATTGAACGTTTTTTGACAAAATCGTCACTAACATTACGTTTTTATAAGTTTTGGTCATCCGTCGTTAAAAAACTATAAAAAAAATAATATTTTTTGACAAAATATAGAAAAGAAATAATAGCTTGGTGATCAAAACAAGAAAAGAATGTAACATTAGTGACTAAAATAGAAAAAAATTAGTAAGATTTTACCAAAAATAATAGTTCGATGACCAAAACATAAAAATAAAAATAGGTTGATGACCACAAATGTATTTTATTCAAAAAAAAATGGTAGGTCACTGGACCTACCTTGCACTACGATAGTTCCGCCCATGATTTCAGGCCTCGTTAAAATATCTCCCTAAACCTAGGTTGGAGGAAAAAGAGTGCTCAAAATAGTGTTTTAACACAAAGTTTGACCTTGAGCATTTGAGATACAAAAAACACTCTTAAGCTATTAAACCCGACAGGCTACCCTTAATTTCCATTACATCCGTTAACCCCACAGAACTAACAGAGCAAAACTGCTCCTATATAACCTGCCCAGAAATGAACTATCATCAACACCATCGCAAGCAACATTTACTTCGGCATTGCTTTAAAACAGAGGAGAGGCTTGTTCCTTGAAATTCCAGCTTTGGCCAACCTGTCAGCTATGGTATTCCACTCTCTAGGGATGACTTGAATACTAACCATTGATTGTTAATATAATTGTTGTCGTGACAATAAAAATTTTGTATAATAACACATTTTATTCTTATTATTTACACATTATATAAATTTGGACTTAATTTTAATTAGAAATAATTTTATGATTCAATTTGGTCATCATTGTTGGAGGCTTAAATTTATTGAATTATTTCTAATTAAAATTAAGACCATATTGATCAGGGGCGGATCTAGAAATATAAATTTGGTAGTTCACTAACGGATAATTAATATAATAACATATAATTAATATAATAAAATTACTTCTAATTTCTTCTAATCTACTTTTACATTCATTCAATAAAAAAAGAGATAGTATAATTTAACTTAACTTGAAGTAAACATAAATCTAACTAAAGCAAAATTTGAAGTAAACCTAAATTTAACTAAAGCAAAATTTCAAAAATAAAATTAAGAAAAAATTAGGGGGAAAAAAAATAAATATGTACCTAATTAGTGATCACAAAACTTGAAAGAAATTAAGAGAAATTTGGATGAATGAAAGAAAAAAATTTGGAGAGAAAACGATGGAAGCTTTTTTTTTAGAGAATGAGAATTGGGGAAAGTGAAAATTCTAGAGAAGTTAAATAAGTTTTTTATGAAAAAAATTAAATTACAGAATCATCCTTGTTGTGTAAAAGTAATTAACTATTTAGGGGAAGTTATGTGGGAAATTGAGTAATAAAACAACTTTTAAAATAAATAAATAAAATTATTAAAAGAATTTTTTTTACCATAAATGGGAAATAAATAAAGTTAGTAAAAGTTACGTGGGAAATTGTTGTAAAGCAATAATTAATGTAAAAGTAAATTTTTTTTTTGCAAATAAGCATTTAAACGGGTTGACTTATCCCTAAAAAAACCATAGCTTTAATAAGCAATTATAGAAAGGAATAAAGGTAAAAGTAAATTTTTTTTTTATAATTAATGGTAGTGCACTTGCACTACCTTGCACAATTACAAATCTGCCCCTGATATTGATACAATGTGTAAATAATGAGGATTAAATATAGGAAAATACTTTGATGCACAAGCTGTGTAAACTTTAGTTTACACAAGCCCTTTAATTTTAGGGTTTAGGGTTTAGGGTTTCATGTTAGGGTTTAGGGGTTTAGTATGTAGGGTATATAATTTAAGGTTTATGGTTAGAATTTAGAGTTTAGAGTTTAGGCTTAGGATTTAGGGTTTAGGTTGCTAGGGTTTGTGATTTAGATTTTAAATTTTATAAAAGGATTGTGTAAAAAAAATTTACACAGCTTGTGCATCAAAATAAAACCCTTAAATATATTATCATAGAAATTTTCTTAACTGATATATATGTCATCAATTTCATTAATAATTACGGTTGGTGGTGTGATTGAAACAAAATTAAGTTTAATAATCTGATTGAAAAAATTGTTTATGTCAATGATCAAAATAGAATTAAGCAGTGGCGATTATGGGTAGGAGGTACTATAGCCCCACCCTCAAAACCCAAATTTATTTTCCCTTCTAATTTATAAAGAAAAATTAAAAAATTATGGATTGATTATAAATTATCTCCTCACTTTTCTAAAAATTATAATTTATCCTTCTCAAGTTGGTATCCTTGATTATGTCCTTGAAATCAAGCCAATAGAATAAAACTGATAAACTTGATCCAAAATTCGAACCGATTTATCCGATCCGAAAACTGAAGTAAATCGAATCGAAATTTAATTAAATTGAAAAGCAGTTCAAATCGAAAGCAACCGAATTTAATTTGCTCAAATATGTATATTTTATTCTCATTTTGTATTATATTATCAATTAACAACCACCTTTAGTAATAATTTAATGGTTTAATGTCAAATTTTCTAAGAACACATTCATTTATTAACTTGCCCGAAAATTCAATCGATAAGATATTGGCCCGACCCGAAAATTCAACAAATCCAATATTGTCCCAACCAAAAAATCAATCGAACCTGAAAATCAGCATATCTGATATTGACTCGACCTAGTACCTAACTCGACCCGACCCAAATTAAATATAAACCGAAAGTAATATGAATTAAAAATTAATCCGATCCGAACGAACTAATTACCACTTCTACGATAGAATGATAACATTTTAGAACAAACAATTATGCACAAAACATGGAGCTTGGGGGTGTCCTGTCCCACTTTTCTTTCCTCAAGTTTCGTGAAATAAAAAGGAAAAAAAAAACTTAATGCTGTTTATCTACGTTTTGTGGCTCTGAATAGATTCGACAGTCCATTGAACCTGTTCTAAATTCCATCCATGGTGGCACCACTTAGATCTGCATATATCTATGCATGTAACATGCTACAACCCACCTCTCCCTCCATTGCTTTTTGCAAAAGAAACACCATCAAATGTCTCTCACCCCTACATTGTCAAACGATTGGATCGAATTCAAATTCGAATAAAAATATTTGTGTTTTATAAAAACAATAAGTGCATTACGATTGAATTTAATTACTTACTATTTTATTCGAAAACTGAATCTGATACATCGAACTGAACAAATAATTTGATCCACGAGAACAAGTGCTTCTAATATGTTTGTTTATTACATGATCTCAGTTGGCATTCCATCCAACACCCACTGTTTTTTGATTTATTAAAAAATAATGTTTGATCTTTTTATTTGCAACTGCTCCACTTTGATTAATTTAGTTGCAATGCTTATGTAGATCTTATAACTACAATGTCGGATAAGTGAATTGAATGTAGCATCGGCAATACCTGTCGCCCTAAAACATTATTATTTAAAACAGAAAGAACACAATAGGTGACAGTTAATCGAGATAATAATACTAAGATTCGAACTCCGATCCTTAATAAACTGTCAACGAATCTCAATTCCAGTGCCCTGAGAAAATGTTGAACTAAGTTTTATTTTCTACGTAATAATACTAAAATTGGCTTCCATGGTGTATAATTACTAAGATTTGATTGTTTTAGTGAAGAATAAGGTTAGCAATCGAAAGATTAGTTGTCCTAACATGAAATTGTTTGGTAATAGTATTCAACTTCTTATCTGTTGATGACATTTTATTTTAATTCATTAATGGACTTGTAAGATCTTTGGTTTATAACTAATTTGCTGTTATGAGATTTAATATTAAAGTGTTAGCAGCCACCCTTGAATTAATTTACATGAAAAATTATATCATAAGTTCGTCCCGTCACGTGATCTATAGTTTCAACCAATTAAAACTATCATTTTAATATTTCTTTTTCATATCATCTTTTTTTCAAGTGAATTTTTACTTATATTTACTATGAATCAAATTAAAAAGAAAAACAGTTTTTACATGTAAATTTTCATTTAGTAAAAAGATGGCATGAAAAAATTATTAAAATAAATTATTTTTATTGGTTGGGACTATGGATGACGTGGCGGGACGGGCTATAATATAATTTCTCCTACTCATGAAAATAGTTTTTTAATTAATTGTAGCAGTTAATTTTATTGAATAAAGACGAAATATAATATTATAAGAAGAGTTTAAAAAATTAGAGTATACTAATTATATTAATGGATCTCTCTTAAATTTTTAAGAGTGTAAAATAGAATCATACGCAGGGGCGGATCCATAAATATTTTTGAGGGTGGGCACAAGTCACAATGTTTTGGAAGGTAGGCACAAGTAATAAAAATCTCAAAATTTCAGGTGGGCACAAGTCATTAAAATTAAATAAATTTAAGGATTAACTCATAAAAATTAAATAATTTAAAGCTAAATATATGAACTTTAAAAATTCAGGGTGGGCACGAGCCCACCCAACCCTATAAGTAGATACGCCACTGATCATACGAGTAAATAATTAAAAATTCCACCAAACAACTTGAGAAAATTATAGATACAAACAAATATTATTTTTAGTCTTGTGACAGTGAGTGACAATCACAATCAATACTAACATAAAAGTATATTAGAACAATTATGATTTATAAATAAACCATTTTTATCACAAATTAACTGTGACATATTTTGGTGATTACAAAAACTTATTGATATAAGAAAATTAGTTCGATAATCTAAAGTGAAATAGATCTACAATATAATTAAATAAATACAAACTAATAAATAGATATGAGTTTTTATATTTTCAATTGTAAATAGGGAAACAATACATAAAAATGTCAAAATATTATTTTATAGAAGAGAAGCATTGTTTACACTGATAAATCAACAGCGCAGCACACATCTATAGTAACAAAGTTCAACATTTGAACAAAAAGGAAAAAGAACATTCAACATAGATGAACATTGAACACCACTAATACTATTATTCTAAAGCTGTTGCAATGGGAGCTGCAGTTTCCATGGCTTTCATGGCCTCAAATCTTGGTTCCTTGGCCTGGAATTTCAGTCCGGCATACAGTTTCATGTAATCTTCGAACACGAATTTCGGGTAAACTTCTTTCCTCTCTTCCTCCACCAGCTGCGGCGCCGGATATATAACCGCGTCGCCTCCAGGGTTGTAGAACGATGCTATCGACATCCGAGCTCCGTTGGTTTGGGCAATCACACGGTGCTCCACACTCTTGTATTTTTCATTGGTGATCACCTGCGTAGGTTTTCGAGATTAAGTCGGTCAAATTGTAATTTTAGTCCTTTTATTATACTGAAATTTGAGATTTAATCCTTGTACCTCGAGCTGATCCCCGAGGTTGATAACAATAGAGTGACGGAGTGGGGGAACATCGACCCACTCGCCATCTTTAAGAAGCTGAAGGCCACCGAACACGGGGTCTTGGAAGAGCAAAATGATGCCGCCGGCATCGGTATGGGCTCGGAGTCCCTTGATTTTGTCCGGTGTCGGACACGGCGGGTAGTTGCTAACTTTGGTGCCAAAGGTCGGACCCTTTGCCCCATAGAAAGCCTTTTTCAAGTACCCTTTCTCAAGTCCAAGATTCTCACACAACAAGTCCAACAACTCCTCTGCCAGCTTCTCCAATTTCACCGCAAACCCCTTCATCACCTCCCTGCATTTTTATTAATTCGTAACTCGAGGACTTCAAATCTAAGAAACTTTACAATTTAGTCCCTAATTTACGTACGCTACCTGTATTCATCGGTGAGATCTGGGATCTCAGCGATGTTTGATTCGGGGAGGTGGCGCAAGAAGAATGTGCTCTCCCAATCCATATCGGTAACCTCGGCTTCGAGACCTTCGAGCGCCTTGCTCGCCACCAGCTCTTTAAACCTCTGCTCCATGCATTTCTTGTAATGCTCTTTCGTTAATCTCTCAACGGTGTCGAGAAAATCGTGGGGAATCCCATGGTTCAGAACCTGAAACCGGAACAAGGAATGAACAGATGAACAGAAAAACAGAGGAAAACAGAGTATATGGCATTTGGAACCCCATAGGTGGTTTTTAAAGCTTTTTGGTACCTCGAAAAAGCCCCAGTTTTCACAGGCATCCTTGATTTGCTCCATGGCTGCTGCTCTCTCTTCACCATTAAGCTTCTCTAAGTTGATCACGGGGAAAGTCGCCATTGTTATGGAAAAAATCTTAGACTTGATTAATGCAGAGTGGAAGAAAGGTGGAGGGGTATTTATAGAAGATTCTACGGTACAATTTCAAGTAAACGTGTAAAATAATAGTGAAAGTAAATGAAGTGACAAAGGTCGAATTTTGTAAAAGGTCCTTGTATTATGGCTTAATTTTCAATCTTGGGGCTAAGTTTTTTGGATTGCTCCATAAATAATTTAATAATCATAGTTTTTTTTAAACGTGTTATCAGGGGTGGAAATAGAATGAAACCATGGGATCAAATTTCTTAATTTATTGATAGGAACCTAAGAAGTTAGCGGCATGACTTAATTTAATTAATTTTAAATCTAAGATGGCTTTAAAGAATAATTGAATAATTTACAATAATATTGTGGTAATGTTTTTCTTTTCTTTTCATTCCTCTGTATAATGTTTAAATAAAACAAACTCAGAGGCACTACTTAAGAATCAAATATAAGGGTTATATTTAAGGGTTTTTCTTTTCAAGTGTATTTTTTTCCACTTAAGTTTAGGGGTTCAACGAGACACTTATAGGATTTTCTTATTTATCAAAAATATAGGAATAATATATTTAAGGGGAAAATATACTCCAGGTCACTTCATTATGTGTTCGGTTACAAACGAGTTATTTTTTAAAAATTATAATTTAGTTATTCAATTAAAATTTTGTTACAAATAGGTTATTATATTTTTACTGTCCATTAGCTCGATAAACATATGAGATAACTCGACATGTACAATCACTTCACTACCGGGCAAACATATTATGACCATAATATCGCTTGTTAGTATACACAATCATTTTACTAATGGAATTTATAAATATGTATGGTTAAATTTATCGAATTATGTTGAATTAGGAACAAAATAATAGTATGTACAAGTTTAGGGGACTAAAATTGTTATCATACCAAAACACGTTAAGCGTTCGTTTTAATTTTAGGGTAAACTACACCGGTGGTACCTTAACTATGCCTGTATTCCTATTTTGGTCCCAAAACTATGTTTTTCGGCAAAAGAGTCCCTTCCGTTACATAGTTTTCCTGTTTTGGTCCCCCGACGTTAAATAACTAACGGTTTTGCTGATGTGGCATTTTTAAATATTTTTTAAGGCTGACGTGGCATTTTTAAATATTTTTTTAATCATTTCTCTCTCCTCTTATATATTATTTTTATTTAATTTTATTCACCCAATCATATTGTGACACATGTCACTACACCATTAGATGAAAACCCCCCCAAATATCCTAAAAAACGGAAGTGGTGCTGCTGGGATTCGAACCCAGGACCACCAGCACACTAAGCATGTGCTTGAACCAACTAGGCTAGGCTGGATACTTAATTCCAATCTACTAACAATTATATTTAAGCTATAGTTTAAAAATGGCGGCTTCCACCTCTGAAAACGATTTGAAAACCCAAATTCCAAGCTCAAATGAAGCAGAGCAACCTGAGCTAAAACCACACCAAAACAAAAAGCACCAGACTTTATGTTCCATTTTCCTCTCAACAATGGCGGTGCTATCTGAACATCTCCGTTCAACTTCAATCCCTCTTCATCTTCTTCCTTTTTCAGCTCTCCTACTTGTACTACTCTCCTCCATCCAAGCTTTCTTTTTCCTCCAACAATGGAAATACTCCATTTTCCTCTTATTCTGCTGTTTCTTTCTTGCTTTTGTGCTGGTTTCCAGGCCCCCTTCAGTGTATCTCGTGGACTTCTCCTGTTTTAAACCGCCCCGCTCTTGCCAAGTCCCTCTCTCTCGGTTCATACAACATGCCTCCGCCGTTGAGTCTTTCGATGATCAGAGTGTAGAATTTATGGCCAAAGTTTTGGCTTCGTCGGGAATAAGTGAACAGACTTATCTTCCTCCGGCGTTACTTTGCTTTCCTCCAAAAACCCATCAACGAGATTACGTTAAGGAAGCTGAAATGATTCTTTTCCCGTTAATGGATGATCTTTTAAGCAAAGCTAAACTCTGTCCTCGAGATATTGATATACTCGTCGTTAACTGCAGTGCCTTTTGCCCGTCTCCTTCTTTGTCTTCCATTGTTGTCAACAAATACTCCATGAGAAGTGATGTGAAAAGCTTTAACCTTTCTGGTATGGGGTGCAGTGCTGGAGCTATCGGCATTGACTTGGCTCAAAATCTTCTCAAAACTAGCACCAACTCGTACGCCGTCGTTATCAGCACCGAAATCTTGTCTGCCGGTTGGTATTCCGGCCGTGAGAGGTCCAAGTTGCTCCTTAATTGCCTGTTCAGGATGGGCGGTGCAGCGGTGTTGCTCACCAACAGAAAAGAAGCAAGTAAATCGTCAAAATACAAACTTACAACCACACTCAGAACCCAAACCGCTTTTAACGACAAAGTTTATTCAACAGCCATCCGTGAAGAAGACGACGATGGAAAACTCGGGGTCGCCGTTAGCAAAGCTTTAGTACAAGCCGCGGGAGAGATTCTCAGTTCACACATGGCAGTTCACAGTTCGAAAATCCTACCTTTGTCGGAAAAACTTAAGCATGTTGTCTCCATAATTCGAAACAAAATCAAACCTAAAACGGTGGGAATCTGAGGTTGCTCTGCTTCATTTGAGATTGGAATTTGGGTTTTCAAATCGTTTTCAGAGGTGGAAGCCGCCATTTTTAGACAATAGCTTAAATATAATTGTTAGTAGATTTGAATCAATTATCCAACCTAGCCTAGTTGGTTCAAGCACATGCTTGGTGTGCTGGTGGTCCTGGGTTCGAATCCCAGCAGCACCATTTCCGTTTTTTAGGATATTTGGGGTTTTTTTTCATCTAATGGTGTAGTGACACGTGTCACAATATGATTGGGTGAATAAAATTAAATAAAAATAATATATAAGAGGAGAGAGAAATGATTAAAAAAATATTTAAAAATGCCACGTCAGCCTTAAAAAATATTAAAAAATGCCACATCAGCAAAACCGTTAGTTATTTAACGTCGGGGGACCAAAACAGGAAAACTATGTAACGGAAGGGACTCTTTTGCCGAAAAACATAGTTTTGGGACCAAAATAGGAATACATGCATAGTTAAGGTACCACCGGTGTAGTTTACCCATAATTTTATTAGTAAAATTACTTGTTTGTAACAAAATTTTAATTGAGTGACTAAATTCTATTTTTTTTGGAGAAAATAACAATTATAACCAAACACATAAATAAGTGACCTCAGGTGTATTTTATCCTAGATTTAAAATCAAATCATTTTTCATTTTACCCAAATTTATTTGCAGGGGTGGATCAAAATGGAGCATATAGGGGCCTTGTCACTGGATAAAACAGTAAAAAATTATTTCTTAAGCCCCTCTTGAAAATTGTTAATTTAATTGAGTCATTTTAACATTAATTTTCTGACATTGACCCCAACAAAATATAATTTTATACCGGTCCCCTAACTAAAAATTCCTTACTTCTCCTATAATTATTTATTAAATATATTTTTATCTAAAATATTTTATTTACTTACAACAATAATTTAATAAAATCTAGTAAAATTAACAAAAAAGGATGACTACACATTTTAAAAAAACGACTATAAACTATAGAATTAAATGCATAGAAAACACGTAATACAACTTTTTTGAACAACAATTTGAAAGACAAAAACAATATAAGACTTAAAAATTGGGCCCGTCTAAGTTAGGCAAAATCAATTTGGTCTTTTTATTTTTATTTTTTTGTCTAATGATATTTTAAGTTATTAGATAAAAATTAATTATTCAAGTTTACGTATTTACTCCCAATTGGACTAATTTTTCAGTTGCAGGGTGTTTGGACAATCAACATAATTTATGGGTGTCATTAAACTTCATGTAATTGGAGGCCTCCGATTACACTCAATTATTAGGGGAGGGGTGAGAATTGGAGTAATTACATGTGCAATTACACTATTCAATTTCATAATTATTATTATTTTAAAATTTCAACGTATTTCAGACAAACATGCCTAGAAAATTAAAATTCCTTATAGTTATATTCACGTATAATTACTAGAGTAATAATTACATTTTCATGCCTTACAATGTGATATCCAAACACTCTCTTCATATAACTTGTTTACTTTTATTTTCTGATAAACCGAAATAAATGGACTAAATTACCAAAATTTATAAAATAGAAGGATAAAATTCATAATTAAACCTTTATTTTCAGGTTTGTTATATCTCTTTTCCTTCTCCCCCTCAAGTCCTCCGTGATGACTTCTTTAACAAACACTCCTCTGCAGTACTTATGACGGATCTGAAATAACGTTTTTTCACACATGAAGCAGCGGAGTCTCCGAAATACCTACAAGGTAGCCTTATTATGAAGCTACGAGACTTTGGATATGATAGCTATCAAGTTTATCTGATTTATCCGACTCGTCAGCTAACTTCACTAATTGGCCATTCTAAAAAAAACTCTATTAACTAACGTTTAGGACTATAGTATATCGTACAAATTTTAGACTTGACACTTTTATCAGACCTCTACTAATATAACCATTAAAAAAATCCTAAAATTAAAATCAGAACCTCATCTTCTTCTTGTTAAATCCTCAGTTTCTCAATTATCTGCGATTCTCTCCGCCATAAACCAGTACAATCCCAATCTTATTCCATGCATCACCAACCATTAAGGTAATGTTTGAATACATGATGGCCATAGAATACGTCAATTCAGTGGCAAATAAATATGATAATGGGAGCTTTCTCACGTTTTTGCATACAAAATCTTAAAACAAATTTAGAAAACGCCGAGTAATGGCTTACCTAATTATCCTTAAAAATGAACTACATGTTGTTTTTACGTGGCGGCTAAGAATTTAAAGATATATTAGTATAATCATCTATGTTCAATATAATTATTGATCAATTTGAATTATATATTGTAGAGACTCGTTATAGAAGCAATCCTCTTAACTCAATTTATTCCATTTATAAAATTCAAATTATAAATATTATTTAAAAAATCTAATGTCTTGTCCCAGTAAACCAAATGATAATTCAATTTTACGGCAAATATAATATCAATAAATCTTGCTTCATCGATAATTTATATAGTATATATTTTAAAATATTTGTATATTCTTAATATATTTTTTTCATCAAAATAGTTGAAATTTTATGCATATTAAAACAATAATTTATGCGTGGGCGGATGCATATGAAGTTCCTACAGAGAGAAAATATATATCCATTTCTGAAAAACAAATTTAGATCAGTGTTATTTTTTCATAAAAAAATTACTTGGGTAAAAGAAAAAAAATCTACATGTCTATTTAAAAGAATTATTTAAAACCTTCATTATTAAATTTATGGATCCACAACTAAATTTATGTACTTTCTCTTTTATTTATATGCTTGGTAGGGTTTTGGTCCATATAAAAATTCCGAAGCTGTCACACTCAAATTCGGTTTATGAACCATGTTAATTAATATAATATAGTCGCAGTAGTCAAAGTGGAGACCATAATTTTGACATAAAATGCAATATAAAATTAATTTAATTTATGAAGTAAAACATCACACGACATAAAATAATAAAACATGGGTTAAATATAGACCTGATAAACTTGACCGAGACTCGAAATTCGAATCGAAACTCGATTTTGACCCGAACATGATGATCCGAAGTTGACCCGAAACCCGAAATAAACCGAACCAAATCGAACCGAATTTTTTTGTTGAAACGAAATGGACCCGAAGCGATTTGACCCGAACCGAAAGCTGAACCGAATATCGACCCGATTTTAACCCGAATATCTATTTTTAACAATACAATAAATAATAAAAAGAAGTATGTTTTATTATTTTTTATACTATATCATGGAAGAGATTGTTCCTCTTGTCAAAGTTGTGGTATAATAACATTTTATGTTATTTTACGTTTCAATATTAATTAAATAAACCAATTTTTAAATTTAGAGTTTCAATGTACTATTTTCTCTCCCAATATTTAATCTTACATTTACAAAGAAAAAAATGTCAAAAGATTGCATTAAAAGGAATGGATACATAATAGACCAATTCATAGGGGCAACCTTTAATTGCATCACTAGTCCATGCATTGAAAAAACTAGTTCCACACACACAAAACAAACATGACTCAAATGGTTTGATCAACATGATCCTATTAGATTACAAGCATTCTTACTCATATATGTTCGGTAAAATGATAAAAAGTTTGAAAAACACAACTAACATAAGGCACAAGTCTTAAATAAAAAGTTTTCGTTCAAAAGTGACATTTAGCTGCAAATAAAGTTAAATATCTAAACTCAACTATTCCTACATATGAAACTCAATTACATTGAGTAGACACAAATAACACATGCATCAACGGTTAGACTTCTTTTCATTCAAATCCACAGAAGAGCCGACAAACTCTTCATCTTCCATAGCTGCATAAATAAATAGAGGTCAATTTTGGCTAAAAATTAAATCTTAAAAATTAAAATGAACAAAAATATCATTATATTAAATTAATAGACTAAATTACAAAGATTAGTTAATTCCGACTAAAAGTAAATTTTTAGAGACTAAATATCACTACGAGGAGGGGATTTCTATATTCGAAGTCTAAACCGTGGGGATACTTGTGACTAAATTAAATTAAACTAAAACTTAAAGTAGACTAAAATGTAACATTTTAAATGCAACGTGACCTAAAAAGTAATTAATCTCTAGCTTAAAAAATTGGTGGCTTATTTCTCTCCAAAATTTTGTCTTTTCTCTCTCTATTTTTTCTAATTGTCTTTTTCTTTTTCTTTTTTTTCAATCTAGCTTAAAAAATTGGTGGCTTATGTCCTTCCAAATTTTTGTCTTTTCCCTCTTTATTTTTACCAATTGTCTTTCTCTTTTCTCTTTTTTTTTTTAAATTTAATTGATTTTTAATTTAGATTAATTTAATTGAAATTTCACATTTAATTTTAAAATTATTTTAATTATGTCCGTGATTTATGCTTTTAGATTTTAGTTAGCTCAATTAGATCCTAAGTTTAATAAATTAATTCATTTCAGAAAGCATTATTATTATTATTATTATTATTATTATTATTATTATTATTATTATTATTATTATTATTATTATTATTACATATAATAAACTTTGATTTAATATAATTATACATAAAAATTTGATATGGATACATGAAGCTTTGACCCATAAATACTAAACCTCAAACCTTTAACGCAACTCAAATCGAATTGACCTGAAAATTTAAATGTTGACTCGACCCGAAATCGACCCGATTTTGAACCGACCCGAAAGCAACCCGAACGACCCGATTTTGACCCGATCCGAAAGCGACCGATCCGATATTGACCCGACCCGAAAACAACCGATCCGATTTTGACCCGATCCAATACCCGAACCGAATCCGATTCAACACAGACCCAAATTAGTCCAGAACCCGAACCGAACTGACCCGAACCGAATCTAAAACGATTCTAGATAGACCCGAAATAACCCGAACCGAAATGACCCGAACCGAACCCGAACCGAATGACCCGATTGCCACCTCTAGTTAAATATAGACTATTTATTAGGGAATTAAATATAAATATACAATGTTTTAAATATAATTTTCTTAAAAAAAAATTACAATAACAATTTGTCAAATTTAAATGTATCAAAAGTTAAAATTTTAAAAGATACAATCCACTTTGAGCAGTAAATTTAAAGGAAAATAAATAAAACCTATATTATTATTAAGTCTTAACCAGAGATGGAGTTAGGATCAAATATTGTGAGTCTAAAAGAAACGAGAAACTTAATATCTTTTTATTCTTATATTTGGTTTATCATCGGTATTCAATTCATCGACTAACTAATCCGATTCAGGTACTGTAGAAGTCTATTATGAGGGCAGGTGACGACTTTCTCAATTCAATTTTTTATTCAAAACGCCGATAAATACTAAATTTGTATGTATGTAATATATAATAAGAAGAAAAATGGTTATTTTCATGGTATTAAGTTTTGGAGACAAATTAGGGATCAAAACAGGGGACCACAACTTTATTACTAAATGTTTTCTCTCATTCTTTGGTGGGTCCAATGTTATATATTTGAACGATTGCTTCTCCAATTTTCATCCACTTGTTTCTCTAATATCTGAATTTAATTTTTTATTTCAAAATTGATTTTTATAATTATTTATATTCGATTTATAATCTACTAATTTGAATTGGGTATTTTTAAAATAATAAGAATCGAAGAGTCAGTTAATTCATTGAAACTTATTAGTTATAATGATTATCCAAACATGTCATGTGTCTAATTACAATGTGACTTTTCAATCTCACTTAAATCTCTACACTAATTGAATGACATGTTTGATTATAATTCCAGTCTTTTTTTTTTGAAAATTATAGATAAATTAATATTGGAGAGTTAACAATAACACGAACCTCGTTAAAAAACCTCCCTAAACCTAAGTGGAGGAAAAAGAGTGTCACATGCGACTGATTATACAACGCAAATATTTAAACCGAGACACAACATATTTCACAATTCCAGCAAAACATGGTTCAGTAACGCAAAAATGATCCATCTACTCCAAATTAAAATGTTGCTTCGCATAGGCTAGCCACCATCTCGTGTTTCCATAACAGTGGCGAGTCGTTCCCCAAGGCCCTTTTCGCGAGCCTATCAGCCGTCTGGTTTACTTATCTAGGCACCGCACAAATCGCCCATTTGAAACTTGCCCCTAAGCTGGAGCACTCCTGAATCGTCTTCGAGAAAATACCAGGCGCTGTCTTTGGATTCTGAAGCCATTCCGCACACATCGAACAATCTGTCTCTAAAAGCAGCTCACATGGACGTTTTAAGGGGAGGCTTTTATAAATTCTCAGCGCTTCCTTAATGGCTAATAGTTCCGCAGAAGTCGCGTCCAAAAGGCCGACAGAGCTTGAAAACACGATCAGCGTGGTATTATCGCAATTTCTTAGAACTCCACCGATTCCTGCTCTTCTGAAACCACCGTTCACAGCCCGTCAACGTTGAATTTCACGGTGTTCGGACTAGGTTTCACCCAACTGTTATCGACTTTTACCTCTGGAACTGGTTTCAACTCTTTGAATAGGAGCGGATCCTGCAGTAGCGAATTCAAAGAATGGAAGTTCGATGGCCATTTAACTCTACACCACCATGCTAGTCTGTAAACACATTGCTCAAAGGTCTTTGTTGGATCCGCGCGGGCTCCCCTAAATACAACCTCATTTCTGTGCAACCAGATGGACCAACATAAACTAAAGAAACTGAGGTTCCAAACGATCTGGGATTTGAAGGGGTTTTGGGCACATCCCCAAATTTCCAGTAATGACACGAAGTCCCTTAGGGACTACGATCATCATATCCCACCTGCGAAACCAATTCATCCACAAATTCCAAGTGAAGTTACAGTGTCAAAATAAATGGCTTACCGTCTCGGGTGCTAAACCACATAACGGACACGAGGTTCCATTTGGAAGGTTTACTCCTCTTTTCACCAACTCGGCATTGGTGGGGATTCTGCCATGAACCAACTTCTAGATAAACGTTTCTACCTTTGGAGGCACTGACTTTAGCCATACTCTATCCCAAATACTTCCATTGACTCTTCCGTCTGATGCTACACTTTCACAATAACTTTTGACGGTGTAAACCCCATTAGCATTGCCTTTCCATCTTAATCCGTCCTCCTTGAGATAACCAGGCTTAACACTGTTTAAGGTGTTCATGAACTCTTCCCAAATCTGCAATTCCCAATCGAATAACCGTCTTCTAAGGCTGATTTCCCAAACCCATTTGTCATTCACAAAAGAGCCAAAATCAGCAATGTATCCTGATTTTTTAGTAGCCAGTGCGTAGATCCTGGGGAATGAAAGATTCAAGGGTGAGGTCCCCACCCATTTATCCATCCAAAACAGGATGCGGCAACCATTACCAACTGCTAAATAGAAGTTTGTGGCAGTGGAACTCTCATGGTGGCATAGGGGGAAAATAATGCTCTTCCAAGTTGAAGAAGCATTTCGGGCCTTAAGGTTACGAGGAAAAACAATATCCTCATCCTCCTTATATTTGGCATTAATAACTTTTCGCCAAAGGCTCTTCGGTTCCACGCTAAATTGCCAGAGCCATTTATTAAGAAGGCCTCTGTTTTTTACCTTAAAATCGCATAGCCCCAGCCCACCATTTTGCACAGACTTTGTCAGAGTGTCTTTACTAATCCAGACTATATAGCTCTACTGTCAGATGATCCCCATATGAACTTTGAAACCATGGAGTTCAATGTTTTATAAACCTTGTTGGGCATTTCAAAAACAGACATAAAAAAACCGGCAAACAATTTAGAACCGATTTAACTAGTAATATTTTCCCAGCAAAAGAAAGGTTACCAGTTTTCCATCCAGCCAATTTTGATTTAAATCTGTCCACAACAGGTTCCCATATCTTTGCTGAATTGCTCGACACTCCAAGGGGAAGGCCCAGGTACTTGTATGGGAAAGAATCATGTTGACAATGTATAACTCCAGCCCATCTCGAAACGTTGCTATCCTCGATATTAATTCCCATGATTTTGGACTTTTTCCTGTTAATCTTAAGGCCAGCAGCGATCTCAAACCCTTTCAACACTCTGTAGATATTCCTAAGTTGTGTTTCCCCTGCGCCGCAAAACACAATGAGGTCATCGGCATACTGAATGTGCGAGATTTCACAGTCTTCCTTTCCGAAACGAATCCCCTGAAAGAAACCTTTTATGTTTGCATTTGTCAGTGCACAACTCAGAGCTTCTGCGACACAGTTAAAAAGGAGAGGCGAAAGCGGGCACCCTTGCCTAAGTCCTCTTCCAATGGCGAAAGGTGCAGTGGGTGAGCCGTTTACCAGGACTGAAATATATGCCGTCGAGATACACATATGAATCCATTTACACCAAGTTTTCCCGAAACCCATACTCCTCAGTACCGAAATTAGAAACCTATAATTAACGGAATCATACGCTTTATTAAAGTCAACCTTGAAGACTAACGCTTCCAAACCTCTCTTCTTGGCGTGTTCTATAGTCTCATTCGCGATCATTGAACAATCTATTAGCTGTTTCCCGGCGCTGAACGCAAACTGCTTATCGCCAATAATTCTATCAACCACCTCATTCAATCGGGTAGCTAACACTTTGGTCAGCAGCTTGTAGATACAACCCACCAAGCTAATGGGCCGGTAGTCCTCAATTGCCACTGGGTTGGAAATTTTTGGGAAGAGCACTATAAATGAGTGATTGAAAGAAAAATCCGCAACTACCCCATTCTGAATACTTCTGAAAAACTCAAGGATACTTCCTTTTAAGGAACTCCAAAATCTTTTAACAAACCCCATGTTGAACCCGTCAAGGCCCGGTGCCCTAGAGGATCCCAGACTATTTAGAGCATCCAATAATTCTTTTTCCTCGAATGGCCTTTCGAGTCTTTTAGCCGTATCCGAATCAAGATGCTTCAGACCTTCCCCACTGAAAACCACATGAACTGTGTTGCAGTGATTATACATTTTTTTAAAGTGATTCCCAATAGCTTTCTTGATTGCCTTTGGTTCAGAAATTATGTTATCACCAACCTTGATACAACCGATAAAATTTTCTCTTCTTCTAGCAAAAGCACATAGGTGGAAGTACCTTGTATTTTTATCTCCCTCCTGAGCCCACTTGACCCTCGACTTTTGGATCCACTCTCTTTTTTCCTTACGAATGGCATCCTAAAGATTTTTTTTATACATCAGCAGCTCTTTCCGAACAGCAGAAACTGGATTACCTGACATCATTTTAGATTCCATTTCAGCACATTTGTTTTCCAAGTAGACTACAGAGCTATCTGTGCCTTGGCGATTTGAATTAACCCATTCTTTGGATACTTTTTTGCACGCAACCAGCACCTTATCAATCCTCGAACCCCTCATGTTTCCGCACACGCCCTCAATTCTACGGATATACGCCTCATCCTCCGCAAGGTAATCAAACCATTTAAAATATTTACCCCCCTTCACCGTGTTCATCACAGACAACCCAATTGGGTTATGGTCAGAAATGCTCTTGGGGTGAAGTGTTTGGAATAAGTTAGGCCAACAACACATAATTTTGGGGGATACTAGGAATCTGTCGAGACGACTGAAAGAGGGGGGTCTCGAAAGTTTGACCATGTATACATCCCGCCTTGAAGTTGAAGATCTATCAAAGCCAATTCTTCAATAAAATTATCGAACTCAGCCATACATTTCTTGTTGATACATACTCAAATTTTTCCTCTAATTTCCTTACCACGTTGAAATCGCCTCCCATGAGCACCGGCAACTCCTCATTTCTGATGACTGCCTGCAATTCACTGAAAAACTCTCTTCTATCTACGATGTCGTTAGGACCATAAATATTTATCAGCATGCATTTAAGGTCAGCCGAGATAAACTCCCATGTCATTGCCACATAGTTCCTGTTCAGCACACTCTTCTCAAGCTTGAAAACTGTTATGTCCCAAATTGTGATTAATCCACCCGAAGCTCCAACAGACCCAGAATATCTGAAATCAAAACTAGATCCCCGCCCGCACATCTGTGTAAAGACCCTTTGATCGCACTTCTCCATTTTAGACTATTGCAGGAACACAACCTTTGCTTTTAATCTTCTGATAATTTTCCTCACTGCCACCCTTTTTTCCACACGACCTAGACCACGGATGTTCCAAGATAAACATATAGTGTTATTCATATGATCCTAAGAGATTACCGCACACAAAATCCAGCCGCACCCTCAAAGTTCTCCACCTTTCTCAATTTCCATGAATTTTTCGATTATCACCCTTTCCGGCACTATGAAATTCAAACCAACAGCCTTACATACCTCGAAAGACGCCCTGGCCTCTGTCATATCCTCCTCCGCAGGGTCCTTGTACTCCGGATTCACTGACCGGCTTCCGTCGCTGGTGCCTAAACCCTCGCACCCCATGACTGGAGCCTTCGCCATCATCTTCTTCGGGGGATATCCGGTTGCACTTTTGTGAACTACAAGCTTCCCCTCCCTCGATCTGAGAAGAGGTGAGCACCTGCCATCGGACCCCAAACCAGGAACTCCCCTTTTCACAATTTTGGGTCTCACCGAGTAAAGCCCCGACGTAGGGTCATACACCGGCTCAATAGAGACATTGTGCCCAGTGGATGTATTGGACTCAGCTACCTCTGTGACTGGTATCTCAATTAGCCCATCGGAATTAATTACACAAGTAGTCTTAGACGGCCCAAACTCAAGAGCCCCCTCGACTTGGGCTGTGGATGCCAGATTAAGATGATCCATATACTTCCTTTGTTTCCAAGGTCCAAATGAGCTATTACCAGCCGACTTTTGGGTTTGCCACCTGGCACTGCTACCTCTAGGGGACAAGCTTCTGCATCCCCTGTCGGTTAGTGGGTGCTCAAAAAGCGGCTTATCATTATCCTGAGACTTGGGGCTCTCTTCGCCTGTCTTTTCCGAAACGACACCTTGGTCGAAGATGATATTGTCGGCTGACTTAGCAGACCGAACATTCACTAGATTTCCGTCGATCCATCTCATGTCGTCATCGTACTCAGCAGCGGTGACTCGTAACACGGCGGTCATCCCCTTCGTCTGCACACATACAACAGCTGAGATCGCGTCCAGACCCCGGACTCCGATGAGAATCCTAGCAACGTCCAGCCTATTTCTCTGGATCGTATTTGAGTCCAAATGATGAACCCTACCCCACTTCCCAGCAATGGATCTCAAACATTCCTCGTTCCATATTTCTAGGGGTACCCTTTCAATACAAGCCCAGAGCATGAGTTTTTCCATTTTCCTAAAATTTTCAACTGTATCAACCTCGGTGAACCATGCTTTTAGACTAGTCTCTTTCATGTCCCAGAAGATATCCTTTTGTTCTACCTCTTCGAAAGAAATGATGACATAGAAACCGAACCACCGCCGGACCTTCACTCTGAAACCCTCCGACGTCAGTGTTTGTTGTATAACATCAGCATCAAACATGAGGTTGACTTGACCCACCAGTGAGTTGTTTAACCATTGAGGGTTGTAAGTTACAATATCGGGAGATAGTGCATGTTCTTCTTGGAGACTGCCTGACTTTCCCTCCGCTCTCACTTGAGGTTCCTCCCCAACATTTTGTGCTGGCTTTGCCGGGATGGTATCCTGCTTCTCTGTGCTTTCCGGTACTGGTCTCCTCGACATTAAAACCTCCCTATAAGACCGGTTGTCTCTTTTTTTGGCCCAAACCGTGCTGCTTGTCCCCTTGAATGATTGACTCTTCCTTTCTACCTCCTGAGCTTTTTCCTTTATCCCACTGTTTTTATCCAAAGATGCTTTGATGTAGCAACCGTCTAGTCTTCTGTAGTTTGCTAACTCAGCTGCGTTCATAGCTTCCCACAGATTCGAAAACCTAACAAACGCGAAGGTGCTCTTGCTCTTTTCTCTTCTGATGTTGTTGAACGCAATATACACGTCCAAAACCCTTCCATACTCCTCAAAAGCTTTCTTTAAGGTAACTGGATGAATGTTCTTGCTGACGTTATCCACAAACACGGATATGCCTTCTATACAACGTAGCGTTCTCCATCCATTACTACCGACTTTCTGGAAACTTTTTCTACCGGGGCGTCCGTGCCAGTCACTTAAGTGTCTCCGGTCATTGTTTCCTCCGCCGTAGCTGCTTCCCACACCAATAGTGAACCTTTCGCTCTGCCGCTCCGAACGTTCCAAACGCTCTCTGTAGCCTCCGTCGTAGATGTCGCCCTTGCCGTAGACGCTTCTTCCTCTTTGACGCTCTGTACCCATATTTTATGAGATTATAATTCCAGTCTTATTTGACAACATGATGAAAAAAATCAATCAATTGAAAATTAATATTTTTAAAGGTGTAATATTTTTTTATTATAACTGCTGAACCATTAATATCCCCGGTTACAAAAAAACAAAACATAAAAGCAAACCAATCATAAAAGAAAGAAAACTCAACCGACACAGCAAAAAACCCAAAATGAAGAGACACAGAATCGAAAGCAAAACATCTTCCACGCCGGGGAAAAGATCACCTAAGTTCAGCAACCACCATCCGATCTCGGACTCCGGTGAAGAGAGCAAAATCGGAACACCACATGCAGATGTATGGTGAGAGAAAACGGTCAGAGAAAGAAAAAGTGAAGATTTTCGACGCATGCAAAGGAGAAGACTTAACCGGGAAGCCGCAAACGACGCCGATCCTCACCCGCCGCTGCTTCAACCGCCATCGGAGCCTCCTCGACCCAAATACGAGGCGTAACACAGAAACACCCCTCTTTAGCCAATAAGTGAGCCGGAAAATTAAAATCCCTCGGTGTATGTTTAAAAGACAAGTCTTCGAAATTCCTCTGAAGAACTTTGATCTCTTGGATTATGGAACTTGATGGGGATCTGTCAAACGAACCATTTACTAATTTATTGATTATCTACAGAGAATCCCCTTCCACCACCGCTCGCCGGAACCCTAACTCCTGAGTCAAACGAAGCGCTTGTCTACATGCTAAAGCCTCCGCCATCTCTGGGTTCAAAGCTTTCAGATTTGGGTAAGCCCCTGCTCCCATTATTAATCCAATCTCATTACGGATGATTATACCAATGCTTGTAATTCCTGTATCCGCTTGATAGCTAGCATCAAAATTAGTTTTAACATACTCCGTAGGAGGTGGATCCCACTGTGTTTTCCTCTGTTTCGGCATAGAATTTTTGACAGTAGATGCCTCTTCCACCTCTCTAATGTACTAAATGATGTAATTAGCAATATCCTCCGGTCGTTGAGTAGCATTCTCGTGAAGCCTTTTATTTTGATAGCCCCAAATGGCCCAGATAGCTACAAGAAAATGCCTTACGTTATCCACTAACAGAGACTCGAATAGGTTAGCCAGCCATTGCAACCATTGTTGTTCACCTAAAATATTAGTAAAGTTACAATGTAGGATGCGTAGCACTTGCTTAAAGTATCTGCATTCAAACAAATGTTGCACGGATTCCTGACCACTATCACACAGTAAACAATTTGTAGGAACATGTATTCTTCTAACAGATAGATTAACATTTGTAGGAATATAATTCTTCACAAAACGCCAGCAAGTGACTTTGACCTTGGCTGGAATAGAGCAAGCCCAAACCTTGCTAAACACACTTCTTTTCCACTGTTGTTCTTCTGATAACTCATCTTGAGGATAAAGTTCTGAGCCCATAAGCAGTTTGTAACCACTCTTCACACTGTAGGCACCAGAGTTATCAGACCGCCATGTATAAACATCGGGAGCATGGACATTAGCTAACGGAATCTTTAGGATTTGAGCAGCTTGAGTAGTGCTAAAAAACATTCGGATCACATTTTCTTTCCATAACCCCTGCTCATCAATTAAGTCAGATACCGTAGTGAATTGAGTGGAGATAGAATCCACCGTGATACGGCCATCGGGCAACCCAGGAACCCACGAATCATTCCATATGTTAACCGATTTGCCATCTCCTATGATCCACCCAATACCCTTTTCTAAAAGCCCACGTGAAGCCCAAATGCTCTTCCACGCATACGACGGGCTCGAGCCCAGATTAGCATGTAGGAAGGACTCATTAGGATAATAACGTCCTCTAAACACCTTTGATAAAAGACTATCCGGGTTTGTCAAAAGAGACCAGCCTTGTTTCGCTAAAATAGCAATATTAAATTTGGCCAAATTTCTAAAGCCCATTCCACCCATTTCTTTAGACCCACAAAGATCGATCCATCTTGACCAATGGATGCCCTTTTTTGACCCACTATTGCACCACCAGAATTTATTTAAAATAGCCTCTAAGTCAGAACACAACGTTAAAGGAAAGAGGAAACACTGCATAGCATAAACAGGAATAGCCTGAAGAACAAATTTAATAAATACCTCTTTTCCTCCCATCGACAAAAACCTGTTGCTCCAACAGTCCACCCGCATGTTGGTTTTGTCTTTAAGATTCGCAAAGGCTTCTCTTTTATTCCGGCCTATCATCGTTGGCAGGCCTAAATACCTTTCAGGATTATCAGCGATACGAACACCTAACAACCCGCCAACCAAATCTTTCATCTCCGGGGAAACGTTACTGCTGAAGTAGATGAGGGATTTATCAAAGTTAACCTTTTGGCCCGACACCCTCTCATAAGCCAACAACAAATTCTGAGTTACTTGTGCCCCCATGGTCGATGCCTCCCTGAACAATATACAGTCGTCCGCAAAAAATAGGTGGGTAAGAGTAACCCCCTGTCGGCCCACTTTCACTCCAGCAACTTGTTTATTCCACTTAGCTTCGTTCAAAAGAGCCGATAAACCTTGGGCGCAGAAAAGGAACAGATACGGGCTTAACGGGTCGCCTTGTCGTAACCCTCTCGTCGGCCTAAAACTAGGGCTGATATTATCGTTTAAAATCACTTGATATGAAACTGTGGACACACAACGCATGACCAAGGAAACCCAATTCATATCAAATCCCAGTTTAACCATCATGTCTTCGACAAATCTCCACTCCATCCTATCATACGCCTTGCTCATATCTAATTTAAGAGCAAATGAACCCGATTTACCTCCATTACGCATCTTCAAAGTATGCAAAACTTCATAAGCAATTAATATATTGTCGGTGATGTGTCTCCCTGCCACAAATGCACCCTGCGTATCATCTATACACATACCAAGCAATGGCGCGATGCGGTGCACAATAGCTTTCGCAATGATCTTATACAAGACATTGCATAAACTGATCGGACGGAATTGAACCATGGACGTAGGACATGTTACCTTCGGAAGTAATACGATATTGGTTGAATTGATCGCATCAAGGTCACCATTGTTGTTCAAAATCTGAAGACAAAAATCCGATACTTCGTCTCCCACAATGCTCCAATATCGTTGATAAAAAAGTGTCGGGTAACCATCAAACCCCGAAGCCTTTAAAGGGGCCATGCTTCTTAAGGCAGTATCAATTTCCTCCCTATTGAAAGGAGAAGTTAATTTCGAATTCATCTCCCCCGTGACTACTGGACGAACACAATCCAACAACCTTCTATCATCCACCACATCCGAACTAGTAAATAGCTTCTGAAAATACGAAACAGCCAAATTCATCATTTTAGTATCCTCCGAAAGCCATACCCCATCATCGTTCTGTAGCTTGCTGATGGTGTTCTTCTTTTTTCGAACAGAGGCCCATTTATGAAAAAAGACGAATTGCGGTCACCGTGCCGTAACCAATTAATACGAGCCCGTTGTTCCCAGTACAGTTCGTCTTTATCCGCTTCAAAATTCAAGGCAAGTTTGACATCCAATATCTCTGCTAACGTTTCATCGTCTGGATCCCTGTCTGTTAAAGCCTTAAGTTTGTCTTTTAATTCACGAGAACGCTTGCGACTATCACCCTTTCTCCCTCTTGACCATGCAAACAACTTAACTCCCAACTCCACCAGTTTTTGGGAAAGAGGTAAATTAGTTTCCTCCCAAAACTGCTTGATCAACGAGTCACAATCTTCATCCATCGTCCATTCAGCACTAAACTTAAAAGCCCGATCAGCTCCCAAAGCGTTACCATCATCTAGCAAATTCACTGAGACCAATAAAGGACAGTGATCAGATATCGTGTGAGAAAGATGTTCGACGGAACAATCAGGAAAAGTAACTCTCCATAAAGGGTTAACAACCCCTCTATCCAAACGTTCTCGAATTACATTCGATGATAGATGTCCTTTTTCCCACGTGTACCAATTACCAGAAAAACCCAAATCCTCCAAATCACAATCCTCAAAGGCACGACGGAACGCTTCTATACTTCTGGCAGATCTAATCCGGCCACCCCTGTAACGCCCCGGTTTTGGGCTTAGGAGTTTTGGGCGTTGACCGGTTGGTCAAAGTGCTGTTCGAATCTTAAGAGGTTAATTTAGGAAAGCCTAGTTCGGGTTGCATCAAAAATATGGAAAAATGTTCTAAAATCATCTTTTAATATAATTAAGTGAACTGTGAAATCAATTTTGGAAAATGAGTTTTGGAAGTTTGACATTTTGGCTAGTGACCAAAATGTAATTTTCGCAAGTTTGGTGGTTGTTTTAAAAAGGGTTGGAACTTTGAATCTTTAAGGAGCTATTAATCCAAAAGTGGTTTCTCCAGATTTTTCTAAGATATTATAAGCTATTTTCTGATTTTAAAGATATCAAAAAGGAGGGAAAAGCTCATTTGGCAATTTTCTCAACTAACTTCTCATTTTCTTTCTCTCATTTTCTCTCAAACCAAACACTACATTTCCAGAGTTTTGTTTCTGATTTTCTCACCTAATTTCCTCCTTTCAACTCTCATTTGATTCCAAATCAACATATCTTCAAAACCTCTTCAATTGCTACAAGTTTCAACAAGCATTTTGATTGCAAAAAGTGGAGAAACACAAGTTTGGAGGTAAGAACGTCCTTCTCCTCTAAACTATCAGTTCTTTACTGAAATTCCTAAGTTTTCAATCCTAAATTGATGTTTAATTAAAGGCTTTTAAGTTGATTTATGGATCTTGGCTTATTATGCAAGATTTTGATGATTTTTGATGATTTTCGTTAGATTTGAGTAATCTGTGATTTAAGAGATGTTTTTGATGTTAAATGATCTCTAAAATGATGTGGAATTGAGTTTTGATTGATGCAATCCCGGATAGGTTGAGTTTCCTAAGTTTAGCTTGTGTTTCAAGGTAGTTTTTGAGGTGATCTTGGTGATCTGTTGTTGCTGGAGGTATAAGGTTGTTAATAGGTTGTTTTTAGATGTTATATGATGTTAATGGAAGTGAGGTTTTGCTGGTTTATGGTTGGGCTTTGTTTAGAAGTGGTTTGGATGCATTTTCGGTTGTGTTTGGTGGCCGAAAATGGAGGTTGGATGAGAGCAGCGAGTTTAGGTGCTTTCATTGAAGCAATTAATGCATGATGATGCATTAATCCTCTGCTTTGATGTGTTGAAACAGGGGAGGCATCTTTGGATCCAAGATTGGTTGATCCGGAAGCTTGATTTGGTGCTTTGGCTTGAAGCAAAGTGGAAATCGGTGAGTGCATTTGTGGAAATTGGATTTCAGCTTTTAAAACCAAGGTTTGAAGGTTTGGGGAGCTTAGTTTAAGTCTAAACAACTTTGCTAAGCTCAAGTGTAAGTTTTCGGATTTTCTCTCTAGTGGTGGCCATGACTTTGATGTGCTGCAAAATGATGATTTGCATGTTTTTAATTACTGTTTTGAAAGCATGTTTTAGCATGGATTTTGCTGATGTTGTAAGCCATATGTTGAAGGTAACTCTAGGTAGGAGTACCTTGCTTTTATTCATTGAAATAATGTGGTTTGATGCATTGTAATGCATGATGAAAATGGCTTGGTTTAATGCTTTAAAACAGTGGATTAAATGATGAATATGATGTATATTGGCAAGTGATGTTTTGAAAATGTTAAGGTCACTAAGGTGGTTAAAAGTCCTTGAGTGAGCCTTGTTACTTAAGATCATCAAGGTGGTTAAAAGTCCTTGGATGAGTCTTGTTGCGGACACTAAGGTGGTTAAAAGTCCTTAGGTGATCCTTCCATGGTGTTTAAAAGTCCATGGGGCCAAGGTGTTTAAAAGTCCTTGGGGCCAAGGTGTTTAAAAGTCCTTGGGGTGATTCAAGCATTGGACACAAAGGTGGTTAAAAGTCCTTGTGTGGTCCTTATTCATGGTGTTTAAAAGTCCATGGCCAAGGTGTTTAAAAGTCCTTGGGGCCAAGGTGTTTAAAAGTCCTTGGGAAAGTTGTTGAACTTGTTTTAAGAAATGAAATGTATCACTTGAGCCAATATGACATGTTAAGTATATTATGAAGCATGAGATGCTTGTTTTAATGTTTATGTTGAAGCATGGGATTGCTTGTTTTAAGTATGCTTTCGAGCATGTGCAAGGATTGATTTTAAGCATGATTTATAAATGGTTTTAATTGCATTATTGAATGGTTTTAAAGAGCATGCCTCACTAAGCTTTTGCTTACGCTCTCGACGTTTTCTTAATTCAATAATGCAGAGCATTAGAGTACCTTGAGGGGCAGCAAGAAAGGGCAAGCAATCAAGTTCAAGTGAAGCTCAAAGTATGGAAGGTTTTGTTAAACATTTAGCTTTTGTGTGATTTGGCAATGGGGGACCAATGTGTATGTTTTGGGAGGTGTTTGAGACTCCCTAAGTATGTTGAATGTTGTTGAGATTGCTGGTTTTTGAATTGGAACCTTATATGCTTGTTTTGGAAGTTTGGTGTTTGAATAGCTAGCTTGTGTAGGAAGCATGCCTATAGAATTGGGGCTTTTTGCATATGATGTTAGATTGATGTTGTGATGATGCCTATAAGTCTTAAATATGTTTAATTGCATGCTGGTAAAGTTTGGTGACATTTGGAGCATGTTTGAATGATCAATTGCATGTTTTGGAATGCCAATTTGCTGCAATCTGTGCAGGCGTTTCGGAACAGTGTGCACCGTTTCGGAACAGGTGCCTTGCATGAACCCAGGCGTCCGAAACGGTATGCACCGTTTCGAAACGGTTTGGTCTCTACCAAGGCCGTGTTTCGGAACGGTGTCGATCGGTTTCGGAACGGCCCGTGTTTCGGAACGGGGTTGATTGGTTTCGGAACGGCCGACCGTTAAGGGCTGACAATGGCAGTTATATGTTTTGAATTGTTTACGTTTTGGTCCTGAATCTTGTATGTTCAATTGCTTGAGCTTGGAAGGTCCTTTTGAGCTGAAATTTCACAGAGAAGCATGAAACCTGATTAATTTCAAGATGGTAACTTTAATTTGGGTTAAGTCCTTTTAATTATCAGAAATTACAATTTGGTCCCTAAAGTTGTAGTTTGTTCAATTGGGTCCCTGTTTGATCTCTGATGTTTGTGATCTTTGAGTATGATGTTTGTGTGATCATAATTAGGATTAATGTGCATCTAGACAAGTTTAAAAATAAAAAAAGGGTCGTTAATCAAGGTTGACTTTCGGGTTGACTTTGGTTTTCCCCGTGTGACTTTCTTAATTCGGGTCAACCGTCTAGGCCGGGTTAAGGGGGTTACAACCCCTTTTCTCTGATGACAGTAAAATTTCATTAAAGTCGCCAATCACTAACCAAGGATGACTCTGATCAACACTTAAATTCCGCAAAAGATCCCAACTCTCCTTCCTTAATCGCTCGACAGGATTGCCATAGAACCCCGTCAACCTCCATTCACAACTTGTCTCATTCTCTTTTACCATTGCATCAATATGAAAAATAGACCAACTAATAATAGACACCGAAATGTTACTCCTCCAAGCTAAAGATAAACCACCACACGAACCAACCGAACTAACATCAAAACAGCATGGAAAACCACATCTACGACGAGCTTCCACCATTCTAGAACTTGATAACTTAGTCTCCAACAAAAAAACAATATCGAGTCGAACATCCCTCAGTTTATTTCTGAGGCGTTGAACAGCCCGCAGCTTCCCCAAGCCGCGGACATTCCAACTAAGGTTTTTCATTGCGACCGGCCGGCCTTTGTAGGTAGGCCTGCCGATGAATTCGAGAAAGCACCATTCAAATCCGATGAACTGGAAAATCCTGGTGGAGTGGGCTGAACTCGTGGACGTTTGGAGCCCTCAACCGTTTCCAAAGCTGAGTCTTCCCCATCAACCGCCATATGAGAGTCCATTAAAGACCCAGTGGAATTAGAAGGCCCAGAAATAAACTGGCCTAGGGGAGAATTATCGGGATTCAAAATATTCGACTTAGAGAAATTTGAATTCAAGTGTCCATGAATTGCGCCAGTAGATAAGATAGAATTACCCGGATAGTTAGCACCAAAATTTTGGGGATTAGAAGTTAATCTCGAGAAATACGCCTGATTAACCGGCTCATCTCTCAACCACGGGCTGGCCGCCAGAATAGAACGACGGGATGGTGCTCTTAACGAAATGTCCCAACTGAATTCGATCTCCGCATCACCTTTAACGACCCGCAGTGGGCAAAAACTTTCACCGTGTCCAAGAAGACCACAAATGAAACAGAATAAAGTCAACTTTTCATACTCGAATCGAATATAATGTTCCTTTCCACCATTCAAAATCAGTTTCTTCCTTCTTTTTAGGGGTAGACGACAGTCAATCCTAACCCGAATTCGCATGATACGCCTATGCCCCAAGACCACAGCAGCCGAATCATACTCCAAAAAATTCTCAATAAAGTTCCCAATTGAACTGACCACCTTCTCAGAAATAAATCCATGTGGAACATCATGGACAAGAATCCAATAAGAAACAAAAAATAACGGGACCACAGAAGGATCATCCTCCGCCCCAGGCGATGCATAATAAGTAGATGATTGTTGAAATACCAAGGCCCCCTATCCACACGATTCGCATCCACAACATTAAAGAATCTAAACAGGAATCTGTTATCCCCGATGTCCGAGATTGCAATACCACCGACCGGCCTCCAAACATTTGCCAATGTCGATTTCATTGCCAATATATTAATGATGCTTGATGTGAGAAATCTGCCAGCAAAACAATGTTCAAACAACGGCCTGAAATCAGTATCAACCGTCTCAAACTGAAGACCGTCATCCTCACCAGCATCGATCGACAGATTCGCCAAATCCTCACTCACATTAGCCATCGTACACTCACAAAGAAGAAAACTTGACAAGAGTCAAGAAAAAGGAGATATGAAAACAAAAGAAGCGTGCCACAAGAACAGAGAGAAAAGTGTGCCACAAGAGCAGAGGTTTCACAAATGAAAATCGTTTTGCTTAATTTTTAAACACAAAGGTTTAATATTTTAAATGTATTTGATAATTCAATATAAAAATTATGTTTTAGAATTTTTTCAGTGAAAAAGAGTGAAAGATGATAATTAGATAAACTACTTATCACTAAATGGAAAATATATTCAATACATTTTATGTTATTTTTATTTCTTTTAAGTGTTTTATACTTTAAATTTATATTTATCAAATAATTTAATTATATCTGGACCTCAATTTTAAGTAAAATATCACCACAAACAAGTATTTTTCCAACACTATTTATATGTACAAATCTCGCGACTCAAATTTCGTTTTGTTCTAGTATGAAATGTCTGTATTTGTGATTAATTTGGCCGAAAAAATAAAATTAAAGGAGAAAATAGGAATTATGGTGGGTGTTAAGGAAGTAGGTCGAACAGTAAAGTTCTTTGTCAGGAAAATTTTGAATTATAGTTGAAGATTTAGTTTCATTTAATTTTTTTTTGCACAAAATACTCTATAATCAAATTACTTATTCTATAAATATGTAATGTGGTTTAGAATTAAGTAAGAAGTTTCAAAAAATTTAGAAGCACAAAATCGCTTTCAACGTTGTATTGAATTTTCTCATCTTTTATTCATGGTTTTTCTAAATAATTTTTTTACAAAAAATCAGATATTTTTTTTTGTGATTACATACTTATCGTTATCGTGTAACAAATCTAAATATATTTCTGGATATAATGTGAAAAACATTAGGACAAAAGATGGTGGACCAATTTCGTTTGTTAATTGTTCATACACAGTTGTCCTAAATCTCTTCCCCAACTATACATGTGTACATATAATTAGGGGTGGGGGATTAGGTAGTAGAAGATAGACTTTTTGACTAAGAGGACATGCTCGCACGTGGGCTTTAAAAGCTAGAGTCAATTGTCCTAGTTATTTTCCCCATTTGGCCATGATTTTTCAGGACCATTTTTTGTAAACTACACAAGTGTTTTCTTTATTTATATATTTTTAATGAATTTGTTTGATTGTAAACTTTTATGTAAAAAACATATGGATTTATTGATTGAATTTTAGTTCGATAAATATTTTTAGAAGTTGTAGATTCAAATACGCTCTAACGTAATTACTCTCAATTTAGAAGTTTGATGAAGCACATGTAATTCAAGTACTGCGTAAAGAAAGAGACGTGATTATATTTGTTGTTTTTTTTAATTATTATTAAATTAATATTCGAATATCCCATGAAACCTATTTAATAATTATTTTAGAAGAATATAAATAGATAATGAATATGAAACATTGGATGCCAAAAAAGGAAGGCAATAGTCATGGGCCATTATATTTACTTGTAGTGAGGAAAGAAAAGGACATGTTGAAGGTGTCTTGGGCCAATTTGGATAAATTTGGGATCAAATAAATCTTGAAAATATATGTCATTTGTGTATTCCTATATAATGTTTATAATTTGTATCATATAATTTTGGAAATATTTTTTTATATTTTCCATATCATGTTATATTTTAATTAATATTTTTAAATAAAAATCAGAATTAGGCATAACCCTTAAATCTGAATTAAAATAGAGAGATTACACGTTTAAATATTTTCAAATTTGAAACTTTTATATTATTAAAATAAGGGTTATGCTAATGACAGCCCTAAGGGCTGTCAATAAGAACACTATAGATTCTTTTAATTAATGTTTTTAATTTTTTTTAAAGAAATATAGTATAATGTAATTAATTACCTTCCTAAAAAGTTGTGTTTCATTAATTTAAATTTTTTAATTTAATTAAACAATAAAACCCTAAATTTAAACTCCAAACCTCAAACTTAAACCCTAAACCCTAAACCTCAAACCCAAAACATAAACCCTAAATCCTAAACATCAAACCCTAAAACTTGAACCATAAACCATAAACCCTAAACCCTAACCCTAAATCCAAACCCTCAACCCATAGACCCTAAACACTAAGACCTAAACCCTAAACCCTAACCCTAAACACCAAACCTTAAAGCTTAAACCATAAGCCATAAACCCTAAACCATAACCCTAAATCCAAAGCCTCAAATCCTAAACCCTAAACAATAAACCGTTTTAAGTGAGTATTAATTACATTAAACAACCTAAAATTAATTAAACATGATTTTTTAGGAATGTATTTAATTACATTTTACTAGATTTCATTACAAAACAAAACAATCATTTATTATAAAGCTAAACAAACATTAATTATAAAGCAAAACAAGCATTAATTATAAGAATTTATAGAGATCTTATTGACAGCCCTTAGGGCTGTCATTAGCAAAATCCTTAAAATAATAACAGCAACTAAACTAACGCTCACTCAACAACCCTCCGTCTAGAATAGTCGTCAACTCAACCTTATCTATTGGCTATGCATTGATTTCTTAGATCAAATTGATACATATCCATTACATTTATTACACTTTCCTTTTAAAAAAATGATATAATATTTTAGAATGCATTTGGTTCATGGAATGTAAGATTATTTTTGGAAATAAGAATTTTTTTTAATGTAACATTACAAGACATATTACTAGTAATATTACATTACATTGTTTGGTTTATTTAGTAGGAATGTAAGATTGATGTGTTTGGTCGGAGGTATATAAGATTATCTGGAAGTGAAATTTATTAAATTGACTATGTGTTATATTTTATTTTTAACATGTTAACCTTTCAATATTAAATTAAAAATATGTGCACAAAAAGTAATAGAATTACTTTTGTTACACTATCTAGAATTTATAAAAATTATATATTGATCATATTATTAATATAATTATTATATTAATGTTATGAATATTTATCTATGCGAATATCTATCACGATAAAACTTTAATCAAGGAGATTTGACTTACTTTATCATTAGGAATATTATCTACATTCATTAGCGTTTAATGTATTATGTACTTCTTATGCCTATAAATAGATGATTTATTTAAGGCATTGTACACAAGTCTATATTTGAGAATAATAAAAATCTCTCTCTTTCTCTCATCTCTTTGTTCTTATTGTTCTTTGTTTTTATTCTTGTTCTTCTTTATTTTATTCACAACACGTTATCAACACGAGACTCTACTCAAATGGGGTCTTCATCGTTCGATTCCAAAAGATGTTACTCGAAAGAATTCGAGTATAGAATGAACCAAAGATAAGTTTCTTTTTCCCTTTATTTTTTAGTTACTGATTATCTGTATGTTTATATTTTAACTTGGCTTTTAATTTTTGAAAGACATGGAAGCATGTTTGATTGTATTTGAATTTTGACAATTGGGCAGAGATGGGTTTGTGATTTCTCATAATTTTCGAATGGTGTGGAAGCATATTTTAACTCAAAACATGATCTCGCTCAATTACTGTGATTTTGTTAGTGATTCTCGGAAAATATTTCAATATGATATTGAAGAATACATCCACTATATATTCAAACTATCTTGGAAATTTTGGTATGTTTTTTTAATCGTTCTTAATTTAAGGTCAGTATATCTTGATCTATTATTTGGTTATTGTCTTGTTTTAATAATTTTGATTAAGGGTTTGACCATTTTTTTATTGAAGTTAATAGTGACGACATTCATGTATGATTCGTCAATTTACGGATCATCCAGGTGAAAAATAACATGCAATCTATTAACATGATTTTGCTAATTAGAAATCCAATCATACGAATTACAGTTACGGATCCTATTATATATATATATTATTTTATCGTTAAGAATTGATATTTTAACCGTGTTTTAAGTTTTACATGTCTTTAAACGGCTTGGAATGAGATATAGCATAAAGAGATTATGAGGAGCTGTCTTGGTTTATTTATATCTCCATTGTCCTCGAGAGGAAAATCAATATCGGTAAATTTTGATTTTATTTTTATTCTTTATATTATTATTTTACAGTGCGATAAATCATGGTTATTTTGCTCAAAAGTAATATTTCTTCTACATAAAAAAAACTCAACTATAGACTTCTCCCAATGTCATATTACAAAAATTCATCTTGACAATAATTTTGTGGGAGGCATTTTTTGAAGTGAATGCAAACATGATGTTTATTCCATGCGATTATCAATGATGGGGCATTCCCTGAAGTGAATACAAGCATGATGTTTATTCCATGCAGTTATTGGATCCGTTTCATTCCCTAAATAGAATGCAAACATGGTAAATTAATATTTAATTGGTAACATAACTTCGATCTAATCCAAGTATATTGGCTGGACATTTTGTTTTTCGAGGCTATTGGTCTCAAAAAAGGTTTTTAAAGGACCTTGTGGACTAGTTTAACAATGTTGCTTACGAGGATTAAATCTTTGTTCTCTGTGATAAGGATATGTGAAAAAGGTTCAAAGGCCCACTGGCTCTACTCCATTCCCTGAAGTGAATGTGAAATTATATTATGAAAAGAATAAAAGTCATATTAGAAGTTGTGATCTTGATTGAAACCATGAATATAAACATAGAAAATGTAGTCATTTTAAGGATACTTCTTGTAACGCCCCAATTTTGGGCTTAGACGTTTTGGCGAGTTGGGTTGGGCCGTTGGAATCAGTGTCGATTGTTCGAATCGTTAAAAGGTGGTTTAGGGAGATCAAGGTTCGGGATAGGATAAAAATATGATGAAAATTCCTAAAATATTTTAAAATTATATTTAAGAGGTTGGTCAAATCAAATTTACAAAACGGGGTTTTGAAAGTATACATTTTGGGTAGTGATCAAAATGTAAAGGTTTAAAAGTTGGAAAATGTGTTTTTCAAGAAGAGTCAAAGTCTTAGAATCTTTAGGGAGCTACTTGGAAAATATGCATTTTCCCTCATTTGGCATGTGTTTTAAATGTTATTAAAATTAAAAAGGCTTTTAATTGGGTTTAATTAAAAAGTTAGTTAATCGGTTAAAAATTTTCACGATTATTTTCATTTTCTCTTTCACTTCAGCCAAACACTTCTCATTTTCTCTTTCACTTCAGCCAAACACTTCTCATTTTCTCTCAAATCTCCAAAATTTCTTTCTCTCAAATCCTCTTTTGATTTCTATTATTTCTCCATTGATTCCTTCTATTTTCCTTCAAGTTTCTTCAAGTAAATCTTGCCAAATTAGAGGAGAAGCAAGGATTGAAGGTAATTTTCGTGCAATCCCTCTAATATAAGTTCTTTAATGAAATTCCAAAGATATTTGATTCTTTAATATTGAATTTGATTGAGGTTTTGTTGTTAGATTAATAAACTCTTGAAATCTTGATGAAAAATTGGTTTAAAAGGTGATTTTCGGATTTTGATTGATTTGGTTGGTTTGAGATTGTTTCTAAATGAGTTTTGAAAGGTTTTTGGTGTTGAAGTGGAGTCTTAATCATATAGATCTCGAAATCCTTGAGATCCTTAGTTTTTGAGATGTTTTTGGGTGAGTTTTTGAGGTGTTCTTGAGGATTTCGAGTTGTTGGAGGTATAAGGTGGGTTTTAGGTTGTTTTTGGATGTTGAATAATGCTTAGAATATGTTGGATGAGTTGGGTAATGGCTGGGCTGAGGTTTGAGATCAATCGATTGAGTTTTCGATTGTTTCGGGTGGGTGTTTTGGTGCTTTAGAACAGGGCTGCGGGTTTTCTTGTGTGTGCTGGAGTTTTGGATGCATTTTAATGCATTGAACCTCTGTTGTGATGTGTTGAAAATAGTGGATAATAATCCGGAAGCAAACGAAGTGGTTTTGGAGGCTCCAAACGATCGATAGTTGCGTCGGCAAGCGTGGTTTCACGAGTTGGTGAGTGGAATTTGGTTTTCCAGTGTGGAAACGTTTTAGAAAAGGTTTTGGGAACTTAATAAGAGCTTGAAACTCTTTATTAAGTTCGGAAGTAAGTAAATCGAAATTTCTCCCTCGGTTGTGCTAGTTATGAGCCTTTGGTTGCACTTGATGTTAAATGCATTTACATATTGTTTTAAAACATGTTTTGAGAATATAAATTGTGTATGATGATGCCATGTGGATTAAGGATGCACTAGGTAAGTGGTCCTTGTATGCATGTGTTGATGCATGAGGTTTTAAGCATGGTTTAATGCTTGTTGATGGCTTAAAACAATGAATTTGATTGGATCATGTTGCATGATGTTTAAAACAATAAATTTGATGAAAAAGTGCATGGTTTATCAAGAAAGACATGTTGTTTTTGAAAAGAGTGAAAACGGTTTGTGCATTGATGATGTCTGTGGTTTTGAGTAATCCTCACTATGCTTGTATGCTTATGCTCTCTTTGTTTCATCAGTGCAGATAATTAAACTTTTGGAGGCAGCATCTTCGAGGAATCACACCAAGACATTTTACTAAAAGTATGTTGAGCTTTTAAACTAGTGTAATAAGGGCAATGGGGGTGTCTGATGCATTGAATGTTAATGATTTGTTGATTTATGGTTTTGAGCTAGTTTGTGATGCATTTTTAAACTTGTAAATGGCCTTTGAGTTTTGGTATAGGCTTGTTATTGGTTTTTAGCCTTTTGGTGCTTTTGACATCTAGGAAGCATTCCTTTAGAGCCTTAGCTTGTGTGAACGATGCTATGATGATGTTTGTGCTTCCAATATGTGGTCAATGATGTGTATTTAAGTTGTATGTATGTTAGGGCAAGTGTCGGGATAGTTTCGGAGGGCATAAAGCGAATTAAACCTGCTTTTAGGAAAGTTGCAGCCTAGATGTTTCGGAACGCCCTTACCTGTTTCGGAACAGTGGCCTGTAATGGCCTTGGTGTTTCGGAACAGAGAGGCTCGTTCCAATACGGGGCTTTCTGTTCCGAAACGTGTTTTGTGGGGTTTCGAAACGCACCTGCTTATCGAAACGGTCAGCTATGTTTTGAAACGACCGTTCTAATACGGGGCTTTCTGTTCCGAAACACTTGACCGTTGGATCTGTATTTGAATTGTCATGAGTTTCTTGCATTTTGGTCCATGTTTTCCTTACATGCAATTGAATGAGTTGTAAATGTCGTTTTGAGCTGAAATTTCACCCAGAAGTATGTAATGAATCTAAGTGTAGATTTGTAACTTGAATTTGGTGAAAGTCCTTGTAAATTACCAAATTTACAAAATAGTCCTTAATCCTTAATTGGTTTTAATTAATTGGAAATTGTGTTGATGTCTTATCCGTTGTTTGTGTACGAATACCTAGGAACCTAAATTGCATCTAGACAAGAAAAAAAAGAAAAAAAGGATCGTTTATTAAGGTAAACTTTTCTGGTTCACTTCAATATTCCCCATGTGCTATGTTTGGTTCGGTCTATCGGCCAGGCCGGGTTGAGGGGGTTATATTTGGTGGTATTAGAGCCAGGTTACGAAAGGTTGGGATGATGGTAAGTTGTTGGTAAATGATTTGCGATATGTATATGTGTTTTGATGATATTTGCTTTGTTTGGTGGATGTTTAAGCATGATTATGTTGAATGTGTGATAGTGATGTTATACATGACGAATGAATATGGATGTGAATTGTTCTACGATGATGATTGGGTTGAATTTAATGCTTGAGTCATATGATGGTTGAAGTTTGCATGTTGTATGTTTTATGCTATGTTGAGGGGGATTGGAATGTCCATTGCCTTAATACCCAGTGAAATGTTTTAAATTGGTTTTGAAAGTCTTGTGATCTTTGTTAAGAGCTGGTTTTATCTTTTGTTTTTTATGTTTATGTTTAAGTGTTAACTAGAACAATGAGACCGAGGCGTGAGTTACATTCTGGAGCGATAGCTCCTGTTGAGGGGCAGCATGGCCAGGAGAATGAAGTTCTTCCTGGTGGAAACTTACCTCCTCCTCCGCCACCACCACCTGGGAGTGGGGAGCAAGAGCAGCAAGGACAAGTTGGTCCATGGATTGGAGATTGGACGCCTTTGGTACAGGCGATGACGAGAGCATTTCAGGCTGCTGTTGCTGGAGTGCATGTACAGGCTCCTGCTGCTGGGCAAACGGAATTTCCGTTGGAGCGAATGAGGAGTTTGGGAGGAGTAGAGTTTCAGGAATTATCTCACGAGGAATCTGAAGCATGACTAGCTAGTACGATCTGAATATTGGATCAGATGGGGTGCAGTGATGCACAGAAGCTGGGTTACGCAGTATCGTTGTTGCACGGTGATGCCTATTGTTGCGTGTAAAATAGTCTATCGCAATGCTAGTGCAAGTATACACGACGCAAGTAGTAAAGTGATATGAAGTATCAGATATCGTCTCCACAGGGATTGGGCTAATAGCTTCACCTTAATTCAATGCACGAAAGTAAAGGAAATATTTGAGAGAATTGTCACGAAAATAATAAAGAAAACGTAAATAAAAGAGTAAAGATATTAAGATAGAGAGAATGGGATGGTATTGAATTGCTCAGTAGTGCAGGTATTGTAGAGTTTAGGAAATCCAGTTCTGTCGTCGCGCCCGTCGCGGCAGCACCTGTCGCGACAGCAGTCCGTTGATCATCGCGGCAGCAAACACACCAACTCAGTACTTCAAGTTTGGCAAGAATCCCAGATCTGCCTTGGCATATCCCTAGGTCCAAGTCTGTCGATGATCACGTCTTTGATGATACCTCCCGGCGCGAATCGAAGGATGAACACCAATGTGTATGAATTCTTCTTTAGACACTTAACCTCGCCCTATCCCTAGGCACGAGATAGTTCAACTATAAACTAGAGAACTTGCTCTTATTTCTTTCATATACTTAACTCTCCCGATGCTAAGTAAATAGATAACCTCACAATGCTCTCCCGATGCTCTTGCAAGATATTAATAACCAAAATAAGAGAACTTGAAGTTTATTTTATTGAACTGAAAATTCCTAAAACAAAACAACCCTTGCAACTACTTTACAAATCAACCCGTGGCCCTAGAGGGAATTTAGAACATGTCGACGGCGGGTAAACGGCTAGGGGTTTTTAGGTATCGGTTATGGGGTAATCGGCTATGTGTTTTTTCCTAGGTTAAAATATATGCCCTTATATAAGCTTTGGGCTCAAGTTATCTAAGTTAACAAGGATTACAACTTTAATTAAAAGTAAGATTCTAATAAAGACTTAATCTTCAAGGAACCTACTTTCCAGCCGTCCTCCTTGTTTCTTGGGAATTTCTCTCCTTGAGCTTTGGGCTTGACATATCTTTTGATCCGGGGCTTGGAAAAATATAGGGTTTTCACACGACAGACAAACAGAATTTTCTCTATCTATCGAGGTCCACTTTGCTTTTTCTCCACTAATTTGTTGTCGTCCTCTGCTGTCACGGCAGCACCATGGCAGCATCGTCCTCTTTGTCTGCTTGTCCAGTTCAGCTCTTCTGCTTCTCTGCCCTGCGCCCGCCTTCTCTGTTTACTATGGCATCAACCTGCAAAATCAGCCATTCTTTAGTAGAATCTGTGCCTTTAATATATTTGTGATGTTTCGCTGTAAACTAACCTAAATGCAATGAAATGATGCTTGAATGCAGCAGAAATATGGGTTAAAAAGGGTGTAAATAATAGAACTTTTACACACTCAACACCTATACATGGTGGACGACTGTGACCGCGGCCTTGGAGCCAAAAGAGGGAGACTGGACGTTCTTTCGATTTGCTTTCAAGAGGAAGTACCTTGGAGTTAGGTACCTGGATGATAAGAAGATAGAATTTATGTCTCTGGTTCAAGGGAGTATGATTGTAGCTGAGTATGAGTCTAGATCGCACGGTTAAGCCAGTATGCTCTGGAGTTAGTGCGAAGTGATAGGCATCAATGTGATCATTTTTGGTACGGCTTTGTACAAGACGTGAAGACGTACATGCTAGCCACGGATTATACGAACTTTGATGTGCTCGTGACTTGAGCCAAAGATATAGATCATAGCTTAGGTCTGACCTCGCGTGGGGGTGGTTCTGGTTTGGGCAAGAGAACCGCTGATATTGGCCCTAGTGGTGGATAGAGTAAGAGGAATCGGGACCGTAGATATCATCCTGTGGCTAAGCGTGGTAACTTTGGATGAGGTGCACCGGCTCATGGTGGCAGGCAGACGTTTGAGAAGGGTACATGTTGGACGTGTGGTTCACGGGAGCACTCGAGAAGGGATTGCCCTCATGCGGCTCATGAGGTGCAAGCTCTTGCGGCTGGAGTTAATTCATGTTGCCATTATGGATCCGCTGACCATATGAGGCGAGAGTGTCCCATGTTAGTGAGAGGTGGTTAGGGTCGTGCACCAGTTGTTGCTCAATAGAGAGGTTGTGGACGCGGCTATAGTAACTTTTAAAGGAGAGAGGAAGGTCAAAGAGGAGTGGCCCACGTGGTTGCCGTTCATCCAGAGAGAGGTGGTTCTACGAGGGTGTATACACATCGCGAGGGACGTAACGACACCGATGTGATTACATGTACCTTCACCTTGCAAGCCCTATATTTGTTAGCTTTGATTGATTTTGGATCTACGCATTCATATATCTTTAGTGAGCATGCATATCTGCTTGATATTCATGCTGGGATGCTAGATGTAGGAATGCAAGTAACAAGTTCTTTTGGTGAGATTGTGGTTACAAGGAAATTGTATATGAGATGCCCTTTGTCTGTCCAAGGTCATGCATTCTCTGTTGATTTGATGGAACTACCTTTTTATGGATTTTATGTGATTCTAGGAATGGACTGGTTGGTTAAGCACCGAACTGTAGTGGATTTTGATGTTAAACGTGTTACCCTAAAGCTTGCAGATGATTACGAAGTGGTAATCGTAGGCGAGAATGTGAAGTTCTTGTCTAATGCAATTTCGGCTCTTGAAGCGAGTCGGATGTTGGAGTCGGGATGTGAAGCTTTCTTGTCGTATGTGATGAATCCTGGCACGAAGAAGGTGTGAGTGCAAGACATACGCACTGTATGTGAGTTTCTGGGTGTCTTTCCGGAGGAGTTTCCAGGGTCCCACCCAATCGGGAGGTTGAGTTTGGTATAGAGTTGTATGAGAACACGACTCATGTGTCCATTGCTCATTACCGCATGACACCTATGGAGTTGAAGACACATCTTCAAGAGTTCCTTGATTGAGGGTTCATAAGGCCGGGAATTTCACCTTGGGGTGCGATGGTCTTGTTTGTGAAGAAGAAGGATGGTACCATGCGTATGTGCATTGATTATCGGTAGCTGAACAAGTTGATGATTAAGAACAAGTACCCTTTGTCGAGGATCGATGTTTTGTTCGATCAATTTCGTGGTGCTTCGGTGTTCTCAAAGATAGACTTTAGGTCTGGGTACTATCAACTTAAGGTTAAGGATGTGGATGTACCTAAGATAACTTTTCGTACGAGGCACGACCACTATGAGTTCTTGGTGAAGCCGTTTGGCTTGACAAGTGCATCGGCTGCTTTCATGGACATGATGAATAGGGTGTTTCATGAGTTTCTAGATCAGTTTGTTGTAGTGTTTATCGATGATATTCTTGTGTACTCGCGTACCGAGGAGGATCCTGATAGGCATTTGAGAATTGTGTTACAGGTGCTGCTGGAGAATCAGCTCTATGCTAAGCTGAGCAAGTGTGAGTTTTGGCTCAAGAAAGTGGTTTTTCTTGGACATGTGGTGTCAACCGAAGGAATCCGAGTTGATCCACACAAGGTTGAGGCGGTGATGAGTTGGAAGACGCCTAAGTTAGTGACAGAAGTGCATAGTTTCCTTGGGTTGGTTGGTTACTATCGAAGGTTTGTCGAAGGTTTTTATAAGATTGATGCTTTTTTGACTAAGTTGTTGCAAAAGAATGTTCGCTTTGAGTGGACGGGTGTTAGGCATCAAGCTTTCGATAAGTTGAAGGAATCTTTGACGCAAGCTCCTATCTTGATTTAACCAAAATCGGGTAAGGAGTTTGTAGTTTATAGCGATGCATCATATGTTGGTTTGGATTGCGTGTTGATGCAAGGTGGGAAGGTTGTGGCTTATGCGTCTAGACAATTGAAGGTGCATGAGCGCAACTTCCCTACGCAGGATCTTGAGCTCGCGGTAGTGGTGTTTGCTTTGAAAATTTGGAGACATTACCTTTATGGTGAAAAGTGTGTGGTTTACACTGACCATAAGAGTTTGAAATATCTTATATCTCAGAAAGAGTTAAATCTTAGGCAACGAAGATGGTTGGAGTTGCTTAAGGATTACGATCTGACCATTGAGTATCATTGTTGAGTGTGTAAAAGTTCTATTATTTACACCCTTTTTAACCCATATTTCTACTGCATTCAAGCATCATTGCATTGCATTTAGGTTAGTTTTCAGTAAAATATCACAAATGGATTAAAAGCACGGATTCTACTAAAAGATGGCTATTTTTGCAGGTATCTGCCATAGTAGACGTTGAAGGCAGGCGCAGGGCAGAGAAGCAGGAGAGCTGAACTGGACAAGCAGACGAAGAAGACGAAGCTGCCATGGACCTGTCGTGATAGCATGGTGACAGCAGACTTAAGAAGAGGAAGAGCAAAGTGGACCTCGATAGATAGAGAAAAATCTACTCGTCTGTCGTGTGAAAGCTACATATTTTTCCAAGCCCCGGATCAAAAGATATGTCAAGCCAAAGCTCAAGGAGAGGAAATTCCTAGAAACAAGGATGGCGGCTGCAAAGTAGGAATCCTTAAAGATTTAGTCTTTATTAGAATCTTACTTTTAATTAAAGTTGTAATCCTTGTTACCTTAGATAACTTGAGCCCAAAGCTTATATAAGGGCATAGATTTAACCTAGGCATCATCGAATACCCCATAACCGAAACCTAAACCCCCTGCCGTTTACCCGTCACCGACATGTTCTAAATTCCCCCTAGGGCTAAGGGTTGTTTTGTAAAGTAGTTGCAAGGGTTGCTTTGTTTTAGGTTTTTTCAGTTCAATAAAATAAACTTCAAGTTCTCTTATTTTGGTTTTAACATCTTGCAAGAGCATCGGGAGAGCATTGTGAGGTTATCCATTTACTTAGCATCGGGAGATTTAAGTATACGAAAGAAATAAGAGCGGGTTCTCTAGTTTATAGTTGAACTATCTTGTGCCTAGGGATAGGGCAAGGTTAAGTGGCTAAAGAAGAATTCATACACATCGGTGTTCATCCTTCGATTCACGCTGGGAGGTATCATCAAAGACGTGATCATCGACAGACTTGGACCTAGGGATAGGCCAAGGCAGATCTGGAATTCTTGCCAAGCTTTAAGTACGGAGTTAGTGAGTTCGCTGCCGCGACAGCTAACGGACAGCCGCCGCGACAGGTGCTGTCGGCGACGGGAGCGACGACAGAACTGGAGTTCCTAAGCAATTCAATACCTGCACTACCGAGCAATTCAATACCAGCCCATTCTCTCTATCTTGATATCTCAATCTTTTTATTTACGTTTTTCTTATTATTCTCGTGACAATCTTCTAAACTATTTCCTTTACTTCGTGCAGTAAACTAAGGTGAAGTCATTAGCCCAATCCCTGTGGAGACGATATCCGATACTTCGTATCACTTTACTACTTGCGTCGTGTACACTTGCACTACAATTGCGATAGACTCTTTTACACGCAACAAGTTTTTGGCGCCGTTGCCGGGGATTGGCAACATATCAACATCTTTCTTTTATTGCACTTTTCGTTTTTATTTTTATTTTTGTTTTCGTTTTTATTTTTTATTTTCTGTAATTTTTCTTTTGTGCTTTCAACTCTTGCTTTTCACGAGGTTTTCTTGTTTATGCGCAGGTATAAAAGAGGTGAAAATCCTGAGTATCCATTAGATCCGGAAATCGAACGTTCCTTCAGTCTCAAGAAACAACTTCGCCGACTTTTAGACAGAAACGAATACCTCGAGGAACAGTTAGAGAAGATGGGCCATAACCAACCTGCCGGCGGTCACATACCACCCCTTGGCGATAACCACCCGCCTGTCGGCGACCCGCCGAGGGCAGATGGACGACGGACATGTCGTGACTACATGCTGAACGATCATGTAGAGCTGGAGACCACGCTGCCGGATATTGATGTTGACAACTTCGAGCTTAAACCTGTCATGTTTAGTATGATCAACAACGCCGGGCAGTTCAGTGGTTCTGCGACAGAAGATGCTAGGGAGCATCTCAAAACGTTCCAGGAGATATGTGGTTCGTTTAGACTACCAGGAGTTAGTCCGGAGATACTGAGGCTTCGGTTATTCCCCCATTCATTGAGGGATAGAGCTAAAACTTGGTGGAATAAACTTACACCGGGTTCTATTATGACTTGGGCAGATCTAACTCGTGAATTTTTATCTCGTTTTAATCCTTCGCACTTATCTGAGCGATTACGTAACGAAATTGCTACTTTTCAACAGGAAGATGACGAGCCGATGCACGAGGCCTGGGACAGATTTACTACTCTTCTTCGGAACTGCCCAATGCATGGATTTCCTGTCTGGAATCAGGTAACTAAGTTTTATAATGCTGCTAACTTACAAACTCGCATTCGGATTGATTCTGCAGCAAATGGACTATTATTGGATAAAGATCCGGATGAGGCATTGCAAGTTTTGAAAAATCTAGCTAAGAATGAGGAGCAGTTTCCGACAGCTAGAAGAGGGGGTAAACGGGTACTTGCTCTCAAGGACTATGAGGCCGACAGCACTATGAAATCACAGGTAGCATTCCTCACTAAAGCAATGAAACACTTATTAAATGAAGAAGAATTACGAGGATTTGCTGTCGAGGAAGTTTGTGCTATTTGTGAGGGAAATCATAGTAGGGATGAGTGCCCAATAAATATAGAAGAGGGAAAATATGTTGGAAATTACAAGCCGAACTACAATTCCAACAACTACAACCCTAATTGGAGGAAGGATCCCAAATTTTCCTGGAGTAACCCTAACAATGCCCTGAATCCGCAAGCATATAATCAGAATCAGGGGGGTCCTAGATTGTTGACGCGACAGCAACTGCCGCCGCACCAGCAACAGCAGCCACCACCTGCCACGGGTAGTATATTGGAACAGACTCTGGCCACCTTTATGTCTCAGACCGGTACGTATATGGAGAATATAAATCAGTTTGTCAAGAAGACGAAAAATTTTATAGATAAAACTGAGATGAGAATGACAAATCATGAGGCTACGTTGAAATCTCTAGAGACACAAATGGGTCAGGTGTCGCAACATATTAAGCCGAGGCAAAATGGAGGTTTCCCTAGCAATACTGAAGATGCTAGACCACCCCCACATGAGCAATGTAAGGCGATTACTACTAGGAGTGGGAAACAGCTACCAAGGCCGGAAAAAGAAGCTGAAATAGAAAAGGAACCCGCCTTGGATAAACCTGCCGAGGAAGCTGCCCCGACAGGTGATAAACAGACTGCTGCCGATGAGCCTGTCACGACAGCAGAAGCGACAGAGGAGAAAAAAGATGATTACCGTCCTCAGATTCGCATGCAGTGGGAAGGACGTATTGCTGATTACCGTCCTCCACCACCTTTTCCTCAACGGATACAGCAAGCTAAGCATGAATCTCAACTTAAAAAGATTTATGATATTTTTAAACAGGTTCATATTAATATTCCGTTGTTAGATGTTGTTAGAGAGATGCCCGGTTATGCTAAATTTCTCAAGGATGTTATGTCGAAAAAATCTAAACTTGGGGAATTTGAAACGGTAAAGATGACAGAAGGTTGCATGAGTATTCTTCATAGGCAGCCGCCCCAGAAAAAGAAGGATCCAGGAAGCTTCATCATACCTTGCGTAATCGGCGACAAATTTGTGGGTAAGGCACTTTGTGATCTTGGTGCCAGTGTTAATCTAATGCCCAAATCTGTTTTTCAGAAATTAGGTATTGGCAAGGCGCGGCCCACGACAGTTACTCTACAGCTAGCCGATCGCTCTTACGTCCACCCCGAGGGAAAAATTGAAGATATTTTGGTAAGAGTGGATAAGCTTATTTTTCCTGCTGACTTTCTTATTTTAGATTGTGAGGCAGACGAAAACGCACCAGTCATCCTTGGGCGACCATTTTTAGCCACGGGAAGATCATTGATTGATGTGGAGAAAGGAGAACTCACCATGCGCGTGAATGATCAAGAGATTAAGTTAAATGTTCTCCAAGCGATGAAACATGCTGATGTGGACGAGGAATGCAAGGCCATCATTGAGGTGACCTTTGATCAACCCTGCATCAGGTCGGGCTTCCGTGATATAAATTTTGGTCATTGCTGCGACAGCCACCTACAAGCCTGTCACGACAGCGATGACGACAGCAACGACGACAGCAACGACGACAGTGACTCCTCTGAATCTGATACATCTGATACTGAAGGTCAGGAGGAGGTAAACTGGTTAGGCCATCGTCCAGGTAAGTTATTCGAACCGTTGAATTATACTTCGGATAACCATTTAATCCAAAAGCCATCAACTGTTGAACCACCTGTCTTAGAACTTAAGCCCCTGCCAGGGCAGTTGAAATATGCTTATCTTGGTTGCAATGATACACTGCCCGTAATCATCTCTGCTAAGCTGCCGCAGGAACAGGAACGGCAGCTGATCGACATGTTAAGGCAGCACAAGAAGGCGATTGGATGGACGATAGCAGATATACAGGGCATTAGTCCGGCGATATGCATGCACAAAATCCTCCTAGAGGAAGATCATAAGCCGACTATTGATGCCCAAATGCGGTTAAACCTTGCGATGAAGGAGGTAGTGCGTAAAGAGATAATTAAATGGTTAGATGCTGGTATTATTTACGCCATCTCCGACAGCAAATGGGTGAGCCCGGTGCAATGCGTTCCAAAGAAAGGAGGAATGACCGTGATAACCAACGAAAACAATGAGTTAATCCCAACCAGGACTGTGACCGGTTGGAGGGTTTGTATGGACTATCGAAAGCTTAACAAAGCTACCCGAAAGGACCACTTTCCTTTACCCTTTATTGATCAAATGCTTGATAGATTAGCGGGTAAGCCTTACTATTGTTTTCTTGATGGTTACTCAGGTTATAACCATATTGCTATTGCACCGGAGGATCAAGAAAAAATGACTTTCACATGCCCCTATGGAACATACGCATTTAGGAGGATGCCGTTCGGCCTCTGTAACGCACCTGCCACCTTCCAAAGGTGCATGCTGGCTATATTCTCCGACATGGTAGAGGACTTCCTTGAGATTTTCAAGGATGATTTTTCCGTCTTTGGAGACGATTTTGAAAGCTACCTCGGCAATCTTCAAAAGGTACTTGAAAGATGTGAAAAAGCTAATCTTGTTCTAAATTGGGAAAAATGCCATTTTATGGTGGACGAAGGGATAGTCCTTGGCCATAAGATTAACTGCCGTGGGATAGAAGTCGACAGGGCTAAGATTGAAGTCATTGAGAAGTTGCCGCTGCCGACCACAGTCAAGGGCATTAGGAGTTTTTTAGGGCATGCGGGTTTTTATCGGAGATTCATTGCAAATTTCTCGAAAATAACGAAGCCCCTATGCCATCTCTTAGAGCAGAACCGACCCTTTGACTTTAATGAGGAATGTACTGAAGCATTCAAGGTTCTGAAGGAAAAGCTAGTGACAACCCCCATAGTACAGCCACCAGACTGGACACAGCCATTTGAAATTATGTGTGATGCTAGTGACTATGCTGTCGGAGCAACACTTGGGCAGCGCAAAGATAAGCTGTTTCACGTCATATACTATGCCAGCAAGACGTTAAATGACGCCCAAGTGAACTACACCACCACAGAAAAGGAGCTGTTAGCTGTGGTGTTCTCCATCGACAAGTTCCGTTCTTACATACTTGGAACGAAAGTAATAATACACACCGACCATTCTGCCCTAAAGTATTTGTTCGCAAAGAAGGATGAAAAACCTAGGTTGATACGATGGATCTTGCTATTACAAGAGTTCGACCTTGAGATCAAGGACAAAAAGGGGACAGAAAATCAGATGGCAGACCACTTGTCGAGGTTGGAGAAGGGACAAAGTCTACCAATCGATGAGACAAACATACTGGAGACCTTCCCAGATGAGCAGCTCTTTGCTGCCGCAATCGCTGTCGCGACAGCCATGGCGGCAGGTAAGTCTTCTGACCTTCCCTGGTATGCTGATTTCGTTAATTTTATAGTTAGCGGAATATTACCTTCTGATCTTAATTATCAAGCCAGGAAGAGGTTCCAAAATGATGTTAAGCATTATTATTGGGACGAACATCTTCTTTTCAAAATGTGCGCAGATCAGGTTATAAGGAGATGTGTACCACAAGAAGAGCAAGAAGACATTCTCCATCATTGCCATGCTTCACAATATGGAGGCCACTTAGGAGGCAATAAGACTGCTGCCAAGGTGCTGCAGTCAGGGTTCTACTGGCCGACATTATATAAAGATGCACAAGAATTTTACAAAAACTGTGACAGGTGCCAGCGGACAGGTAACATCTCGAGGAGAAACGAGATGCCACTGCAGAACATTTTAGAAGTCGAGATCTTCGACGTTTGGGGGATTGATTTTATGGGACCTTTCCCATCTTCGTGTGGAAATCTTTACATCCTCCTAGCAGTGGATTATGTCTCCAAGTGGGTAGAAGCAATCGTAACTCAAAAGAATGATGCCAAAACAGTCCAAAAGTTTTTGCACAAAAACATTTTTTTCTAGATTTGGCATCCCTAGGGCGATTATCAGTGATGAAGGGAGACATTTTGATAATAGGGTAATTGCTGCCGCCTTGAAGAAATATGGTGTCAAGCACAAGATCGCGACAGCATACCACCCACAGACCAATGGACAGGCTGAGATTTCCAATAGGGAAGTGAAGAACATTCTTGAGAAGATGGTTAAACCAACTAGGAAGGACTGGTCTTTACTTCTAAATGATGCATTATGGGCATACAAGACAGCTTTCAAGACTCCATTGGGCATGTCTCCATACCGATTGATTTATGGGAAAACTTGTCACTTGCCTGTCGAGATCGAGCACAAAGCATATTGGGCAATCAAGGCAGTGAATATGGACTTGGACAAGGCCGGCCAGAAAAGGTTATTAGATCTGAACGAGATTGAAGAATTACGGACAATGGCCTACGACAACGGAAGGATCTACAAAGAAAAGACTAAGAAGTGGCACGACAAGAAACTGCTGCCACGACAGTTCTGCCCAGGGCAGCTTGTGTTGTTATTTAATTCTAGACTTAAACTCTTCCCAGGAAAGCTAAAGTCTAGATGGTCTGGCCCATTCCAAGTAATACAAGTTTTTCCCCATGGTGCCATCACAATTCAATCATTAAAAGACGGATACCAATTCAAAGTCAATGGACAGCGCCTCAAGCATTATCAGGGGACTGAAGCCCCAGGAATACAGGAAGTGGTTACTTTAGGAGATGCCCCACAAGGCATCCCTAATTTAACCTAATTTTTATCTTTATTTATTTTATTATTTATTATTATTTATTAGGAAATTAGGTTTATTTTATTCGAATAATGTTTTGTTTTTCTAATTTCAGTTTTTAGGAAATAAAGGAGTCAAGAAGAAAAGGAGAAGTGACCCAAGCCCACCGCCCTTCCATCAGCCCAATAAAGCCCATTTATGGAAACATGTCGTTTCGGCTGCCGATGCGGACGGATATGACAGGCTGTCAACAGACTGACATGGAAGACGCAGAAGCGTGTGGCAGACGCGTAATAGACGCATAAATGCGTGTCAGACGCGTTAGACACGCTAAATCCAATCTGCCGCCCCGTTATTCCCGCCTGCCGTTGCGGCATTAAATGGGCAGCTACTCGACCGCTATAAAACCCCATTCTCATTTTCATTTTTTCTCACTTCTGCTTATTCTTCTTTGCTTTCTCCTCTAGTTTTATTTGCTTTCTTCAGATTTCACAACCCTTGCAACCAACTTGTCTACTAGACAGACCCGCCGTAGTGCTGCCTCAGCATCCTCCTCAGCAGCAGCGACGCCCTTTGCCAACAAGGAGTTATGGGAGGAACGTGGTTTCGTGTACATCCGACAGGCACCCTACATGGGACTCCGGCCGTTCATTGTAAGGGCTTTCACGGCTCAACTATGGGAGCACTTCGCGGAACAACCGGCAGAGCTCAATGACACATTAGTCCGAGAATTCTATGCTGCCATAGACAGCAAAACGGCAACATCTGTCACTGTTCGAGGTGTCAAGGTGCCCTTCACTGCCGACAACATCAACCACATGTTTGGCCTCTTCTTCGGCCCCGATGATGATGCTCACCAAAAATTTCTTGACACCCTAGATGCTGCCGCTTATGATGCTGTCATGGTGGAGTTGATAGAGGAGGGAACATCATGGACAACCAGTAAGAAGAACCCCCACTCTATCAATAAGGGGAAGCTCCACCCCGAAGCAAAACTTTGGAACGCTTTCATCAAAAAGCGTATCTTGCCTTCTTCCCACCACACGACAGTCAACCGGCAGCGGCTTGCCCTTATTCACTCCATCATGCACGACAGGCCTATCAATGTGGGCCGATATATGAGGGACAACATCATGGACTGTGCCTTCCGCTCCGACTCTCGCCTCTGCCTGCCGTTCACTATAACCTCCCTCTGCCGCTGTACCGCTGTCCCCAAGGAACCCTCCGACAAAATAAGGAAGGGCAGAGGCTGGACAGACAACAACATCAACAGCCTTATGGAGCTAATTGCGGCTACACTTGTCTCATCGTTCAACCCAGCCGGCTCCCCAAAAGAATCATCAGAGGAGCCTGCCCATGAACCTGCTGCTGCCACCGCTCCGACAGACCAGTCCGCCCTCCTCCTTGCGACGCTACAACGGGTAGAGGAGAGACAAATGGGATTGATGACCTTCATCCGGGACTTCACTCAATCGACGGTAAACTTCATTACCCAAACTCTGAATTTTCCCGATGTTCAATTCCCTACTTTTCCTGCCCATTATTTTTGTATCCCCACTCCTGTCCACACCCCTGTTCACACACCCACCCCACCCGGCTCTCCACATTCCCACTCTACCGCCTCCACCACATCACCTGCCCCGACGGCAGCAGGCAGCCCACCGGCAGACACCTCTCCTAGAGGAACAAAGCGGCCTGCCTCCGATGACAGCCCTCTGATAAGAAGGAATCTGGAGAGGGAATTTACGCCGGTTAAGAGGATTAAACACGTGGCAGACAAGAAACGGCTGCCCAAGGCTAGTACCACCACCACCAGCAGTTGGGACAGTGGCAGCAGTTCCGATGTCCAGCTTGTAGAGCAGTCTGCCCCTGCACCTTCCCCTGAACCTGCCCAGCCTCCTCCACAGCCCAGACACCGCCGTCAGATCCGTGTCAGCAGCAGCAACGAGGACAGCGACTAAAAATTTAAGTTTTTATTTTCCTCTTATTGCTGCCTGCCTTTATCTTTTGTGATGTACTTTTTTTTTATATCTTTTTCTGTCATTTTGCATTGAGGGCAATGCAACCCTTGAGTTTGGGGGTGGCAACCCTCCATCATTAATGGAGTCTTAAGTACATCTTTTTATTATTTGCTGTGTCTTTTATTTAATTAATTTCTCTTAAAAAAATCAGAAAAAAATAAAACTGTTGGCTTAAAACTGTGAAGTTAACTTACCTGTCATGACGACTCTGTCGTGGCAGCATCTTTAGGACAGGTTAAGGAAAAGTTTAGAGCCTTTCTATAGTTCTGAAAACTTAAACACTTTTGTGACTGTTATATTGCTTAGATTTCTTTTAGCCAAACTAGAATAGGAAGCTTAGAACTTGAATAGCCCCTAGAGGTGCCTAAAACTGGCTCTAGGAAAGAAGTTTAGCAAAAGAAAATCAAAAACCTAGAGGTGTCCGAAACCGGCTCTAGGAAGCTAACTAGAGGTGCCCGAAACTAACTCTAGAAAAATTTAGCTTGAAAATAGAAAGAAAAAGAAGCATGAAAATGTGTCTTCAAGAAAATAAACTTTGGCATAAAAATTCGAGTTAAGAAGTTGAATATTCTAGTGAAACTAAGAGAGTCTTAGCATATAACTGTTCACAAGCATGCACACACTGTTTGAAGGCCAACACAAAAAATTTCATTTTTCTTTTAGTCTTAATTGCTTGAGGGCAAGCAAAAACTTGAGTTTGGGGGTGTGTTGAGTGTGTAAAAGTTATATTATTTACACCCTTTTTAACCTATATTTCTGCTGCATTCAAGCATCATTGCATTGCATTTAGGTTAGTTTTCAGTAAAATATCACAAATGGATTAAAAGCACGAATTCTACTAAAAGATGGCTATTTTTGCAGGTATCTGCCATAGTAGACGTTGAAGGCAGGCGCAGGGCAGAGAAGCAGGAGAGCTGAACTGGACAAGCAGACGAAGAAGACGAAGCTGCCATGGACCTGTCGTGACAGCATGGTGACAGCAGACTTAAGAAGAGGAAGAGCAAAGTGGACCTCGATAGATAGAGAAAAATCTGCTCGTTTGTCGTGTGAAAGCCACATATTTTTCCAAGCCCCGGATCAAAAGATATGTCAAGCCAAAGCTCAAGGAGAGGAAATTCCTAGAAACAAGGATGGCGGCTGCAAAGTAGGAATCCTTAAAGATTTAGTCTTTATTAGAATCTTACTTTTAATTAAAGTTGTAATCCTTGTTACCGTAGATAACTTGAGCCCAAAGCTTATATAAGGGCATAGATTTAACCTGGGCATCATCGAATACCCCATAACCGAAACCTAAACCCCCTGCCGTTTACCCGTCACCGACATGTTCTAAATTCCCCCTAGGGCTACGGGTTGTTTTGTAAAGTAGTTGCAATGGTTGCTTTGTTTTAGGTTTTTTCAGTTCAATAAAATAAACTTCAAGTTCTCTTATTTTGGTTTTAACATCTTGCAAGAGCATCGGGAGAGCATTGTGAGGTTATCCATTTACTTAGCATCGGGAGAGTTAAGTATACGAAAGAAATAAGAGCGGGTTCTCTAGTTTATAGTTGAACTATCTTGTGCCTAGGGATAGGGCAAGGTTAAGTGGCTAAAGAAGAATTCATACACATCGGTGTTCATCCTTCGATTCACACCGGGAGGTATCATCAAAGACGTGATCATCGACAGACTTGGACCTAGGGATAGGCCAAGGCAGATCTGGGATTCTTGCCAAGCTTGAAGTACGGAGTTAGTGAGTTCGCTGCCGCGACAGCTAACGGACAACCGCCGCGACAGGTGCTGTCGGCGACGGGAGCGACGACAGAACTGGAGTTCCTAAGCAATTCAATACCTGCACTACCGAGCAATTCAATACCAGCCCATTCTCTCTATCTTGATATCTCAATCTTTTTATTTACGTTTTTCTTATTATTCTCGTGACAATCTTCTAAACTATTTCCTTTACTTCGTGCAGTAAACTAAGGTGAAGTCATTAGCCCAATCCCTGTGGAGACGATATCTGATACTTCGTATCACTTTACTACTTGCGTCGTGTACACTTGCACTACAATTGCGATAGACTCTTTTACACGCAACAATCATCATGGAAAGGCCAATGTGGTAGCCGATGCTTTGATTAGAAAGGTGGCAGTTGAGTTGAGAGCTATGTTTGCACGTTTGAGTATATCGCGTGATGGTGGCTTGATAGCCGAGTTATAGGTGAAACCTTCCTTGATCCAGTTGATTTAGGAGAAACAGTTGATGGATGATTCATTAGTGCCTCATGTTCATGACATAACTGATGGTAAGGCTACGAATTTATGTTTTAATGATGATAGGGTTCTATGTTTCAAAAGTTGAGTAGTGGTGCCAGAAGATGTTGAGTTGAGGCGCAATATTTTGACCGAGGCTCATAACATTCATTTTTCTATACATCATGGTAGTACTAAGATGTATTGAGGCTTGAAGGATGAGTACTACTAGGTGGGGTTGAAAAAGGATGTGGCTGATTTTGTTAGTAAGTATATGGTTTGCCAACAGGTGAAGGTTGAGCATCAGTTTCCTTCCAGTTTTATGCAGCCCTTGAGAATACCAGAGTGGAAGTGAGAGATGATTACGATGGATTTCGTGTCCGGGTTGCCTTTGACACCATCGAAGAAGAACTCAATGTGGGTGATTATGGATCATCTTACGAAGTGTGCGCATTTCTTTGTTATGCATACTACGTATACGTTGGATAAGTTAGCTGAGTTGTATATTGCTGAGGTTGTGCGTTTGCACTGTGTGCCCAAGTTCATAGTGTCGAATAGAGATCTGAGGTTTACATCGAGGCTATGGGAATGTTTACATCAGACGTTGGGTATGCGGTTGAATTTCAGCACTTCATATCATCCTCAGTCGGATGGGTAGTCGAAACGAGTTATCCAGGTGCTTGAGAATATGTTGCGATGCTATGTGATTGATTTCTAGGGTTCTTGGGAAAAGCATTTGCCGTTGGTTGAGTTTGCTTATAACAACAGTTTTTAGGCAAGTATTCAAATGGCACCGTATGAGGCCTTGTATGAGAGGAAGTGTAGAACACCTCTTTGTTGGGCTGAGGCGGGGAAAAAGTTGCTTTCTTTATCGGATATGCTCAAGGGAACAACAGAGAAGGTGAAGCTCATATGTGAGCGGTTGAAGGCTGCATCGGATCGTCAGAAGTCATACACGAATTTAAAGCGTAAAGAGGTTGAGATCGCGGTTGGAGATCGTGTGTTCCTTAAGGTATCACCTTGGAAGAAGGTTATGAGGTTCGAACGTAAAGGGAAAGCTTAGTCTGAAGTTTATTGGACCCTATGAGGTTGTAGAACGAGTTGTTCTGGTGGCTTATCGGTTGAGGTTGCCTCCCGAGTTGGAAAAGATCTATGATGTGTTTCATGTATCTATGTTGCGGAGATATAGTTTGGATCCTTTGCATGTGATGTCAGTTGAGGAAATTGAGTTGAATCCGGATTTGTCCTATGATGAGGAACCGATGAAGATTCTGGATATGAGTAGTAAGATTCTTCGTGGCAAGACGATTGAGCTTGTGAAGATGTTGTGGCAACACCGAGGAGTTGAGGAGACCACGTGGGAAAGCAAGGCGGACATGATGAGGCAATTCCCGCATCTTTTTCCTTCACGTAAAAATTTCGAGGACGAAATTTCCTAAGTGGGGGAGAGTTGTAACGCCCCGGTTTTAGGCTTAGACGTTTTGGCGAGTTGGGTTAGGCCAGTGGAACTTGTGTCGGTTGTTCGAACCGTAAAAAGGTGATTTAGGGAGATTAAGGTTCGGAATGGGATAAAAATATGATGAAAATTCCTAAAATCTTTTAAAATTATATTTAAGAGGTTGGTCAAATCAATTTTACAAAACGGGGTTTCAAAAGTATACATTTTGGGTAGTGACCAAAATATAAAGATTTAAAAGTTGGAAAACGTGTTTTTCAAGAAGAGTTAAAAGTCTTAGAATATTTAGTGAGGTACTTGGAAAATATGCATTTTTCCTAATTTGACATGTGTTTTAAATGTTATTAAAATTAAAAAGGCTTTTAATTGGGTTTAATTAAAAAGTTAGTTAATCAGTTAAAAATTATCACGATCATTTTCATTTTCTCTTTCACTTCAGCCAAACACTTCTCATTATCTCTCAAATCTTCAGATTTTCTTTTCTCTCAAATCCTCTTTTGATTTCTATTATTTCTCCATTGATTCCTTCCATTTCTTCAAGTTTCTTCAAGCAAATCTTGCCAAATTAGAGGAGAAGCAAGGATTGAAGGTAATTTTTGTTCTATCCCTCTAATCTAAGTTCTTTAATGAAATTCCAAAGATATTTGACTCTTTAATACTGAATTTGATTGAGGTTTTGTTGTTAGATTAATAAACTATTGAAATCTTGATGAAAAATTGGTTAAAATGTGATTTTAGGATTTTTATTGATTTGGCTAGTTTGTGATTGTTTCTAAATGAGTTTTGAAAGATTTTTGGTGTTGAAGTGGAGTCTTAATCATATAGATCCCGAAATTCTTGAGATCCTTAGTTTTTGGGTGAATTTTTGGGTGTTCTTTAGGATTTCGAGTTGTTGGAGGCATAAGGTGGGTTTTAGGTTGTTTTTGGATGTTGATTAATGCTTAGAATATGTTGGATGAGCTGGGTAATGGTTGGGCTGAGGTTTGAGATCAATCGATTGAGTTTTCGGTTATTTCGGATGGGTGTTTTGGGTGCTTTAGAGTAGGGCTGCAGGTTTTCTTGTGTGTGCTGGAGTTTTGGATGCTTTTTAATGCATTGAACCTCTATTTTGATGTGTTGAAAATAGGAGATAATAATCTGAAAGCAAACGAGGTGGTTTTGGAGGCTCCAGACCATCGGTAGTTGCGTCGGCAAGCGTGGTTTCGCGATTTGGTGAGTGGAATTTGGTTTTCCAACGTGGAAACGTTTTAAAAAAGGTTTTGGGAACTTAATAGGAGCTTGAAACGCTTTATTAAGTTCGGAAGTAAGTAAATCGAAATTTCTCCCTCGGCTGTGCTAGTTTTGAGCCTTCGGTTGCACTTGACGTTAAATGCATTCACCTACTTTTTAAAACATGTTTTGAGAATATAAATTGTGTATGATGATGCCATATGGTTTAAGGATGTACTAGGTAAGTGGTCCTTGTATGCTTATGTTGATGCATGGGGTTTTAAGCATGGTTTAATGCTTGTTGGTGGCTTATCATGAATGATTTGTAAAAATAGTGAGTTATGCATGAGTTATGGATTATATTGACAAGTCGCCTTGGATGTTGAGGGGTTGTGATTGTACCGAATACTTCATCCAAGTACCCTAACGATTGAGGATTGTTTAAGGTTTCAACGGTTGAGGGTAGCTCCCGGATGCGAACCTTGTGTTTTGTCCCGTCTCTCGTTAGTGGATTATACATCTACCGATGAGCCGTGTTGAAGGGTTGTGATTGTACCGAATACTCCACCACGAGTGTCACAACAATGGAGGGTCGCTCTCGTGTGTGAGCCTTGTAATGTCGGTAGAGTGTATGAAGGGTGTGGGACAACCCTTGATAATCCGTGTATCCGATACTTTGTTTTTGAGATTGTTGTTATCACTTGTGAGCCAATATAATGGATTTGTACAATGTGGAAAATGTTGCTAATGCATGGTTTGAAAGATGCATGTTTTGCTTTAAGCTTAGCATAATGGTGTTTATACTTGAAAGGCTTGGTAAGTGAGTAGCAATGGTTTAATTGTTGATTTTGATTGGATCATGTTGCATGATGTTTAAAACAATGAATTTGATGAAAAAGTGCATGGTTTATCAAGAAAGTCATCTTGGTTTTGAAAAGAGTGACAACTGTTTGTGAATTGATGATGTCTGTGGTTTTGAGCAATCCTCACTAAGCTTGTATGCTTATACTCTTTTTGTTTCATCAATGCAGATAATTAGACTTTTGGAGGCAACATCTTCGAGGAATCACACCAAGACATTTTGCTAAAAGTATGTTGAGTTTTTAACTAGTGTAATAAGGGCAATGGGGGTTTCCGATGCATTGAATGTTAATGATTTGTTGATTTCTAGTTTTGAGCAAGTTTGTGATGCATTTTTTGACTTGTAAATGTCCTTTGAGTTTTGGTATGGGCTTGCTATTGGTTTTTAGCCTTTTGGTGCTTTTGACATCTAGGAAGCATTCCTTTAGAGCCTTAGCTTGTGTGAACGATGCTATGATGATCCTTGTGCTTCGTATATGTGGTTAATGATGTGTATTTAAATTGTATGTATGTTAGGGCAAGTGTCGGGATGGTTTCGGAGGGCGTAAAGTGAATTAAACCCTCTTTTTGGAAAGTTGCAGGCCCATGTGTTTTGGAACGCCCTTACCTGTTTTTAAATAGTTGCCTGTAATGGCCTTGGTGTTTTGGAATAGTGAGGCTCGTTCTAGAACATTTTGCCTCTGTGAACCATCGTACTGAAACGTGTTTTGTGGGGTTTCAAAACGCACTCACGTATCGAAACGGTCAGCTATGTTTCAAAACAGCCGTTCCGATACGGGGCTTTCTGTTCTGAAACACTTGATCGTTGGGTCTGTATTTGAATTGTCCTAAGTTCTGTTTCTTGCATTTTGGTTCCTATTTTCCTTGCATGCAATTGAATGAGTTGTAAATGTCTTTTTGAGCTGAAATTTCACCCAGAAGTATGTAATGAATCTAATTGAAGATTGGTAACTTGAATTTGGTGAAAGTCTTTCTAAATTACCAAATTTAAAAAATGGTCCTTAATCCTTAATTGGTTCTAATTAATTAGCAATTGTGTTGATGTCTTATCCGATGTTTGTGTATGAACACCTAGGAATCTAAATTGCATCTAGACAAGATAAAAAGAAAAAAGGTCGTTTATTGAGGTAAACTTTTTTGATTTACTTTAATATTTTTCGTGTGATCCGTTCGGTTCGGTTCGGTCTATCAGCCAATTCGGGTCGAGGAGGTTACATCTCTACCCACCAGTAGTGAGGTTATAAGGACGACAAGAGTGGTAAAGATCATTCTAATGAAGTAAAATCTTTTTTATTACCAATGCGATATTATAAATCATTGATCTTGTACTTGTCGTACGTTGAAAAATCAACAATCATTGAATGATAAAGAAAAGAAAATAGAAGCAAATTTTGTTTGCGAAAAAAGACAAAGGTGATATTGGTCCAACTTTATTTGGACATTGTTGGTCCAACTCATGTGGACGTTGTTGATTTTCTTATAACCTTGAAGGGAATAAATCATCTTCTAATTATTCTCATAACTTTGAAGAAAATTATTTATCTTTTTATTTATTTTTCTTTATGTTTATTTACTTTACACACATTAATTATTTATCTTATATATATTATGTTATTTATTTATTTTGTTTAACATGATTACTTGTCAAATACAATCTATGGTGACGATTTATGCTCAACATAAGCATAAGATATATTTTTCCATTTAAATGCAAGGGAGTAATATGAGTACTATATCTCAATGTACTGAAAATATTGATGCTCTAGAAGAGCAATAAATTCTTGAGAGAAAGCAGATTATGAAAAGTGTAGAATTGTGAATATTGCAATAATTATCGCTAATGGTAATAATATCGTCACCACTAGAAGTGGAAATTTTAAGAGAGCAATATGAGTTCGTAAAATATCCCTTTGAGAATTATAGATGACATATGTTATCAATTGGCATTTGAAATAGGTCAATGTAAATATAAGTTCGGTAGCCAAAAGGTCAGTTGAAAGCTCTAGAAAAACTATATATTGCTACCAAAAGATAATTTTTATTGAAAGCTCTGTAAGAGCTAAAGATATTCTTATTCAAATGAACAATTTTGATGGTCGTACTTGACATGTACGAGTGAGATTGAATCACATATTATGGTAAACCAAAAGTTTACGGAATTTAGAAATGTATATACACACTTGTATATAGTTGGTATGATCGGTTAGACCATCCTGATCAATAATGATGCGAAAGCTATTGAGGTTTATATGCACATTTATTAAAAGAATCTAAAGTTCTTGTGGTGTTTGTTCTCAAAGAAATTGATTAAATTCTACTTATTGAAAGAACACAAAGTTTTTGTGTTGCTTGTTCTCACAAGAAATGATTAAGATCCCACTTACCAAAAAAACTTGACGCACTTGTACTAAAGATGAGATTGCATGACTTGCATATCTGAATGAAATATGAGCTCATATATCTGCAAATATGGAAAGTTTTATATAATTTTAGTAGATGCATCTACATTATTTTATCAACTTACAACCAGAAGTTTGTAAGATTGATTATAAAAGGATTCAAATTATGCAATTGGACTATTTGTCTTGCAAAGGCTAGTGAGTTTATATTTTAGGTTATATCAATTGTTACAAAGCCTATTGATTATGAAAAAATACAGTTAGCAAAATTTCAATTGGATGCCTCCTCATTAATAGCTAAACTATGAGAACAAAACAATTATTATTTATATGGTGTTTCCATATAGTAACACTTATACGCATCAAGCCAACGTGTTATAAATTCTCTGTTATAATTGGTTTTTGGTCAGAAGTCATATATTTCCCTTTTTATAATTTTTGAATGTGCGATATATTGTTGAATTGCTCCACCACAACGCACAAAATGGGTAAATAAAAAGGGTTGAGAATATATATTGAGTATGAGTCTCCTTTTATGTTTAAATTCTTAAACATTAATTGGAGAATCATTTATGACATGATTTTTCTTAACATCAGGGGGAGATAATAATTAGCTGGATAGAAGAAAAATGAATTATCGTTATCTAGATCCACGTATATGAACCAGAAATTCATAAGATAATTTATTTTACTACATGTCAACTGCCAGACATATTTATTGACCCAATGAGAGTAACTAAGTCTCATATACCAGCTGAAATGCTCTAAGTTTAAATTACATGTTAGAGCGAGAGGATGTAAATGATGCCTGAAGCATGATAGTTGAAATGGTTCCAATGATCAAAATTCTCGTAAATGGAAAGTAATATGAGATGGCCATATATTAGAGGTGGGTGCTCCTGAAGAGACCCAAGACATAAATAATAATAAAATTCTAGAAAAGTTTTAGGTACCTCAAATAAAGATTAAAATCTTGAAGAGATGTCGATGAGTTATGTCTCTACGAGAATGTAACCAAAAATAAAAAAGTTGTCGACAACGGTTTTACAAACAATTTTACACGAACTTCTATAGAATTTAAGAAAGATAATGAGGATCTTGTATAGAAATCTATCCATAAGTATAGATATTGAATTGGCCAATATAGGAAGACGGTTTAAACTTTTAAAAGAGAAGTATTTGTAAATACGACATAATTATAATTTATGAAAAATTCTAAATACTTCATGGTGGATGCAATGACTTTGGCAATTACGAAATATTTTATACGTGTCTAACTTTTTGTGGATCCATATAAAAAGAAAGTTATCCTTGACGAATTTAAAATGCTAGAAGAATTTGGAAATTTCTGGGAAAATTTATTTAGACACGTCTCATTGAATATTTTGGCGCATTTGGTATAATCGCCTTAGTGAGTACTAATTGAAGAAATACTATAAGAATGATCATATTTCCTTATGCTTTTGTAAAAGGAGTTTGGATCATGATTCATTATGATAATTTGAATATTATTAGAACTCCTGAAGAGCTTTCAAAGTATTTGGTTATTTAAGGAAAGGATTTGAGAAAAAGAATCTTGAGATGTGATTTTGTCTCGACCTAAAGATCGAGCACTTAAATATGCGTTTTTATCTATGAATAGACATAAGTTGAAAGAAACTTAAAGAAGATTCAATATGGATAAAGCATATCTATTATAAGTTTGTTGGATGTGAATAAAGATAATTATATCTTTTCTTGATTCTGAAGCATCATATATTAGTTGGTCAATAAATATCGATGGATATACAAAGATCATTACCTTTAGATCTTCAAACATTCATTGACGCCTCCTCAAATGTCGTAGAAATAATTGTTATGCACCAGGCAAGCTAAAAATGTGTTTGGCTAAGACCATTGACCCAACATATCAGAAAGATATGTGGATTTACGTTCACAATATATGATAAAAAGCTATCTTGTGTGAAGATAAATGCAAGATGTACATCGCAATTTTAAAGGTGGATACATCATATAACATATTACTCCAAAGTTTCATCCCTCACGATCTTTAGAAAAATAATATTCAATATTGAATTATGAAGATTCAAAGATCTTCTGTGATGTTTTCATGAGGGGGTAAATACGTGTTGCAATCTTTTTCCCTTAACCGAGGTTTTGACCCAAAGGGTTTCTAGGTAAGGTTTTTAATGAGGCAACATGTTATGCGTATTAAAGATGTATGTACTCTTTTTCCTTCATATATTTATCATATTATTAATATAATTATTATATTAACTATTTAAATATATATAAGTTATATTTACATACCTTGTTAACCTTTATGAGTTTTTTTTTTGTAAATTTTTAAATGCTAAATTTTTAATTTTTTTATTACTTGTGAAAGATTGTCAAGTAAATTAAAGTAAACAATAAAATAAATTTAAAAGTTTTATAATACTAAAAAGAATTTATATCATAAGTTTAACCTACTACAATGTTTTATAAGATGATAAACATTTTATAAATCAAAGAATTTATATCATTAGTTTAACGTACTAAAAGTTTAACCTATTAATTTTCAAGCAATATGCAATCTCACCATATAACCTATAAACATCATAAATATAATATTAATAAAAATTACATTGAATATTAAAATAATATTTAAATATGTGTAATACCATTTAAATGTTAAATTAATATTAAATAAAAATATTTAATTAATTTACACCACACATATTTAATCATCTAATTAAATTCAATAAAGGATTCAAGTTAACAAAATTCATTAATATAAGGCAATATGGTTCAAAGGGGTGAGAATTGACAAATACCTAAGAAATTCAAGGGAATCACATTCCCAACATTTAATGAAAAAAACGTTAATATTGGGAATACAATATTATCCCTCGGAGGAAATGCTACACAACCAAACGTGAGTATGTGAATTCGGAAAAGATCATTCTCCCATATAATAATTTTCTCCGTGAATCAAACGCCCCATTAAGGTTATGAAAAAATCACACGACTTATAACCCCTTTCCATGTGTGAAATTTTTTTGTTGTACAGTAACAAATTTTCAACTAGTCAAATAGTTTTATAGCATCGATATCTGATTTATTGGTTGATTAATTCGGATAAATATTATAGGGTCATTATGAGGACGACACTCCCTGCCTAATTTGTTTCATACATAACGTTGGAATTCAAATAGTAGTTGTTCAAATAATTTTTTTAATTTTAAATTAATATATTTAAATTGATTTGAAATGAAATTATATTTTCAAAATTACAAATTTAGATTTTAAAAAGAAAAAAGTGAGATTGCATTGAATTATTTCAATTGTAATATAATACCAACTAAAGCCCATTGTGTTGGTAGAGCTAGGCTTAGGCTTAAAGCCTTTACTACCTTCCATTAGGCCTGCAAAGTCTTAGGGCCAACAAACAAACATCTATAATTCCATTGTTGAGGTGGTAATTTATTTTAGGTTGTGTACGGAAATTTAGATTTCAAAATTTGGATTTGAGTTTTTAAAATGGTGTAAATTAAGTAATAAAATGCCCAAAAATGTAATATTATTTGTTTAATTCATTGATTTGCTAGATGCTTGTTTAGTACAGGTCTTGAAATTTCTTATATAAATTTAGATTTAATTAATCTACGCGTTCATATTTTTTTAACTATGTATTATATTGAATCTTAACTATTTAACTATTTGATTAATTTTAAACCCCTAATTTAAACTCTTAAACTTTAAACTGTGGAAATTTTTCCACCGTCGTTATATCAAATAATACTTAAAAAGTTTGACATCAGAAATGCATTCAGTGCCAAGAAGAAGGTGATGGGTAGATAAAGGTGCAATATTCCCTCTTGAGTGTAGTATCCTAGAAAACCCATTGGAAAGCAATAGGGTTCACAAATTTGGTTTGAAACAAATCAACCCTTTCTATTACACCCATTGGAATTTGGAAGTACCTTGTTTTTCAGCAATCCCACCTCCTCCGATATTCCTTCTCCTCTCTGTCAAAATACAAAATATTTTTCGAATCTAAAAACGGTTTCCACAACTTATCTTTAAAAAGACAAACACATATATAAACATGTACTTATATGATTATTACATGCATGATCTCATTTACTTGGTCTAAACAGATATCTAAGACAACCCTGGAAACCTGCAAGATGTTCCTACATGATTGCAACATGTTGTTCCTCTTAGATAATTCGAGTTCGAGCAACGTAGTGTGTGCACGTTTTTAAAAGGTTAAAAGTAACGATGAGATACTACCATGTATTCGCGTGGTTTCTGAGTGTGTCATCGCCTGTTGTGTAATGGGTTTGAGCCTGTCGGGACTCTTCGTTTCTCCTCCAAGTGGTTGGCTGGGGCTGACCCTGGATTTAGAAGCCGGTGGCGGTGAACTGTGCTGCCTCTGGCTGTAGGGTTTCTCCGATTCGGTGCTGCTTCAATCCTGGGAGTGAAGAGAAGGAGAGTAATAAAAACAAGGGAGCAAAGTTGAAAGCGATTCATCCTTTGTTTCAAATTTGATATTGAAGAGAGATAATGGGAAGGTGGACATCACCCCAACCAAGCTTTTGTTCTGTTACATATACAATATGGGAACGGGGAAGGCTTAATTTTGGTCCATTTCTTTTAAATACGGTAACTAGGGGGTCAATTGGAGACTTTGAGTAAAAAATTTTGAGTTGATTGAGTCGTCAAATCACATTTTATAACTTAAATTTTATTTAAATTTTTTTAGTCAAATTTAGTCTATAAAGTTTAAATTGAGTCAAGTTAAATTGTTCAAATTTAATTATAAATATTTATAATATTATGATACTGATTGATTCAAATTTAAATGATTTTTTATAACCATATACGATATACATAGGGGTGAGCAAAACTCGACTCGAATTGAAAAAATCAATATTTTTTTTTCAATTTTGAGTTATTCGAGTCAACTCGAAAAAAATTTGAGTTCCAGTTGAGTTGAAATTTGCCCAACTTGAAAAATCGAATTTTACAGTTTTGCAATTTAGTCCATGATTTCATTTTTCTTCAATTTCCCCTTGATTTTAAGTCTATTTTGATCAAATTTGAACCACATATTCCTAAACCAATGTAGAATACTTATTTATCTTCAATTTATATTTTTGAAAAAAATAAATTTCATATTTTTTCAATTCTGCCCTTAACTTTGTATGAGTTCCTCATTTCTTCAATCTCACTTTCGTTTTAAGTCATTTTTGACCAAATTTGAATTGCATGCTCCTAAGCCACGGTAGAATACATATTTCGCTTCAATTCATATTTTTTAAATTAAATTTTTAACTTTTGTAATTTAGCCCCTCAACTTTGAATGATTTCTCATTTCTTCAATTCATCTTTCGTTTTAAGTCTATTTTTACCAAAATTAAACCACACAATTCACTAACATTATATAATATTTATATAACTTCAATTCATATTTTTAAAAAATATATTATTTTTGTAATTTAGTCCTTTAACTTTACATTTTATTCAATTTGATCTTCAATTAACTTTTTTGTAATTTTTTTCTTCACATCAATTTATTGACTCATTTATAGTCCCATCAATACTTTATCTCCAAAAGTTCTTTATTTAAAATAATATTATAAATATATTTTAGAAGTTTAGATGATATTTTTTATTAAATAACATTACAAATCTTACTTATACATGTGAAAAATAATATGAAGAAATATATATATATATATATATATGCATATCTTATATGACTAGAGAAAGTCGTTTAAATTGGCATCAAATTGTACTATAACATGGTAAATAATTAAATTTAAATTTGTATAGGAACTTGAAAACTCGACTTGGCTCGAACTTGACTCAAATTTCATTAACTCAAGTCGAATTGAAAAAATTTCAAATTAAATTCAAGTTGTAAAATATGACGGGTCAACTCGATTTACTCGAAATTTTTTTGACTCGACTCGATCGAACGCTCACCACTAGATATACATATGTATTTCTTTATATTCTTTCATATGAGGTATACATATATCATGCAGTGTTGAGGGAGTCGACTTGAACTTGAAATCAATCCACTAATTACTAAAAAATTCAAGTTATGCAAGTCTTATTTTATAGCCCAATCTTTATTTGAAAAAAAAATCGATTCAAGTTCATAAAGTTACATTTCGATTCAAGTTGAGCCGAAAAGTTAATTTTTTTTTCATTCGAATTTTTCGAATCAAGTCGAATTTTACTCAATTCTAAGTATAACATAATATGATAATTATTAAAATTCCAGTCTCATTAATAATAACATGAGATGAAATACGATTATGTGAATTTTTTTGGGTAAAGAAAAAAAAGTTGTATAAAAGTATATAAAATCAACACCAATATCGAATATTGAACTCGTACTAAAAGAATTTTAAATCTCCTAAATTAATTATGGAAAATACTTTCACACACAAGCTTGTGTAAACTTTAGTTTATACAATACTTTTAATTTAGAGTTTATGGATTTATGTTAATTCTAAGGTTTAGAAGTTTAGTATGTAGAATTTAAGGTTTATGGATAGAATTTAAAATTTAGGGTTCAAGTGTTAAGGCTAGAGATTAATGCTTTAGATTTTATAACTTAAATATGAAGGGTTATGTAATTTTTTTTATAGAGCTTGTGTATCAAAATATAACTCATTAATTATTCAGGTTATATTTTGATACATGTAACATAAGCTGTGTAAAAAAATTTACACAACCCTTCAGATTTAAGCTATAAAATCTAAAACATAAATCTCCAACCCTAAAACACTAAACCTTAAACTCTAAACTCTAAATTTTAATTTCTACACCCTACAACCTAAACCCTAAACCCTAAACCCTAAACCACAACCCTACATCTCTAAACCCTAAAACTAAAAGTATCGTGCATCAAAGTATTTTTTAATTATTCACCCATTTCAAAATTTTAAAAAGTATAGTTGAAGTTATTTAATTTAAAATATATATAATATAATTATAAGACATAAACACCTTTATAATAAAATTCATTGTCTTTGAAATATATGATTTTTTTTTCGATTAAGTCGATATCTGTTTAACTCGTGACCCTAATTTTATCAAGGACTTTCTATGTAGTGTAGATGTTCGATTTCAAACATAATTATTCAAGTTCGAGTTAAAACCAAGATTTTCTATACTAAATAGAAATGAGATTAATGTAGTGTTCCCCATCTATAAGTAGCAATTCCAATGGACTTGAGTTTCTTTAAAACACCAATTTACTACCGGTTTGCAGAATGTGTGAATTCTGTGGTTCCTGCATACTGCATACATACCAATCATAGAGAAAAAGGAAGGATACCCCCATTTAACGAGAGCTGAAACGGCTGCGAAGGGGCCGCTATGTAGAATTCAACTTGGTATTGAATTGACCTATGACTAAACTAAAGAGATTGGAAAGCTTAAATGAACTAAAATTGCTTGCCAGATTGTATTTATCAAACTATCCAACATTGACAATGGAGATATAGCAGTTAATATCCACAAAAGGTAGGTTGACTACTTACCTTTCACTTTGTCAAAAGAAAATATGTTCCTAGATAAACTTATGAGTACCAAATCAGTGAACTGGAGGTTACGGATACGAGTCCTTATTGTTGACTTGAATTTCGACTTGGCCAATCTAGGAACTTGTACCCTAGAAGTGAAGGCGGTAGATATGACTGAGTCGACGAAGATGGGTTATCTGGGGGATATATATAATCCTTTCCGTATCCAAGTTCCTTCATAAGCTTGGTTGGTGCATTCCTTAAATGAAGCGGCACTCCCTCGTTCTGTCCTACCGATTCCCTAACAACCTTTTGTGCAGCTCCGATGGCTCGATACACAGCAATAGATTTGGGAGCCAAAGCTAAGTAAGCAACACATTGTGCAAGAATCACATTACACTCGGGCATGCCCAAGAAATGACAAGCCTGGTAACAGGAAACAGCCTGGTTTAGGGCTAATGGATCACCCAACCCGACATCCTCACTGGCAAACCTTATTAGTCTGCGAGCAATGTAAAGAGGCTCTTCGCCTCCTTCCAGCATTCTTGCCAACCAGTAAATCGCTGCATCTGCATCACTTCCTCGCATCGATTTGTGGAGTGCGCTGATCAGATTGTAATGCTCATCCCCTGCTTTGTCATATGCAAGATGCTTGCACTGGAGTGCCTCTTTAACATCATCCACTGTAACAACTGCTGCGAACAAACTGATCTCGTTTTCCTCACTCCTGGCCAAATCGAAATCCCTATCCAGCTCTAATCCTACACCTTTTTGTTTCAGTTGATTATCAGCCACTCTAGCAGCCGCAGTGGTGGCGGAGATTTCCAAAGCATTCAACGCCACACGAGCATCACCATCACAATTCATAGACAGAAATTCAAGAGCATCATCCTTAACATCCACCTTCATCCCTATGCTCCGCGACAATCCCTTCTCTTGATCATCAACAGCTCTCTTCAAAAGAGTTTCAACGTGATGGGGTTTTAAAGGATTCAATGTAAGAACCCTACACCTAGACAACAATGGCGTAATCAAATGGAACGAAGGGTTCTCCGTGGTAGCCCCCATAAACACAATGCTTCCATCTTCAATCACAGGCAAGAAAGAATCCTGTTGTGATTTATTAAACCTATGAACTTCATCAACAAAGAGTACAGTCCTCTTATTATTCTTAACTCTCATCTTCCTAGCTTCTTCAACAGCATCTCTAACATCCTTAACACCACTAGTAACAGCAGACAACGATATGAATCGATACAAAGACCGGTCTTGAGCCGAATTAACAATGGATTTAGCAATGGAAGTCTTACCAGAACCAGGAGGACCCCAAAAGATAATAGAGGGGATTCTATTACGATCAATAGCAGAACGGAGAAGAGAATTGTTACCCAGAATATGATCTTGACCGACTACTTCGAATACGGTACGAGGACGCATCCGTTCCGACAAAGGCTCATGGGTTTGATCAGTTTTGCCTAGTTGAATAATGGGTTTGGGATGCTGTAACTTTTGACGTTTGTTGTGGAGCGGAGATGGGGTGGCGGAATCATCATCTGGGTCGTTTTGGGGTACGATGCGGATGCTTGGAGCGGTGGCGGTGGCGGTGGCTGTGGGTTCAGGGGATGAAGGGGAAGGGGAAAGTTTTGTGTGAAGATGGAAGAAGCGGTCGAGTTTGGGTTGGAACGGAGGAGGAGAGGGGTTCGGGTTCGGATTCGGGTTTGGATTGGAGGGTTTGTGGGAAAGAATCCATTCGGTGGCTTTGAGTGTGGATTTGCCACCTGTTGCGGCAAGAGCTTGTGCTGCTAATTCACCTGAGAATCCCATACTTAAGAGCTGCTCCATCTCCATCGAAGCCTGGCACAAAAAGGAGCTATCTTTCTTCTCGGATAAATACAATAAAATGGGCTCTTTTCAATACCTAAATTAGACCCTTCAAATTCCCTTATTGGCCCAACAAAAGAGGAATCTTTAAATTAATTTCCTTTAATCTTTATACAGATTATACGTATATGTTTATGCAGATTGAGTGGGTGGGCCTAAAAGAGTGATGGCACACCGCCTTTCAAGTCCTCTATACCGCCGCCTCTCTTCTTCATTTAGCACCACCACCACCACCGCCAAAGGCAAAGTTCCTCTTCTTTACAAAAGCCCTGAAATCAACGAAGATAGTGGAGCTAAAGCGGTGACAGTCCAGGTCCTTTCATGGGGCAGGGGAGCTTCAGGCCAACTAGGCGGTGGCATTGAAGAAATCAGAATTTACCCATCCCCGGTTGTCAATCTCCTCTTTCCCGATGCTTCCTTTTCTCTCTCCCCAACCCCAGGTAAAATCTTTGATCAAAGCCAAAAGGACCAAACTTTGCACTCGGTTGGGATATCATGCGGCTTGTTTCATTCGGGTTTGGTTGTGGATGGCAAGTTGTGGATGTGGGGCAAAGGTGATGGGGGTCGTCTTGGTTTTGGCCATGAGAATCCTGCATTTTTGCCTACATTGAATCCTCATTTGGATTCTGTTTCCTCTGTTGCTCTTGGTGGTCTTCACTCTGTGGCTTTAACTTCTAAGGGGGAGGTCTTTACTTGGTCAGTTCTCACTCTTCCTACATTTCACTTGCTCAATACTTGCCTTTTTTGGCCTCTCTTCTTTTGTCTTGATCTAGTTCAAGCTATATTCCTGGATGAAAACAACTTTGCTTTGTGTTATTCTCTCCTTTGAATGCTTAGCTGCCAACATTTTTTATAAATAGCTAGCTGAAACATACATTTGACTAGATATCAGAAACTAAGTTTACAGCATTTTATGTGAATTCAAGTTAATATACAAGATGCTATTGAGGTGACAGAAGAAAAATGTCAGTGCCACTGGAGTTCTACACTTCTAGCCTATGATTATGTAAGAACTAAGAAGCTTTCAAAGAGTTGTGTGTATCAATGAGGCCGAAATCGTTTTGAAGATTCAACTCAAGATTTCTTCTATTGCTACCAGATACGTGCAATAAATGACCCCTATTTGAATGGTTTATATCAGAATTTCGCATACTAGAAATTAGAGATAAAATCCATCTTTTCTGGATTGAAGCTTTTGATCAAATTAAATGGTTCTTTTATAAACATTAATTCTACAGCCTAGAGCTGTATGTGTTTTTTGTACACTTAAAAAAAAGAGTTATGGAGTGAAAGCAATAGATAAAGAGGAAGATGTTAATTTGTGATTGTAAGCTGGATTGGTGGAAATAATCTGGATAAAAGCATACATTAATTAGCGATTTTCTGGTTGAGTTGATTTCTACCACTCATATGACAAGTGTGTTAGAGAGGCAGGGAAGAAGACAGTTATTATTATTTTTGTTTAACTATCAACTGAATATCATTACATGTTCTTTACAATGTAAGATTATTTCTAAAAGCCTTTTTATGGGATGAAAGTGGTCAAATTTTTGCTTAATTGGCAGTCCAGGTAATTGAAAAGTCTGTGGTGGTCTTGCTTCAGTTGAATTGTTTTTGGTCAAAACCATTAATACAAACTATTCCTCTTTGTTAAAATGAAGTTTGCAGGGGTTATGGGGGTTTTGGTGCACTCGGACATCGCGTTTATCATAGAGAACTCGTACCAAGATTGGTAGAAAGCAATTGGAGTGGAAATTTATGTCATATTGCAACTAGTGGGACGCATACTGCCGCCGTTACTGAAAGAGGTTTCTATTGTTTGTCTATCATCATAAAATAGATCTCGGCTTTCTATACCTGCTGTGATCCTTCTATATGAAAATGAGACCCATGTCATCAATTAACTTGGTCAATTGCCTCTTTGTTTCTTTATATTTTAGTCTTCTATTTGTCGATCTTTGAAAGCATGTTTTTCTTTTTGTCATTTTAATGACTTACATAAACTCTCTGTGCCAAGAATGTGGAAACAATTAAGAAATGAAATTTCGACACAAATAATTTCCACAAAGAGGAGGGAAATGTTATGTGTTGCTTTTGTAGGCAATATTATTATTTGTGCTCATTTCTCACATTGTAGGTTTTCAACTTCATATTTTTTTGTTGCTTTCCCCCATCTGAATCCAGCTGTTATTCATTGAATTAGGTGACTTATACACCTGGGGACGAGATGAAGGGGACGGTAGATTAGGGCTTGGTCCCGGTCGTGGCCCAAATGAGGGAGGTGGGCTTAGTATTCCATCCAAAGTGAAAGACTTACCTACTCCTATCGCTGCAGTTTCCTGTGGCGGCTTCTTCACAATGGCATTGACAGAGGATGGACAACTTTGGAACTGGGGTGGTAATGTGTCTCAATATTTGACATTTCCTTTTGTTATTCCTATGGATATTTAGTTATCTTTATATCGATTTCCTGTGACTTGTTTTCATTCGATATTACTTTGGCTTATTTCTATTTTATCCATTACATGACGAATTACCTTCTCGGAACAGTTCCCTTAATATTTATAAAATTTTCTTCATGTCTACTCAGCAAACTCCAACTATGAGCTTGGAAGAGGTGATAAAGTTGGTGGTTGGAAACCCAAACCAATTCCTAGCCTTGAAAGCACTCGTATTATTCAGATAGCAAGTGGTGGATATCATTCTCTTGCATTAACAGGTAAAACCAGTTCCATGAGTCCCTTTTGATTCTTTAGTCTTTTCCTTTTATTGTTCTACTAGAATTATCGATTCTTGGTGCTGTTTTATATTAGATGAAGGTAAAGTACTTTCATGGGGCCATGGCGGACATGGTCAGTTGGGTCATTCTTCTATAGAAAATCAGAAAGTTCCTGCAATAATTGAAGCTTTGGCTGATAAGCGTGTTATCTATATTTCCTGTGGAGGTTCATCTTCGGCGGCTTTAACTGGTATGTCACGTATATGCTTTTGATACATATATGTGCATTAGATAGCTCAAGGTTGAAGTTTCAGTCATATTAACAATTTAGCCATGAAAAGTGTCCACCCTCTACAGCTTTTGTATTTATGCGTCATAGATGTCCTCAGAAATGAAGACAGTAGGTTTGACTCGAACCTCAGTTCCGTACACGTCCCTCTAAACCAGCCACTGAGGCTCGTAGTTGGATACAGTTCTTTCCACTTCTCTGATTTTTTGTTGTTGTTCTAAACAGATGAAGGAAAGTTATACATGTGGGGGAATGCAAAAGATTTACAACTGGGAGTTCCTGGGCTGCCAGAGGTTCAAGCAAGTCCTGTTGAAGTCAATTTTCTAATGGAGGAGGATGGATTGGGAACCCAGAAGGTGCTATCCGTTGCAGTCGGGGCATGTCATGCAATGTGTTTAGTCTTGAGATCACCTTGTTAATGATGATGTGATACAGGCTAAAGAAAAATCACGAATGAATTGCTTGCAATTTTGTTTAGAAGGAGAAAAGAGTTCCAAGGTTGAGTTCATTTTGAAAGTATTAGAGAATGTGATATGGATCTCCATTGTTACATTGTTTTAAGCCCTCTTATATATTTGCTGTCTACTGGCCATTATAAGGTGCTGTTGCCAGGTTTGTGTTCTTCATTCAAAATGAACCTGTGTCCTGTAAGAGTGAAAATGGCATCCAGTACATTAGAGCCTATGAGATCTGTTCATCATCTCTGTTGACAGTAATATCGATTTTTCGACTACATGGCATCTCGAATGAATGCAGATGTGTTTTAGCATGCTCTATACTTCAATCTCCCTTTGCCTAGTAAAATGAAATAATGCTAAATCTATTTCATGCTTCATTGGATTCGAGATTACTATTAACTTTAACTCACAATATCATGAACTTAGACCATCGTAGCTTGATTTTTCCCCAACATGATCATAATATAGCACAATATTCAAATGTAAAAACGAGCTACTATGTGTGTTATCTAGGATGTATGATCAAAACCAAATGCCTACCTTAGAAAAAAATTGTCTGCAATTTTGGCACAATATGCATGTTTAGACTTCAATGCAGGAGGAACACGAATCTAATCTCGTGCTTCAATACTGATCGAATAAGCTCCTCGGCAGTAGAATCACCAGCCTACTCAAACACATATATAAGTATAACAAACAAAAATTAAGAACCCCAAACAAGTCATAATTCCAAAGACATACAAAGTTTTACCTTAAACTTGCGAGCCGGGCCTTGTAAGTCTTAAGCCTCTGAACATTGGTTTGAAGACCTTCAAGGCAAATTTTAAGCCTTACTAGGGTTTTTCTCCGTGGTGGTGAGTTTGCCTCTGTATTAAGTGGGATTGACTTGAATTGAAGCTCAAACAATATAAACAACTAAATTCTATACAAGTCCTCGTAATATGTGTTTTTCTACGGATTTAAGTCCGTCTAGTATTGTTTTGAAAAGCGTTTTTGGGCCAAAAATATTTTTAAAGTCGGAAGTAATGATAAACAAACGATGTGATATCTTTAGTGATAATTTAATTTCTTATAAGTTTAAAAAATAGATAAATAGTTTAAATACGTAATATGTGCATATAGTTTTTAATTTCACATTCTGATTTCCGATATTCAATTCCGTTTTTGAGAATCTATTGCAATTTTGTTTTGTAGGACAACAGAGTTCCCATGCTGAAAATGATTTTGAAGGAGGTTAGGCAACAGATCCCCATTGTTTCATGTTTAAGCAATGTACATGAATTTGCTGCCTACAGGCCATTATAAACTGCTGTTGCAGGATTCGAGTCTTTATCCAAAGCAAATCGGTGACAGTTCAACTGTAAAAATGGTATCCCGTACTACTTAACAACCTATGACGTCTGCTCATCATCTCTGCTGTCACTGATACTACGCAACGTCTCGATGAAAGCACTTTCATTTCAATCTCCCTTTAACTTACGCAACTCGACAACAAAAGCTAAATTCATTTCATGCTTCATGTGATGAGCCGAGGACCTGCTGAAACACAGTTATATATATGCTATAAAGGCAGGCAGCTGTCTTCGACAGTATAAGCATGAATACCACAAAGATGGCATTGTTGGAAGAATCAGATACAAATTCTGAACATGAAATGTATCGGAAAAGAAAAGATATACCCAACATTACAATTAACATTCAAAACAGCAGACATCCTATTTCTAGCAACTAAGAATGTCTTGACCAGAAACCAACTTTAGCTTAACTTGTCCTAATTTGGTGGACACTGGTATCCTGGAGGTGGATTTTTGCCACAAGCATATATGACCTACATGGCAATTGCCATTACCATAACGGCGTAGAGAAACCAGATCCTGATTGCATGTGCTTAAGCAAATGGCACATTCAAAACCTAACGGTCCATCAAGCACCAGACAACAAGCATCTGTTGCGTTTCTGCCTATACCAATGTGCACTACACCACCTAACACACCCACACATTCACTGAACCTGAGTGTCTACTGGGAATGTTACCATCCCCTGTGTTGGCAGCAGCTGCATCACACGGGTTTGGATTATAAGGGTACATAGGGTGGCGGTGGCATTCCAACTGGAGTCGGCTCAGGTTAAGAAGCAAGGTAAGCGAATAAAGATACAACGTTGAGAAGCAGGATAAGCAAATTGGCTAAACTAAGTTTCCCCGTCTTCTATCTTCAGAGTGAATCCATCAGCTTAATTCATTTTCACTTACTCTTGGCCAACCATGCACTTATCGATAGATTATGCAAAAGGCAGACAAAGAAAGCAAATGAAAAATGTATTTTCCCTGCTAATTTATTGGAGACTCCGACTTCATTAACCCATTTCAAACACTGTCACCGACCCAGCTAGCAAAAACTAAACCAAAATTTCAAACATCCTATCGGCACAACTAAACTTTCCAACATGCCAAAAACGTTCCCCTTAATTAGAGTATAAGTAATGATGCATAATATCAAGGACCAAAACCAAGGATAAGAGTAACCCGATGATATCATAATTTCAGTACAATATTCCAATGTCAAAACCACCTACAATGCATGAGTAAACCTAAATAACTGCCTTTTAGAAATGCCCCATGCATATTAAGACTTCAGAGGTGCAAGATGAATCTGATATTGTGGTTCAATATTAATCAAACACATAATAATATACTTGCATGACCGATTATCAAGTCACGGGTTTCATTCAAATAAACCGATCATGACATGTGTGCATGCTTAGGAGAGAGAGAAATGAAGTAAAAGGGTATAGATAAATAGCAGTTCTCAAAATTCAGGGTCATTAACTAAATGCCCAAAGTCTGGCTTACAAATGTAACACCAAAGTTCTCTAAAGCTGTTTTAAACTCATCTGACAATATGAAAACCTAATGTTTTTGCCAAGTCAAATAGCTGAACATAAGAAAAACAACCTCACTTCTTGTCTTCTTTCTCAGCCTCGGCTGCCTTCTTCAATCTGGCACCAATATGGCGCTCATTTGTACGTTCAACACGAAGCTTGTTGTATGCCTTGAATGACTTCATCTCCTCAGTTACCTTCACCAGCTCCACAGAAGGCTTCTCACGAGAAATAGGCATGTATGATCCTTGGACTTGGGTAGCAGTTGCAAGTTCCTCGGCAGTAGAATCACCAGCCTACTCAAACACATATAGAACAAACAACAATTAAGAACACCAATCAAGTTAAAATTCCAAAATGCAAAAAGACCCATACAAAGTTTTACCTTAATCTTGCGAGCACGTCTTGGGAAGACAACGAGCTTGGCCTTGTAAGTCTTAAGCCTCTGAACATTGGCTTGAAGACCTTCAAGAGACCGGTTCTTACGACGGTGATCGACTGCAATACCAATGGTAGGGGCAAGTTTCTTCGAAATACCAGCAGCCTGGTCAGAGAAGATGGTTACAACGGCACATTCAATAAAACCATAGGCAAACAATACCATATCCATTTACAAGCTAACATAGGCGACCAATAAGATTCATTGTTCTTGATAGTGATGCCATTGATATTTAAACCAGATCAAATCCAGAGAAAATAAAAGAACATACTTTAAGCTCTTCAAGAGTGAAACCCCTGCCAGCTCTCAACTTCATGTTGTACTTCAAAGTCTGACCACGGACAATCGGTCGTAGAGGTCCAGCAGTTGGCCTTGGGAAAATCTTCACGGCCTTCTTTTGCCTTGCTGCAAATCCCAAAACCCCAAACACAAATCAAATTTCAGCCGTTAACAAAAACGGATAAAGATAAAAACCCAGAGTAGAATAGCTCACCGATTCTTCTTCTAGCCTTTCTTGCAGGCTGATTGAACCATGTTTTCACATAGTTCTGCCAATGCTTCTTGAAATGGCCATTGGGTATAACATTGTTATGCTTAACCATGGCTTACCTGCGATTTAACATTACAAAGAAACCAAATGATTATAGCAAATTGAAAAGAAATTTGGGGGAGAAGGAAAGGGAGAACCTTTGGCTGTGATGCTGACCGGAGATACAGATGGAGGATGGCGGCGCAAACGAAGATTTTAAGCCCTTAGCTTCTTATTAGGGTTTTTCTCAATAGTGGTGGGTTTGACTTTGCAACTAAGTGGGCTTAACTGAAATTGAAGCCCAAATAACAAAGTATAACCGTCGAATTCTATGGTTTTGACGATCTAGTCCATTTAATTTTCAAACTTTTCATTCCTCAGATCAAATTTTACGTTAATTTGTTAAATAATTTGACATGGCTTTTTAAAAAAAAAACGTAAAGATGTGAATTAAGCAGCGATTCTAGAATAATTTATTCTCTCTCGATGATTCAGATTCAAACAATTTAATCTATAAAAAAAAATTATAAGGAGCATACACGACTAGTCGACTTATCACCAAGTGAAATACTAAAATACAAAATTATTAAATTTAAAAATAAACTAAATAAATATTTTTTTCTATAAAATGATTTATTTCTAAAAACACTAACCCACGCGCCTAATACTATAAAAATACATTTAACTTCTCATGAAAAATCATTAGTTTCTATTAACAATTAATTAGTCTAGTAGGTGAGACACTAAATCATATAAATAAAGTTAAAATTTTGAGTTTTAACATTGTGAATGAACCGGATTGAGAGAGTGACCTCAAAATAAATATTTAAGGTACTTGATTTGAATTAGTTAACAAATATATTTAGATATTAATGAATATAAAAAACAATTTTCTTTGAAGTATCATTATATTTTTAAAATATATAAAATTACATATATTCGTAGAATGTTTTCTTAGTTAAACTAGATATTTAGTTACTAAACTTTCGACATATTTTTGTTTTGGTCATTCAACTATAAAAAAATCAATAATAATCATCAAACTTTTATAATTTTTCAAGTCAGTTAAATTTTTTATTTTTAAAATTCACTTAATATGTTTTACCTTTTTATTATCATTTTTGACTTCCTTCTTCATAATCGTTTAATTGTTATTAAGCATCATTTGTGACGTAATTGAGATTAAAAAAAAATTCTTTTCTCCCATTATCTTAATTTGGTTTTATTGAAACTCTTTCGAAATCAATAAAACTCATGCCAAAAATTTTACTTTATCTTGATCCGATTTATATTCTTCATTGTCCGATTTATATATAATTCAGTCTTTTTAACCTTTCGATTGTTGGGATTTGGATTTGGAAGAAAATTCTCCAATACTAGTGGATTGATATATATATATATATATATATATATATTATTCAGTCTTTTTAACCTTTCTATTTTTAATTTTTCTATTGTTCGAACCTTAGCCACCTAAAATTTTAGCATATTAGAATTCGAATTTTCACGGATTCAAATACTCACATATGATTCAAAATTTCAAATTCAATTATTCGATGGATAATAACATATAATTCGAATATTAATAAAAGAAAAAAATGTTGAAAAATGTGAGAAATTGGAAACTTTGAGCCATATTTACTAGTCGTAAAGGTGAATGTTCGAATGATAAATTTATTAATTTATATTCTACTCCATGAGACCTTTACAACGATATCTCATATGCTCAAAACGGTTGAGAAATGAATGAGAAATTGATGCTCAAAGTGAGGTTGTTATGAATTGTGTTAAGGAAAATATGAACCCTTTATCCCACATGGGTGGGATAACAAACATGGGAATGGTTTAAATACACCAACCCACTTGGGAGTTATTGAATGATTTGAATGAACACTATGTTTCGCGTGCAGGCGCAGGGGTGCAAATTGAAGCTTGTCAAACCCATTCGGGTTGGGTCGCGCTCGCACGTTGTGGGCGACGTGAATGTCCAGACCGGTAGGGTTCCACTACAAATTAAATTTTTTCCTTATATAACACATATCTTTTTGAATATTCCGAATTTAATAGAATAATTTTTTACTTTCATTAAATCGGATATTAAAAGGTATTAAAATCAATTCATAAGAAATATATCCGTTTAAATAAGGCATTAATTGATTATTTCCGATTTTGCTCGGATACAAAGTCAATGACCTTAATTCGGAATATTTACCTTCCATATTTTTTCTCCTCCACTCCCCTATATAAAGAATGCTTCTCTTCAGTTTCAAATCACTCCAAAAACGTTTTCTCTCTCGTTTTTCTTTTAACCGGTGATAGGCTAAGACAAGGCTCTAGTTCGAGATCTCTTCAGTTCGTGCTTCTATCGAAGATCTTCTTGTTGTTGTATCTTGGGAGACGAACGACCAACCACACTCAAGCACCGCAGAGTGGTCGAAATTTGTCTTAAGGAAACTGCTCTTCGCAGGCCTCAACTTTAATTGGTTTTATAATTCTTCTCTTCTCATTTGATTAAAGTTATTTCTTTACTTTATTTTCTTTTATTATCGTCTTGGATTGATTACTTTGTAACAATCTTAAGATAAATTCTTCTTCTACCTTTCTTCTAATCCGAGACGATATAATCGTGATAGAGATAGCAAATAAATTGGTTTCAGGATTTATCCTGCCATTTTAACGGATTTGCAAAAAATCTCAAAGTTGGACAAATCTGTTTACAGAAATTGTCGGTAATAAACGAGAAATTAATTTTCTGTTTATTGGAATTTATTTTAATTCCTCTTTGTTTCTTTTGAACAGAAACGATGACTATTGGAGATTCTGTTGATTCTACTACTAAGGTCCTTGCACCTGCACAGACTCCGAAACAACAGATACCGAATCTGAATGCAACGGCAGTGGCAATGAGTCACAATGAGAAGCCGTCGAAATTTTGCGGACAGAATTTTAAGACATGGCAACAAAAGATGTTCTATCTGACCATGCTGAATCTGGCAAAGTATCTAAAGGAAGATTCCCCAGTTGTCGCCGTAGGGGATGGAGAAGGAGAGGTGGATGATCTCACCGCCTTCAGTATTACAGAGTCTTGGAACAATGCTGATTTTCTGTGTCGAAACTACATCCTCAACGGACTACAAGACTCGTTGTATCCGATATATGATGTGTACAAAACAGCAAAACAGCTGTGGGCAGCACTGGAAAATAAGTACAAAGCAGAGGATGCTGGGGCTAAAAAGTTTTTAGTAGCCAAATTTTTTAACTTTACTATGGTTGATTCAAAACCAGTAGTAAATCAAGTTGAAGAGTTTCAACTAATCATTTATGAAATTATTGCAGAAGGGATGACTATCAGTGAAACTTTTCAAGTAGCTGCCATCACGGAAAAGCTGCCTCCCGGATAGAATGACTTCAAAAATTATTTGAAGCATAAGAGAAAGGAGATGTCAGTGGAAGAACTGATCACCAGACTTCGAATTGAAGAGGACAACAGAGGTAATGCCAGGAAACTTGTTTTCAAAGAGGCCAAGGCAAATGTTGTCGAAGTCAAGAAGGGTAAGCAACCCCAACATCACCAGGCCAAGTCAAATCTGAGGCCCAATGGCGGAGTCTCCAAAAAGGAGAAATTCAAAGGGTCGTGCTTCAACTGTGGCAAGATGGGGCACAAGTCCTCTGAATGCAGACATCCGAAAAGAGCTAGAGCTAAGGAGGCCAATGCTATGGAGGATGAAGATCTGTGCGCGGTGATTTCTGAAGTCAACCTGATTGACTCTAACCCGAGGGAATGATGGCTTGACATTGGAGCCACTCGCCATATATGTTGTGACGAAAACTCTTTCTCTGAGCTGATACCTTGTGACAATGGGGAGAAGCTCTACATGGGAAATGCTGCGACTTCCAAGATCAAAGGGGAAGGAACATTGGTCTTGAAGATGACTTCTGGAAAAGAACTCAAGCTGCAGAATGTATTGTACGTGCCTGACGTACGCAAAAACCTTGTTTCTGGAACACTTTTAAGTGTTCATGGTTTCAGAATGGTTTTTGAGTCCTAGAAGTTAATTCTGTCAAAGGGGGGATGTTTGTGGGTAGGGGATATGTATTGAATGGAATGTGGAAACTCAATGATATCTCTGTAAAATCCAAAATAATGAATAAGAATGCAGCTTCTTCTTCTGCTTACATGCTCGAATCATTTAATTTATGGCATGGTAGACTTGGACATGTTAATTATGATACCTTACGTAGGTTAATTAACTTGGAACACATCCCTTCATTTCACATTAATTATAACCATAAATGTGAAACGTGTGTAGAAGCAAAATTAACAAGGTCTTCTTTTCAAACAATTGGAAGAAGTACAGAACCACTTGATCTAATACATAGCGATGCATGTGATTTGAAATTTGTTCAAACTAAAGGAGGAAATAAATACTTTATTACCTTCATCGATGATAGCACAAAGTATTGCTATGTATATTTGCTTAAAAGCAAAGACGAAGCTATAGATAAATTTATACTCTATAAGCAAGAAGTCGAAAACCAACTTAATAAAAAGATTAAGGTGGTAAGAAGTGATCGTGGTGGTGAATATGTTAATCCATTTGGTGAATATTGTTCACAACATGGAATTATTCATGAAGTAACACCACCATATTCTCCCCAATCTAATGGAGTAGCCGAACGTAAAAATCGGACTCTAAAAGAAATGATGAATGCTTTGTTAGGAAGCTCTGGGTTACCACAGAACATGTGGGGGGAAGCAGTTCTTTCGGCTAATTACCTTTTGAATAAGGTTCCTCGAAAGGAAAAGAATAAGACACCATATGAGTTGTGGAAAGGTCGAAAGCCTTTCTACAAACACTTGAAAATGTGGGGGTGTCTTGCCAAGGTAATGGCTCCATTACCAAAACAAATGAAAATAGGTCCAAAAACTGTGGATTGTATTTTTATTGGCTATGCTGAACATAGCAATGCTTATCGATTTCTTGTGTATGAATCAAAAAATCCTGAGATTCACAAGAACACGATAATGGAATCAAAGAATGCACCATTCTTTGAAAATACATTCCCTTATAAATCTAGGGAACTTGATCAAAGTTCAACAGAACAAACTTTGGATGAAATGATTCCAAGTAATCAACAAGAGGCTGAAAATGAAATAGAGCCAAGAAGGAGCAAACGAGCAAGGGTAGAAAAATCTTTTGGATCTGATTTCTTAACCTTTATGCTGGAGGCTGAACCTCTAACGTATAGTGATGCTATACGCTCATCTGAAGGCACCTTATAGAAAGATACCATTAAGAGCGAAATTGATTCCATCATGCAAAACCATACATGAGAATTAGTGGACCTTCCTCTTGAAATTAAACCACTAAATTCAAAATGAATTTTTAAAAGGAAAATAAAAGCAGATGGAACAATTGATAAGTACAAGGCAAGGTTGGTAATCAAAGGATACCGACAAAAGGAAGGCCTTGATTACTTCGATACATTTTCCCCTGTATCAAGAATAACATCCATAAGGATGATACTCGCAATAGCTGCTCTGCGAAATCTAGAAGTACATCAAATGGATGTTAAAACAGCTTTCCTAAATGGAGATCTTGATGAAGAAATTTACATGGAACAACCTGAGGGTTATGTAGTTTCAGGTCAAGAAAGGAAAGTATGCAGATTGGTTAAGTCTCTTTATGGACTTAAACAAGCGCCAAAACAATTGCATGAGAAATTCGATAATGTCATGATGACTAACGGTTTCAAAATAAATGAGTGTGACAAATGTATATATGTCAAAACTATAGACATTGGATATGTCATTCTATGTTTATATGTTGATGACATACTTATTGTTGGAAGCAACAATGAAATGGTAAAACGTACCAAAAACATGTTAAATTCGAAATTTGACATGAATGATATGGGACTGGCCGATACGATTATGGGCATCCAAATCAAAAGGTCACCGGAGGGTCTCATATTAAGTCAGTCACACTATGTGGACAAAATTCTTGAGAAATTTAATAAGGAGGATTCTGGCATAGCCTTAACCCCGTTAGATCCTTGTTCACATCTATCAAAGAATCGCGGGGAAAGTATCCACCAAGTGGAATATGCAAGAGTCACAGGCAGCTTAATGTATCTCATGAGCTGCACTAAACCAGATATCGCTTTTACTGTGAGTAGTTTAAGCAGATTCACAAGCAATCCAGGGAAAGATCACTGAAAAGCAATTGTGAGAATATTGAGATATCTAAGATATACTCGGGACTACGGACTGCATTATTCCAGAGACCCCGCTGTCTTAGAAGGATACTCTGATGCCAGTTGGATATCTGATATTCAAGATACCAAAGGCACAAGTGGATATGTATTCACTTTGGGGGGGAGGAGCCGTGTCATGAAAATCCTCAAGACAAACTATTATAACCAGATCCACAATGGAATCTGAGTTTGTCGCTCTAGACAAATCTGGAGAAGAAGCAGAATGGCTTCGTCAATTCCTTGAGGATATCCCTGAATGGTCGAAACCTGTGCCCACAGTATGTATACACTGTGATAATCAAGCAACAATTGCTAGGGCACAGAGTTTCATGTATAACGGTAAGTCAAGACATATACGCCGTCGACATAACATCGTCAGACAACTGATCTCAAATGGAGTTATCTCTATTGATTTTGTAAGATCAAAGGATAACATTGCTGATCCACTAACCAAAGGATTGAATCGAGATCAAGTTGAGAAAACATCTAAAGGAATGGGACTAAAGCCCATGAGAATTAAAGGCACTATGTGAAGGAAAACCCTACCTAGCTGACTGGAGATCCCAAGATCTAGGTTCAAAGGGACAACCTAATTACATAGACCTGTGCGATCACTGTGGGGGATTTTTTTCCAAGTTCATTCCTATGATGCAAACAGTGATAAAAAGCGTTATAGGTTAAGCAAAGCTTTTAATGACCATTGTATGCTTCGGTGAGCCGAGCAACATAAGTCACCTATGTAAGAGTGAAGTGGGGCCGCTTCAAGGAGACTATTGGGCATAGTTCTTTTAAACTCTTGCAGAACCAGGCGATGTCCACAGCCACATGGACATAACCATGAGAACTAATAATCTTGTCAGAAAGGTAGTTGTGTGAAGTATATCATCATTTACACAAACAGCTGAATAGTTCAAGGACATCACGTCTACTGATTAGGTAGTAAAGTAAATATACTTTCACAAGGGAAGGTTCAAAGGAGGAAACCTACCTATCCTATGCAACTATCAATCGTAGATCCTATCACCACATCGAGTCAAAATATTTTGATAAAAACATCAATTTCATTCATGTGGGAGATTGTTGGAAAAATGTGAGAAATTGGAAACTTTGAGCCATATTTACTAGTGGTAAAGGTGGATGTTCGAATGATAAATTTATTAATTTATATTCTACTCCATGAGACCTTTACAACGATATCTCATATGCTCAAAACGGTTGAGAAATGAATGAGAAATTGATGCTCAAAGTGAGGTTGTTATGAATTGTGTTAAGGAAAATATCAACCCCTTATCCCACATGGGTGGGATAACAAACATGGGAATAGTTTAAATACACCAACCCACTTGGGAGTCATTGAATGACTTGAATGAACACTATGTCTCGCGCGCAGGCGTAGGGGGGGTGCAAATCGAAGCTCGTCGAACCCATTCGGGTTGGGGCGCGCCCCCACGTCGTGGGCGACGCGAATGTTCGGACCGGTCGGGTTCCACTTAGAACCTGCGGATATTTTACCCACTTCGAATTAAATTTTTTCCTTATATAACACATATCTTTAAATAAGGCATTAATTGATTATTTCCGATTTTGCTCGGATACAAAGTCAATGACCTTAATTCAGAATATTTACCTTCCATATTTTTCCTCCTCCACTCTCCTATATAAAGAATGATTCTCTTCAGTTTCAAATCACTCCAAAAACGTTTTCTCTCTCGTTTTTCTTTTAACCGGTGATAGGCTAAGACAAGGCTCTAGTTCGAGATCTCTTCAGTTCGTGCTTCTGTCGAAGATCTTCTTGTTGTTGTATCCTGGGAGACGAACGACCAACCACACTCAAGCACCGCGGAGTGGTCGAAATTTGTCTTAAGGAAACTGCTCTTCGCAGGCCTCAACTTTAATTGGTTTTATAATTCTTCTCTTCTCATTTGATTAAAGTTATTTCTTTACTTTATTTTCTTTTATTATCGTCTTGGATTGATTACTTTGTAACAAAAAAACATATTCAGATAATTAAAAAATATATATTCTACTTGTTGGCATTCCTAAACTAGTCACATGAGTTCAATCATAACATTACAAAACTACTAATAATATTAAAAGTGTCTAATTCTTTCTTAAGTAATATAAGATTACAACATTGCCAAAATACTAACACTATTCACACGTTTCGAACTCGAGTCATAATCGTAATTAAACGAAGAAAAAATAGCTAATGAACTTTAATCCTGTAAAGAAGGAACTAAATTATGCTTAGCACAAGGGTTTATGCCCAGAGAGCCATATAAGACATTAGACCAGCGCCTAGTAGAAGAGAAACACTGGCACTTACTTTAAGTATTCTATTGTTTAGGAACTTTGGGTTCATGAAATCAACAGCCAAAAGATTCACCAATGCCATATATATCAAGATCCCGGCCGACGCCGCGCTGAATATCCCTTGAATGATGAGAGCCTCGGGGTTGTTCTCGTCATATATGTCCGTTATCACTATTCCGATACCAATTCCCACCGGCGTTGTGACACTGAAAAACACCGACATGATCGCCACATTCCACGCCGGTAATTGTGCCTGGAAACAACATGGAATGGTAAGGACCGAGGTTCGAGTTTGAATATGTGTAGGACACGAGTGTGTCCGACACGGATAACATTGTTACCTGAGAAATGCATCCACCAATTCCGACGCCTTCGAAGACCTGATGAACCGTGAGTGCTGCCAGCAGTGGTTTTATTTGCTTCGGATCATCAGAAGTACCCAAAGCTATCCCGATTATCACCGAGTGCACCAGTACTCCGAATTCCAAAACCTTCAAAACGCATCATCTCTATAACATCAGCTCGAATTCATGGTATTTATCGAATTTTTTGTGGTAGTTTGGAAATAAGAACAAGTACCTGAGACAACACTCGGTATCGAATAACCTCGGATGAAATTGGAGGTTGGGACATAGAAATTGAACGATTGACATGTTCACTTACCCCTGTTCTCTCCTCATCCCGGCTAACCTGTCGGGTGATATGATTTAAATGAGAGTTGGAGTAATGAGAAGTGAGAAACACATCGGCCATCAATGTGGCAATGGCAGACACCATGGCCACCAATCCGGCAAACGGAAACTTCCTCCAAGGATAATCATCGAGGCAAGGAGATGTCAAGTACCTGGTGGCATCGGGGAAGACATGGATAAAGCCGGTGGACAATATGACGCCGGAAGCGAATGCCTTGATAACAAAGAAAACATTCCTCTCGGGACGTAAAGCGTCGATTGTTTTCCCTAGGAGAGGAAAGCTAACACCCATGGCTCCGGCAAGAAACACCCACACTATAGCAATCACCTTGTATTTGAGCGCCAGAGGCTCATTTCGACTTCGCTCTTTGGTTTCGCATGTGCACCCTCCTCCAACCACGGAAGGAAACAAGACCGCAAAGCAACAAAGGAATGCGACGAACCGAGCTTGTTTAACATCGACCATGGCCGGAAACCGGAATCAAAAGGGTAAAGAGAACGAAATGATCGAAGAGAGAGTGAAGGAGCTCAAGTCATTGTGACTCCATGATTTTCAATTGAATTTGTGAGTGGTGGAAGGAGAACGATGCCAATTCAACGTGATAATTGTTGTGATTTAAAAGGATTTCCCAAATTAGGAAAAAAGCATAAGTTTTTAGAGAGAAAAGAAAGATGAGTTTTGAGAACATGGAGAGGCGCTCAATGAATGTCGCCATAGCAACCATTAAGAAGAGAATTTAAAGCTCTCGCTTTGCCACGGCCATTAGAACAAAATGTGGACATTCTTTGACGGATTTGGGGGGTGGGGGGGATTATTTTTGGAAAGAATATGGTGATTATTCATATTGAAACATAATTAAAATTTAAACTTTATTCTCACCAAATATTTAAATTCATTTATCAACTATCCATTGATTTTGTGGGATAAAATATTAGATTTTTAAATGAGGTTAAAAATTCAAATTTTGACGGCATGTGAATTGAGCAAACTGAGTTGAAAGGGTCATCTTATAATGTGTCTATGTGCTATTCGAACGAGGTAACCAATCAAATGATCAAAAATTGATAATTATAAGAAAGATTAAATTTCTTTGGCTAAAAGGGTTATTTTGTCCCTGAGTTCGACCCAAATTAGCAATGTTACCTCTTGCACGAAAACACGTTTAATTAAGTCTTTCAGTTCGCACATTACAGCAAATTAACCATTTGACTAATGTTGACCGACGGAATCGTTAGTCAGGTCGTTACATTTGAACGCCCCAGCCGTCTTCGCCCCTGTGGCATGCCACGTCAGCGTTGAAAAGTTAAATTGCTTACATGCCAAATAAATAAAAATATAAAATTAATTTTTGATATTTTTATTTTTAAATTAATTTAAAGTAAAGAATTAAAATAACTCTAAATAGAGAGGGAATAGGAATCGAACTTGATTAATAAATACCAAATGTAATATAAATAGTATGAATGTCGCTTCTTTTTTCTTACGCCGGATTTGCTTGAAACTTTAAAATCTCAAAAAATATTTGTTTCAATTACAGAGCTACCAAATCTCCCTACGATGGACGATTTTTCAGGGACTTAAACTTCATGCAGCTGGCTCGGCAGTAAGCAAGGGCACTTCAAAAAATTAGTGACGATTTCTGCTGAAAATTACTGATGACTTTCAGTGATTGCAGCAAACACATGAGATGCTTGAGCGTGTCTATCTTGGTCCAGATGCTTGTGAGAGAATAAGTTGTGATGTGATAAGAGCACTTGCATATTGCTACCCAAGGTTGCAGAGGCTTTGGTTATCAGGTGTTAAGGAAGTTAATGGAGTTGTTATTAGCGCTTTGGCTAAGCATTGTAGGCAGTTAAAGGACGTTAGGTTTGTGGAATCAGACAACATTTATAGGTGTTTAAAAGTGAAATGCCAATGCAATTTGTTAGTTCTATAATTGAAATAAATTTTTTTTAATTTCAAAGTTTCAAAGCAAATCCCGGGTAAGGAAGAGGAAGAAGCGACAACCATAATATTTGAATTGAGTTATATATTACATTTGGGGTTTACTAATAAAGTTAAGAGGTTGGTCTAGTGGTGAAGTATTAAGCTTATTTTCATCCCCTCCATATCTAAAGTTATTTTAACTCTTTACTTTAAAAATAAATATAAAAATAATATAAAAAATTTGATATTATATTTTTTTATTTACCACGTTAGCAATTTGACTTTTTAACGCTAATGTAGCATGCCACTGGGGCGAAGACGACTGAGGCATTCAAATGTAACGACCAGACTAATAGTTCCGTCAGTCAACATTAGTCAAGGGGTTAATTTACTGCAATGTACAAACTAAATGACGTGATTAAATACATTTTTCTTAAGGGGCAACATTACTAATTTGGGTCGAACTCAGAGGCAAAATAACCCCTTTAGCCAATTTCATTTCTTTGTTAATAAAACAAAACTAAAAATAAACAAATATTGAATTTGCTTTAAAAAATTATTTGGTGTATGAATAAAATTTAAATATGGAATATAATTATATTATTTGATAATGATAAATAATTTTTTGACAAATTATAATCCTAATCCTACTTAAAGGAGAGGGAGAGAGAAAACTTTAGGGGAATGAAGAGAGTGCTCTTACTGGATTAGAACTCATGACCTAAGGAAATGTGAGGGATCTAAGATAAGTAGTTTGGTCAACCGGTCAAATATACTTGTTCGATAATGGTAAATATTAAACTAGTGGGAATAGAGATTAAATTGATTTAATTAATTATAGTTTGATTACTTTTCAAAATGAGTATTTTCAGTATTGAAACTATTTTTTAAGGTTTTGCTATATGAGGGATGTATATAAAAACCAACAAGATTTTTATTTTACTTTTTAATAGAATCTTATAGATTATAATTAATTACATTACTAAAAAAATATAAAATAAAAAATAAAAATAAACAATTTGATCAACTAACTAAATGTGATTTAAAAAAAACCCTTAATATTTTCTGTATATCAAACAAAACCTTATGCCCTGCTTGAAAACTTCTCGAAAATCCAGTCAACTGAACATTAATATTTTCAATGAATCAAGCTTCTAGGCGCTTGATAGTTCATAATGGAAATCATTTTATATAATTTTTCTCTAAAAAATCAAGAAACTGATAAGTAGAATTTTTTAATTTACGATGCTTATATTATCCATAACTTTCCAAGCCTTAAATTAAAAACAATATCACTTTATTAATAAAAAAACAATATCACTTTAGCACATTTAAACTCATGATTTTTTAGATTTTACAACAAAAACAATGTTAACTGAACTAATATCCAACTAAAGATATGAATTTTAATCGAATATACATTTAACATGTGAATTTAGGTTTAGTGTAATGATATTTTTATTCAGTAATTTCGATATATATATATAGAGAGATTAAAAAAACTAAAATAAAATCCACGTTGCATACATACATATATAATTCTTGGTGCATGTATATTTGCCTAGGGTTCCCCCATGTCTTTGAAGGAAAAGCTCCCTCCCCCTGGATTATAGTTGTTCATTGAAAACGTGTACGCCTGGTTTTGGTGCTGGAATTGAGACAGCATTTGTTGTTGTTGCTGCTGATATCGCAAATGAGACACATCAGCCGGAGGAACCATTAGGGAATTACCAGGGTTAACATGGGGTTGCCGTTCTACGAAACTGGATCCGAGACTCGATTCACCAAGGTAATGTCCCGGTACAGGAGGCGCCGAAGCATCAGGAGCAGCAGTGAAATGTTGAACCATGGCTCGGAAATTTTCGACATCCGTGCTCACCAAGGTAGGAGGGACTCGCCTCGAAGCCCTTGTCCGTCTTCGAACCGGCCTCCCGACGCGGCGGCCTTCGGGACTCAAATGGCCACCACCCGAACCGCTAGGACCCGACATTGTAACACGAGATGTCAGTTGGTTTCTTACCTGGAAACACTGAATTTGTATTTTGTTTGGTGAGCAAGGGAAGAAGAGAGTGCAAGCTTTGTGGTATATATTTGGTGGAGGCTTCAACGTGGTCAAAAGCGAATGTCATATTAGAAAATAAATGAAGGTTTGAATGTTTCTTCCCGGAAGCAGCAATTGTTATCAATATAACGTCATGTATGACCTCTTTTTTGTGTACGTTCATGACTTTATAATTAATAATTATCTTTATGCAACTTTAACCGAATAATTATATTCGTGTTTGTTTATTTATTTAGGCTTAAATATACATTTAGTACTTGAATTGTACATTTTCCTTCAAGTTGGTACTTAAAGAATTTTACTCCTAAACTGATACTTGAACTAAACATTTTCTCCCACGTTGACACCTAAAGAATTTTTCCTCCCATTTTTGATACCCAAACTTTAATTCCATCAACTATTCTAATACTTTTATTAACATACTTAGTCCCAAAACTTATGCATTCTATCAATTTAGTCCTAATTCGAAATAATTTAATAAATTTAACCATGTGTATTTAAAAATACCACCAATTTAGTCATTTTTACGATACTTTCAAATTAAACAAGCCTAACGGATCAAAACAACAATGAGATAACTGCATTCTACCATAAAATAACATAAAGTTACTGTTAAAAAAAATTTATACTAGGAAAGTGATATAAACATTTACATGAGAAAAACAAACAATTTAAGAACATAACAAAAAGTAAATTGATAAGATTTCTAAATATAAAGGGTTAAATTTATTGAATTGTTTTAAATTAGGACCAAATTGATAGAATGTATAAGTTTGGTATCAACTTGGGAGAAAGTGCCTAGTTCAAGTACCAACTTGGGAGTAAAAATTCTTTAAGTACCAATTTGGGAGAATATGCTTAATTCAGGTACCAACTTGGGAGAAAAAAATTTTTAGGTACCAACTTAGAAAAAGGTATATAGTTCGGGTACCAAATGTATATTTAAGCCATTTATTTATATTTGATTGGTATTTATTAAGATTTTAAAAATTATGTTTGAATTTATTTATTCAAAATTATTGGTATTCAAGTTTGTTTTGTTTAATTTTTTAAACTAATAACATTAGTTATTTTTATTAAATAAATAGGAAATATAACAAAATTACGAGAAACATTTATAAAAATTAAAGTAGACTAATTACAATAACCAATAATTCTAAAACCATCAAAGTACATAAATTATACATTAAATGATGAAATATGATCGTATAAAGAAAGAGTAAAAACTCTTACGGAACACATGTGAATAAAACTTTTATATCAATAAATTAGAACATTATGATATGTACGGGTTGAAATTAAGATTAACACTATAAGTAGCATCTATAAATTTGATATTTTCAATCACATTACATCTTAAAAAACCAGTAAGAAAAAAATGGAGATCGTTAACATTGATAATTAAAAATTTTCTCAAAAAGTAAGAAGCATTAGATTTATGGTTCTTTGAAGAGGAAGTATGAATTTATATTTTAATGATAATAGCGTTCGAGAAAGATTAAGATTATTTTGTTTAATTTATTATATATGATATGATTTTACCATGTGACATGATTTTTATTTATCTTTATGATACTCTAATATTGGTGTAGCGGTTATCACTCAATACTGATTAAGAAAGATCAACAGTCTAATATAGTAGATCCCCTTTTACTGTAATTTGTTATTGTAATTAGAATCGTCAACACAATTTGCAATATTATTTTTCTTGATCTCCACTCATACATTATTATAACGTCTATTTGGAAGAAACATAAAGATTTTCACGATAGTTACTAGTTTTTTAAGGAATATTCAATTTTTTCTTCATTCTTTTTAATTACATGTTTTAATTTTCTTGGTAGACTTGGTTACCAAATTTTTTTATGAGTTGAGCGTATTATATTTGTTGTGTATTTTCTTATTTTAAATGTAATCTAATTTCTTGTAATTGTTAAAAAATATTATAAATATATAATTTTTGATATTATACAATTATTCGAAATATAATTTGTTATTCAATGTTAGAATATTTTATACCTATTTTGGTATGAAATAAAAAATAAATTAAAACAAAAGTATCTGACACGTGTAATGCACATGCTGAAGAAAATTAGTGAGTAAAAACTGGTGAGATTAGACACAGGCTTCCTCGGGGGCTGCTGTCCCCAACGTCCGTTGGTGGCAAACAAACAATCGTGAGCCAAAAAGTTAGATTTTTTAACTGCCATTAAATGCCTGTTTAAATGTTAAAATAAGTGGATAAATATTCATTGAGAACTAAATAAGTGGTCGTTTAGGATTGTTGTGGTCTTTTATAGAGATGATCATGGGTCGGGTCGAGATTTTGGTCAATATGTATTTGATCTGAAAATTTAACACCTTCAACATTTTATGATGTTCATTCGACCCAAACTCGAACCTAAATTTTAGAATAAAAGTTTAAACCTAACCCGACCCGGCATAAATAAAAATTATCATTTTTTATTATTATTCGATAAAATAGGGAGCTAATTGAAAAAATAAAAATAGTGATGGAATATTATAATAATTATTTTATTTTTATTAAACTAAATATGAAGATAATATATATATATATATATAAAGGAACATTGTAGTAATTATACTTAAATATTTAAAATAAAATTAAATTATTATTCCGGGTCGAGTCGGATAGAATAATTTTCACCTTAAACTCAAATCCGATTCGATCTTATCCTCAAAAAATTAGACCCGAATCTGATTTAATCCGATTTTTTTTTTACAAAAAACTCAACTCTATACGATTAGATCGGATCAAAACCTGTCAGGTATGACTTAAATGGCCATCCCTAGCGGTTTGGCCTAGTAATACCAAACCATGCCTGTTGGAACCGGACCAATTGGTTGAACTGAAAACCAGTTCGACCGTTGAACGGATTGTTGTGAACCATTCTGTTTTTCAATCAAATTTTTCTTTTTTTTTTAATTTATTTTTTATTTAAAAAATTAACGAGAAGGTTGGAGGAAAAAGTAGATAAGTGGACACGTGTGGAGTATTAGTTTGCATGTGCCAGATCAAAATCAAACGTAAAAATAGCCTATTAAGACTACGTAGGAGTTTTAACTGTTTCATTCCCACGACGCTCTCATTTGCATGAGTTTCCTTTGATTCAAAATACAAATAAAGAAAATATGGTTTCTAACAAATTCCTTCCATCAACTCTCAAAACCCAGGTTCCAAATCTTCCTTATTCTTGTATTTTCATATTTCTTTTTCTCATCTTGTTGTGTTTTTTTCCTGCATTTATGGATCCTTTCATGACTTGATGTTGTATTTAGAATTATTGTGCTTGTGTGTAAGGATGACAAACGAATATAATTTCACGAATTTTGTATTTTATTAGTCTCAGTTGAGACGAATATTTGTATGGGTTTGATGTGTAGTGGACGGGTGTGAATATCATAGGCAGATGTAGGTAGAAATATTATGGTGCAAATGACCCGACTAATTTAATTAAAATATCTCTCAAATCCATTATAAAGTATAAAAATTTGTACTCCCTCCGTCTCAAAATTTTTGTCAGACTTTTTTTTGGTCAATTTTTTTTCAACTTTGACTCATAATTATTTAAAATGTCTTATTGATAAAAATATGAATAAATATATTTTAAAAACCTCTAATCGAGTAGTTTTCAAATATATATTTTATAAAAATTAATTATTTAAAATATTTAATATAATAATAGTCAAAGTTTAAAAATTTGGACAGATGAAATATTTTTTATAAAAAAAAATATAAGAATTGACCACACTTGATTTTTTTGTTTTGGTCATGGGTCAACAATAGTTATTATAGTGCTATGAAAATTTCTCAAATCTCATACTCCATTATGACCCCGATTCTACTGCTGACGAATATCAAAAGTTATACCCGCAATGTGTAGTGGGTACGTGATAAATTTGTGACCTTACCTATCTCATATTTGCCCACCCCGTCTGGCATTTGCCCGTCAATTGTCCACCATATAAATTCTAAACTGTTATGAACTCAGGGATATAAGTAAATGAGTTATTATGTAAACCCTATGATTTGAAGGGGCGTGTCTTGTAATTTGATCATTATTATTTTTTGTTATGTTAGATATTAGTGATTGCTTGGCTAATAGAGGTATAGGCGGGTACTGACTGGATGGTGAGTACCTAGCTAGATAGTGGGTGCGGCCGTAAGAGTGATAACGAGCCGAGTTTCAGGCTCGAAATTTTAGGCTCGAGCTCGAATTGGACAGTTTGAGCTCGGTTCGGCTTGTTACTTTTTTCAAATTGCTTTTAAATGTTTATTTTTGAAGTCCACAAGTAACTATAGTACATTTTTTAAATTATACAAGTTCACAACAGTAAAACATACACGTTAAGGTCTTGAGTTGAGTACGAGCTAGAGTCGAACTCACTCGAACTGAGTTGAGCCCGAATAGCTTGCAAGCCGGTTATACTCATTATCACCTCTAGGTGCAAATAAATTTGAAAATGTATCACGTGGATGGGTGTAGATTTAAAAATTGTTGCCGTGGATAGGAAGATATTGATATAAAAACTTTAAGTGTGTATGTGTATGGAGCAGGGCTATCTGCACCCTCACGCCTCGTTTGCCATCCCTATGTGTGTGTAATTCTAAATCTATTCTATTTTTCTTCCGAGAAAAAGATAAACTAGCACACACTGGTATTATTATTGCTGGTTATAGTTTGTTCCGCCATTTGTATTTGCAGCTTGGATCATATATAAAAAATGCTGCTGCATACAAAAGCTTTTACGAGCATCCAATCAAAGGTACATCAGTGTCCAGATTGTATAGCACCCAGCAATCCTTTAAGGGACATGATCTGTTGGCTCCATTCACTGCTGGGTGGCAGTCCACCGATGTGGATCCTATGGTTATTGAGAGGTCTGAGGTATGTGTCTAAGCTGTCTTTCTTTTCGATTTTACTCGGACTTGTGTATGTGTTCGACATATGCTTTGACCGGAGACGGGCTTAGCTGATGTTCGGCCGGATACGAGCTGAGGCCTGCATGCTGCAACACAGAGGATAAACTTTATACTTTGTGTTTCAGGCCGAAAGCACCTCAATATATGTTCTGTTTCTTTCTAAAGCTCAATTTTGATCTCCAACAGGGGAGCTATGTGTATGATATCAACGGGAAAAAGTATCTGGATACTCTTGCTGGTCTATGGTGTACAGCATTAGGTATTGTCCGTTTCGATCCATTGAACTTCGCAGTTTTAGAAAAAAAGATCGATTCGCATGCTACGATATGTTTTTGATTCGATCCCTTATGACTGCTACATTTTTTGCAGGAGGAAATGAGCCTCGACTTGTTGCTGCTGCAACCGCTCAATTGAATAAGTTGCCATTTTACCATTCGTTCTGGAATCGAACAACGAAACCGGCATTAGTATTCCATCGATCCATCTGATATGTTTTATTTTCTTTGAATCAGTCCTATGATACTATTGCTCAGATTCTGATACTATTGATCTTACAGGACCTTGCCAAGGAACTTATCGAAACTTTTACCGCAAGCAAAATGGCAAAAGTCTTCTTTACAAATAGTGGATCTGAAGCAAATGATACACAGGTGAAGCTTGTTTGGTACTATAATAATGCACTCGGAAGGCCGAAGAAGAAGAAATTCATTGCTCGAGCCAAAGCGTAAGATTCGACTTTTCCGCCACTGTGTTTTCGCTGCTTCTTTTTGTTATGGCATGAATACTTATGCATCATCCTTTTTCTTGACATTTCTTCAGATATCATGGCTCAACTTTGATATCAGCTAGTCTCTCAGGGTAACTTGATTTGGTAAAAATGGTTTCACTTAGTGCTTGTGAAATGATTTTAACAAATAAATTTACTAATTTACAGACTTCCTCCTCTTCATCAAAACTTTGATCTACCAGCTCCATTTGTGTTGCACACTGACTGCCCTCATTATTGGCGCTATCATCTGCCCGGTTTCCATTTTTTTTACCATTCTGTTCATAGTAATAATTACTTTTGGAGCTTAAAATGATCATAGCCATGTTTTTTTGGTCCAATGTAGGTGAAACTGAGGAGGATTTCTCAACCAGATTAGCCAACAATTTGGAAAATCTTATCCTGAAAGAGGGTCCGGAGACGGTAATCGATGCCCTTTCGCTACTAGACGAGGCTCGTTCTGTTTGTGACTTTGTGTAGCTGATCTTATCTGGTTTTTGTTTTCCATGTCAGATTGCTGCATTCATTGCCGAGCCTGTGATGGGAGCTGGTGGTGTTATACCTCCTCCGGCTACTTATTTCGAGAAGGCGAGTCTTCATTCTTCAATGTCTTTGAAACTTTTCTGCAGTTTCTTACTAATGTAGCCATTTCAAACATCATTCAGGTACAAGCTGTTGTGAGGAAATACGACATACTTTTCATTGCGGACGAGGTATTCTGCTATTTTCTATCTACGTCGCTCGAACTCGAATCTAGAAAAGGGTGTTACAGAAGTGTGCATTTGTGGTTGGTGTATAGGTTATATGTGCATTTGGAAGGCTTGGGACAATGTTTGGATGTGACAGATACAATATAAAACCAGATCTGGTTTCACTAGCAAAGGTGAAGTTGTAACAAAACATTTAGATATAAAATATTATTTGATCGTCATATGATTGCATCTGCTGGTATTTCAGGCCCTTTCTTCAGCATATGTGCCTATTGGAGCAGTCATGGTCAGCCCTCAAGTTACAGAAGTGGTTTATTCTCAAAGCAACAAGCTCGGTAAGTCGGTACCGGACACAAACCCGTATCCGACACTTGTGTCCTCATAAGAGTGACAAAAGTGTATGTAATGTTCGAACTTTTACTCCATTGTTGAATTTGACTCGTTTTTCAGGTTCGTTCGCTCATGGATTCACCTACACCGGGCACCCTGTAGCCTGCGCTGTTGCAAGTGAATCAATCAAGCTCTACAAGTGTGTCTCATCCTCCATGAAAATAGAAAATATTAAAATGATAACCGAACAACGCGAATATATTCGAACATATAATCCTTGGAATACAAGAAGAAACTTAGAGAAGTTAAGTAAACATGTCCACATGAAATCATTGCAGGGAAAGGAACCTTGTTGAGAAGGTGAAGAATATATCCCCAAGGTTTCAGGATGGTTTAAAAGCATTTTCAGACAGCCCTATTGTTGGAGAGGTGAAATTCTACATTTCACATAATATAATTTACTATACATGCGAAAAACATCGAATCGTAATCCGTTATTCGATTATGCAGATCCGAGGTACTGGTTTGATTCTGAGTACAGAATTTACAGACAACAAGTCACCTACAGATCCTTTCCCTCCTGAATGGGGCAAGTTCTTCTACTCCTCACTCATATAGATACAATTGAGTGTGATTTTCGTGTCGGTGTGTTTCCAAGCCATTTGTCAATGTCCGATGGGTCGGAATTGAGATTCCGTGACATGCTCTGATACTTAATGAGAATAAAAGAGAAATAAAACGAAAGAAAAGAGTGTCGAATTACGATTTGTCCCGAAAAAACTATTTTGAGATTGAGTATGAACACTAACAACAAATACTTGGTGATCTTGTGTGTAGGACTTGGTGCATATTTTGGGAAACAATGTGAGAAACATGGGATGGTAGTACGTGTTGCCGGTGACACCATAATGATGGCTCCACCATTCATAATATCTCCCCAAGAGATTGATGAGGTAAGTTTAAGGGTCTTACACTCTTACCTCTATTTAGTCGGTTAAGTCGGTTAGTTTCGATAATCGACCAAAAAAACCGAACTTAACTGAATAGTTCAGAAAATTATGACATTATAACGATGGCTCCGCCATTCATAATATCTCCCCAAGAGATTGATGAGGTAAGTTTAAGTGTCTTACACTCTTATTTTCATCTAGTCAGTTAAGTCGGCCGGTTTCGATAACCGACCGAAAAAAAACCAAATTTAACCGAATAGATCATAAAACTATGACACCATAATGATGGCTCCACCATCCATAATATCTCCCCAGGAGATTGGTGAGGTAAGTTTAAGGGTCTTACACTCTCACATCCATAAAATCAGTTAAGTCTGACGGTTTCGATTACTGACCGAAAAAACCGACTTAACCGAATAGGTCTGAAAACTGTCTCTCAATATTGCATTGCACAGTTAATAAGCATATATGGAAAAGCATTGAAGGCTACCGAGGAGAAGGTGAAGGAACTCAAGTCTCAGCACAAGAAATAGTGATGATGCTGAAAATTATGTAAGCCTTCTTCATTGGGGTATCAATGAAGTTATTCATTCTTCTTGTAGCTCACTTATTTGCTGCCTTAATAAAAAAAGCTTACTTTATTATTTTTATATTATTTTCATACTTTCATGTTTTAAGAATTCCGATTTAATCTGATACGAGCATTTAAAAAAATTAAATTATCAAAGTTTCACATCTGATACAATATGTGAAATGATAGTATTTTACTATCGAGATAGTCCGAATCATCTTATACTATTTTACAATTAATTATTTTTTAATTTCAAATTTTACTTGTGTCACATTGTGACGGGAGTTATCGTATTATCACCAACGGGTTAGTCCAAGTGGTTAGCAATTTGATATCGTTTAAGTAAGTCTTGAGTTCGAGATCTTATGTATGTAGAAAATCTCCGTTGAGAGATTCACTCACCAAAATCAGGTGTGTGACGCGGGTCAATCCGAATTAGTAAAGCCATGTAGAATCGAGAGGGCAACCAAAAAAGGTAATAATCATTTTAGAGTTATGTAATACCCCGAAAATTGGTCTAGCTGGATTTTGACTTTCGATGATCGAAAATTGATTTTCGGCAGTTTAAATGAATGAAATAAAATGAGTAAAATGAACTAATTTGATAAATTGTTGTCATGAAATGTGAAGGGCTAAATTGTAACAATGTGAAGCATTGAGTCATAAGTGTGAGATATGAAAGAATGGGGTGACTATTTGTGTAATTAGACCACTTAGTGATTAAATCGTAAGAATCAAAATTATGCTTAATGACTAAATAGTAAGAGAATGAAGTTAAGTGACTAAAGTTTAAACAAGGGAAAGGTCAATGGCTCGTGATTAATTAGACCATGGGATTTCTTGAAAGGTAATTGAGGGACTCAAGGAGTGATTTACCATATTTCTAAAATGGTGAAATAACATGCTAGGTGTCATTGTATTACATTTTGGCCCTAAAATAATTAAAAGAAAAAAAAGGAAGATAGCCAAATATGACTATCCATTGCTCGGTAGGAAAAAGGGAAAAAAGAGAGAGGAAAGGATGAGGTGTCATTAGCTAAGTCAACATAGTGCCATTGTCTTTTGGGGCCATCGATTTATAAATATCAATTGGGTAAGGTTAAACCCTAACCTTAGATTAAGATTAAAGTTTATATACGATGAATTTGAGTATTGAATTTCGATGAATATTTCAAGCTAAGCGGAAAAGAGAACTTAGTCAAGAAATCGATGAATTCAAAAAATAACAGTAATTCAGATTAGGTGAGTGTAGTTTATGATACGGGATGACATGTTGTCATCTCGGTTTGTTATCGTTTGCATACAGTTACTTTTATTATGTATGTTGTTATGACTCACAGAGCTCACATGGAACAAGCTCGGTGGCACACATAGTATAAAGTTAAGCTCGACAAGTCTAATTATGTTTTATAAACGTAATATAAAATTACGTGACAAAACATAACATGATAATACATGACAATATATGGTACGAACACGAAACATGATGATTCAGGAAAACATGATTTATAATATGCATGTTGATAAGCATATTACAAGGGAGCCAAGGCTCTAATATGTTATAATATATGTTATGTGAAACATGAAACTACAAAATTATAATGTTGTAAACACCCTTGGATAGAAGTGTACTTTGGATAAATTGGTATGCTACTGAATTCATTAAGCTCATGTACAGGTGGACTACAGTCTTTGGGTTACGATCCTTTTGTGCAGAGCTGTTCTTGAGATTTTAGTGGCCCTAGGGCTAATTTAAAAATTAGGCCCCTAATAATAATTATTGAAAAAAATTAAAATTTAAAAGTAGGTCCCTAATATTTTTTTGAAAGGTGGAATTTTATTGAGAAATAAGGAAGACCGAACTCGTTGATTCAAGCCTCGTTAAAAAAACCCCTAAGCCTAAATGGGGAAAAAGAGTGCTTAAATCAAAGGGGAACAAGCTAGAAGTAGGTCCCTAATATCAAGTATTAGAAAAACGGGTCTCTAATAACAAAAGTTTTTTAAATATGTTCAGCCCTAATAACAAGTATTGAGAAAAATTGGACTCCTAATAACAAATATAAAAAATGAATTTTAAGAGTAGATCTCTAATAACAAATATCGAGAAAAAAATTGGCTTCTAATAACAAGTATAAGAAAAATTAGCTCTCTAATAAGAAGTATTGGAAAAGGTTAGGCCCCTTATAATAACAAGTATTTGGAAAAAAAATGAACCACTAATAACAAATATTGGGAAAATGAATTTTAAGAGTAGACCCCTAATAATAAATATTGAGAAATTTTGATCCCTAGTAACAAGTATTGAAAAAATTAGGGCCATAATAATAATTGTTGAAAAAAATAGACTTAATGTAAGTATTGGAGAAAATTCGACCCTAATAATAAATATTTGAAGAAAAAAATCAATTTTAAGAGTACGCCCCTAATAACAAGTATTGATAAGATTGAGCCCATAATAATAAATGTTAAAATATTTGACCCCTAATAATTAGAAAAAAAAATGAATTTTAAGAGTAGAGCTCTAATAACAAGTGTTAAAAAATTGGAGCCTTAATAACAATTATTGAAAAATTGGACCCTAATAACTAATATTAAAAAAATTAAAATTTAAAAGTAAACCCCTAATAATAAATATTAAAAAATATACTATAATACCAATATTATTAAAAAAATGGCCATGGGCGGGCGCCTCTCTTGCCTATGCCAAGGGACGGTTCGATTTATGTGACGAGTCAAATCGATATATGTTTTGATCATTGGCGAAGCGGAAGGGATTGACCACTCATGGCTAGGCAATGTTTGTTGAAAATTCGTGTATCCATTGGTTATTGTGATTTAAGGATAACGATAAATTAAAACTGTTTATTCACAGTTTATACATGTACATGAAAATGTGAATATGCATTGTTGTTTTGATTAGCATAACATTTCATAGAAATTACATGGAAACACATGTTATACAAAATTCACGATCATTGGTGCCACCTTCAATTTTGTTAATAATAAATACATATAATTTGTTTGCACTTTACTTTATTAAAAGTAAGATACTACCTCACTAAGTTTTATGAGCTTACCATGTTTTCTTGCATAAATTTCAGGTTCTAAGTCCGTTTAAAATTTATATTTAGTAGCTGCAAGTCACACTTAAGGCATAAGTTTTTTTTGTATAACTCATAGATGGTAACATATGAACTAAGCATGATCGGCTGCATTGTTTGGTAAGAACTAAACTATGCCAAGATACATGTGTTTTGCCTAGAGAATGATATAAGTAAGCATTGTGATAAATAAAACTTATAAGGACGTTAAGAATATTACACGTCTGCTTCTCATGACAGTAATGGCATATTATATTTGATTATGTTATGATGTTAATTTATGCCGTGCTTGATTAGGTATGTATAATGTTGACATGTTATGCTGGAATAGAAATATGAGCGCATAGACAATGGATGATAGTTGATGTACATCGTAGTTTTAGATTATGTGCCCTTGATTCATTAATTTAAAGAAATAAAAAAAGTGAAGTGTAATACATGTTTAACTGATCCTATCTAGTGAGAAACTATGGCAAATTGTTCATGAAAATTTTAAACACTTACCAATGGAATTTTGTTTTTTGAAAATTATACTTTTATTCATAAAGATAGGCCGTTAGCAAGAACCTCGTTAAAAAACCTCCCTAAACCTAAATAGAGAAAAAAGAGCGCACCTTACTAAGAGATAAATACACAATTTAAACACACAATTTTGATCCAACAAAATAACACACGGCAGCAAGGCTACCAAGCAAAGCTAACAAAAATAAATAATGCAAATAAAGATAAACCCCTGGGGCCACGAAATGAATGTGCCCAGCAATACAAAAATCAAAGCTGCAGTTCCTGCAAACCGCCAACAACCGTTATCCACCTGCTATCCAAAGTAGAGCTGACGCAGCTGAGATTTTTTTTTGCCAATTTATCAGAAATACTATTAGACTCTCTCGATACACCACAAATTGACCAGGACAATTCAGGACATAAGCCTATACATTCTAATATTAATTCTTTAAAAGCAGTAGGCATAGAAAAAGGCTTCTCGAACCAATTAACACATAGTAAACTATCAGTCTTAACAATCAAGCTATACAAACTTGCCCAAGTCAACTTCTTGAACAGTAACAAAGCTTCCTTGATTGCCAACAACTCTGTCATCGCCTTAGCAATGGAATTAGACTACAATTTGGATTTCAGATATGCAATCTGGTACAAAGTATATTGATACGGCATTTATAGTGTACTGGTATGGTTAAAAACTTAAAATAGACAAATTAATTTAAGGAGTATCGATACGAAAGTTTATTACTGAAATTTATTTAGTCATGGCGAACTAGTACGATACTCTCACGTACGAGTACAATTCTTTTCAAGTATCGGTACGAGATCTGGTATGGTATGAATTTGGGTTACTGAAATCTGAAAATCTGATCGGTATCGGTACGGTTTCTTGAGTACCGGTATGGATGACAACTAAGTTAGTTATGACTTAACCCAATTTTAGTTTCTTTACATTTCAGTCATAGATAATGCATGTATCAATTGAATGAGTTACAAATGCCCAATTAGGCTAAAATTTGGGAGGTAAGCATGGACTAATATGAATTTTAAGAATGTATCCTAAATTTCTAAAAAGGGCCATGAATTTTCAGAAATTACAACCCAGTCCCTAAAGGGGAAAACATGGCTTAAAGCTAATATTAATGTCTGATTTCTAACATGATAAGAAAAGGAAAAGGTTAAAGGGTGAATTCTGTTGCGTTCTTAAAATTTTGAAATAGTCTGTGATTTAGTATTTGAACTTTGAAAATCTTGCAAGATAGTCCCATTGGTAAAATCAGAAACGATTAGTTTAAGAGCTTTGATAATCGACAATTAATGATTTGTTTTGGAAGTAAGTATGTTTTGTAAATTGTACAACTTAAATCAAATACTCGATTTTTTTGTTTTGTTTTTCGGTAATATTTTTGATCTAGTTTTCTTTCAGGTCAGGTTAGGGTGTTACAAGTTATAGTTTATATTAATTGTGTAAAAAAATTACAAAACTCTTTCCATTTAAATTATAAAAAATCTAAATCTAAATTTTAAACATAAACCTTGACTTGGAAGATCTAAAATCCTAAATCTTAAAATTAACATGCTAGCAGGCTTGTGTAAACTGACGTTTACACGATTTGTGTATATTTTTTTAATAGAAACCGCTAGTTTTATTAAAAGAGAAAATATCCAAAATTAAAATAAAGTTTACAACTATAATCGTACACGAAATGCATAATTTGGACAATTTCCTAAAACATTGACACTAGCCACTTTAGACCACACAAGGACCATATATGAAAAAGGTTAAAAACCTAATCAAAAGACTCGAACGAAAAATATATACGAACAAATTTGGCTACATCGACAAACAAACCACAAAAGGGGATTAAACTATTGAAAGATCACAGTGAATCGAAAATCAAAGCTGAGCGTCGTGAGAAACTATCCACTAACGCAAACTGTGTATCCTTCAATCCGAGGTTCCAGAGCAGGGAAGATCAGCAGGATTATAAATAAGTGCCATCTTGACAAGTCGTGTCGTCGTCAAGTTCAACCCTAAAAAAACATAAAATAAAAAGAATAGCCAAACGACTGAAAAAAGACGAAAAACTTGCCAAAAGATAAAAATAAATATGCTATAAAGACAAAAAAGCACCATAAAGACATAGTTCTTATGAAAAAAACAATAAAAAAGAGAATCGGAGGTCAACGACCAACAATAAAGTCAGTCCGCCACCGGCTAAATAAAAATTAAAGGAAAAAAGTTGTGCGGTGCTATTAGGGGTTTTTACACGATTTGTGTATACTAAAATTTATACAATCTATATATTAAAATATTTTTTTATATTTTTGTTAAAATCACAATAATTTAACTTAATTGCATTAAGTATAAATTAAGAAATATTGATGTTGTATATATCAAATATAAACTCATGAGAATCAACAAATATTGGATACAATAGTATAACATGTGACGCTCCTAAAAAGAGAAATTGAAATTAAATTTAAAGATAATACTTTTAGAAGAAATAAATACAAACCCTAAATATATATATATATATATATATATATATATATATATACTTTATATATGTGTGGATAAAAGCAAAGAGCATTCAGTGGCAATCATCCTCTTAAAGTGAGAAAACTACTTCCCAATCCTTAAAAAATCATAGTAAAATTTTAAAATAGTAAGTGGTCGTTTGGTTCACAGAAAGTAAGATTACTTTTGGAAATAGGATTACCATAATGTTACATTACTTAACATATTACTTGAAATGTTGTATTACCTTGTTTGATTTGTTTAGCAGGAATGTAAGATTACATTGTTTGGTTGAAGGAATATAAGATAGGAAAAATGCATGTTTTACCAAATTGTCCTTGAAATATATTTTCCTTTTTAACCAACTGAAGTTTTAAGATTAAAGTCAAAATATTTACATAAAATTTCATAGAAAATATAAAAAAAATATAATATGAAAACTTTTTTTATGAAAAATGATCATAAATAATAAATGTAATAAAACACATATCAATAATAAAATTTGAATCAAACACATATATAAAAAATCAAAATAAAATAAAAATCTGATATATTTTTATTTTATATGCATCATATTATTTTATAATAAGTATTAAAACCCTAAACCACTAAAAATAAAATAGATTTATACTTGTGTAATTATATACAAAAAGGAAAGATCATTTTAAAATAACTATATTTTTAGGGGTATTCTTGTCCAAAGGGGAGGGAATTGTCTAATACCTAAGAAAAGGGAGAGAATGACATTCCTGGAAAAAGACCCAAAAATAGCTACTGTTGAGAATATTTCATTACCCTTGGGAGGGAATGCTCTTGAACCAAATGTGGGTATGTGATTCTGAAAAAGATTATTCCCCTTGGTAATGATTTTTTCCGCGAACCAAACGCCCCCTAATATTAATTAAAAATAACCTTGTTATATCAACTACCAGTTTGTCTAGCGGAATAAGACGATAGGTTCTTTAAGCAAGATCGGAGGTTTGAGTCTTGATGATGTAAATGGAGAAAATAGATTAGAAGAGTCATCCCTATAATAAGCCTCTGCAAAATCCGATCTAAATTAGTCGGTCAGCGAGTCGAATACTAGTAGTTATATCAAAAAAATTACTCTTATTATTAACAATCAATTAGTGTAGTGAGATGACACATTAAATTTCTTAAATAAAGTTTAGAGTTTAAATCGTGAACTTGTGAATAAAAAAAATGTGTTGGGAGGGTTCCCTAGTAATAATGTTGTTATCATTCATTGTTTTGTCATATGTCTTTGTGTGTCTGTTTTTCATTTACCTACGTCTGCAATTTCAGAAGCTCATATTTGTCTTTACCCAATCAATTAACATGTCAATTCCAAAGGATGGCCATAGGTCCCCACGCTCGTCCTTTATATTAATCAATCAATCTATGTACTTTTTAGGAATTTTTACGGTTTTTTTATAATTTATGTTCGAAATTTATAATAATTTTTAGTTTTTTTTCGAAGCTTGACTATACTATTATAATCAATCATATTAACCAATTGTAAAACATGGTCAAAATCTTTAATTGAGTTAGTATCAGAAATTTTAATTAATTCGTAATATAAATTAAATCAATTTTTTTAAAATTATTTAATTTGGGTCCATAATTGAGGAAGGAGATCTCTTATTATTTTGTAAGTTGTCGTTATTCTGGGGAAAAACCAAAGTTCCCTTATGAGTAGTCAATTTAAGGAATAATTTCACATCCTTTAGCTTAAAATGTGGAATTTCTAATAATTGTAGGCTATCATCAAAATTGTTAGTAAAACTTTTTATGGTTTCCTTAGTCTGGTCGGAAGAGCACGTTGTTAGGGTGTGCATATCCGAGTTAATTGTTAACAAATTATTTTAATTAACTGATGAATTTAAATTATTTTATTTTGGATCTCGATTTTACCAATCAAATTACATAACCGATTGATCACCTTAAAAAAACATAACTCATTCATCAATTAGTCGAAATGTTTAGTTCAGTTTAGTTAATGATTTTTACTTAGATTTTTATAATATTATACTTAATAATACGATAAAATCCATAATTGCTAGTAATCAAACTCATAAAAATGACTTCAAAGAATCTGAACCATATAATATTTTAATGCATAAAATTTACAAATATTTGTAGATAATTAATTAGACTAGTTAATTAATTTTGCTCAAAACGATAAATTATAACTGGACTGAAATAATTATATTTTAAAAAAATGATACTGAAAACTAAGAGTGCGTTTGGTTCTAGAGAATAGAGTCCATTTTCATATTCATTTTCTTGAAAATGAAATACAATGGAGAAAACGTGTTTGGTTGGAAAAATTAAAAAAATTAAAAATGAAAACAAAAAATAAGTGAAAATTTGAAAATATAAAAAAATGTTTTTATTGAAAATATTTTAGGAAAATGGAAAATATGAAAACAATGAATTTTTTTAATTTTAACTTCATTTTAACCCGAGTTCGAATCCTTTTAATGCCATTTTTTAAAATCTTTAGTTTATTTACTCATATTTTATTTATTATCATTATTATTATTATATTTTCTAACTATATTTTATTTCAACTATTTAATAATTATTTTTTCATTTCTAGTTTAAAAAGCTTGAGATATTGATTCGAGTGTGCTTCAATCCTAACAGCTATAAACCAAACACATTTTCATTTTTAAAAATATATTTCCATTTCTATTAACCAATCATGTTTTCTAATTTTTAGAAAACTGAAAATCATTTTTAAAAATAAAAAATAAAAAATATTTTTTAAAACTAAACTAACCCTAAATTTGTTGGTTCAGATAACAAACTAGAATATTGAATAAAGATGGAAATGAAAGGAATTCGGACATAAATGAAAATCAGATTGTGAAGTTGAATTGGCATGATTGAATTGTCGGTTGTTGATTAGGTTAAGCATAAATGTTGTAGAGTATTCATTTTTTTTAAAGATATTAATATTATTGATATCGATAAAATACACCGAATCATGTCTCGTTAAAAAACATCCATAAGCCTAGTTAGAAGAAAAAGAGTGCAACGAGCCAATGCTTACACTAGTTGTTTACATACCCAAAAGGCGCAAACCGAATGCATCAACTAGCCATAAACCCAAAGCCTGCAACTTACTCCCATAAACACTTGATTAACCCGCAACAAGAGAAAACTCTAATCCATGATTTCAAATATGCAAGCTATGGCAGAAACCTGTAACGAACCTAGTCTCAGCGGCTCAAATTCAGTTTCAACTCCTTATACTAATGCTGGAACCCAAAGCCAAAGCTTACAATAATTGTTTAAGCTCGATCGATTGCAGCCTTTGCTAGTCCATCAGCCACACAGTTTTGGTCTCTGCAAACTAGATTAATTGTCCAGTTAAGGTTCTAGGCAGCAGCCACACATTCATACACAATTTCCTTAAACGCCGGCGGGAAGAACTCGGACATCGAATTCAATACACAACGTTACCGCAATCACACTCCACCACTAGTTTAGCTTTCATAGCCCATTCTGACGCAGCGAACATTAACACCGCTTCCTTGATGGCCAATAACTCGGAATAAGTTGGGTCAGAACTCCATGATTGAGACCCCCACATGATTCCTTAAGATTCCTCCAATCCCGGCTGGCCCGAAGCTTTCTCTGACAACGCCATCTACGTTGAATTTAACTGAACCAGCTTTGGGGGCATACCACTTTACTGTGTTTGGCATACACCACCACGACGGATCCCTCGTGAAATCACTAACTGATACTAATGTTTCCGGCCAACGTGCTCGTGTCTCGTGACCACCAGCCCAGACGAAGAAGAATAATCTCAAACGCTTGTCTTGGATTTGATCCTTTACTGCGAAAGACGACATCATTTTCGATCAGCCACAGTGACCACGAGATGGCGAAAAAATCCAGTTCCCATAGTGGTTTCACTTGGATTAGAGGGCATAAGTCTATCCAGCAACTAAAAAACAATATGCCTTCCTTTGGGAAAACACAGTGAACATTCCAAATGGAACACCAAATACGCCATGAAAAATTACAGTAAAAGAACAGGTAAATTGAAGTTTCAAGATTCCAACGACAGAACACACACTTGTCCTCATCAGGAAGTTGAACATTGCGCTTTTTCAGCTCATCTTTCGTAGGGGTACGACTGTGTAACATCCTCCACACAAAACATTCCACGTTAAATGGAGCAATTCCTTTCCAGACTCGGATCCAATCAAAGCAAATTGTATATTAGAAAACAACAGCTCATATATGTCCTTGGTTGAGAAGCACTCTGAAGAAGATCTAGTACATCTCACAAAATCTGAAGGAAAAGTTCTGGGGTGGCATCCATTCATCACTTCCACAAATTCATCCCACACCCCTAATTCCCAGTCAAAAAGGGATCTTCGTAAAGGAACTGTAACACCCCTTTTCTGGCTTGATCGAGAACTAGGTCGGAAGGCGATACTGATAAACAGTACATTGACCGGTGCAATAAAATTTCATCTTATAATCAACACTTGAACCAATTCTTAACTATGAAACGATAACTAATTATTTAGGACCAATTCTTAACTATTACAAGTTTTAGAGACTAAACTGTAAATTTGATAAATTAGAGGTTCTTCGATGCAATTGATTATACCTTAATGAAATTCAACACAATAATAACAAGCCTGTAAAATTTCATGCAATTTAGAGTTCATTTACTCATCCAATTGAATCATCCTAAATTCAGTAAACATTGTAAACTGTCAGTTTGTGACTTTTAACCAACTTAACTAACCATGTATCGAAACACCTTAAGGTTGTTTTGATACGGGTGTACGATGTTCAACCTGAGTTGGCTTTGCCCAATACCCCGTATCAATACGGGCAAGCCCTGTATCGGTACGGGTTGACTTTCATTGACTTTTACTTTGACCCGTTTCGATACAGGTTAGGCTTGTACCAAAATAAGAAATTCAAGTAGCAAAATGTTCTGATACATCTCAAATTCATATCGAAACGCCCTGTTCCATAGGTCCAATTATGCTTAACCGTATCGATATGGCCTGACTTGTAAGGACATATTTTTACTGGTTTTTAATCGAAATGACCTACCAAATAATGTTCAAATGCAATGAAACTTTACACACAATATTTCAATACTATAAACTACTAACATGCCAAATTTCATCGTCATTCAAATACGTTTACTAGGGTTAGACCTATGTGAGTCAAATGAGCCATTTTTACTAACTTTTAGCCTTACCAAAAGTCAATTTAGGGCCTTTAACAAAATTACAACTTACACTCATTACAAGCATACCAAAATGGGCAAAAGACACTAGTTCAACTACTTTGCCACCTTCTTAGGAGTTTATAAGGTCAATATACATTATTTTGGGCTTGTAGTGACTTGTCTTGCTGCGACAATCTGATCTTCTTCGATAATCGATTCCTTAACTTGAAATGCATGAGATGAGACACGTTAGGTTCACATAACCTAGTGAGGTAGTAAAAAACAAGGTAAATAACCTTGTATGATGTATATACATAATCTCATACATATCAATATCAATGCTATGTTTCAATATGCAATGTTTAACATATCAAATTCAATATTAACCTTTGAATCGAATCAAGATAGTGGATACGCGAATTCCAACGCCTTGCCAAATCAATGAATGGTCTAATCCTTTCGCCTCGCCAATATGACCAACATCAAAACTCATCCCTTCGCCTCGCCAAATCAATATGGGTCGTAGCCCTAGGACCGTAGTCCACCCGTACACTAAACTCATGAATTCTATGGTATGCCCATTATATCTAATGTCCATTTAAATCCAAGGTTTCAATGTCAATATCCAAATTCAATATTCAATAATAGTTTCGATGACCAATGACTTCAATATTATCAATATGCCATGGTTTCGATGATAATGTCAATATCAATATCCGATGATTTCTTTACAATATTTCAATAACAATAATTATATCGATGACCATGCATGATAGCGATGCCAATAACTATGTTCGATATTCAATAACAACTTATCGACGCTTACCAATGAGTTCGTTTTACCAATAAGTTTTTTTCCTCTACAGAGATGTGTCAGAGATTGGAAGTTGCTGGGCCTGTTTGGGAGGTGAGAAACTGAAAGAAAATTTCTACCATCAAGGAGAAAAAGGTAGACAACTTTATCTTCTTCTTCTTTTTAATTTTATTTATTTATTGTGATGATCGTTCGGTGTGTGTTTGATTAAGCGGAAGGATTAGGATTAGGGAATTAATTGTTAAATAATTAAGCTAAATGGCATCGTCAGGGGATGTTGTTTTGTGTAAGATTAGGGGATTAACATTTTGTCTTTTGTGTTATGTTAGGACGTCCATAACTCTAATCTATATTATAACATTAATAATTTATGGTTTCATCGAACGAACTGGACTTTACAACTTCTTCTTCATTATTATTAGGCTTAATACACTTCTTTTTGTTAAAGTCTAAACCTTACTTGTTTTTTTAAATTGTACTTTAAAGTTTATTTTAACTATTTTTTCTCCTAGTGTTTTCGCGTTTATTTATATTACCTCTACTATTAAAAAAATTTGTCTTGACCAATAAAAGGCCTTGCATTATTTTTTATTTATTTTAAAATTTTAAAATAAAATAAATATATTAAAATATTTATTAATTTAATTATATTTCTGAACATACCCAAAATGCCCCCATCATCTTATTACCCCCACTGACTAGTGAGGTTGGATAGGCGTTTCCCTGGTTACTTATGTCAGCTTGATTCCCCTTGCTACTTTCCTGAACTAAAATTCTTGCTTCTTTCTGACTTTTCTTCGAAACTGAGAAAATGTGGAAAACATTAATAGAGAAATGAACAACAAACCTAAGAAAGCACTAATTTAAGTGACCCGTGAGATCCTGATAATGAAGGTCCGACCAAATGTAGGCAGGTGGTTATCAGTGTAATTAAACAACATATTAGAAGATAAACCATTCTTACCCACAAATGCAACACCAATTCAAATGAGTTGGAATAGTTTAGGCACTCAATAGTGAATACACCCACCTTTGCTCGACGCCTAGATCTTCTGAATTTGTCACTATCAGAACCACTTTCACCTAGCGTATCCTCATTCCTCACTATCAGATAATTCCAACCCTCACTGAATTTGTCACTAAATCCTCTTTTGAAGTATCAATGTCGCCACTGTAAGTAGGTATAAGTTTAGGCTTTGGTTTAATTGGGGGTTTTCAGATTTCTTTCATGAGATTTTCTGCACCTACGAAGAAGATGATGGGGGAGTCACATAGGCTATTTTGAGAAATATAATTAAATTAATAAAAAATTTAATATATTTATTTTATTTTAAAATTTAAAAATAAAGAGAAAAATAGCACGCGTTCTGATTGGTTAATACAAATTTTTTTAACCATAGGGGACAATATAAACAATGACAAAAATGTTAAGGTGTAAAAGTGGTTAAATAAACTTTAAGGAATAAGTTAAAAAACATGTTAAGTTTAGAGGAAAAGTGCATACAATATATTAATTATTAAGAGGGGACCAGTCATGGTTACTATTGATCCGATCGATATCTCTTCATAAAAATATTAAAGCTCAAATTGTATGATAAAGAAAACTGTTCTCTTTTAGAGGTATGATCTATTTATCTTACTGGATTCTATAATAATATGTAAAAAATATTTTGATTAATAGTGTTTATCAAGCGAGTCGATCATGAGTTGAGTAGTGTTCGGCTCGTGTTTGTTAAAAATCTCGTTGCTCGTTAAACTCGTTAAAATTTTTAAAAAAAATAATGAGCTACTCACGAACTATCGAGTCGAGTTGGTCTTTACTCGAGTAGACTCGCTAATATCTTGAGATGAGTTTGGTTTAAACGAGTGTTAACCAAGTTTTGACCGAGTCGAGCTCAAGTCGTTTGCAAGCTGCTCAACTCAATAAGCACCCCTAATTTTTTTTTTTTTTGAAAAGAAGCACCCCTAATTTTGATATATAAATTGCATAATAGTTTATTGTTTAAGGTTATAATTTAGAGTTTAAATTAAAGATTTAGATTTTATAGTTTAAATATAAAGTGTTGTGATTTTTTTATACATATTGTGTATTAAAATATAAATTATTATATAAGATCTTTGACAAAGAAAAAAGTATACAATATTTAACCTTTGAATTATATTTGCATTTTCACTTTAATACTTAAATTGTTCTTTTAAAAAATTACAATTTTATCTCATTTTATTTAAAATAATAAGGACATAACACGTAACACATTCTAAAATAAGAATTTAGATAATTCATACATTAATTTATGTATAAATCCATCTTGAAGAATAGAAAAAAGATATTTATTTGTGGTGGGATGACAATTGAGTATAATTTCATGAATTTTGTATTGTATGTCTTAGTTGGATTGAATATGGGTATGAATTTGGTGGTTAGTGAACAATGTAGATACCAAAAGTCAACAATCATAAATAGTGGATAGGTGATGAATTCTCGATCATTATAAATTTAGAGATAAACTTATCTTTTAACCTTAAAATTCTAAAGAGGTCTTACGATTTATCAAAATCATCATGTAGGAATTCCATACTAAATTAAATTAGCTTGAAAAATGATTTTTTCTGTTATGTTTAATATTAGTAGTTGTTTGGCTGATAAATTTAACGAGTACAAGATAGACGGTAAATATGCAGCTCAGTAGCGGATGCTAGATGAAATTGGAAATGTAATGTTTGACGGGTACAAGCTAGAAGGTAAGTATCAAGATCAATAGTGTATACTAGATGAATTTTAAAATGTACCCATATGAACATGTATATAAATTTAATAATTATACTCGTTATTGATGAATATAAATAAAAAATTTAATTAAATAAAAATTTATTACAGTCTGTGTCAAAATTTGAACTCGTATAAAATTAGATAATATGAGCATCTTTGGCTAATTATTTAATATCAATAGATAAAAAAGTTTTAATCCATAGATATAAAAATTTTAACTGGCTGAAGATGGTATCCGCATCCCCCCGCCTCTAGTACTCAGGTTAAAATCCTTGGAATTTAGGTTAAAATTACGATCTTAATTTGTATAACAATTTAAAGAAATCAAACTAAACATTTCATTTCTGCTTAGTTTAGCGATCATTTGTATACTGTCCCTAAAGGCTTAAATCTATTATAAACGAGATCATCTCAACAAACCAATAGTTAAAACATTGAAGAATTAAACAGCAGATTCCGCTTAAAAGTTGGAAGAGCCAATCAGATCAATTATTCAACTAGAGTTTAGTATCAAATTACCAAACAAAAATGGCGAAACAGCAAAGGCCCGATTCTCAACTTTCCATATGGAACTACACTTCTACAGCTAAATAGTAAGTGTTAAGCAGCCAGATAAGTGCTACCACATAAAGATCATCCAAACAGATTCAGATCCGTTCTCAGAATCCAAAATGGTTTAAGATAATATAAAGAAATTGATCAGAACCTAAGCTTGGTGAAGAACCACCTGTTTTTTCCAGTCTTGAACCTCTCTTCAAACCTTTGTTTCGTAGCCTTACAAGCGCCCACCTTCTTATCCTTCGTCTGCAGCGCATCCACGGTGACCGCGTCTTTCAAGTCCACGTCGAGGGTGTAACGCGTCGGCATCAGGTGCTGGTAGTTCACGAGCTTCACGAAGCACTTCACGCGCGATTTCTTGGCCGTTTTCTTGGCGGAGTCCTTGCGGATGACCTTGCTCGGGTACTTTTTTATCCCCGCGACCAAACAGTGGCCGTAGGGGCGGTCGCGCGTTCCTTCGTCGAAGGATTTTACGATCACGGCTTTCCGTCCGGCGTATCGGCCTTGGAGGACGATGACGGCTTTGTTTGGCTTTAGAAACTTCACCATGGCAACGGCGGCTTGATTCTCTCCTCGCACCAATCCCTAACTCGAGAAAGGGAGAATTGTTCAGAAACGAGGCATATATAGTAGAATGTGTTACGTGAAACCCTAGCACATTTGCTTTTGCTTGTGTGTTCTTATGGGCTTGGGCCTTAATTTAGTACTCATAGGAACTATACTTCATTAGAGTTTGTTGGGCCTTAATTTAGTACTCATAGGAACTATACTTCATTAGAGTTTGTTGGACTAAAATGGTAACCGGACTTTGTAACAAAAAAAAAACAATATGGTAATTAATTTTTTTTATAAATTTTAATTTTAATCTTACTTAGAGGGTAGGGAAGAGAAAATTCTAGGGAAAGAAAGGGGGTGCTCCTACCGAGTCTAGAACCTATGACCGAAAGAGATTAGAGAAAATAAAAATGAACAGCTTGGTCAACCGGCCAAATAGTTTAAATGTTACAAAATGGCAGTTAAACTTTGTGTTTTGTTATAAAATGGTAACTCGACTGTTAAGTACTTAACATGACTGTTATGAAACTTTGTATAATAGTACATTTAGTTATCCATATTTACACATTCAATCAATTTAGTCTTAATTCAAAAAATTCAATAAAGTTGACCCTCGTTATTTACATATTCTTTTAATTTAATCCTATTTATAATAAAAAAATAATATTAAATATTTAAATTTTCCCTAAACTTATTGCAAATTCCTTTGAACTCAACCCGCCAACAAAGACAAAACATCAACCACTTCATTAGGAATTGGGTCATTAAGAATTGCAATAAGTTTGACAAATTTAAATATTTAATATTATTTCCAATTATAAATAGGACTAAATTGAAAGAATATTTATTGAAGATCAAATTTATTAAATTTTTTCGAATTATGACTAAATTGATTAAATGTGTAAATATGAAGGACTAAATGTGCTATTATACAAATTTTTATAACAGCTATGTTAAGTATTTAACGGTCGAGTTACCATTTTATAACAAAATACAAAATCCAATTGCCATTTCATAACATTTAAAACTTTAGTTATTATTTTTTTTACAAAATTTAGTTACCATTATGATACTTTACACATTTTATCTTTGTCCAAACAATTCGAACATTTTTTTTTATATAATTCCTTCAAATCCAATAATTGATAATTCAAAAGATAAATTTCAAAGTAACCCTTCATCAAAGATTGTGTTGCCTTACAATAACCCCATAATATGATGTAGATAGTTTCTTCTCTTCTATAATAAATAAGTTGATCTAAATGAACCCAACAATTGTTTCAGTGGAAAAACGAATGATATTTATTTTAAGAGACATGGTTCAAATCGCCTTGTCTATATGGTGTTTGTACATTATTTAAAGGTTAAAAATATCCATAAACAAATACTACATTATAATCACCTTTAAATCATTTAAAAAAAATTAAAACTACGTTAAAAAGGATTAACATTTTTATCAAATGTATCCTAAAAAATCCTCATGTTAAAAAAAACAATCATTTTAATACTTGTAGCCTCAGTATAGATTAACAGAACTCGAAATGATTAGTTATTGGTCTCACTCTAATAGTGGAAATAAAAAATCCATTTTATCTACTTCTTAAACTTACAGAGGACACAAATGTAAAATTTATTTATTTATTTATTTTTGAACAAAAATTTATTTATTTATTTAAATGTTTAGACTCGCAAATGTATTGCAAAATACATTTAAATGAAGAGAAAAAAAACCCATGCATTTAGCTACTGAAGTTTCACTTCTTTTTTATGTTTTTGTCACCAACTTTCAAAATTTCTGATTTTGTCACTCAACTTTCGCAATATATTTTTTTGTCAACCAATCATTAGTTGGTTAACAATAATACCAAAATGTTGTGTTTTGGACAATTTTATTTATAAAAATAACCTAATGCTTTATCCTCCTTTCCCACGGTTAACATATATCTCTATTGATGTTGTGTTTGCGATATAATCGATACAAAAACATTCCCCTTTTACCATATTTCCTCTTCTTAATCCAGTTTTTTTCAAGATTGAAAAAACTCAAATCAAAGTTTTGACCTTATCTTGGTTCTACTTGCAATCTCGATATCCCACTATTCAAATTAAAAAAAAAATACTCTGACACCGATGAATCAAATAGAGCCTCAAAATATAGGTTTGAGAAGAAAGTTCCATAAGCTTCTTTTTTTTGCATAAATTTACCTACAAAACTAAATGGCATTAGATAAGTAAGGGGTAGGATGAACAAAAAGCGAATTTCGAAAGTTGAGTGAGAAAATCGTAAGCTTTGAAAATCATGTGACCAAAACAGAAATAAAATGGAAGTTCAGTGATTAAAGGCATAGTTTAGCATACAAAGTTACAATTGGGGGAGCATAGTAGCCTAACTGCTGGTCCAAGCGACAAACCTAACAGCTCTACTGAATTAGAAAGATAGTAATAAAAACCAACAAACGGGATATTTCTCCGAGGTATATATATACTATTTTATTTTCCGGTTGAAGATCAAATCTTTTCCCTCGGATTTGATACCCTCAGGCCTCATGGCTTCCAATGGCGCTTCTACGGTAATTCCTTTTCTTCTTTCGCTTATAGGAATTGGAATTGGAATTGATTCTTTTTTGGGGGAAAAGGAACAGGGAATTAGGGATACGACGGAGAACAGTTTGGAAAAGATTAAACGGCAGCTGGCCTCTGGCTCTGGCAGGAACTTGCTACAAGGTCCTCTTCTCAAGCGATCTGAGACCGTATGATCTTCCTCTACTCTCTCTATCTCTCTCGTTAATTTTGTATTTTTTTTTCATTTACTGTGCTAATTCCAGCTAAATTCTCGATTTTATTTATTAGCAGTTATAACTTTCACCAAATTATTTTTTAAGATGATTTTTCAAGTAATTTGGCGAATTATTTATTAGCAGTTGAGGAAATGGAATGAACGCTGGGTGATATTAGACCCCACAACGGGGAGAATGGAATACAAGTAAGTGTATTTGTAGTTGTTATCGTTTGTTTTCTTCTTAAGATTGAAATTAAACTATAAATTCTGTTGTTTGCTTGTTTTAGGACTAGGAGGAATGAGCCAAGTATTAAGGGAATAATGACCTTCAATGAAAACAGCACCATTGCCATATCCCCTGTTAACTTTCAGTAAGATGATTTTCTTATTTCAAATTTGGTTGTTGCTCTGAGTCCCCATTTGGCTTGTTATTAATGTTATATTTTTTACCTATGTTTGCTGCAGTGGACTCCCGAAGTATGAAGGCTGCTGTTTCTGTATCCAATTAGTTTTTGAAAAAATAATTTAATTTTTTAAGGTTTTCTTTACTATGCTATGTGGAAAATCTAGTTGCTAAACTTGCATGCCTCTTAACTATACCATTTAGATATTGGGACTCCCCAGAAAAATGACTACTTTCTTTGTGCGGAGACTCCTGGTGCTGCTAGAGCTTGGGTATCGACTTTACAGTAAGTTAGCTTTTTCAAGGCATTATATTTCAGTCGTTTTACTGTTAGACACACACACAGATATGTGTGTGTATTTATATAATTCTTTCAATTTGTCTGAAGATGATGGCTGATACCATCTCGTCATTAAAAAAAATGTATACTCACCTTATAATTTACAGACTTCTTTTCGAAACTCTTTTCTCATATACACAATGTTTCCATTTGATTATTGTTTCTATTTTTCAAAAATAGTGCTGCACAGTTGGTTCTAAAGGCCCACAAAGAGGCTGTCAATTCCTTAAGTGGAAATGGTTCTGCGAAATTGGGTACGGTTGCAACAGTAGTTGCTGCTGCCAATTCAACAGCCAAGGAATGTTCTAAAGAAATTGAAGCGGCAATGCAGATATCGTTGAGAAATGCCTTAGGATTGGTGGCAAACGCACCCACTGATGGTCCAATGGATGATCTTACAATTATGAAGGTATGCTATGAGCAGTCCCCTTTTAATCTCTTGTGCTCGGGGGGGGGGGGGGGGGGGGGGGGGGGGGGGGGGGGTTCTTTTAAGTTATTTGAACATACCAGTGATATACTCAGATTGAAGCCTTATTTACGCATAGAACTTATTGTGAGAGAATATTCGAAGTGCAAAGCATTCACACTTGATAAGATAACCTTTTCCCTAATGTTAGTAGGTGGACCTGAGATGTTCGAAAATTTTAACATGACTTATAGAGTTATAGTTACTGGAGTAAAAAATATCATATTGTACTTAGCATTGTGAAATGTTTTCCGCTAAATTATTTAGCAATCTAGATGATTCTTATGTAAACATACTTTTAGCAGATTGCTTCTGGCATTAGGATTAGGTAGATAGAAAAACTACAACATGCCTACCCTCAGTTCTGCTGGCTGTTCTTGAAGTAACTGGATAGATTAATATATACCTATTTGTTTGTTCCTGAGGTGCGAATTCAAATGCTTCTGGTGCTAAATTGTCAGGTTTTCTTTGCTCCAGCTTGCCGTACCTAGTATATAGTGTGGAGGAGACTGTTTGACTCAGAATATTTCTGAAAGGAAATGACATGGCTAAAAGTATGTTGTAGTCCTTGTTGTATTTGGGATAAGGCACTGAAATCAATTTAGTCCTAATTCGAAAAATTCAATATTTGTTTGTTCCTGAGGTGCCAATTATTGTATTTGGGTTGTACAGTTTTATTGGCTAGGTTGGCAACAACTTAATCTTTGTAGTCCTTGTTGTATGAAAGCCTGATGACTAGCCCTTGGCTACCAATTGATCTCTATTGCTCTTTTATAAGTTAACCAATTTCTGGGTTTGTTTCTTTTCCTTTTCCAACCAAACATCCTTGAATCCAGTTTCTACTCTTTTTGGCTGTGTTTTGGTATTCCAAATTCATACAAACTGCGATGCCAAGGCATGTAACAATGTTTCAGAGCCATATTGAATCCATGTAACCTGGTTATGCTTACATTTCTGGGTGTTTCTGCTTGTTAGGTAGATCATACAGTGATCTGGTTTGCCATCTTTGATACCTTTACATTATTGACTTATTGGGATCAATTTCCATGCTTGACACTCCTAAAAGTTCATAGGTTTTAGGCATTATTATTTCCTCAATGAGACTATTTTGGCTTATTGATCTTTTCCTTCCAAGCAATCATATCATATCATATCAATAGCATCTGCATGTTATGGAGTTGAATACTTGTTAAAACTCTTCATGGAAAAACTTATGTTATTCCCTACCCGTGGTAGTTGTATAGCTTTCAAACAATGTGAAACATTGTGGCAAGCTTGGTTGAGATAAAAGAACTGTTAACCTTTGGATATCGTATGTGTGCTGCTATTTATTATGTAACTTGTTGGTGCAATAAATAAATCCTTGCTATACATATTATGCCAAAATTGATGTTCCCCTAGAGTTGAAACATGCCAGTCAATGTATCATTTTCTGTGTTATCGCATTTTGATTTCATTGCGAGAATACCAAGTCCTAAATGACAGTTTCTCATAATTGTTTATTCAAATTCCTAGTTGGCAGTGTATTAGGTAGATCGATGGTGTATACTTGGGTCCAATTATTGCAAAAGTAACTCTACTAACACTCTTGCATCATGGCTCTGTCGTGTTACAGTTATCTAGATTTTAAGGTGTGATAATAAGGGCTAATTGCAGTATGCTGAATTGTGATGAATGTTCTGATAATGCTGATGCCCAAGAAAATTTTACACCAGTTTTGTCGTGATCTTGTCCTAGGTCAACAGCTATTAAATGCATATTATGTGTTGTTTTGGCCTCTTAAGCAGGGTTTCTAACTCACTGTCTTGTCTCCTTATTGTGGTAATTGCTTGGTCAGTTAAAGTAGTTTGTTCTACTTAGATTTGGTTTTGAGTGGTAGCTAAATCTTGTAGGAGACACTAAGAGTCAAGGATGAGGAATTGCAGAATTTGGCCCGAGATCTTCGGGCTCGTGATTCAACAATAAGAGAAATAGCAGAGAAACTTTCAGAGACTGCTGAAGCTGCTGAATCTGCAGCATCTGCAGCTCATATAATGGATGAACAAAGGAGAATTGCTTGTGTAGAAATTGAGCGCTTAACAAAAGATTCAGAAAAACAAAAGGAAGCATTCATGTTAAAGGTATTGCTAGCATCTTGATCTGATGGAGTCAATTGCATCCAAGAATAATCTATTTTTCCCTTCTCATCTCATCATCTTCCTTCATTTTTGCTCAAATCTAATTCACTTAGCACCATTAATATCACCTCAATTGTCTTGACCTGGGCTTCATGATCCCAACATAATATATATGGCTTGTAATTCATCGTAAATTTTGTTGTAAAGTTTTCTCTTTGTTGTTTATAGCTGAGGGAGTCTGAAGAAAAGATTGGGGTCCTAAGTAAAGAAAGAGAACAATTGATTATGCAGAGAGACTCCGCCATGCATGAGGCTCATATGTGGCGTACTGAGCTTGCAAAAGCTCGAGAGAATGCTGTGATATTAGAAGCAGCAGTCGTGAGAGCAGAGGAGAAGGTCAGAGTCATTGAAACGGATGCTGAAGCTAGAATAAAAGAAGCAGCACAGAAAGAGGCTGCTGCTGTGAAGGAAAAGCAAGAACTTCTCGCATATGTGAACGTATTACAGGCACATCTCCAAAGGTTTGACGTCTTCTATTTTCGAGAATTATAGCAATCATCCTGCCTTTCCCCTTTCTATAAATCTTTAGAACCGTGTCTTGTAAATATGCTCGTGAGGCAACAAAAGTTGATATCATTTTCTGTTTTCATTTGCAGACAACAGAGTGATACAAAGCAAATTTTTGAGGAGAAGACAGAGTCCTCAAACACCAGTAACAGTCCACCCGACACAAAGGATGTTGACTTGTCGGATAACGTAGATAAAGCTTGTCTAAGTGTTTCTAAATCAGTGCCGCTGCCAGGGGAGAGCGTGGTCCGCATGGCAGAGGATCAAGTTAACATCCAACCGGATGGTGACGGTGAATGGAGTGATATTCAGGCAACAGAGGCAAGAATAGCTGATGTAAGGGAGATAGCCCCGGAGACGGAGGGAAGCAGCCATGATATTTCTGTTGATAAGCACCACGAGCAAGGAACAAGCTCCTTCCGCCAGCCTTGAGAATATAAGGACGCTCCGATTTTAGGGAATTCGAGGTGGGAGAAATGCAAAAGATTGTTTCGTATGGAGTATTAAAAATTCGCATCCTCCCTCTCAGTTGCATGATTTTAAGCAATGTACAAGATGTTTGATGATGTTGTGGATGGGAACTATAGTTGAATACAAGCGAGCTTCTGAAATAAAGTTCCTTAGTCTATAATATGGTGATAGGGGAAGAATTGCAATTTGCAATTGCAGGTATTTTAATTCTAAACCTATTAAATGCCACCTTTTATTTTGTGCTAATTGTGTTAAACTCCACGTTCAATAATGCTAATTTCATATAGCGGACCGGGCAAACAATTATCATAATCATTTAAAAATTAAACAAAAATGGTTTTTTGCCACTGGAATCATAATATATTGTTATTTCCATTCATTTTATTATCAATCAGTGTTCATTGTTCACAAACTTTTCAAACCGATTTATAAATGGGAAAGTTAGTCATCAAATCTTAAACTAATTTCACAACATATTAGGGTCAGTTTGGTTTGAGATTATAGAGAAAAATAGATGAAAGAAAATGTTGTTGGTTGTAAAATTAAAAAATGAAAATTTGAAAACATAAAAAAAATATGTTTTCAATATTTCTATTAAAATTATTTTGAAAATTTGGAGAAAAAAAAAACAAAAGTTTTGAAACCAAGGCTTAACTGACACGGGATCAATTTCTAAGGTCAAAATATAATTTTTTAATGTACATCGATCTTCAACCAATAATTTGTAGATTAACTAATTACAATCGAATATTATAGAAATTATTATAGGGTGAAAGTCATAATATAATTTTATTTTTTAATATTTTAAAAAGACTAAACCTCAATTTTATTTTTTTAAAAAGGCAAAATGTATTTTTATCGTATACTTCTTTGTAATACTATAATTTTTTAAAGGGACTTGTTGTACCTTCCAGCCCCGCTTTTTATTCAATTGCAAAAAGTGAGATTCTTTCTTATCTTAAACTACTTTTGGCTAGTGTTTTTCTCATGTGTTTTGTCCTCAATTCTACTATAAATTGTTAAAATACTGGTTGTATTCTTTTCTTACTATTACATTATGTGCTTCATAACAATGAGCATGACAAGGTATTGCCTTTCATTACTATGTTCCTTTCTAGTTATTTAAGTGCAAGGTAAAACCAAAATAGAATATTTGAAAGATGAATAATTATTAATAGTGTAGAATATGCAATGCATGGTGTTTTTTTTTTTTTGGTTTCTTGTTCGGTCAACTAATCTAATGTTCACATTTTCTTGATGTTCTCACTTTCTAGAGTTAGAATCCGGAACCAATCCATGTAATGGTTGTTTTAAATGAAAAAAGGATTTTACCATCTAAGACTTGTATTCAAATTAAACATAAAAGTGTGTTTTGGTACAATTTTAAAAATATAATTACTGTGATTTTGCTTAAGTTAATATCTGCTTACTTTAGTTATTAATATTATATGGTTGTAATGTGAAATATCTTGTTTCACTCATTTAGTATAAAGCTTGAACAATACCTTGCACTTCTCTGTAAATTTAACTGCAATCATCACCGCTTGAGAATATTGATCATTTGTGCAATATTAATAAAGTACGAAATATTACTGCCATAGATTCGAATAAACAGATTTGGACATGATTTAACTTAACAATATGACATTTACCCTTTTAATAAATTAGTCAAATTGATTTAATTAAAAAGGAGCTAACATAGTGGGATGTCATTGGTTGAAAATGCCAAGAGAATAATAACATGGGCCGAAATGGGTAGTGATGAAAAGGTTAGAGGCACATAAACTCAAAAAATACATTAGGTAATAAGATGGGGAAAATTGTAAATGTTAAGGGAAAATTTGTGCATTAAGTCAATTAAGGGTTTAAAGAAATATAATGAAAGTTTAAAGGCTAAAATGATTAAATTGAGATAGTTAAAGGGTAAGATATATCCTTGTACCTTTTAGAAACAAAGTCAGAATTATTGCATGGAAAAAATACGTATATTATGAACTCAAAAGCTTAATTAGTTAACTCATGCAATTTTTGTGGTTCATGTTTATTTTATGATCATAATATAATTATTATTTAAAAAAAATTAAATACTTATTGAGCGGTCCCAATAAAAAAATAACGTTATTTAAGATAATCCCGATCAAATATTTGGACTATACATAAATCTTGAATTTTCAGTCTTGACTCAACAATAGCAACTAGATTCTGCAACCTATATAATTTGATCTAACGAATTTAATGTCTACAGTCTATGTTGAGACTAGCGTTTTTTATTGGCCACTCTCTCATTCTCTCACACTCTTCATAGTTTTCTTTCATTCATTTTTCTCTCTGATTTTTATATTCAATTCGTGTTTTTAATTTTTAATTTTTTTTAATTTTATTTACCTTTTTGATACGTTTTTTTCCTATTTTGTAAAACGCTTTTCCTCTGTCTTGTGATACGCTTCTGCCTTATGGCATGTTTATCGTCTACCGTTGTGGTAGATCTGTGTTTGCGGATACGTATTTTTTTAACGGCCGGCTATGATTTGTGGTTTGTAGGTGGTTTTTAGTAGTTTTATCTCCTTTTGTGGTTCGTTTGTCGATGCAGTTAGATCTGTTTTGCGAAGCAGCCTAAAAATTTGTTAGTTTTGCCCACTACTCCCACTTCAATCATGAAGCTTGTAGGTGGATATAGACTAGAAGTCTTGCTCCTTGTTTTTATTTCTCCAGTTCTTCTTATTTATCATTGTTTTGTAACTCACTGGACTTGTTTTGCTAGTATGATATTTTGTTTTCTAATTTTGTTCAATTTAGATCTAGTATTTTGTTATTTTTCTGCTACAATTTTATTTTTTTGGACTGTTTCCTTATTTTGATTTTTAACAAAATTTAGTTGACATATTGTTCAAAAAAATTATGTTAGGACTGAAATTTCAAAATTAAAAAAATACAAGAAGTAGAAAGATAAAAGTAGAGTACCAACTAAATCTACACCTTATGAATAGTACAAAATTTGGCTCTCTTTATATTATATACCCTCACCCTGCAAATCCTTAAGTGACAAGAGAAGTTATGTGGGTGAATCTTCAATATATGTATCACACTCATGTTTATAGATTTAACTCGATTCACATCGTAACATTAACTCCTTAATTAACAACATGAACAATAACAATCGAACACAGTCGACAAATAAATGCGATTTTACTGGAAAATCATAAGATGCGTCACTTTCGGCAATTACGATTGAATGATTTCTTGTCGCAAAGCTGAGGTTTTCGCGGAGGCGAATTGCGCTTTGGAGTGCATGGGCCGGAATGACCTCGCCCGCATGTTGCGGTGCCGGAGTGAACTTGAAATCGAAATACATCTTGAGCTAATCCGATGTCGTTAGACCTTAAATCTACTTCGGAAAAAAGACATCCCTTGATCAAGCGGTTACAATGACTGGTGAAACTCTTCGTCTTCTTCGGTAAAACAGCCGCTACAAGTGTACGATTGTCGCTCACCACCGTCGCCACCGTTATCAGAATTGCTAAAAATAACCGTCTCCTTTGAATGTTTTCTCCCATTGTCTAATTTCTATTGCTTTTCTCCCATTATCTATTAAATATTGCAGCAGCTTGAATATTCATCATGCATGAAAGCGCGTGTGCTTTACTCATGATTTTCCCATCTTTTGAATTATTCAGAGGTTTAATCCTCCTTTCAGTCCTTGTATTCTTAGCAAATTGAACAAAGCTATAAACGCAGATGATTAAAAAAATCATTTTATTTTCTTTTTAAAACTGTTACGTCAACAATCAACGATAACATTGAACAGTAGTCAAGAGAGTGACTGCGAATTTTAAAATAAAAGTAGGACCTAAAATGTCAAAAAATGTGAGGTGCAACAGTCCTACTATGGTACGAGTGGCTCCGTAACAACATATGTATTAAAAAATTACTCAAACCATAAAACTGTGAAAATAACCTTAAAAACGAGTGTAATTCGACAATATTTGCATAAACTATGTTAATGTTTGATATATCTGTTTATGTCCATGCTGATGACAGCCCAACTCAATGTTTTGCAGAACACAAGTAATCTACACTTTCACGTTAATCATGGCACTTTAGTTTTTTTAATATATTGTGTGATTATATGATTGTATCTGTTCATATTTTTGCTTAAATTTTTGACAACACACAACTTGCACACATAAATACTCAAATTCGTAATTTTTAAAATGGTTGTCATCATTTTTTTTTACTAAAACCATTCGTCACAACCTTTAATTTGTTGACCTAATTTTCATTCTGCTTGTTCGACGGAAGCTGATAGCCCAAGACGAGGATGGAGCTATTAAACTAACGGAAGGAGACTGCAGTCTGCAACTTTCAAATTTTGTCGAATGATAATTTTATTCTACGTTAGTTTGAAGATTCGACCAATTGAACAAAACAGTGAGTAAAATTAGGTAACCGATTTGACCAATTATTTTTAATATTTATAAATTTTATGTATTAAAATATTATATAATCAAGTAATTTTGATGCCCAAATTAGCTTAAGACTTTTTGGTTCCGAGTTGAGTTACTAGGAAGTTGATATTTTAATTATTTTTGCACTTTTACCTGAACCATTATTGAATGTAATACTTTTAATAAGAGAATTAAAAAAACATGAATTTTTGATAACATGAATTTACTAGTCAACTAAAATAATTGGGTAAACTATACTAATGAACACTGAACTATAGGGTTGGTGTCATTTGACCACTATATTTTCAATTGTGATAAATATACCACATAACTATTTAATTGGTTCTAATGTAGCCACCTACCGTTAAATTCTAACGGAAAGATGATGTGGTAGTTAAAACAAATTGATATAATTACACATTTAATCCCTATTACTTAAGCATTCTATCAATTTAGTCCTAATTTTTATTTAATAAAACAATTAATTATTTAATAGGGATTAAATGTGTAATTATATCAATTTTTTTAATTGCCACATCATCTTTTCATTAGGATTTAACGACATGTGGCTACATTGGAACCAATTAAATAGTTATGTGGTATATTTAACACAATTGAAAATATTGTGGTCAAATCGACACCAACCCCATAATTCAGTGGTCATTAGTATAGTTTACCTAAAATAATTTACTAACTGTTAACCGAACTCGATTTCGCACATCCCTAATTAGTTCCATGTTAACTTTTGAACTTAGACAACTTTGTCACTTTTATTATTTAATCATGACTTCGCCGTCGTGACTTGAGATTGAAATTTGTAAGAAATTTTACAGTTAAATAATTTTGTAGGAATTGAAACTAATTCAAAATTTCAAATCAAGTACTGTAAAAGCTTATTATGAAGATAATTCTTTCAATTTAGTTTATTCCATTAATAACACTAAAATTTAAACTTCTAACGTCACTTAATAAACCTAACATCTCATTTCACTGCTTTTTTAGCCCTATTTTCGGTATTCTTTATTAAATCATTTTTCGCTACTTAAAACAAGTACAACATGAATAATATTAGCAATGAAACATGGCCACCGAAGAGATGATTAGCCGGAAAATATTGCCGTCACCTTTTGCAATCACGATTGCGTGGATCTCTGCAATTCGGAGGTACTGGCCGCTTATTGGGCGGTGGCGTGCATGAGGGTAAACCAGGCCGCCCGCATGTTACGACGGCAAGAGTTTGAAATATATTTTGCCCATTCAAGAAATTAGCTCCACTTGTTTCGTCGGGAAATAACTGAATTGTTTCCGACTCCACCAATCCATAGTCGTTTAACCCCGCGTCGACCTCCTCGGAAGCCGCCGCCACAAAACAAAGATCGGTGCTCACCACCATCGTCATCAGAATTGCTAAAATTAAACCTCTCTTTTGATTGTAATAACATCCCATTTTTGCTGAGTAAGTTGTTTACAAATGTGTTTGGAGGACACACACACACATATATATATAGACTTGGAATATTCAGCATATGTGAAAGCGTATGTGGCTTTGGCAACCTTTGTTTCTTATTCTTAATTATTTTACACGTTGGAACTGAGTCTAACGGTTGACCGGTGCTACTCTGACTTCAACATCCAAGTATTCAACCCTCTTAGCTCCTTATTTGTTATAAATTATTGGGTTTTAGTAAATGATTTATTCGAGTTGATTCGAGAATTTGAGTAATGATTTCGTTATAAGCGATATTGAGGTAATCTTTTGACTGACCAATTTCACGTCGAGCACTTCAATTAGTGAGTGAAAGTGACATTAATCTCACATCAGAAAAAAAAAAAAAGTTAAGAGATATAAAAGCGGTGACGGTGTACATTCTGTCAAACATGTATATATATATATATTTTTTAAAAGTATAATGACTTTAAATAAGTATATTCTACTTTTGTCACACTGTGAGGAATTGGAACTTATTAAGTTGTAGATTAGTGGGTTGTTGAATGTTAGCTGAGCAAATGGGCAAATCACTCCAAATAAACTTGACCAACTGGGATTAAGATATGTTGAAATTGAAGGTATTAGTTTCCGGGGAGCTGCTGAGTTCCCACCGGTGACCTTTTTCAAGTCAACCATTCCAATGTAAATGCATGCTCTTTGAATTTAACGGTACAAGATTCGATCTTGCACCATGGATCTCAACTTCACTACACTTTGTCAAGGTCTAATCTTGAAATTATGGACACAACAATGGCGACCCAAGGCCGCGCCGGAACAGATTCACCCCCGCTTTACAGTCGACACGCTTCATTCCTCTTGTTCTGTTATGGACGTGTAATCTTGAAATTATGTTCAACCTTTCCCAACTATTTGTTTTTTGTTAATTATTTTTAATATTTTGATTTTTTGTTTTTTGTTATGCAAGTGAATATCAACATAATCTCCCCAACACTTGCAAGCAGTGGGAATGAGTTCATCATCCAAGCAGAGTAACACAAGATTTTCATGCTTAGCAATTAGCATATAGTTGATAGTAGAAAAGAGATTACATTAGCTGATAATATATAGCTGATAGAATTAGTTGATTTGACCAGCAGATTGTATAAAAATGTTTGGTAAAATTAATCGATAGCTGATAGGTGTTTGATTATTTGAACGAGCAAAATGACATATAATGACATGATTATATTCGATACTTGTTTGAATAATTTATTAGTTATTAACATTTTATATTTATTAGTATTAATTAGATTATAAAATTTAATTTTTTAATATCATTACTGAGCTTATACGAAGGATGTACATATTAATTTTTAATATTTAATAGTTATTAATTTTAGATGTATATATTAATCTTATTTATGAGATTATATTTTGAATATAAGTGTATTAATTATCAAATTTAGATGTATATATTAGTTTTTTATTTATGAAATTATATTTTGAATATAATTTTATTAATTAATAAATTATATTTATTTATTAATTTCTTATTTATGAAATTATTTTTTTTAATTTTATTAGTTATTCAAATTTATTTTATTTATAGAAATTTTTATAATTATTAAGGATAAAATAGTCTTTACAAGTCTTTTATCCAAACCTCTAACTCAAAAAGCTCCTAAAATGAGCATTTTCAAAATGAGAGATTTCAACTCAATCCGCTATTACAATCATTTGTTTACCAAACATCCTATTTAGCGGATTTGACTGGTTAAACCTCTAAAAATGCTTCAAACCCTTTTGATAAAACAAAGGGGGGGAATTATTATAGGCCTCGTTAAAAACCCTCCTAAGCTTAATGAGGGAAAAGAGTACATATAAATAATTCATACAGAAAACCAAGAAACGCAAACAAACTAAGAATTACTCACAGTCGGGATACAATCATCCCTTAACAATTCTAGAACCTCTACCGGAGCACGAGTAAACACAGTATCCAAAGAATGATCCTGCAAAGCTAACTTCGCTAACGCATCGGCCACCTGATTAGCATCCCGATAAACATGTCGAAACGTCACCCTACCGTGTAATGAAGCTAGATCCCTGATAGAATCAACCAACGAGGATGATATCAAACGAGACGTCGGATCGGAAAGGACACGAATCACATCCAGATTATCCGATTTGATAACAACTCGCATCTCATCAATACCCATAGCACACTTAAGGCCCTCAAACACCGCCCAGAGCTCCGCTTCAATCGCCGAACAGAAACCAATATACTTAGAAAACCTGTTATCAAACCACCTTTCCAATCCCGTACAACACCTCCACACGAGGCAAAGTCGTCCAACCTGTTCTGCGCACCATCAACGTTGAGTTTAACCACGTTCCTACCTGGTGGCTGCCAGCATCGACCACGCTGCCGCTGGTCATCATCAGCTGCACTCATCCGCGCAGGACAACAGTGTTGCTGCTGGTCGCGATATGCCGCAGTCACACCGCTGCTGTTGGCGATCAAACACCAGCTGCGATCAAGAACCCCCACGCCATGCAACGGTTGCGTTCCAAAAATCCTCTCGTTCCTCACTCTCCAAAGAGACCACAGTAGTGCACCAAATAGCAGTGTGAAATTGGTGTCACCCCCCACAAATCTTCCACCGTCACACAAATTTTGCCGAAGCCATTCCCTCAACCGTAAACTCATAAAATCCGATAAAAGGCTCGGACAAATCATCTCCTACCAAGTTGCAAGCGCCATTGGGCAATATCGCAAGAAGTGATCCGCATCCTCAAGACCCGCCCCACATAGCGAGCACCCAGCCGACTCCGATAAATGTCGTCGAACTCTTTTAGCATTTGAAAAAATCCTTCCCTTTCCAACTAGCCACAGGAAGGCACGAATCCGCGGTGGTCCCTTATAGACATCAATCGCCTTCCAAAGATGATCGTCACCATCCTCCACTGAATCATCAAGCGCGCGCAAGCTATCGTAAGCGGGTTTAACTGTAAATTTGTGAAATTTATCCCACCGCCATCTCGGCCAATCCACGCCATTCTCGTTCGTAGGGGTTTTATTGCCGCAATATGTTGCAACATATGCGGAGGCAAGTCGTCACGCAAAGTATCCCATCGCCATTCTCCCCGGTCAAACCTTTAATTTTAGCTCAAAAAGTTGTTTACCAAACTATTTCTGAGTATTGTACTCGTTTTTTAGTCGACATTGTAAATCATAACATTATATTTGTTTGTCTCGAGTCAGTAACTCTTATAACTCGAATGTGACTCCTCATATCTGTTAGATCTTTCAGGTTGAGTTTAGCCTTTAAGGTGTTTTGCCACTTGCTCTTTTTTTATCAATAAGTATGATTTTATTAGAGAAAAAATCATACAAGTAAAATATTATTATGTGCCTTGTTAAAAACTTTCCTAAACGTTAAGTCACTTGTTTTAGAAGCAAATACATCATGACATATATAATCACTACAATAGACAAACTCTCCTAAGATTAACGTAATCTTTCCGGAAAAATGTACACTCAGAAAATCATAGTGAACTTTGACAATAATAGTCTTCTCTAGAAAATCTCAAAACCTAAAATGCTTAGAAACCGGAAGAAAACAGGGAGTTTTTTTTTTTACAAAGAAATGTTTATTGTGTGATAATTGAAATGAAGTAAATGTCTTGTACTCAGCCCATAGGCGGAGTCACATTTAAAATTGAGGAGTCTGTTCACACTCAAAAAAAATTTATTTTATTTTATAATTTGTATATAAAAATAAATAAAATAATATTTTTTATAAATAAAAAGATATTACTTTATAAATAATTAACTTTTTAAGTACAGTTGAAGAATAGCATTTGCTCTGCTTGTACTTATTTACACTGTAATTAACTAATTTAAATTAAGCCATTTAAATGCATCTTGAGAAAACAACTAATTTACACTAAAATTAAAGCCATTTAAATTACACTAAAATTGATTCAAAAACCGGATAAAAAAGGGGTCTAATTCTGTTGGTAAATGCATCTTGAGAAAACAACTAATTTACACTGTAATTAACTGTATAAAAAGGGGTCTAATTCTGTTGGTAAATGCATCTTGAGAAAACAACTAATTTACACTGTAATTAACTGTAATTAACTGATTTAAATATTTTTCTCGGACATTAGAACTTGTTTATAAATAAAATAGAAATAATTTTTTAGTGTTCACACGAGCCAGACGGCGCATGTACAAAGGCCTTGTTTTCTAACTGTTCAACAAAGAATAAAAGGAAATGAAAAGTTTAATATATCTTTTTAAAGGTATTTTGCTACCCAATGTAGGATTACATGTCTTACACTCTCGAGCAATACTAACCCACTCTGCATTAATAAATATGAAACTAAAATCTTATTGAGAAGAAAAAATCACATTATTAAACATGAATAATAACAATTACACATGACCACCCAAGAGATGATTGGCCGGAAAATACTGCCGTCACTTTTAGCATTCACGATTGCTGCAATTCGGAGGTACTTTCTGTTGATTCGGCGGTGGCGGGCATGGTGGTAAACCATTTTGCCCGCATGTTGGGGCAGCCTCATTCAAAAAATTAGCACCACTTGCTTCGTCGGGAAATAACTGAATTGTTTCCAATTCCACTAACCCGTAATCGTTTAACTCTGCGTCGAGCCGTCGACCTCCTCGGAAGCCGCCGCCGCCGCAAAACAATGATTGGTGCTCGTCACCATCACCAACGTCATCAGAATTGCTAAAAGCAAACCTCTCTTTTGATTGTAATACTATCCCATTTTTGCTGTGTGGGTTGTTTTGAAATGTGTCAGGAGTATAATACACACACACAAGCAGCAAACTTGGAATATTCAGCATATGTGAAAGCACATTTGGCTTTGTTCAATTTTTTTTTTCTTATTCTGAATTATTTTCCATGTTGGCACCGAGTCTAATGGTTGGCTGGTGCTACCCTGACTTCAAACATTCAACCCTCTTAGCTCCTTATTTGTTATAAATTATTCTACTTTAGTTTTTCGATGATTTTTTTTATTCGTGATAGCGGAACAATCACTTAACTGTCCAATTTTACAGTTAGATGCTCCAATGAATGAGATAGACAGTAGGAACAACTATGACAAAATAGTCATTGATTAAGAAGAATATTACGCCTAGATAGATAATGATATTAATTCTATATCAAAAAATAAAAGAGAATATAAAACTGATTACACTACACATTTTAATATATTTTTAAAGAGAATAATGATCCCCCGATATAACATTTTCAGGAATTGAACTGGTAAGTATTTGGTTTTACATTAGTGGGTTGTTAAATGTTAGTTATGAGCAAATTGGTAATTTACTACTAATGAACTTCACCAACTTGAATTAAGATATGTTGAAGTTGAAAGCTATTAGTTTCCAGGGAGTTGCCGAGTTCCCACCGATGAATTGAATGGCGACCTTTTCAAGTCAATCATTCCGATATAAATGCATGCTCTTTGAATATAACGGTACAAGATTCATTCACGCGCCAACCATCTCAACTTCACTTTACTTTCATTCCATTGAGTTGAGTACAAAATTTTTGAGGGAATTGAGTTCGCAAGTCATATTTGATAATTCAAATTTTATTTGAAATTCTTTCGAGTTGAATTTATGAAATTTAAGTCGAGTTATTGTTCAAATTTAATTGTAAACATTTATAGTGTTATGATATTTATTAATTCTAATTTAAACGGTTTCTTAACCATATATGATATACATATGCTAGACATAGTTGTGAGTTTCTGTGTAAATTTAATTGTGAGACTCGAATAGAACTTAAATACCGATCTACTAATTACTAAAATTTTGATTTATTCAAAATTTTATTTTATAACTCAAATTTAATTTATACTTTTTGAGCAAAATTTATAAAATTATATTTTAAATCCAGTCGAACCGACAAATTGGATTTTTTTAATTGCGGCGCCAGAATATTCTTTCATTCCACTTATTATGTTATGATCGTTTCCCAAGTCTATTTGATTTCCGTCCATTGTGTTTAGGTATAATGACAAAAAAATCTTCTAATATTAACTCATTGTTTTATTTTCAGTTATTGTTCATATATGGATAAAAATTATTAATCAACTAAGATAAACAATTTGAGAGATTAGAAAGTAGAAAAAAAAATAATTTTATGTTTTATATAATTTTATAAAATTATTTATTAATTGATTTGTCATACTGTCAAGTCAACATCTTTATTCATATGACATTGTTATATCAGCGTGCATGCTTGTTACATCATTTCAAGTCATTTACTATTAGCTGATTATTCGTTTTCATTCAGTAATGGATTATTTTAGCCTAAAATGGAATATTAATGGTTAAAGTGCTTCAAAAAAATATAAGTCAAAATGATTATCTACTCGAACGTCAAAAATATTTTGATTTTTTAAGAAGATTTGCAACTTGCTGTATAGAATGATCTCATGGGAAATTCTAAAAAAAACCGTTAAAATGAGGTGTGTACATAAATCCTTACAAAAAATATAAAGATTTATGTATATGTACCGAAATTCTTATAGTAAGAAATTTAGTATATACATAAACGCTTACCACTTTTGTAAGAATTTATGTATATATACATAAATCCTTACAAAAATGGTGAAACTTAAGGTATATACACAAATACTTATAACTTTTGTAAGAATTTCGGTATGTACATAAAAGTGGTAAGCATTTATATATATACACAAATGCTTACAACTTTTGTAAGAATTTCGATACATATACATAAATCCTTACGATTTTTGTAAAGATTTATGTACACGCCTCATTTTAATAGGTTTCACCCTAGAACTTCCCAAACATCCAACCAATCAGGATAGTTTCCTTCCAAGAGTAAGGCCATTTCAAGCAGAAGAACACAAGTTTAAACATCTAGAAACAAAATTCAGATCAAATAACTTTGCATTAATGAAAATTTGTATGAACATACAATTTTTTTATTGCCTTTTGTGAGAGATACACATGGCTACTTGCTTCAGTTTCTAACTTTTCATGGGAAAAAAGATATATGTTCAAAAGCATCAAAGAATCTTAGCCGAGTACAAGGCGTTTCTTAAAATCAGTAACTAATCTTAAGTCATTAGATTGGTTCTCGTAAGCAGACTGATAACTGAATTTGCCGCACAATCGCAGGCCATTTGGAGAATGAAAGAAAATAATAATCCGACATAGATGTCTTCTGAAATGTAATGACGACCTAAATTTCTGCTCTTCATGTGATGAGAAGCAAAATTGTTCAACAATTTCGGTTACATTTACTCATCTTTCACACATAACCGCTCTGAAATAAAAACAAAAAGCATTTTCAAACCGAGTTCAGCTTATAACCATGGAGGAAACAAGAAGACACAGATTAAGGATGAAGTAAAAGAGAGGAAAGGGTCCATACTCAGGTATTCGTAAGCTAATATCATTGAGGTTCCCCATGCCGACATACTGAAGAATCTTGGCCCCAACCCTCTGTAAAAACCTTTCCAACCATCATCTGCTATCAAGTTCTTTACGACTTCTCTTGTGGAAGGCCGCTTATCATGCCCCATCACCTGGAATACATAAACAACTAATTAATAAAACAAAAACGACGTGAAAATATGTCATATATTGACCAAACAACTAGTATACAGATCTTGAAAAGGAAAAAGAAAATGCATTCTAGTTCTCATTTGAGATGTCTTCCAAGCTTCAAATGAAATGGTCTACTTACTATAATTAGACGCAATACTTATAATACGAAATATCATGTAAGGTATAACTCCAGATTCGATAATGGAATAAAAATTAATGTCAACAAGGTCAGAAGAAGAACACCTGTAAGCGAGTCTTAATAGTATCCAATGGAGTTGTAATGCAGGAAGCTGTAGCACCTGCAATGATTCCTCCGGCAGCTTGCACCGACACTATTGTCCATGTGCTAGGAGGAATTTCCTTCAGGCCTGTGCCGTGGCCTAAGAACCTACAAAAATGATAGTACATACTAAGTCACGGCTAAAACAATAACAATGCATCGAATGCCAGAAGTTCTGCCACACCGAAAATCATAATCATGAAAAATCCATCCCCTTTGGAAGCCCACATTTCATCTAAGAATAAGTGTGGATTAGGCATAATTAGCTGTTTGATATAAAGACAATTACGCTGTGCACCATGTGCCATGGTTACCAGCTCTAAAATCACATTCAACTCTTTTCCATAAAGAAAACCTAACGCCGCCATAAACAAAAGAGAAAAGATAACAACAAAAGCAATCACAACTAACCTCCAGATAACACGTTGGCTTGAACCATAACTAGCCCACCATACAGCACTGGATGGAGAGTAAGTCATGACAGACAGACCAAATCCTCTGTATAACCCTCGGATTCCATCAGCCTTTATAACCTTACGAGCAACATCTAGACCCCCATTGTATTTTGCATGCCCCGAGTATCCTTGTACCATCAACTTTTGACTAATCTGTTCATAATTCATGAGAAGGACTGAAATTTAGTAGATGGACTGAAATTTGTTCTGCGTAAAGCATTTTAAGAGAGTCTGCAGCATATAAATTTGCTTATATATTAAGATAAAGCAATAAATTAAGCTAGAGAGAAAAATTCTCATGTAAAATTCCGAAATACTGACCACGTCAATTGGAACAAAAACGCCTTGAGCAAAAAGAGATGCAGTCATTCCAGCAATTCCATTTGCTATAGCAGCTTGTGTGGGTTCAGAAAACTTAAATGGTTCAACCATGCGGAAAGCAGCTACTTTCGTAGTTTCCAGAGCAGTTAGAAATATAACCCTGGCAGGAATCGCACCGGTGATGACTGTTCCAAAACCTCGATAGAGACCGGGGACTCCATCAGTTTTCAGTATGCCTCTGATAACCGAGAAGGCATTTCGGTCTACAGTGTCCTTTGTAGCAACCTGAAGCCTAGTCTTTACAACAGAGACTGGGTACAATGCTACCGTAACTCCAGTAAAGATTCCAGCTCCTACAACGTAAAATTTAGTTTTGTCGAGTCTGCATCAACAGAAGAAACTAATTAGCATGAAAGAGTTACAAACAAAAGAATTTACAGCAGGAAAAAGAAACTATTTGCAAATCCCCGATCACATTCGAATACCAATCAAGATAACTCAAAGGGGATTAGGAAAGCAAGATCACCTTACAAGGATTGCCCTCGAGATTTTCATTAAGAAATTTATCCAATTCATAATTGTTAATTCAATGAGGTTTCATTAGCTAATAATTCCATCAAAAATTGATGAAATGAAGACATGTTAAGGATAAGACTAACACATGGATATTCACCATTGAAGAGGTAACATTCATCCAAAATAACACATGGATACTCTATTTTCTCTCTTATTCATAGAAAATCCTATCCTCATCACTAATTTCTTAAACAAAAAAAATATCCACAACGAATTCTTCGAACTAAAACAAACCATAAAAAAGACATCTTAGAGAAATGATTCAATCATTTTTTTATAACAAATTCAATCATTTGAAAAACTCAATAAAAATCAAATCTTGATTCTAACCCTTAACCATTGCAAAGCAAAATAGATAAACTAAAACCCACCTTATTGCATAGACCTAAGCTTAATAAAGAGATTAGAATGAACCAAACTAAACCCAAAACTTGATTACAAAAATCAAATCTTTCACTGAAAAGAATTTCTTTTCATTCAAAACAAGAATTGAAAATCTTCGAAACAGACTAAACGGATAAATGAAGCTAGCACAAACAATTCATTACAATAAATAAAAAATCGGATCAAATAGAAGAAATAAAGTTCAAAAATTAATTAAAGAGATTAACGAATAAAGATACGTACTTGTCCCAGTTAATCTCCGTCTGACCAAACGTCTGCATTCGCGAACTCGAAGCATCCATTCCAAAATCAAAGAAATCAAACTTCTTTATTTCTTTTTGTTCCTCTTCAAAGTGGCTGCATTCCCAGATTTCTTGAGGGAAAATAGCTCCTTAGAAAATTAAAACCCTTTTTGTTCTCTGACAACTGGTGATGAATTTTCGGTCAAATTTTTTAGGAGATCCCTAACTATGTACTTTTTGTAGATTTGACACCTCTATTATATAATCTCCGCATGTCCAGTCTTTTGTTAATTTTATTGAGGGTAATCGGTCCCTTTTATTTACGACATATTCTATTTTAGTCACCAAACCTAAAAAAGTGTTAAACTAGCCACTTTTATTTTCAACATACATCATTTTGGTTACCCGACCGTTCACATCCGTTAACCAAATAACAAAGATCTAACATAGCACATTATTTTTTTAGTAAACTACATAAATGACCACCTTATTATTGTAAAAATTGCGATCCGACCATATTACTTTTTTTCGTTACAATTAAACCACCAAACTATTTAAATGGTATCAATGTGACCACCAGCCATTAAAGGTTAACGGAAGGATGACGTGGCAGTTAAAAAATAAGGGTAATTACACATTTAGTCCTCGTTACTTATAAACTCTATCAATTTGGTCCTAATTTTAATTTAATAAAATAAATTAATTATTTAATTGAACCCGCGTATGGGTGATTTAGAAGCAGTGGCTTAGCCACTCCACCAAACATGTATTTGTGCTAAAAATAACCCTTTTAAATATATGTTCTATTGTATACATAATGAATGACCACCCAAAAACACTCACTTAGCGATGAATTCAGCGGTGTACATGCCACCAAATGTGATTCTTTCATTTGAGAAGACCCATGAGATTATCCTGGATCTCTTTGATCTCTCTGAAGTAGGAGGGGACCTTCATCATTAGTTTTCTGACCCCTAAAAAAATCTTTTGCACATGCAGATAATGGATTGCCAGCTTCTTTAAAAATGTGTCGTGTTGAGGATATGACTGATAGACACAACTATTTGGAGAAGACTGCACCTTCATTGCATGTGATTTCTGCGTCTTCAGTATTTAAGGTGCAACAAATGACACCATTAGTCAGCTCAGGAAACTGACTATTTGATGTTAACACAGAAGAAAGCATTGGTACCTCTGAATCAAAAGGCACAGGCCCATCTACCGCGCAAGATCCTGCAACCCCATCCAATTCTCCAAGATGTGAACAAAATACATTTGCAAGATTATCTTGTGTTTGTGACGTCATAGCTTCAGTTTCATCCAACATTTGATCTTGATCATAGTTATTAGGTGAACTTGCCAAAAACGAGCTCAGACCATCAAAGTAAGACTTATCAATCACATCCTGGTGCAGTGGTTTTTCTTGAACTAATTAGTTATAGTTGATGGCATGTACACCGGTGAATTTACCGCCGAAAAAGTATTTTTGGGTGGTTATTCACTCTGCACACAATAGAATATATATTTAAAAGGGTTATTTTTAGGATAAAAACATGTTTGGTGCAGTGGTAAATCACCTATATGTAGGTTTGATTCTCACCATTGGCATGTTTCTGCAAATTGAATTTTTCCCCTCTAAATGGTGGTGACACGTGTTACCTCTTGATTGGAGGAGAAAAATAAAATAATTAAATTAAATATAAATAATTAATTTCCTCCAATAACGTGTTGACACGTGTCAACACCTAATTAAATAATTAATTTATTTTATTAAATTAAAATTAGGACTAAATTGATAGAGTTTATAAGTAACGAGGACTAAATGTGTAATTATATCCTTATTTTTTTAACTGTCACGTCACCCTTCCGTTAACCTTTAATGGCTGGTGGTCACATTGATATCATTTAAATATTTTGGTGGTTTAATTGTGACAAAAAAAGTAATGTGGTCATATCGCAACTTTTGCAATAGTAAGGTAGTCATTTATGTAGTTTACTTTTTTTTTTTTTTTAAAAAAAGCCACGTTCCTTTTCAGCTGTATATAATATGATTTTATTTAAGGGTAAACTACATAAATGGTCCCCCGACTATATTCTAATTGTCTTTTATGTCCCTTGACTATAAAAAGTTACAAATTGATCTCCTGACTTAAAAAAGTAACAAATTGGTCCAATGCCGTTAAAAAATTAATGCAGTTAATATAAATTGATATAATTACATAATATCCCTCAAGTTTTACACTTATTTTAATTTGACCCTAATTCTAAAAAATTAATCCACATAATTTTAATAATCTATCAATTTAGTCTCCTTTCATCCAACCCCTTTTCTTCTTACTTTTTCTCCATTTACATAATCCCATGAAACCACACAGCTTTTTCAATCACACTCCCCTATTTTATATTTTTTTTATCTTTGTTGGTGAACCACATTATTTTTTTCTTCTAATTCTTCCCTTTATATTTATTAAACTCGTTGTTTCAGTTTCGTTTCCTTGCTGTAGGAAATCCATGTTTTAAACCCGCTAATTTCCAGAAAGTTAGCTAGTTTGTTTTGTTTAAAATTTACAATTTTGAGATTTTGATTTTACGTGGAAAAGAATAATTTAAGCCCTTTTTTCTTGTATGTAAAAGGTTTTTTTCTCATTGCTTCCTTGCCTTTTAAGACACAGCTAATTGTTTATAATTTTGTGTTACATCTAGAATTAAACTGCTTTAACTTGTTGGTCAGATAGGCAAGATATTGCTTCCAAACTCTTCATGTCCTACTTTGTGTTGAAGTTTCATTTCTCATCAAATGCAGAATTTTATTTAAACAATAGGTTTACCGAGTCAATTATAAGTTTAAAGAGGCCTATATCTAAAGTAAAAATGTTGATAACTTTGATTTTGTAAAAGGTATTAATATTACAAAATTGTTTGTTTCAAAAAATAAATTATGTGATATTTGTAAAAAAAAAAAGAAATAGATTTTGTGATACTTGTCAAAGAAAGAAAGAAATAGTGATAACTTTGACATTTTTATCTCTATGAAGCTTGAGTGTAACAAGTTTCCCCTCCATATTAGATGACAAACTGGTTTATAAGAACATGGCATTCCTTCATTTTTCTTTTTGCAGGCCACTGTTGGTAATGACAGAAAAAAAAAATATTGTGTTTATAATGAGGGTTCATTGCTATTCCTTCTTAGTCAGCTACTAATAATGGTGGCTAGCTGATGCTTATGCTGTGGGAAGGCCATGAGACCAAGTGCATCTAGGGCATTGGATTGTTTCCCCCAGCTTCTGCTTGCAATCATCGACATTGAGAAACAGTCTAATGTAAGAAATGGTTCACTAACATAGATAAAAAGATATAAAACAGGAAAGTATGATTGGAAAAGCTGTGTGGTTTCACGAGGTTATATAAATGGAGAAAAAGTAAAAAGAAAATGGGGTTGAGTGAAATGAGACTAAATTGATAGATTATTAAAATTATGTGGGTTAATTTTTTAGAATTAGGGTCAAATTAAAATAAGTATAAAACTTAAGGACTAATTATGTAATTATATCAATTTATAATAACGACCACATCATCAACCCTTAAATTTTTACTACGTTGGACCAATTTGTTACTTTTTTTAAGTCAAGGGACCAATTTGTAACTTTTAATAGTCGGAGGACACAAAAAATAATTAAAGCATAGTCGGGGGACCATTTATGTAGTTTACCCTTTATTTAATCTATTTTAAACCTAATATTCCCCTTTTACCATAACTCCATTTTTTCCCATTTCAAACTCACATTTCTCAGTTTTTTCGACAAATTTCGACTTCGCCGTACAAATTTAGCGTTAACAAGCCAAAACCCAGATCTTAAATCTCTTCTAAAACACTTCTCTATTAAAGTATTGGTAATTTTAGCATTTTTTTCTAATTCTTTGGTAATTGTGATAATCGCTCTGCTACTGCAATTGATCTCCAAGTAAGATGATAAGGGAGTTAGAACTTAGAAGTCTTGTTTACCTTATCTTGGTGTATTGGATCTTACGTTTTGACAAACATTTAAGGAGGAAAACAAGAAGCTTTTGGATGGTTTTGATTGGTGGATCTTGGGCTGCTTTCAATTTAGGCAATGATTACGTTTTGAATTATGCTTGAAATTTTTTTGAGTGGAGCTATGGATATATTGTTTTTTTTGGGTTTTAGTATGCAGCTTGGAAGGTGATTTTGGCTCTTCTATTTTTCAAAGCTCAAATGAAAATTATTAGTTTTAGATATGTAGATTTTTTGTGCTAGATGCTGTGGAAGCATGGTGAACAACAACAATTGTGGTGGATGTCTACGGTGGGTGTGGAGGAGAATGTGGCTGAAGAAATGGGGTTAGGGTTTTTTAATTATAAAAGAGGGAATATTAAGCTTAAAATAGATTAAATAAAATTATATTATTATAATAAATTATATTTTATACAGTTGGAAAAAACGTGGCTTTTTTAATTTTTTATATGTCGGGTCAAAATTTTCATTAATTGGTTAACGGTCGGGTGACTAAAATGATATACGCTAAAAACGTAAGTGGCCAATTTAATATTTTTTTAAATTTGATGACCAAAATAAAATACGCCCTAAATAAAAGGGACCACCAATAAAAATTACTCTTTATTAAATAATTTGATGTTTGTACAATTGTTTAAAAATTAATGCGTATATATCATATCATCATATGTTTAAAAAATAAACTATGTAAACGGGTTTAATGGTAAAAAATTGGCTTTGAACCGAAGTTACAGATTTCCAAAAGTAAAAGTTTATCAGTGATGAAAATATGAAGACAATTCCACCAAAATTTCATAAAACAAGGACCTCTTACAGGTTTTGTCCTAAACTTTTCTTCACGGCTTTGGAAGTTGTTTGACCGCGAGGTTCCGTATGGCGGCTGATTTCTGTACATAGCGTGTTTTGAACAGTGATTACGACCTTACGGGCTTATTTGAATTAAGATTAAGAATAATTAGATTAAATGCTTAAATAAAAGAGAAGTTCATTCCACTAAAAAAATGGTCTAAAGATATTACAAGATAGTATTTTTTTATCAAAGAGAAGTCCATTCCACTAAAAAAATACATACATCAACAGAAAAAGCGAGTTAACAAGCATGTCCCGCAAAGGGAAAGAACAATCATTAAGAAACAAGGATAACAAACGGAGGCGCATAGGCCTTAAGCTCCGAGCTCCACAAAGTTGCAACCGTCAAGATCGCCGAAGGAACCGTGGTGCCGACCTGTGGGGAGATCCATCCACCAGGACCGAAGAACCCATCAACAACCTTTGTATCGTGAGCGGCTTGCGCCGTTGAGAATTCAAGAACAATAGAGGTTGTTCGATGTGAAGGGAAAAGTGCAGAAAGAACAGAGCATTTCGGTGAAGCCATCGGCGTAAGAGAAGCCATCACCCTGAAAAATTACAAGATAGTATTTGTTTATTGATATTTTTAACCCTTTTGACAATGGGTATATATTTTTTAGATAAAACGATTCGACTCTTATCTCTTAGGATAAATATCATCCGCTTTTCTACTATGACAGTGATTGAGTTCAATAAAAATATACTTACTACTTAGATTGCTTGTGCAAGTATTATTTATTGATTTAAGTACCAAAGAATGTCTTGATGTACTAATCTTAATATTTTATAATTTTGGGTAAACTACACAGATGACCACTGAATTATGGGTTTGGTGTCAAAATGACCACTATATTATTTTTTGTCTCAAATGCACCACACAATTATTTAAATGGTTCTATTTTAGCCACACGCCGTTAAAAAAAACGAAAAAATTGACGGAACTGTTAAAAATATTGGTATAATTACACATTTGGTCCTCTATATTTATACAATATATCAATTTAGTCCTAATTTTAATCTAATAAAATAAATTAATTATTCAATAAGATGGTGACATGTGTCACCACCTCATAGTTCAGTGGTCATCTGTGTAGTTTATCCTATAATTTTTAACATTTAATATACAATATTTATATTTTTTAGATTCTTTTTTATCTATAAATATGAAAATTTTAAGTGTTTAAATACTTTTGATTTCACGTTCTTGTGTATATTGTATGAAATATCAATGATAATACAAATAAACTATACTCAACCGACCTAATTATTTTAATTTTGGAGGTACATAAACCTCGCTTCCTTAACAAAAACCTAGCTCACTACATGTATAAACAGTTTACATAAAAATTAGGATTAATATATATTTTGGCTTCATATATTATAGTGAATTTTTCATTGTGACAAATTTACTATTTGGGGTTTATTTTAAGACTGAAGAGCAAAATGGATTTCTTACAATTCTTCCCCAGAATTAAGTCCCGTGATATGCACCCTCAAATTTACTAAAGTTCTTAATGTTAGACCGTCGAGTCCGGAAAAGCAAACTAGACCACCTGCAGAGCCAACCAACCAGAGCCCTCGGAGGCAAAAAATTGAGTGGAATTGTATACAATGCTCTTAACGGCAGTGTAACCCCCTCGTCCCGGTCTGGCCGGATGACCGGTTCGAGTGGGCCACACGAGAAAAACCGAAGCAAAACCCAAAGGAGTTCCTCCTCGGTTAGCAACCCTAATTTTTTTTTTATTTTTAAACTCATCATTTTGAACCCCAAACCACAAACAAACGCCCAAATTTTAATCTTAACTAAAGGCATATTAAATCCTATGTATTTTTCTCTTTGAACATGCCAACAACTCAAACAGTGCAATACTAAGCAGAAGTTTCGAAATCTTGGGGAAGGGTTTCGAAACTTTTGCTGACAGAAACCCCTGGGACCAAAATTCTCCAAAGGTTTCGAAACCTTGGGGAAGGTTTCGAAACTTTTGGTTGGCAGAATGCCCTGGAACCAAAATCTCACCAAAGGTTTCGAAACCTTGGGAAGGTTTCGGAACCTTTGACCAAAGTTTCGAAACCTACCCCAAAGGTTTCGAAACTTTGGGTTGGCAGAATGTCCTGGAACCAAATCCTCTGCAAAGGTTTCGAAACCTTACCCATGGTTTCGAAACCTTAGTGCAGGGGATCACATTCTGCTCAACCTAAGGACTTCCTAACCTTGCAAAACCCCAAAATCATACATGGACGCGCATAGGAGCGTAAAAAGGACCAAAAGCATGCATCAACACTCACAAGACCCGCACAAATGACCATTTCAACAAGCATACATGAGCCATAGGGAGCATTTAACATAAATCAAGGCATCCACACTTAACATTCATACAAAAAGCAATTCATGCATATATGGACATACAAGCATTACATGGAACTCAAAGACCATAAAGGGCACAAGGAAAGTACATGAGGTTTGCACCATGACAAGGCAATCTAAACGTCTAAAGGCATGCCACCATACCCAAACATTCATCATAGCATTCATGAATTACAAACCATAATCAATCCAAAGCATAAACACAAGGCAATAACAACATGTGGCCAACACAAAGGAGTCTAGATACAAGCTCTTAAAACACGTAGCATTTCCCATTGCTAGACTACTACATTATTTAATAAACCATACTTGAGCAATTACCATACGCTTGGACGCCCTTTTCTTGCTCCTTGCTAACTCCAAGCTAAAGATCTGCATTGTCGGAAAAAGGAGAGCGTAAGCATAAAGCTTAGTGAGCGGAGCTCTAAAACATAACTACGACAATGCAGGGTTCAAAGCTTTCTTTAAAATAAAGGTCAATGCATACAAATCATCCAACTACCTAATCCTTCTACTAACATACGAGTTCAACCAAGGGTCAACAATATGGGCATTTAACATGGCATTACACATTATGGTATGCATAAGGACATAATCCTAGATTAAAGCAAAACAATATGAAGACAATGATATAGTGAGATACAACATGAACATTACATGGCATGCACAAGCATAACCAAAACACACACGGTGGGACTACACATCACCGTTTCGACTAGTAGTTTTCCAATGGGACTACACATCAAAGTACTCTTCTACTAGTCACTACCGGCGGGACTACACATCACCGGAGTCTTATACCTTTCGCTACCGGCGGGACTACACATCACCAGAGCAACGACAACCATCACGTGAGGTTCGACACCAACCATACAACACAACATACAATAACAACATGCGACATGTACTCACTATATCATGCACAACCAAAACAAGATGTAACGAAAACCACAATTAAGCATCACTTACTACTTGGAGTCTTACCGATCACAATGGTCTAACTCACCATTTTCGTGCACAACTTGCACCAACTTACTCACACCTTTCAAGGCATATCAACGACATCATTAATACCATCATACATCATTAACGATATAGAAATAGGCAACATGCTCCTACTCAAGTATTCAAATTACATGCTTAACAAACCATCATTTCAAGCAACGAAAACAATGATAAAAAGAGAAATTAAAGAGGCATTTCACATCAACTTACTCTTTAAGTTTTAGTCACTTTCAAGCTCGAATCTAAACCACTTTCAAAATTACCTTTGAACCAAAACATCACTTGAAAACATTTTCACTTCCACATGCTAAAACCAATCATTGAAATCAATTTAAAACATTAACCACTCACCTAAGCTTCCAAGCTCCAAGCCAAGCAAGCAACCACTCTCACAAACCCGAATTTCTTCCCGAAGCTTCTCCAACACCAATTTCCGCTTTCAAACAACCTCAAACACATTTCAAACAATTCCAAATCAGCCCAACATCAAAAGACCAACCCGGAATACAATTCAATCACAATTGACCATGTTGCAAGCTATGAAAAATTCCCATTTTTAACCAATTCGGACAGCCCCAAAACCATGTCCAAAAACCATGTTTCCAACCTCCATTGCACCCACAATTGATCCCAATTCAACCCCTTTCCATAGTACTATCAATAGCCTAACAAAACCCACCTAAAACAACCCCAAAACTCACCCAAAACCCTCCAAAAACCTCATGTTTACCCAAATCCGAAAATTGCTTCAAACCATTCAAAATTCACATATGTGGTACCATTTAACTTCTATACATCATAACTAACCATATTAAATCAAAACATTAAGCTTAACAACACAAAGTTTCCATTTTTAATCAAAATCTTTCAAAACTCTATTTTCCAAAACTTTCATGAAAATGAAAATAAATTGTACTTTTAAAGAGAGGGAGTTGAAGGGAAGTCAAAAACGTAATTACCTTTCAAAACCGAGCCAAAATGGGGGAGAAAGGAGATGGAATAGTGAAAGGGGGAGGGAGCTCTTCTTGGTCGTTCTAATGGAGAAGATGAATAGTGGAAAAGATGACAAAATGGGGGTTTTAATTAAAAATGGGGCTTTTTAAAATGAAGTGCACTTTATTACAAAAATGCCATTAATGAATGGCTATGGCTACCATCCCCCAAAGTCCATGGATTTTGGACCCAAGAGATAGGCCCGACATAGTCTCGAATATTTTGAAATCCCGAGGCCCGCAAAATATTTTATTATTTAAATTGCAAAACCGAACCCGAAATAATATTAAAACATTATTTTCACCCGACCCCTAAACCCGGGTGTTACAGGCAGGCTAAGAACCGAGCATTGTGGAATCTGCGAGTTCTTCCCAAATGTAAGCAAACACGGCACTTGTGAATGAAACTTAAGAAAACTATTGTCTTGAAATACCGAATTCCACCGTTTACAAACCGAACGAAGCCGGAATGGAACCCTTGCCAACAAGTCCTCAGGCAACATTCCCCATTTCAACATCATGATGAACCACCTTACCAAATGTAGCAATTGTTTCCTCATCTAATCCTTGTGGTTTAGTCTTTATTGCCTTCTGCCTAGAGGGACTAGTGTTCCTCGATCCTACATGACCGGACGGGCTTGTAGTACTCCTCGATCCATCGCCCCTAATAGGAGACACTCGTTCGCAACAACTCTCGTAACCGGATACTCCAAACCCAGATTTTGATTTCCTAGAAATACCCATACCTATTAATCATCAAAATCCTAATCAAGCATATCGATTACTTAATGAATAGGATACATAGTTCAAGTAGTTTATCCATCTCAATATGCAACTCTTCCCACACCTAAGCAACCATGCATACATAATTCAACAAACCAAATCACTAAAACAAAAAGAAAACAAATTAAAGAAGCAAAGAAAGAAGAAAGGAGAACCGGGAGAGCACCCGCAGCTTTGGGGAGGGAACGCCAGCAGCCTTCACCATGGATACGGTCATACGGATGTAGTCAATGAGACGCTGGTCTTCTTCTTTGGTACATGCACCTTTATTGCTATGTGACTTTGAAATAGAAATAAATTGATTGAATCTATAAATATAGAGGATTGATTGTGCTATTATGTAAATTTTTATAATTGTAATGTTAGGCATTTAACGTCTGTTAGCGGTCGAGTGATCATTTTGTTACAAAACATAAAATTTAATTATATTTCTGCAGCTTTTAAAAATTTGGTTACCGTTCTGAATTTTTAAAGAAAATTCAGTTAGCATTTGGGTATTTTACCCATACTTAATTCTCTAAACCCAAAGCAACCCAATTCATACGGACGAATTTTTTTTCTTATTTTCTGTACCCCTTCTTATGCCACACGCTTAAAATTAGGTTTAGAGTTTTAAGTTAGGGTTTAAGAAATTTAAGGTAGGATGTATTTTTTAAGGTATAGGGTGTAAGTTTTAGGATTTAAAATTTAGGGTTAAGACTTGAAATTTAATTTTATAGAATTTTTTTAATATTAGGGTATAAGTAAAAGCACTGAGAAGTTACAATTTTTTTATCCAATTCATACAAAGATCCTAGCTTTTTAAACCCAAAGATCCTAGCTTTCAAGTTGAAAACAATGGAATGAAGTACCAAAAGAACAAATCATAAAGAAAAAACCCAATTCATACAATAAATGTCAGAAAAATACCAGAAAACATAGAAAAAAAGACCGAAGCTTGAACATTGAGAGAGAGAGAGAGGTTACCTTAGATTCAAAGAATTAATCTTTGACCTTTTACTTGGTCAGATGTCTGGACAAATTAAACGTCTGGCATAGACATTGTTTTTGTCAAATGTTAGTGGCATAATGTACAATGGAAAATGTCTCTAACGTTTGATTGAATTTTTTATTATATTATTTTTTAAAGTATTTTAATCGACAATGTTTTATTTTAGATTAAAATAATATTTTTATAGATGAAAATTGTTAGTCAACTAACGATAAAAATCTTAAAATAATTTGGCAAAATGATATGTCAACAGAAAAAATTGTAAAGTTTATATAACTTTAACAAAATATTTTGACTATTATGTCATTCTGTCAACTCAACACCTTTGTTTATATGATACTGTTATGTCGACATAGATTGTCATGTACGTTTGTCACGTTATTTCAAATCATTGATTAACAGTTTTCATTTACACATAGATATTTTAACCTAAAATAAATATTAAAAATTAAAATATTTTAAAAAATAAAAATCAAAATAATTATCCAGTTAATAGTTAGGGGGCATATTTTGATATTATGTCAATATTATTTATAGGGGAAATTAACATAAAATTTGAAGATGGACTTTGAAGTGAAGGAATGGAGGCCCAATATTAGTGGCAATGAAGATGTAGCAAAGTCCTTGGATGTCAACTTAGAGACGACAATTGACATTGCAACCAACTTGGTTTTGATTGGTCAATGACCTTTTTTTAATGGTTAGGTTCGAGATTCACTAATAGTTTCGTAATGGTCGGGTGCGGTTCAAAGATTTAGATGTTATGTGTAATTTATTAAAATGGATTTTTTAAGTTAAAAAAATTAATTATTTGTTAATATGTCGTGTGCGTGGTAGGTTAATTTTAGAATAAAAATGAATATAACATGACTCAAAATTTATGAAATACAACAAGATTTTATTTTTCGTGTACTTTACCACTAGTCCATAACTAATATGTTATTTTTCTATCGTAAACGTTTAACTTAATTTATTTGAACACTTTTTTTAGAAGCCATATGTGATCGTTTTTTCTATTACACCTTTTCAGAACAATAATTGTTGATGGTTATAGTCGTTAGGTCTCCAAACTCTCAAATTTATTTCATCTTTCTTCGCAAGGAACAAAGAAATCAAGAAAATTGAAATTAGATTTAAACTCTAGTGTTTAAAAGATTATACTACTTTATCATCGGGCTGATCTAAGTAATAAGCAGCTTGATATCGCTTATTCGCTTAAACAAGCTTCAAGTTTGAGGCTTCTTGTATGCAGAAAATTTCTGCTGGAAGACTCACCTACCAAAATCAGGTGTACAACACGATCAGTCCGAATTAATCATGGAAAAGCTCCAGAAAACAAAAAAACAACAAAAAAATTATACTTCTCTTAAATTTAAAATATGTGATTATTTAAATTAAACTGAACAATAATTATTATTTTTTCCGTTAATGTAATTAGATACGTTTCCACTAAATAATGGTAATTGGTAAACCAACTTTTGGGTTGATGATTTTTGTTTTTTTATTGTGTAATTAAGAAATTAATAATGGAAGAAACTAAGTTCAACGAAAGGAGTTGGTGGTCTTCCGGAAAAGTTTTACTAATTGTTTATTCTGATCCACGGTCCAACTTTAGGAAATGAAGATTAAATTATTATTACCAACACATCAAAGATATGAACATCATCAATACATACGATACGAACGGGAATCACGAGGATCCCAGTATATTAGAGATACAATCCAAATCTATGATTAGTATATTTTAATGCATAAGTCGTGTAAAGAAAGATATAATTTTTTTAATTTAAAATTTAAACATTAAATCTTAAATTTTTAACTATGCGCTCTAACATTAAATTTTAAATTCTAAATCCCTAAACTCTAAACTTTGAACATAAACTCTAAATCCTAAATTTAACAAACCTGTGTATCAAAATTTTCCTTCATATATATAGATAAAATCCTCTTACACCATGTAAAACTTGAAAATGTTACACTTTTTTTGGACAAATAGATGAAGGTAAATGAATGACTGAGATTAACAGTAGGAAATGAAAAGATTATCAAAAGAAAAAAAATAAGGAAATTTTTTTAGCCGTTTATTTACCCCATCCAACAATTTAAAAAATGTGTAAAAGTGATTATACAATGTAAGTGGATCCTATATATACACATAATTTAAAACTTATAGTTTTACATGTTATTTGGACCGTTGGATGGGTGAAATAGATAGCTGATATTAATTCTTTACTTTTTTTTCCTCAAGTGACAATCTTTACATAACCTAGCGTTAATCTTACTCAACCATTTCACTCATTTAACAATATAAAAACGATAATAATGCTTGATTAACAAATTATATCGCAAGAAATATCTGATCATAGAATAAAATGAAAGAAAAAAACTTGGACATTATATATACAAGTAAAAATGGAGAATTTATTTTTTTAGATTTTTAAAAGGCTTAATACAAAAATGTAGCCATTTAAAAGGGACAAAAGAAATTTAGTCACTTAAAAGGAAAAAATATGATGGTTAATTTAGGTATTTATATTAACAGTAAGTCTTTTTAAAACGCTAATATTTATGATTATTTTGTTTGGATAAATAGTTATTTTAGAAGAAAAAAATTATTATTAGAATTTTATGAGTTTGAAAAGTAATATAAAATTGAAAATTTCTACAACGGGCGTCGAACACCGCTAAACATCACTAAAGCTGAACACTATTAATTTTTTTAGAAAGAATAGAAATTCCAAGGACTAAATTTATAATTATAATTATTTATTAAAAAATAAAAATTAAATTTAATAAAAAAATATATTTCTTTACAATATTAAAAATTAATAAGTTAAAATCAAATATACCTAAAAATTTTATTATCATAAACATTAACCCTAATAAACCCAACCCTTACATTCCCGCCGCCGCCTTTAAAAAAACACACTACATCTAATTATTTACTAACATTTTCTCAAGACAATGCCAAATTATCCTTTGATTTCTGCTCCTCTGGAAATATATCTGTGAGTGAGCAGTAATCAATGCAATAGTGGATGGATTTCACTTTCAAAATTGAATAACAATCTTCACAGATTTTTTATTGTGCCAACTGCCCAACCCCCAATTCTACCACCAATTACGACATGCACTATCAACAAACCAAATTTAGGACAATATTCATATTATTCGGGTTTTTATTTTTGTAAGAAACTCATTTATGTTGAGTAAATATGAGTAGAATCAGACACCGATAGAATTAAATATATTCGATAAAATCGCCAGCAGACACTAGTAACATCATCGGTGAAGGCGGCGGCGGGAGAGACGGCGCCGGCAGCGAGAATATAAAGGGTTTATGATAAGAAATTAGTATATTTGATTTTAACATATTAATTTTTAATATTATAAAGAAACAATTTTTTTATCAAATCTAATTTCTATTTTTTAAAATAATTTTAATTATAATTTTAGTCCTTAAATTTTTTTTATTTTTTTTTAAAAATTTAATGGTGTTCAGCGGTGTTCGTCGCACATGGTAGACTCATCCTATAAAATTATGTTATATGAATGGATGAGTCTACCACGTGCGACGAACATTGCTGAACACCACTAACGATGAACACCATTAATTTTTTTTAAAAAATTTAAAAATCTAAAGGACTAAAATTATAATTATCTCTTAAAAAATAAAAATCAAATTTAATAGGTACTTTATAATATTTTTAATAGATTAGAATCAAATATACCCAACATTCCTAAACCCTAACAAAATCAATCTCTTAAAAAAATATAAATCAATTTTAAATTTTTTAATAAATTAGAATCAAATATATCTAACTCTCCTAAACCTAAACCCTAACAAATTCAATCCTAACAAAATTTTTAATAGATTAGAATCAAATAAAAACTCAAATGGTCATATTTCAAAATCAAGAAACAAAGCAATTTGAAACCAAGATCTGAGTTTAGCACATGATTGATTAATGCATATAGATGAAGGTACAAGTAGCAATATCGATAAGATATATGCATAAGGTAAAAAATCAATTTGCATAAATGCAGAAAATGGATAATTTGAGGGGTTGAATTTGTTAGGGTTTAGGTTTAGGAGAGTTGAGTATATTTGATTCTAATCTATTAAAAAAATTATAAATTGATTTCTATTTTTTAAGAGATTGATTTTGTTAGAGTTTAGGAATGTTGAGTATATTTGATTTTAATCTATTAAAAAAATATTATAACGTACCTATTAAATTTGATTTTTATTTTTTAAGAGAATTTTAATTATAATTTTAGTCCTTTAAATTTTTAATTTTTTTATAAAAAATTAATAGTGTTCAGCGGTGTTCATCGTTAGTGGTGTTCAACAATGTTCGTCGCACGTGGTAGAATTTTCCTATATGAATATCATTAGATTTATAAAAATATATAAAACAATTTTAATAATATAAAATATCTATATGTTAGAATTCAATAAAATAAATTTTACGGTTTATATTTTTAGTCGTCAATCGTCGGTAACTTATATATATTTTTTTCATATATCCTATTATTGCTTTTCTTTTTTCTTTGTTATCTTTTTCAGTTTTAATAAGAATCTATTTGTTTTGTTTTCCTATTTTTCTTATTATTATTTTTTGTGCTTTTGTGTCATGTTTTCTCTGCTTTATGACACGTTTTATGTCTACCTTTGTGGTTGTTTGGTGCTCGTATAGAGAGCGTCACGACGTTAATTTTTTATTTGAAATTGTTGTTGGTCACATATAGTTTGATCCCTTTTGTGATTATTTTCAAATAAAATCATAATTGTATAGTGAAACAACCTGTATGAGTGTTTCAGTGGACATAATTCCAAATCTCTCGTTATATTTAAATGTGTTGTATTTGTTGAACCTTCCATTGTTTCTAATAAAACCCAATTACCCATGTTAAAAAATCATTCTGAATTTAAAATCTTATTATTTTTTATCCAAATAAAAAAAATTATTTTTAAGATTTTTTATTCTTGATTTAAAAAAGAATCTCCTCGTCAAAACACACTACAAGATTATGTAATATGTCACGGACCGCGAGCTAGCGACCGAGCCAGTTCAGCACTGGGGTTCGTCCAGCGTACCCCAGGGTGCATTCTGCCTGCACCAGGGCCCTTAGGGGGCTTGTTTCCGCACCATGGGTCTGCCCGATCAAGCCCAGGAGGGTCCAATCCGGATTTGGAATAAGTCTTGGTTATTTTTAGCCATGTATTTTATTTTTGATTCATTATTTCAATAATTTCATGGCTCCCCTTGTTTTTAGGGATTTAGAGATTTTGAGACGATCCTAGCCGTTCGTGTAATTCAATTTAGACCGTTAGATGTACGGAGCTTCATGTATAAATAGAGGTTAGCCCCTCCTCATTGACTCACTTCATCATTGTGGAATACAACTAGCATTCCCAACACTTGCTTCTCTTTGTGTTGTCATTTCCCTTCAGTTGTTCATTTTCATTTCCGCAAGGATCTAAGCCGTAGTGCTTGATCGTTTCAGGCTTACTTAGTCGCGAAAGCTTCAGAAAGCGAGCTAAGGCCGCACGTCCGAGTTAGCGAGAGTCTACCGACGTGACAAGTGGTATCAGAGCGAGTTTGATCGGGAGAAATGACACCACAGAACTCCGGTGAAGTCCAACCATGTGAGGGAGTTACCAGTCGCAATGGCGACAAGAAGCGAGGAGGTTCCAAGGACAAAGCTACAACCTTGGATAAGAGGGTCGCAAGTCCTGACGATTCCGTGAGAGAAGTCGAGAAGACCCGAGGTGACGAGGGGTCACATTCCGATCTGATCAGGTCCATTGAAGGGAAGATCAGAGATGAGGTGGAGAACCTCTTGGGTGAGTTGTACGACAAGTTAGATGGCCGAGACAACTCTCTAGAGGCCGAGATAGTCTCTATGAAGGAAGAAATGAAAGAGCTCAAGAATGAGCTTCGAATTTATCAAGCGACATTGAAGAGTGGGATGCTTGCCGAAGTTGTAGCACCCAAGCCGAAGGTCGACGCCCCACGTCCCAGCAAGTTCAGTGGGTCGAGGGTAGCCCAAGACGTAGACAACTTTATCTGGGGCCTTGAACAGTATTTTCGTGTGACAGGTATCGATGGCGATACGACCAAGATAAACATTGCCTATGTTTATCTTACTGAAGCCGCTCTTTTATGGTGGCGATGCAAATGTGACGAGGAAGAAGATAGCACAATTCCTTTCAAGACATGGAAGGATTTCATGTTTGAATTCAAAGAGAATTTCTATCCGAAGAATGCTCAACAAGAGGCACGACTGAAGATGCGTCAATTAAAGCATGACAGGACCATCATCGAGTATGTAAGGAAGTTCACAGAACTTAAGCTCCAGCTCACGAGTTTGAGTGAAGATGAAGGCTACTTTGACTTCATGAATGGGCTCCAAAAGTGGGTCAAGTTGGAGTTAGAGCGGAAGGAGGTCAGAATTCTCTCCAAAACACTAACCGTGGCAGAGTCCCTTGCTCAGTTTGAGAACAAGAAGTCTGAGCTGTCCAAACCAAAGCCAAAAGGCAATTGGGGAGGAGACAAGGACAAGGCAACAAAGAACTGGTCCGGAAGGCCTCCAAGTAGCAAAGGGAGGCCAGAAACGTGGAAGGGTCGCATGCCATGGGAAACGAACCGGGGGAAGAACAATGAGAACTTCCAGTGTTACACTTGCGGGGGTAAGCACTTGCAAAGGTTTTGTACGCAGAATGTAAAGGTTGCCGCCGTGCAAGAGAAAGATGCTGATGAGAAAGAGACTCCGAAGCTTGGATCCATCCTCAGTTGCATGGATTCCAAGAAAGACAACAAGAAGAAGGGGCTGATGTTTGTAGACATCATTATTGATGGCCGAAAGATGAGTGCATTAGTTGATACGGGTGCCTCAAAGTTGTTCTTGTCTGAACAAGCAGCGAAAGAACTCAGCCTTTTTGTTGAGAAGACAAGTGGGTTCATCAAAACTGTTAATTCCAAAGAAGCTCCGATTATCGGCATAGCAAAAGGAGTTAAACTTGACATTGGAGGTTGGACGGGTAAGGAAGCCATCAAGGTAATTCCGCTTGATGATTTTGAATTCATTATTGGGCTTAGCTTCCTTGATAAGATTAATGCTTTTCCTGTCCCTTTTGCCGATTGTTTGTGCATCTTGGATCCGAGGCACCAATGCATTGTTCCGGCAAGCCGAGAGGCCGGAGTTGGGGCCAAATTACTTTCAACTATTCAGTTTTCCAAGGGGGTGCGCAAGGAGGAACCCACCTTCCTAGCAGCATTGGTCGAAGATGAGCCTGTCATGGCCGAGAAGGTCCTCGATGTGGTGGGACAATTGTTGGCAGATTTCTGTGATGTAATGCCAGCAGAGTTGACGAAGAGTCTGCCGCCAAAGAGGGAGGTAGACCACAAAATTGAGCTTGTACCCAATGCGGAGCCACCAGCCAAGGCCCCTTACCGAATGGCTTTGCCCGAGTTAGAGGAGTTACGCAGACAATTGAAAGAACTCCTAGAGGCAGGGTATATCCGACCTTCGAAGGCACCCTACGGTGCTCCAGTGTTATTTCAGAAAAAGCATGATGGGTCCCTCAGAATGTGCATTGATTACCGAGCTTTGAACAAGCTCGCGGTGAAGAACAAGTATCCGATCCCACTTATTGCAGTCTTGTTCGACCAACTTGGTGGTGTAAGGTGGTTCACCAAGTTGGACTTGAGGTCCGGATATTACCAAGTCAGAATAGCCGCAGGGGATGAGCCGAAGACCGCTTGTGTTACCCGGTACGGTTCATTTGAGTTCCTAGTGATGCCGTTCGGCCTCACGAATGCTCCAGCCACTTTTTGCACACTTATGAACAAGGTACTACAACCATTTCTAGATCAGTTCGTTGTTGTTTACCTTGATGATATTGTTATCTATAGAAAATCTCTTGTGGAGCATGTTGAGCACTTGAGACATGTGTTCAAAGTATTGCGACAGAACGAGCTTTATGTGAAAGAAGAGAGGTGTTCGTTTGTTCAGAAAGAAGTTCCTTTCCTTGGCAATATCGTTGGTGAGGGCAAAATCTGAATGGATGGAGCCAAGGTTCGAGCAATTGATGGGTGGAAGCCACCAACTAGAGTGACTGAGTTGCGATCATTCCTTGGACTCGCGAATTACTATAGACGGTTCGTGAAGAGTTATTCAAAGATTGTTGCACCCTTGACCAAACTTTTGAAGAAGGATAAGGCGTAAGTTTGGGGTGTTGAGTGTCAGAATGCCTTTGCAGAATTGAAGAAGGCCATGGTGAGTGAACCGGTTTTGGTGTTGACTGATTGCACCAAGCCGTTTGAAGTCTACACAGATGCATCAGCCGTTGCCATTGGAGGGGTCTTGATGCAAGAGGGACATCCGGTTGTATATGAAAGCCGGAAGCTCAATGAGACTGAGAAGAAGTACATCGTCCATGAGAATGAGATGACGGCAGTAGTACATTGCTTGCGCATTTGGCGACACTATCTTTTGGGGTCGAGGTTTTTTGTGTTTACAGATAATGTTGCTAATAGCTATTTTCTGATCCAGAAGAAGCTTTCTCTCAATCAGGTCCGTTGGCAGGACTTTTTGGTAGAGTTTGATTTTTCCTTGGAGTACAAGCCAGGGAAGGCGAATTCCGTTGCCGATGCATTAAGCCAGAGGTACAACATCGAGACAGTTAGCCTGCATGTGGGAAACTTGCTAGAGCGCATCAAAGAGGGGTTACCTCATGACCCAACATCCAAAATGTTGATCGATCATGCCAAGAAGGGCAGAACCAGGAAGTTTTGGCTCGAGGGGGACTTGTTATATGCCCGAGGCCGCTGCCTTTATTTGCCTCAGTTTGGTGAGTTGCGCAAGGAGATCATGAAGGAGTGTCATGATTCAATGTGGGAAGGACATCTAGGTATCACTCGGACAATAACCCTCATTGCCCTGGATTACTACTGGCCACACATGGGTGCAGACATTGAAGCCTATGTGAAAACTTGCCTTGTGTGCCAACAAGATAAGATAGAGATGAAGAAGCCTGCGGGGCTATTGTAGCCTTTTCCGATACCCGACCGACCACGGGAAAGTGTTTCTTTAGATTTCATTGTTGGTTTACCTTGTACTGACGGGTTGTCGAGTATCATGGTGGTCGTTGACAGGTTTTCGAAGTATGAGACTTTCATCCCAGCTTCCAAGGTGTGCCCAGCCCAGGAAGCAGCCAGACTTTTCTTTAAGCACGTGGTGAAATATTGGGGCGTGCCAAAGACCATCATCAGTGACCGGGACACACGGTTCACATGCCGTTTTTGGACCGAGTTGTTCAAGCTTATGGGATCGAGCTTGAACTTTTCGATGAGTGTTCACCTGCAGACAGACGGACAGACCGAGAGGGTGATTGCACTCGTGGAGATTTATTTGAGGCACTATGTGAATGCTACACAGCGGAATTGACCCAAGCTGTTAGACGTGGCTTAGTTCTCTTATAACTTGCAACGGAGCGAAGCCACAAATAAGAGTTCGTTCGAGATAGTGATGGGGCAGCAACTTCTCACACCCAACGCGATTGTTACCAAGTATGATGGACCTAATCCAACAGAACATGAATATGCCAAGGAGTGGCAAGAACATCATGAGTTAGCTCGAGCTTGTTTGCACAAGGCGGGGAAGAGGACTAAGAAGTGGGCAGATCGAAGGCACAGAGATGTGAACTTTCATGTTGGCGACCTTGTCCTAGCCAAGTTGACCGGGATTTTGTGCAACCTAATCGTGCACAAGGGGCTTGTACGAATATATCAGGGTCCGTTCAAAGTGTTGAAGAGAGTAGGCACCATGGCCTATAGAATAGAGCTACCATCATCCATCCGAGCTCATCCAATATTTCATGTCAGCCTACTTAAGCCGTTCCATCAGGATGAGGAGGATCCAGATCGAGGCAAGTCACATTGAGCACCAGTTGTAGTGAAAGTCTCTTATGAGAACCAGATCGAGGAGGTCCAAGCCGAGAGGGTCATCCGTCGACCAGGTCACCGGCAAAGGCATGAGTTCTTTGTTCGTTGGAAGGGACTTCCCGATAGTGAGGGGAGTTGGGAACTAGCCGAGGACCTTTGGCAGTTCAAGAATCAAGTGGAGCAGTATTATGCCGACCGCGCGACGAGGGCGTCACTAGCTCAAGTGGGGGAGAATGTCACGGACCGCGAGCCAGCGACCGAGCCAGTTCAGCACCGGGGTTCGTCTAGCGCACCCCAGGGTGCAGTCAGCACGCACCAGGGCCCCTGGGGGGCTTGTTTCCGCACCATGGGTCTGCCCGATCGAGCCTAGGAGGGTCCAGTCCGAATTTGGAATAAGTCTTGGTTATTTTTAGCCATGTATTTTATTTTTGATTCATTATTTCAATAATTTCATGGCTCCCCTTGTTTTTAGGGATTTAGAGATTTTGAGGCGATCCTAGCCATTCGTGTAATTCAATTTAGACCGTTAGATGTACGGGGTTTCATGTATAAATAGAGGTTAGCCCCTCCTCATTTACTCACTTCATCATTGTGGAATACAACTAGCATTCCCAACACTTGCTTCTCTTTGTGTTGTCATTTTTCTTTTGTTGTTCATTTTCATTTCCACAAGGATCTAAGCCGTAGTGCTTGATCGTTTCAGGCTTACTTAGTCGCAAAAGCTTCAGAAAGCGAGCTAAGGCCGCACGTCCGAGTTAGCGAGAGTCTACCGACGTGACAAGTTTATCGCCTAAAAATTATATAAAATTTAAAAAAAATTAAAAAATATATGTAATAATAATTAAAATTACCAATTTAAAAAAAATAAACAAAATACACTACAAGTGCTCGAACCCGGATCTCTTAAGAAATAAACCCTATGTCCAATACCAAACTAAGGCCATCGGCCGTCGCTCGAATCCAAATCTTAAATAAGGACGAACAAAAAATTTCTGTCTTTTTTCATACCAGACACTAAAAATTAAATTTTAGGTCTTAACTCTAAATTCTAAATCTTAAAGTATAAACCTTAAATCCTAAAAAATACACCCTACCACTAATTCTCTAAACACTAACCCTAAATAATAACACTAAACATTAACCATAAGCTTAATTTTTTTAGTATTAAACATAAATAGAGGTATAAAAAAGAACATAGGATTTCTATTATGTCGGGACTCGACATAGTTCAACACTGCATTGCCTTAACCTTAAAAAGAATCATGTTAAATCCAATAATGAAGACTGAAATACGGCACCGAGGAGTCAGGGTCCACACCAAACAAGCCTTTGCGTAAAAATATTTGAAGGGAAGAAGGGAGATGGTGGTGGTTTTAGACTATTCACCTATTTTTGATTGAACGAAAAATAATAATCAATAATGGTTTGAAGGGAGGAGACAAAGGAAAGATCGGAGAAGATGGTAAACATTGGTCTCAAGTTCAAAAGGTCATTTTTTCGGTTTAACCTAATACGTCCTTGGTAATAAAGGTTTTTATTCGATGGATAGTGTCAGTCATAGGATTGATGACTATTAATAGGTTGACAGTACGAGTAGATCTGATTGTGAAATAGTATAATAAGCTAACATTGTTAAGTGGACTTGATAACGATCATGTCGATAACATTAACTCTTAACAAATAGATTCAATGTGTATTTGAAGCAGCACTGAAAACCATTGGTTTGTCTGGACATGGTGACTACTACTGGTTTACCTTTTTTGACTGTGATCAAAACTTTTGTAGTTTGTCGATTCCGTGCTGTGCTATATTTTAACACAGCCCTCGATGCTGGACCAGCCTGCTTTCCTAAAGGGAAAGGGACTGTCTCTGCCACTCGTCAATTTCTTATCTTTTTTCATTCTCATAAAGTTCCCTCCATCTCTAATGACCACATTCACAGCAAAGGTAAAACCTTTGTCACGGTCAAAAGCAAGTCAAGTTGATTTAATCCACTCACTTTTCCCCATTTACTTTAATTAAGTTGCTTAATTAATTAATTAATTAGTTGTTGATATCATAATATATAATGGAGTTACATCACTTGTTAAAACCCCACACACAAGATTTGAAAATTGTGTCACGTCTCATAATTTCATACCATTTCATCAACAAAATGACCTAAAATGATTTTTTTTTCTTGTCAAAATACACTATCAGTATAGATTGAAAAGAGTTAAGGATTAAATTCAGAGATAAAAAAGAACTTGTTAGATGTCAAAATGAAGAGGCACCAAATAAGAGAGGTAAAAAATAGTGGATCAAGATAGTTGTGTTAGATTCAGACGATTCACTCTATGTAAATTTGATGCGGAAAGCAGTAGATAATACGATGATCGAAGTTGAGAAGATGAGAGGAGGAAGAGAATGATACATCCTTCTTAATCCGACTTTGCTCATGTGTATCATGTTTGATCCCAGACTTGTCGCACTGTAAATAATTGGATAGTGCTAGACCCTATAACAACCTATGAATGAGTCGGTAGACTAGGCTCAACTTCTGAACGCTAGACTTTTCATGTTGGCCACATGGATATTGTGCAATGACATCTGGTTGCATTTATCCCAAGGCAGTACGGTGGCTCTGCTTATGCTAGTCTCCGGAGGAGTTGCTATTGTGGACTGCCTCCGGAGTCAGCCAAATATGAATGTTTTAAAGGGTATTTTTAAAGGAAAATACTTTGATGCACAAGCTGTGTAAATTTTAGTTTACACAAGCCCTTTAATTTTAGGGTTTAGGGTTTTATGTTAGGGTTTAGGGGTTTAGTATGTAGGGTATATAATTTAAGGTTTATGGTTAGAATTTAGAGTTTAGAGTTTAGGGCTTAGGGTTTAGGGTTTAGGTTGCTAGGGTTTGTGATTTAGATTTTAAATTTTATAAAAGGATTGTGTAAAAACAATTTACACAGCTTGTGCATCAAAATAAAACCCATTTTTAAAATTATATGGAGGCAAAGAATTTAGGTGCAACATAATTGATATTTAGTTTCGGAATCGAGTACCTAGATACCATGGGATCTTAGAGTGTCCTCAAGAGGGGAATCAAAATAAAGCACTCAAATTTCCCCTACAACCCTAGCAAAATGCCAATGGTCCTTTGGTTCAAGATTTGCATCAAGTCCCCTATCTGATTTAGGGCTATACCCACGCACACACACGCATGTATATGTTCAAGAAGATGGGGACTTGTGAATTATTTCTTCAATCATTTTGAGCTTTGAAAAGAAGGGAAGGAAGAAAGATTATAAGTAAGAAAATGTTGGCACCTGGTGCTGGTGCAGGTGCAAGAGTGCTATTATTTTGGCTCCATGCCACCTAGTGCATTTTGTAGATATGTATAAGCACCCTTTGTTTTCATTGTGGTTTTCAACATGCACCTTGCTAGCCACCCATTTTTGCTTGCCCCAAAACTAGCCCTACTTTTGTTCAAACCCTTTTTTGCCTCAATGTGTATGGCCATTGATGACCATAGCTTTTCGATTTTTGTTTTTACTCATCTTTTGAATAATATTTTTCATGTTCATTTTATAGTCTATATTCAAGGTCTACACTACTCTTTCCAACGGTGTCGCCTACCACTGCACCCAATATTTAAAAAATATCTTTAGGTTAGAACTTTTACAATTGTGTCGTGTCGGACGATAAAAGTCACTAAGTCAATCTGATAATTCAAATGTAACATTAAATATCAGTCCGACACCTATGGAAAGAGGGGGAACCAATATAAGGAATGTTCAACACTTACGGCTCTGAGATTAATGTTATCACAAAGGAAATGAAAAGATGGGGAGACAATGACATTGCTATTTTACAATTGAATGGATCGTCTGTTTAATGTATTTTTCAGAGAAAAGAAGAGATTCCATTCCAACTTCGACTTCCCTTTCCTCCAAAGTTTTCGTAAAAAAGCCTAAAAGGTAAAAAAAGAAAAGAGAAAAAGCTACCTTTAACTTGGCTAAGGCCTAAGGGGCAGAAATTCTTGAATTCAAAATAGAATTATATGTTATATATTTGTTGAAGTGCAGAGAATTTTTACAGATTCTAAAAAGATTGACGATTTTCGAGAGTCGAGGCATTTTTATTCTATTGATTTTAACATATTACACTTTATATTATACTTTCGAGTAATGTGAGATTATGACTTGCATGTAATATAATAGTTGTATCTGTAATCGAAAAATTTTATACTGAAATCTAAAATTATACTATGTAATCTTAAACAACACAAACAAAACACACCAAGCAGGCTAAGGCTGTGTTCTTTATTGATTTTTAAAAGTGTTTTTGAGTCGTAATATACATAGTTTTTCAGGTCAAAAGTGATTTTCAACTTGATACAAAAGTTGAAATTCCTAATTTTTAATTTTTTTTAAATCACTTTTGAATATTATTACATATTTATCATTATTTATATCATCAATTTTTTTCATATCTCTAGAAACAATATCTAAACTAGATATTTTATCTACATAAAGCACTTTTTGATGATAATATAAAACATCCATTTTTTAAACCAAATAATGCCTATACACTTTTCGAAAGTTCTTCTCTGTAAAACCCTTAATTTGAATTAACTTAATTTTGATATAACAAATACTTCAAGAACTATTTTGCAAAGTAAATAAATTTTTTAAGTTCTCAAAAAGCTCAAAATTGACAAGTAAAAATTTAACCCAAAATATTTTAAGGTTTAAAAATTACTATCATAAATTTTTCTAAATGTTTTCAAGCTAAATCTGTAGATTTTGCCTAGGCGTTTCGATGCGGCTTAGGCTTGTTTCAAAACATTTGCTACTAGAATTTTATATATCGAATAGGTCTCGGAACGACTTCAGCCTGTTTTGATACGACCTTCATCTGGACAAGTCATACTTTGACTTTGTTTAGAAACGACAGTTATCCGTTTCGATACGGGGGTTAAATTTTTTTTCAAATTGGGCATTTAATGTTTTCGACCGTTGCTTGTCAGAACCAAAATTTTCAAAATAAAGTACTCATTTCGATACGGCCTAGCTTGGTCTCGAAACATTTTGCTACTGGAATTTTATGAGCTCAACCGTTTCAATACAGGTCTCGAAATGCCCCCTATTGTTTCGAAACGGCTTCGAACGTTTTGATACGGCCTCTTTTAATGCACATAACGACTCTTTCTTTTTTTAGTCGTGTTTCAAAATAGGTAGGTACTATTTCGATACGGGCAGTTGCAGAACTGCATTTATGGTGGGAAGATGAAGTCTCAACGGCTATATTTATGATGTCAACCACCCAGACGGGTAGAAATCAATGAGAATGTATAAAAGGAAGCATTTTAAGCACCGAAAACAACTATTGATCATAAAAGCAACATCCAAGCAATTAATCCAAACCCTTGTGCTCAAATTATATATCTTGTACCCCAATTTGTAATCCTTCATTGTAAACCTTTTATTCTCAAATTGGGTGTGTGGTTGAGTGTATATTGGGCATATTTGTCTAATGAAAGATACATTTTATTGCCTATGTAATTCTTTGTTTCTTGTGAGGGTCTCAAGATCAATCTTTGGGTAGAAAGGTTGATCTTTGTAAAAGATTTCCTTCTAAGCCTAGAAAAGGAGAAGATATCATAGTGAAATTGGTTGAAAATCCTTAGTGGTGACTAAGGTAGTGGGTGTAGAGCTTGTTCTAAGCTTGAACCACTATAAATCCTCTTGTCTTGATTTTTCAATTTTCCCATTTCATCTCACAACTCTTAAAATTCCAATTCACCCCTTTTGGCATTTTCCATTCGATCGATCCACTCAACAATTGGTACTAGAGCTAGACTCTTGGAAGGCTTCACATCCTCAAGCGAAGATCCTAGAAGAGTGTGATCAACTACTTCAACCATTTCCATGGCTTTTACTTCCGGCCCCAACCTCTATGAAGCTCAATCTACCACCAAACCACATTATTTCAATAGGGATAACTATTCCTATTGGAAGAATAGAATGAAGCTATTCATCAATTCCAATGACTACATGGTGTAGGATGTTGTGGAAGATGGCCTAACAATCCCATTGAAGAGGACGGTTGAAGGAAGGCTTGTGCCAAAGACCAAGTTTGAGATGACAGATGAAGAAAGAAGAAAGCTTCAAATCAATGAGAGGGCTTTTCATATTATCTTTTGTGCACTTGGTCCGAACATCTACTCAAAGACGTCTTCATGTGCGAGCGCAAAGGAGGTGTGGGACAAGCTAGAGACCACATACGAAGGGACTAATGACGTCAAAGAGACCAAGATTGGACTCCTCAATCTTAGCTACGAGAATTTCAAGATGGAACCGAATGAGACAATCTCTAAAATGTTTGATCGATTCTCGGTGATTGTAAATGGTCTCAAAGGATTCGAAGAGAAGATTCCCGAAGACAGGCTTGTCCGAAAGTTATTGTACTCTCTTCTTGAATCATGGGATGAGAAGAGAACGACCATCATCGAAGCTAAAAACTTGAAGACGTTGAAGCTCGATGAACTAGTTGGCTCTCTCCTCACACGTGAGATTATGAAGCAAGGGAGAGAAGAAGAGAAGAAATGAGAATAGAAAAACATGAAGTTGAGAAGAAAAAGCAAGGAATTTCTCTTAAGGCCTTTTTACCTCAAGAGGAGAGCAATTCAAGTGAGGATGATGAATTTAAGGAATTGGCTATGATATCTAAGAGATTCTCAAGGTTCATGAAATCCAACCGAGAGAGGAAGTTCCAAAGAAAGAAGGATTTCAAGAACAAGAGCAAGAAAGAAGAAAATGATAAGTAATATGCTATGAGTGAAGAACCTCAAACGTATAAGATTGGATTGTCCCCAACTCAAGAAGAGGGGATTCGGCAAGAAAAAGAGCAAGAGGGCCAACATTACCACTTGGAGTAATGAGGAGTCATCATCTGAGGAAGAACATGAAGTTGTCAATCTTTGCCTCATGGCTATTGAGGATTATCCTAAAGAGAAGCATTGCTACAAGGCCAAAGCTTCAATTCAAAACTCATGGTACCTTGATAGTGGATGCTCAAGACACATGACCGGTGACAAGAGTAGATTCATGAAACTCAAGCCAAAAAGTGGTGGAGTAGTAACTTTCAGTGACAACTCCAAATACCACATTGAAGGAATTGGCTCCATTGGTAATTACTATTCTATTCTTATTGAAAATGTGTTATATGTCAATGGTATTAAGCATAATTTATTGAGCATTAGTCAATTATGTGATAAAAGGGTTTAATGTTCTTTTTGATGTTAATGGTTGTAAATAGTGGACATTAAAACAAATAGGGTAATCTTCACCAGTGGTCCCTTTCGTTTAGGGTGTGTTCTATTTTGGTCACCAAAATTCAAAAAAGAGTATTCTGGTCACTTACGTTTAGAATCGTTTCTATTTTGGTCCCTTAGCCGTTAGTCTCCGTTACTTTAAAAAAATAGTTTCTAATTTAACCCCCAAACTTTCAAAATTTTATTTTTCACCATCTTCCCCAAAAATTATAAAACTAAAACCCTATAAAATTAAATCAATGGCTATAACCCACAACTACAACCCATTCCCCAAGATGACACCAACTTAAGCCCGAAATGAACCCGAGTTTCTTCACACCATTTTCTAGATAGATATAGAGAGTTTCTTCTTCGCTGCTGTGGAAGGTTTTTACTTTATTTTCACTTCAAGAAAAGAGAAAGCTTTTCTGCAGTAGCCTTGAAGTTCCATCAAATCTAAAGTTTGAATTTAAGAAGAATAGGGAAGAAAAGAAATGGCTCGCTCTTTCACGAACGCTAGACTTTTCTCTGCTTTCGTCGTCGATGGAATCTCTAACGTTATCTCCAGGTACCCCCCAAGTTCTTTCTTTCTTTTTTTCATTTCCATGGCTCTGGTTTTCGTTGTCTTTTAATGAAAGACGAATAAAGATTTATTGATGTTTTTTTGTTTGTTCAGACGAGGATATGCGGCGGCTTCACAAGGGGTTGTGTCGATTGGAATAAGAGGAGCAGGGAGGACTGCTGCGGCGGCGGTGAAGGAAGAGATGGTTGTAGGCGGAGCTAAATAGAAGGTTTCATGGGTACCCGACCCGGTTACCGGATGCTACAGACCAGTATTACAACAAAAGCTAACCTGGAAATACTTGAAAGGGTTTGGTTCCATTGTTATACTCTCTTTCACACCAAATACAATCGTTCTTGTCCTAAAATGACTATTTTCCATTGGCTGGAAAAATCCCCTTGCTTGCTCCTCTGTTCTTTGTCGACCAAACAGATTTGATGATGTAATATTCCATGATAATTTATTATATTCCATGGTAAGTTTCGATTTGGGTTCAGATGCCGACAACGGCTGTTCATGAATTTCGTTGAGTTGCAAGCTAAATTTATTTCGAAAGAGAAATTACTCTCGTTAATCGGTGTTTTCCAAGTTGGTGTCCTCTGCATTTTGAAAAATTGTTTAAACATTCAATCTCTTAGCCATTGATTTAATTTTAATCTTGGGGGAATGGGTTGTAGTTGTGGGTTATAGCCATTGATTTAATTTTGTGGGGTTTTAGTTTTATAATTTTTGGGGAAGATGGTGAAAAATAAAATTTTGAAAGTTTGGGGGTTAAATTAGAAACTATTTTTTTAAAGTAACGGAGACTAACGGCTAAGGGACCAAAATAGAAACGATTCTAAACGTAAGTGACCAGAATACTCTTTTTTGAATTCTGGTGACCAAAATAGAACACACCCTAAACGAAAGGGACCACTGGTGAAGATTACCCAAACAAATAAGATAATGCTCATAGGTTATCACATATGAAATATCTATATGGTGCATTTAGATAACATTCATACATCCCATGCATGTTTGGTTGCTCATGATGAAAATGATGCATGGTTGTGGCATAGGAAACTATGACATGCTAGCATTAGTGTTTTAGAGAAATTAGTTTCCCAAAATCTAGTAAGAGGTTTGCCTAAGCTTAAATTCTCAATCGGTAAAATTTGTGATGCATGTTCTAAGGGCAAACAAAAACGTGTTTCATTTAAACCTATTAATGATGTCTCAGCAAGTAGAACATTACTACTAATCCATATGGATCTATTTGGACCTATTAGGAAAACTAGCTTGGGTGGAAAATCATATGCATTTGTTCTTGTTGATGACTATTCTAGATATACTTGGGTTCTATTTTTAAGCACTAAAGATGAGGCTTTAAAAAAATTCATCACATTTTCAAAAATAACTCAAAATGACATTGGTCAAAATATTTCCCACATTAGAAGTGACCATGGAAATGAATTTCAAAATCTAGGTTTTGAGGATTTTTGTAATTCTAATGGGATTAGTCATAATTTTTCCGCACCTCGCACTCCTCAACAAAATGGGGTAATTGAGAGAAAAAAAAACAAACTTTAGAAGAAATGGCTAGAACCATGCTTTGTGAAAATAATTTACCTAAATATTTTAGGGGGGAAGCCACAAATACCGCTTGCTACATTATAAATCGAGTAATGATTAGGCCAATTTTAAAGAAAACACCTTATGAGATTTAAAATCTAAAAAGCCTAACATTATTTATTTCCACCCTTTTGGTTGCAAGTGTTTTGTTTTAAACAATAGAAAAGATAATTTAGGTAAATTTGATGCAAAAAGTGATGAAGCTATTTTTCTAGGTTATTCTTTAAACTCTAAAGCCTATCGAGTTTTTAACAAGAGATCATTAGTTGTAGAAGAGTCAATACATGTAGTTTTCGATGATAACCTTCTTCCGAGAAAGGATTCTTGTGATGATGATGATGTAGGAATCATTGAAGCCAATGATGGTGGCCAATTATCAAAGGTGAATGAGGTTCTAACCAAAGAGGAAGAAGCACAAGAACCACCTCTAGAAGCTTTGCAAGACATGGCTCTTGAGGAAAAGGAAGTGAGCTACCTAAGGGAGTACAACTATGTCAAAGGCGGTGAGTCTTGGGTGATCCATCCAAGGGGATAACCACTCGATCCTCTCTCAAACTCTTTAATAATGTTACATTTATTTCATGCATTAAGCCTAAGAATATCAAAGAAGCATTAAATGATGATTTTTGGATATTAGCCATGCAAGAAGAATTAAATCAATTTGAAAGAAGTATGAACATTAGTTGATAGGCCTAGAAATAAATCTATTATAGGGACAAAATGGGTTTTTAGAAACAAACTAGATGAGAGTGGTAACATAGTGAGGAACAATGCTAGGCTTGTTGCTCAAGGTTACACTCAAGAAAATGGAATTGATTTTGATGAAATCTATGCACCCGTAGCTAGAATGGAAGCAATTAGGATGCTACTTGCATTTGCATGTTACAATAATTTCAAGCCTTTTCAAATAGATGTCAAAAGTGCATTTTTAAATTATTTTATAAATGAAGAAGTGTATGTGGAACAACCACCGGGTTTTGAAGATCCAAAATTTCCAAACCATGTTTTTAAATTAACAAAAGCTTTATATGGTTTAAAACAAGCTCCAAGAGCTTGGTATGAAAGGCTTTTAAATTTTCTTACTAAAAAGAGTTTTGAAAAAGGAAAGGTGGACACAACACTATTCATTAAAAGCAATGGCAAAGATATATTAGTAGTGCAAATATATGTTGATGATATTATTTTTGGATCTACTAATGAACTTCTTTGTCAAGATTTTTCTAAGTTAATTCAAGGTTAATTTGAAATGAGCATGATGAGAGAGCTCTCATTCTTCTTGGGACTCCAAATCAAACAAATGAAGGATGACATATTCATCAATCAAGCTAAGTACATAAAGGACATGCTCAAGAAGTTTGGCTTGGAGCATGTAAAGCCTCAAGCTACACCAATGAGCTCATCCATAAAGCTTGACAAAGATGAAGGAGGTAAGTGTGTCGATTCCAAACTTTATCGTTCTATGATTGGATCATTGTTTTACCTTACCGCAAGTAGATCGAATATTATGTTTAGTGTTTGCTTGTATGCTAGGTTTCAAGCTAGTCCTAGAGAATCGCACCTTATAGCCGTTAAGAGAATTTTTAGGTACCTTAGAGATACCCCTTGTTTAGGCCTTTGGTACCCTAGAGATTCCACCTTTAACCTTCATGCTTATTCAGATGCGAATTATGGGGGTTGTAAGATAGATAGAAAGAGTACCTCCTGAACATGTCAATTTTTAGGTAGTATGCTCATATCTTGGTTCTCTGAGAAACAAAATAGTGTAGCCTTATCTACCATCGAAACAAAATACATATCGGCCGAAAGTTGTTATGCTCAAGTCCTTTGGATGAAGCAACAACTTTAGATTATATAATTGAGGTAGGTACCATACTCCTTAAGTGTGACAATACTAGTTCCATATGTCTATCTAAAAATCCCATCCAAAACTCTAAAACAAAACGCATAGAGATAAGACACCATTTCATTAGAGATTATATTTTAAAGAATGATGTTCTAGAATATGTAGACACCTTGAACCAAATAACATACATCTTTACCAAACCTCTAGACAAAGAGCATTTTTGGACTCTTAAGAAAGAGTTAGGTTTAACCAGCCTTTCTTGACCTTTTAGGGGCATTTTTATGCAAAATGCTTGAATCTATTTTGATTTGCATGCTTATGTGTTTTTATGTTAATTGCTTCTATGCTTATAGTTAGGGGGAGTATGCACATGTTTTTTTCCTATAAAACCTGCTCATATATCATGTTCATGCATTTGAAATTGATTGAAAATCAACTTTTCTGCCATTTTGTGCCAAATCTGCACATTCTGGCACATGTGTATTGAAACGGGTTCCCTTGTTTCGATACGGGCTACCTTCTGAAGGGAATTTGCCTTTAAGGGTTTCGAAACGGTAAGAAATGTTTCGAAATGGGCTATTGAAAGGGACACCTATGGAATCATTGGGATCGAAATGGGTAAGTGGTGTTTCGATACAATCCCGAGCTTTGAAACGATCATCTTTTTATTTCAAAACGTGTGTTTCGAAACGCTCGTAACCGTTTCGATACAGTTACTCGCTGCAAAGTCTATTTAATGACTTTCCATCTTTAAAAATGACTCTTTCTAAACTCAAACTTCTCTCAAACCCTAACCTAATTTTCCTATAAATACCCACTAAACCTAGACGTTTTTACACACAAATTTGAGAGTTTTTGCTCTAAACAACAATCCTAAGCAAGCTTCAACAACTTTGTGCATTACCATCCATCCATTCTTCCTAAATCCCAACTCAATGTATTTTCCTATTTTCCTTTTTCTTTTCAATTTTCGTTTGATTTCTATAGTTTAAAAATATTTTTTTGTATATATTGCTTGTATATAATATGGGCTTTGACGTTTTTGCAACAAAAAAAAATTAAAAATCCGATTTTTTTTATTCAAATATAAATTTCTTTAACCGTATTGTTCAAAAACTGTTTTTCAGTGATTCTCTTGTAATAACTTGTTTTTGAACTTTTTTGTATATTCTTTAAAACTATATTGTATATTATCAAACCTTGATTATAGGATTAATATTGGATTGAATGTGGATTTTTTATGCATACATATTTTTTCTTCTGCTTGCTTAATGTTTTTAGGATGGCTTCCAAGAAGAGAGTTAGAGTTTCCGAAGAGGGTCAAGGGTCTGAACCGTCTGAGAAAAACCTTCCTCGACCAAATCTCGCCTATGTCTTCAAAAAGAGTTTCCTAACCCTTACTGCCCGCCAAGCTTTTAAATATTATCAAACTATCAAAATTTGTCCCGAGCGTGTAGTTGACATTGATTTCCTTGATACTGACCGATTTCAATTTCGATACTTTGGTCTTTTAACCCATTGGAATTTCATGACTTTTTTAGGCAATCTCGAAATCATATACTGAAACCTTGTTTTGTTGTTTTACTCCAATGCCAAATGTATCCTTAGTCCCGACCATTCCCAAGTTGTTTCCATTGAGTTTTACCTTTTGGGGAAGAAAATCCATATCGAGCTGTCTACCTTGGTCAATATCCTTGGTCTCAAAGATGAGGGTATTGAAGATGAGAACTCACTTGAACCCCATACCAACCAAGTTAATGCCTTGGATGTCTATGATCGGTTTCTTCATCTTATGATCTCATGGTGGTTCTGTCCATCCGGTGGGAAGTTTTCGCACATTAGAGAAGTCGATGACTTTTTGCTCAAGTGCTTCCGACAAGACCAACAACCAAATCTAGTGAAGATTATGTTTGTGAAGATGGTGCACTTAGTCAAATATTGCAACAATGTCTCCTCCTTCACATATGGAACCGTCTTAAGTCATATCTTCGTTCTTAGTGGCATTGATTGCACATTTGATATTGAGGAGCCTCTCAAGTAGAAGCTAAATGAGACTACACTCATGAAGTGTGGTTTCCGTTTCAATGGTGATGGTTGGGTTCATGTGCCTCAAAGTGAACGTGCTCAAGCTCAAGCTCTTCCTCAAGCTCAAGTTGCTCCACAAGCTCCTAACAATGATGCGATGATGGCTTTTCTCACCGAGCAATTCACCGGCTTGCGTACTCACATGGACAATCGTTTCAAAGCTTTGGAGGAACGCTTTGATGGTATAGAAAATCGCATTACCTCTATCGAGAATCAACAATCTTCATCGGATCTCTCTTTCACCGCTTTCTATGGTGAATGGCGACACTTTCAAATGAGTCAAAAGAAAGATGAAGATGACATGGATGAAGATGAAGACAATGATGAGGCTTAGTCTAGCTTGCATTCATCTCATATCATCTAGGATATTATTATTATTATGCACCTTCTATGTTTTTGAACCTATGCTTTAGTTTATTGTTTTGGATTATGCTTTTTAGGATTTAAGTTTGAATTTATGTTATTTCGCTTTTGGAACTTATGCTTTATGAATTATGATTTATGTTGTTTGGTGTAATTTTGCCTATCTTTTCATTTCTCATTGAATTATGCTTGTTATGATTTTGATCTAACAAAAAGGGAGAGAAAAGTGTTTAAGCAAAATTTTAAAGTTTTCAAAACTTACTTAAACTAAGGGGGAGCTCACTTAAAAATTTTACTTTAGTTTTGTTATATTGAAAAGGGGAGATTGTAAAACCCTTAATTTGAATTAACTTGATTTTGATATAACAAATACTTTAAGGACTATTTTGCAAAGTAAATAAATTTTTTTTAAGTTCTCAAAAACTCAAAAATTGACAAGTAAAAATTTAACCAAAAATATTTTAAGGTTTAAAAATAATCCTCATAAATTCTTCTAAGTGTTTTCAAGCTAAATCTGTAGATTTTTCCCCAGGCGTTTCGATACGGCTTAGGCTTGTTTCGAAATGTTTTACTATTGGAATTTTTCATATCGAATAGGTCTCGAAATGACTTCAGCCTGTTTCGATACGACCTTCATCTGAGCAAGTCATACTTTGACTTTGTTTCGAAACGACAGTTATCCGTTTCGATACGGGGTTAAAAATTTTCAAATTGGGCATTTAATGTTTTCGACCGTTGCTTGTCAGAGCCAAAATTTTCAAAGTAAAGTACTCGTTTCGATACGGCCTAGCTTGGTCTCAAAACGTTTCGCTACTGGAATTTTATGAGCTCAACCATTTCGATACAAGTCTCGAAACAACCCCCTATTATTTTGAAATGGCTTCGAACGTTTCAATATGACCTCTTTAGTGCACATAATGACTCTTTCTTTTTTAGTCGTGTTTCGAAACAGATAGGTACCATTTCGATACGGGCAGCTGCATAACTGCATTTATGGTGGGAAGATGAAGTCTCAACGGCTATATTTATGATGCCAACCACCCTAACGGTTAAAAATCAACGAGAAGGTATAAAATGAAGCATTTTAAGCACCATCAACAACTATTGATCATAAAAGCAACATCCAAGCAATTAATCCAAACTCTTGTATTCAAGTTTCATATCTTGTACCCCAATTTGTAATCCTTCATTGTAAGCCTTTTATTCTCAAATTGGGTGTGTGGTTGAGTGTATTTTGGATATATTTGTCTATTAAGAGATATATTTTATTGCCTTTGTTATTCTTTGTTTTTTGTGAGGGTCTCAAGATCAATCTTTGGGTAGAAAGATTGATCTTTGTAAAAGGTTTCCTCCTAAGCCTAGAAAAGGAGAAGATTTCATAGTAAAATTTGTTGAAAATCCTTAGTGGTGACTAAGGTAGTGGATGTAGAGTTTGTTCTAAGCTTGAACCACTATAAATCTTCTTCTGTTGGCTTTTTAATTTTCCAATTTCATCTCACAACTCTTAAAATTCCAATTCATCCCCCTATTGACATTTTCCATTTGATCGATCCACTCAACATTCTCAAAAACACTTTCTCGCTGCATTTTTTTAAATAATACCGAAGTGTCCCTCAATCTCCTGTAATACGAGATTTGCCCTAAGCACAAGCATTCATTATTAATTTTTGAGCTATACCGATCACTGTTACAGTTAATGAATTAATTTAAAGAAATCAACATGTAATTAAACAAATTTAATATAAAATCGAATATGACTTACACATAAAAACATAGGGCTAAACTTAGGGGCAAATATGTAGGGTGCACGTTGGACAGTAAAATCCAAACTTGTGGTTGGAAAATTTTTAAGTGCATCTCATTTGTTTTGTTTTGTAGCACTCTCCAAATCCAATGATGGTGATATGTATAATATTTGAGAATTCACATCATTGATAAAATGGCTAAGTTTCATAAGTTACATGATGAGACACAAATAATCAAAAATATTGTTCGAAATATAACCTTACATACAAAACGATTTGAACTTAGATCTTATAGGATGAACATAACTTTCTTTTTCGCTAGGACTACTTGTTGGATTCTAATAATTATATTTTTAAAATTCCATCGAATAAATTATGAAATATTTATGTTTATGTGCCGGACATCAATAACTATATTAAAAATACTTTTAGAAACTTTATGTTATATACTTTATTGGTAGTTAATATACTCTTAACATATATCAATATTTTATTTAAAATTTAGATATATTTTGACAACAAATCATAAAATAAGAACCGGTTGGGGTTTTAAATATTTAGATTTGAATTTTATATTTGTTTTTTTAACATCGGTATCTAGTTTATTGGCTGAGTAATTCAGATCGGGTAGTGTAGAGGTTTATTATGGAGGCCACCCTTTCAACCCAATTTACTTCATTCACAACATCAAAATTCCAATTTGTGACATTGCTTAAAAGATCTAATGCCGCATCGCACTAGACCGCTTTAATAAGGATTCAGTATTAAGCTGGCTAAATCTTGCTATTCACCACAATCCTAGTAATGGTTTGCATAAAATTATATATATTCAATAAGTAGAATGTTTAACTTTTTATTTTTATAAAGCAAAAATTATTGAGGAAGCATTTAAAAAGTCACATAGTAATTATATTTTAGTGTAATTATATTATACATAGTCACATTTTGGCCAACTGATATAGTTTATGGATCATGTGAAATTGAATTTAGTTGAAGGCGCCAATAAAACGCTTCAATTTTTAATCGGAGCGTGTGAGAATTGGTGTAATTACCCTCTAAAAAATAATAGTTAATTAAAATAATCAAACATCTTTATTATCCCCAAATTAATTAAGAACTTAATACAAATACGTAAGCACATGTAAAGTAACCAAATTTATGCTTGCTACTCAAGTCTTAATCAAATTCGCACGACCCACCAATTAATTAAGCAGACAATCCACGGATATTTTCTATTAATCGCTGTGTAATTACGCAATAGTCCATTCAGAATAACACTAAATTTCTTCATGGTCCTGTTTGACAATTAGCGGATAGCAGATAATTGATAGCATATTACGTTAGTTGATAGCTAATTACATCTGCTGATTTGACTAGCAGATTGTATTAGCTGATTTATATAATTATTAATTTATACCAAGCATATTTGAAGATCTATATATTAATTTATTATTTATATAATTATTTTTAATATAATTTAATTAATTATTAAATTTAAATAAAAATATAAATGTGTGAGAATAAAAAAAGTATTACTTTACAAATGTTAAAATATGAATACGTGATAGTGAAAAATTAAAATAGAAAATGTTAAATTTAGGTTATTTGGAGATATTTGATAATTGTTAAGGGTAAAAGAGTATAACTATTATGTCAAACAGCTAATTTTAAAAAGCTTTTATTAGCAGCTTTTTTAAAATTAGAGGTTTCACCTCAATTCGCTATTTACTAAACATTTAAATTAACGGATTTGACCAGTCAAACATCTAATATTAGCTTAAACCTTTAATTTTGACTTAAACCGTTATTTATCAAACATGGCCATATATAAATGGGCTATAAGGTTAAAGTTATAAGGTGGAGTCCCCTGCACCCAAATGTTCATATTTCTCACTTTTGACTATTTACACGTTTGTGTCAACTCTTCGTGACGCTCTACTTGGTAATATAAACCACTCTTTACTTAAAAGACGTTTTTAATTTTTTTTCTTCAAGATTAAAATATAAAATCTTAAAATTAATTTGATACAAACATTTGAAGTATACAATATCAGATATAACGTGGGATTTAAGAAAATCCATGAAAAAAAAAACTATAAAATTTCCAAAATGCTCACATGTCATGAGTAAATTTGGATTTGGGTATACAAAAAATGTCATGGGTTGGCTTAATGGGGTGCATGAATGAATGCTGCAAAGGGACACTTGGGTGTTTGCTGAGGTCCTGAGGAACCTGAAATTGCATTTGAAGAAAAAAAATGAAATTAGGGTTTTGATTTGCATGAGTGATGAGTTGACAGGCTGAGCAATAGGGTTGTAGGGAGGTGCACTAGGCAGCCATGCGCGTTGGTTAATAAAGGACCCACTCTTGAGACTATCATGCGCCTGACATTCTTTTCTTTTAATTTTTAATTTTGGGTAAACTACATCAAATGTCACTAATTTATTATAATTGACTCGAAAATGCTACCTAATTTTAAAATTCTTCAAATTTAACATTAAACTTTAATTTTTGACTCGTTTATGTTACTCTGATATTAACTCTTAACGGAACCATTAAGTTAAAACGACGTCATTTTGATGGAGGAAAAATAATAAAATACATATACTTGGAGGGATTTGAACCAAAGACCTCCATATACAAATGATAAGCTTTAACCGCTAAACCAACATGAAATTATATTATGTTTTAACACAAAAATTATATATGTCAAACAACACTTAATGTTAATTCAAATTATTTTATGAAATAAATAATACTATAAATAAAATTAATATCATTGCACTACCAAAGAAATGACGTGAGTTCAAACCTTAGAGATGACATTGTTGGGAGGGGTAGCCTCACACCCCGGATATGGATCGTAAGATGGATATGCATATTACCAAAAATAAAAATAAAAAGCCCAAAATATTCATACAAATAATACATTTATATTATAAATAATATATATGAACTCTAAAGTCTAAACTCTAAATCACAAACCCTAAACATCTAATCATAAACTCTAAATCGTAGAGTTTAGAGTTTAGGGATTTTTATATATTATTTATAATATAAATCTATTATTTTGTGAATATTTTAGGTTTTTATAAAAAATAATATATAAAAATATAAAATAACATATTTTTATTTAAATAATATAAATTTATTCTTTTGGTTCAACCAAATTATTTTATGAAAATATAATACTATAAATAATATAAAATATATTATTTACATATACATCAATATATATATATATATATATAAATGTATTATTTTTATATTTTTATAATAAAAATATATTATTTTTTAGGATTTGTGTTTTAGGATTTAGGACTTGAAGTTTAGAGTTTATGTTTTTTTATATATTATTTTCATGAATATTAATAATATAAATATATTATTTTTGAATTCAAATTTTAAAGTTTAGGGTTTGAAGTTTGGAGTTTAGGGTTTATGGTTATTTTATATTATTTTTAATATAAATATACTATTATCAAGAATATTTTGGGTGTTTTTTAAAAATAATATATTTATATTATAAATAAAATATAAAATATAAAAATAACATATTTTTATTTATTTATATTGGTATATATGTAAATAATTATATTATTTATATATTAATATTATTTATAGTATTATTTATATCATAAAATAATTTGAATTTGTTTGACATATAAAATTTTTGTGGTAAAATATTATATAATTTTATGTTAGTTTAGTGGTCAAGGTTTATCTTTTGTATTTGGAGGTCTTGGGTTCAAACTCCTCCAAGTGTATGAGTTTTATTATTTTTCCTTAGCTTCAGAACATCCACACCAAAACGACGTCATTTTAAGTTAATCATTCCATTAAGAATTAACAGTCGAATGACATAAACGAATCAAAAAGTAAAATTCAGTGTTAGATTTAAACATTTTAAAAGTTTTATGACATCTTCGAATTAGTGGCAATAGTTTAGTGTCATCTAGTGTAGTGTACCCTTTAATTTTTGATGTTTGCCTAATCCTTAGAGAAATGATTATTGTAATAATTTTAATGGGTGACTTGAGGTTCTAAAAGTAAAAGTTGTTGGACCAGTTAAATCAAGTACCCATCCGTGCATAACCCAAATCTTTTTTCCAGGGAAATGTCCCTTAGTTGCCATGTCATTCTTCCCAAAATGCCCTTTCTCCCCCTTTTCCCTCCATGTAAAACCAAAACTTCAATAATTAATTCAATCAAATTATGTATCTATGGTTAATAATAGTGATTAATTTTTTTTATAGCGAGTGTTTTTTAAAGAGATAAATAATTGGTTACGAAATGTACTATATTTGTATAGATAAAAATTAAACTCTAGACCAATAATTAGAATACGAGGTGGCACAACTTGTAGTTATTCTACCAAACATTTTCAACAAGTTATGATTTAAAATTTAAGAAGGGATGTAACTTAAAGCAGAATAATTTTATTTAGATTCATATATAACTTGATTTAAATTAGATATTAAAAAATTGATTTAAATTAGAGCAAATCTAATATAACACATACATAATTTATATTAGATGAAACGCGAATTTAAAATACACATACTTTACCATTTCAACTTATAGAAACTAGGTATCTATTGTCAGTGGTAACAGTCCAATTTTCTTTGTAGTGAATGTTCTCTAAAGAGGTAAACAATTAGTCACGAAATAAATTATATTCTCACAGGTGGATATCGAATTTTAGACCACATGATTAATGAATGAGGTGATCATCTACCATGCCACTTATTGTAGTTATTCTATTAAACCTATCAAGTTATGATTTAAAATTTAAGAAATAATATAACTTAAATCAGAATAATTCTACTTAAATCTATATACAACATTGTTTAAATAAGAATAAATCTAACATAACTCACATATAATTCACATAAAGTGAAAGGTTCTCAATACCCCAACTTTACCATCTCAACCTAGATTAAATTTTAAGTCGGTCTCTAAGCTTCAATATGTACTATTAGTAAATGCCGAAACTACATAGGGAATGGAAGGATTTTACTCCCCAATCTTTTTGTCTGATAGCAATTTTGATTATTTTTAGTTTGAATATTTGTTAAATTAAGTTATATCAATATATTAAATATTTATTAAATCCATATTAATTTTGAAGTTAGACAATTTAACCCCTCCACTTTTTAATCATGGTTCTATTTCTGCTAATTAAGTACTTAAAGTTATATTATATAATCAAGTTAATACATTTTTATATATGTCACAAATTTTCCCAAATCTAAACAAACCCTTCATTTCTCTTATAATATATGTCACATTTTTCTCTAAGACAAAACAATTAAAATCAAATGGCTGTAGCCAAATTCAGCTTAGGATCTTGTCTAATTGGGGACAACATTGCCAACATAAAAAATTCAACATATCTACATGTACAATTTTACAAAAGTTAAGTACAACTGACCTAAAATACATGCATAGTCTTCAACTAATTATTGCAACTTTATACTGTAAAACCCCACTATGAAATTATTGGAAATGTAATGAAAATTAGTAGGGAGAATTGAAGAGGGGATAAACAAAGCAGGACACATGAAATGAAAGAGTAGTCTACCTCTGTCTAATGGGGTTGTTGACCATATAGTCCTCTCAACCGGCCTCACCATTTGCCAATTTGGCACCATGGTATTTTGGTCTACACCTTTCGATCATCGGTCGCATGAGGTGCAGTCGAGAATTTTATTTAGAGGTCGAGATAAAATTATGAAAATTTGAGTGGTTAAATCTAAAAAAAAATACGTTGAAAAAATTTAAACTGAATTATTAACCTTTAGAAAGGAATGGAAACATTTTTTCCCCATGTAACTAAGAGATAAAAAGACTTAGGATTAAATGTTTAACTTCTATGAGGACTAAAAACCAAAATTTACCATCTGATCAAGGGAGATCGATGCCCATGTTTACCCCTAACTACACTTATTTTGATCTCATTAGGGGTATCAGATATAAGTATATGTTGAGCAAGATTATGTTTTTTTTTTACAATTTTTTTTTATATTTGAAAGTTCTATGAAATATTATATCCACTAACAGAGAAAGTGCTATATTTATGATTTTAAAAGATTTATTTGGTAGACTGAAGATGAAGTGAATTAAATTTCGTAAAGAGTGAAGTCAGAGAAAGGATTGATCCTTTGTAATAACGTTTTTGCCTCTTTAACAAATAAAGCTTCTTTTGTTGAAGAGGACTGAGTACCCTAGAACCATGCACTTACTATTAAAGAAGCTATAAAGTTTTTTTTCATTATAAGATGATAAATGAGACATTTTGATGAGTTTCATTATAATTTGTTTATATATAACAATTAGTCATTTCTCCTTTATTCTCTGATCAAATTTTTACCACTCAAATTGATCAGTAACTTTTGGTATATCAGATAATCCGTCTCCCACCTTATATAAAAAATATCTCATATCATATTCAAATATGCATAAAAGATTGAAAAAATTTGGGTCACATTATATTACAAGAATCTCCCACCATGAATCATTTGCTTTTATTGGCTGTTGTTTTGTTTGGACCAAACAGTGGTGTACATATTTCGAAAGAGGGAAAGTTAAAAAAGTGCTCGACAATTGCACTGTTGGACGTCTATTGCTTGTAAATAAATACACATCCACGATTACTTGGACTATCTGTCTGAATAAAAAAGCCATTAATCTTCCAAAATAAAGACAGTAGGTATTGACTCAAGTCAAGTTGCCTCATGTAGGACAATCCCCACAAACTAGTGTCTTTTTTGTTAAAAGAAATTGTAATAAACTCGTTAAACTAAGCTTCGAATTCAATCGTTTAAACAATTTAAGTGATTTCTGAAAAAATAACATATGTTACCTTCACGATAGAAAAATAATTTCTTACGTCAGAAAGGTCTATTGGCTTAAAAGCATTTGAGTATAACCTCAATTCTAAAAGCAACTTTGCTTGGATATAACACATCCCCACTTCAAAACTTTTAGAGATGGGTTTTTCATGAATTGCCCATTTCTTCACCTTTTGCTTTATTTAGCCAAAACATTTCCCCCAATAAAAATATAATTGTACTCCCCACAATACAAACTCCCCTGTTCTATGTATGTGAGCCTTCAATCATGCATGCATGCATGTCATGTGCTGACATGATACAAGTACCACTTCCTATATCGTGATTGAAGGCTCCCCACAATACATATGCTATTGCAGTCGTTACATATCGCTATTTTCTGTAATAATAATTTTAAACGGTGTCTTTATTATTATATTATAGTCGCTATTGCAGTAACGGACTGCTGTTTGAATCTCTGATCATGTGAGTAGACATGATACAAGTACCACTTCCTATATGTGCATGACTAGAAACATGATCTGCATGATATTAACTCAAGTCAAGAGATCTAAGCTGATTTTAAGTAAATTGTCGCACAATTGCAAGAGTGGGGGTGGGGCCATGTTATCTTTTTCTGAGTCTATAAGAACCCTCTTCTCCTCCAACAAGAGCTTATTAGGCGCTTCATTATCACTGATTGCCAATTTTTAGTGTTTTTTTTGTTCTTCACTTTCCTTCCTCCCCAAGTCATGCAGCCTAGTGAGATTTCAGGGCTCCAATATATGGTACCTTCGAATCCGTCCCCGTATTCGGCACCGGCATTCGATTTGAGCCGGTTCTCAAATCCCCTTCATAATCTCTACATCCCACCTCAACTCCACGAAATCATCAGTCCCCATTCATCTTGTATCAACAGCAACTCGACCTCCGATGAGGCCGACGAGCAACAGCTATGCGTCATCAACGAGAGGAAGCAAAGGAGGATGATATCGAACCGGGAGTCGGCACGTAGGTCGCGTATGCGCAAACAAAGGCACCTCGATGAGCTCTGGTCGCAGGTAGTCTGGCTCCGGAACGAGAACCACCAGCTCATCGATAAGCTGAACCATGTCTCGGAAAGCCACGACAAGGTCGTTCAAGAGAATGCTCAGCTCAAAGAGGAAGCCTCTCAACTCCGTCAGCTATTCTCCGATATGCAACTCTCTAGCCCTTACTCGACTTTGCGAGACCTCGAACATGCTTTAGCCGACGACTGAGAGTCGTAAACCCTGTTTCATCCCCAAAATTTTATCTATTTTGCTAGGTATCATTTTTGGTTCTTCTGTTAGGTGTAAGTGAACCAATCTCTGTGCCTACTCTGCCACTGCCTAGCTTTGTAAGATGTATGAGATTTGAAGGCAACGAGAATAACATGTTTGATAATTTCATTTTCATTTGAGTCCCTAATAACTGTTTAAATTTCCAGATAGGTAGTGTGAGGTACTCATAGATTTAAATCTACGAAACATACCCGGTGTTTTTGGCTGTATCCCATAAACTGCATTTCTTCCCCTACCACACATGATTATGGCAGCATCTTCCCCATAAACTGAAACTTTTTGAAGATTTGGCTAGGAATTTCTCAAATCTTACTAGGAAACAACTTGTAAGTCCTCTGTGTTCGAAACTGATACAAATTCAGACGAGCATTCTTCGTAGTTTATGATAATCAACTTGTGGTTTTGTGACTTGGTGATAACAATTTCCATGACTACAAACTACTGACAGTACACCCCACAATTCAAGCAAGCAACTTTAAGCCAAAAGAAGTGTTCAGTTGTATTATCCATTTGTTAAGTTGATTAAAGCCAGAGATGTAGAATGAAAGTAAAGATGAGTGGCTTGATTTAATTTTACTTGAATATATATGTTGGAAACTCTTTTGATTTACTTGAATTTTCAAACTGAAACATCAAAAATACTATTTTTAGAGTTACTCAATTGTACAGTGAGGAGAAAAAGAATGGAGCTCTTGCTAGCTCAATTGCTGCTAATTTGGCAAATCAATTCCTAAGAGTTTGCATTGCTTGGGAATGGGGATAGTGAAATTGGGCCTTGGATATAATAATCCAAGCATCATCAGCATGATTGGGAGATGCTGCAGCCATTCCTTGAACCAATACAAGAATCAAACTTTGATAATGGAATAAAAGTATATTCTATGCATGAACTGGAATTACATTCTGTTGGGGAGGTGTTGACAACTGAAAAGTCTCGTAAAATGTTATACTTGGTAACTCCGCACTTGAGAATTCCAAAGATGGCCTCTAGTGCTTTTGCGCTTAGCGACTCCGTAACCTCATGACAACAATTTCTTCTGGGTGAAAATCACCGAAAATAAACACCAAAGGGCGTTTCAAAACCACACCTATCCGTATCGAAATAGGTGAACCTTGTATCGAAACGGGTTCTGGCAGTTTCAAAACGTATCGATACTGAATATGCCTGTATCGAAACGGGTACATTAAAAACATTGTTTTGGCTACTTAAAAATATTTCAAGCATTGCCAAAACCTTTTGAAAACACCTCAAACTTATTTTCAAGTTGTTTTTTAGTTAAAGAGTATTTTAAAAAATATTTTTTAATTATATATCAAAACACATATTTCTACGCAAAGAATAATCTTTGATGTCCAGAGGTCCAAGGATTACAAATACAGTGAAATACGCTTAATGTCAAAATAAGCAACTAAACTATTTTTTTCCCTTTTAAGTGCCTAAATTATTTTTTTTTCTTTTTAGGTGTTTAAATTATTTTTGCCCCTTTTAGGTGTCCAAACTATCATTTTTTTGTCGCTTTTAAGGTCAAATCGAGATACCTATTTTGAGCACCTTTTTTGACAAAAAAATAAATTGGACACTTAAAAAAGGCAAAAAAAATAATTTAGATATCTAAAAAGAAAAAACGCGATAGTTAGAGCATCTAAAAGGGACAAAATATAATTTAGACACTTAAAAATGTGAAAACATGATAATTTATGTACTTATTTTATTATTAAGCCTAAACATTAATACAACCAATATATTCTCTTTTCCTTAAAAAAAAACAGATAATTTCATTGTGTACTTGATAAATTGTAGTCTTAGAAGTTCAAATTTGAGTTAATTTAGTTGAAATTTAAGCGGGGTCCATGTGAAACGGCAAAAGCAAGAAGGGTAAATTGTATTTGTCACTGTGCAGGTTGTTTCACCTACCCCCGGTAGTAGTTGAGATTGGCCAAATTTGACCAACCGGCTGAAATTTAATTCCTTTTTTTCTTCCCTTTTATACATATATCTGCTCGAGTTTTGAGTACCCTTTGTCTATTTTGTTTCAAAATTCAGATCTTTGATACATTCTGGTTCCTTTTTCTATCAAAACAGGGAAAGATTGAAAGGTTTGGGTTCCTTTTCTTATGTTGAAATCTCAATAAAGTTTGAAACTTTGTTATCTGTTGGCTTGATGCATGACTGGTTTTTGGCCTACGGTTCCTGCATGTTATAGTTTCAGTTTCTTTTAAATTTTTGTTGTTGATTGAGCTGATCTGCGTTTGCTAGATATTCTCCTGGTTAGTTCGTGCTTGCAATCTGAATGAGTTCAAAATTTAATCTGCCATTAAAAGTGGTTTAGAATTAGGTTGTTCTGTATGTGATTAGAAAAGCCTCAAAATCAATTTTTTAACTAGGGTTAGTTGATGGGCTCGTAAAAAATGGACATTCTAATGGGGATGGATTATCTTGTCTGATCTGACTGCTTCTGTCTTACAGTAAGTTTTGATTAACCTACGAGAGTTTAATTCATTCATTTGTTGAATCTGCTATAATAAGGTATTTTTGCTTCTTTGTCGAATTCTTTTAGTTTCATTATTTGAATCGAAAGAACTGCTAACACCTATATTTCATTTTAGTTTTGCATCTGTTAACTTTAGAAGTAACTACAGCACAATCATACAGTCAACTTTGTGTCTAATAGATCTTAAATTGTGAACCAAAGTGGAACATTTTGCATATAAGAGTTCATAGAAAGTGCCAGTTAGCTTATTTAGTCAAGGATTTTGATGGTTGTATCATGGACCTGGAATTTTTTTTATTGATCTATCTTCGGGCCAAACATGATGAAAAGAGCTTCAATATGTGAAGCTCACCTTATCTGGAACGTTTCAAATGTTCTGTGCAGACACGATTACTTTTAGTTTTTCACCTAGTCATTGATGATTTATACGTATAAAAAGTTCTTAAATGTTATTTTCTTGTTTTAGTTTTTTCTTTGTTATCGGTTCTTTTTCTTTAGGCATCTCATTAATATGTCAAAGTTTAACAGGAAGAAATATGGCTCCACCTACAAGAATTGGGCTTGCTGGCTTGGCTGTTATGGGCCAAAATCTTGCACTTAACATTGCTGAGAAAGGCTTCCCCATTTCTGTTTATAACAGAACTACCTCTAAAGTCGATGAGACTGTCGAAAGAGCTAAACAGGAAGGAGATCTTCCTGTATATGGTTTCCACGATCCTGAATCTTTCATTCAGTCAATCCAGAAGCCTCGAGTGGTGATCATGCTTGTTAAGGCTGGGTCCCCTGTTGACCAAACCATTAAGACTCTTTCTGCGTACATGGAGAAAGGCGATTGTATCATCGATGGTGGCAATGAGTGGTATGAAAACACTGAGAGACGAGAGAAAGAGATGTCGGGGCTGGGTTTGTTATACCTTGGGATGGGAGTCTCGGGTGGTGAAGAAGGTGCACGGAATGGTCCCTCTTTAATGCCTGGAGGGTCCTTTGAGGCTTACAAATACATTGAAGACATTCTTCTTAAGGTTGCAGCTCAAGTTCCGGATAGTGGTCCATGTGTGACTTACATCGGCAAAGGTGGCTCCGGTAATTTTGTGAAGATGGTTCATAATGGAATCGAATATGGCGATATGCAGCTGATTGCAGAGGCTTATGATGTGCTGAAATCTGTTGGAAAATTATCGAATGAAGAACTACATAGTGTTTTCTCAGAATGGAACAAAGGGGAGCTTTTGAGCTTCTTGATTGAAATCACTGCTGATATATTTGGAATCAAAGATGACAAGGGAGATGGTTATTTAGTCGATAAGGTTTTGGACAAAACTGGCATGAAAGGTACCGGTAAATGGACTGTACAACAAGCTGCTGATTTGTCTGTTGCGGCTCCAACAATTGCAGCTTCTTTGGATTCAAGATTCCTTAGTGGGTTGAAGGAGGAAAGAGTTGAAGCTGCTAAAGTCTTCAAATCAGGAGGATTTGACGATATCTTGACCGACCAAGTTGTGGACAAGGCAAAATTAATTGATGATGTAAGGCAAGCACTTTATGCATCCAAGATTTGCAGTTATGCTCAGGGCATGAATCTCATTCGTGCAAAAAGCATCGAGAAAGGTTGGGACTTGAAGTTGGGGGAACTGGCTAGGATATGGAAGGGAGGCTGCATTATCCGAGCTATTTTCCTTGACAGAATCAAGAAGGCTTATGACAGAAATCCTGAACTTGCAAACCTTCTTGTTGATCCCGAGTTTGCTAAGGAAATCATCGACAGGCAGTCTGCTTGGAGAAGAGTTGTTTGTCTTGCTATCAACTCTGGTATTAGCACTCCTGGCATGTCAGCCAGTCTGGCTTATTTTGACACTTATAGGAGGGAACGGGTACCGGCTAATTTGGTTCAAGCACAACGAGATTATTTCGGTGCCCATACTTATGAAAGGGTCAATATGGACGGATCTTTCCACACTGAATGGTTCAAGATTGCCAAAAAGCTAAAGGATTAAGGTTACCCTAGCGGTACTTCTTCAGAATTTGCAATAAGTGTAATAACATCTGCTCTGGACTTTATGCTACACAGAGCTACAACTATGGTTTTTTCTTTAAAATTTATCTTATTTCACTTCTCAAATCCAGCTGCGAATTCAGACCGTCTTTTGAGTTAGTGTGTTAGATGTGATACTGCTTTTTCTGCTGTTTCCAGATTTGAATGTGAATCAAGCCGATGGCTGCATTTTTTACTTAAATGTGATATTTACCTGATGTGGGTCACTGTTTAATTTACTAATTTGTTTTCTTGCTCTGTTAGATATCAACATCTTTTAGACAGGTCCTCAGAGTTCTTTTACTAACTCGTGTTTTGATTTTGTTAATTCATTTCACATTCTGACCAGTGTGAACACCTTCTCCTTCATCACTCATAGGTTAAAGGAAAATGGTCATTACTTCTGCAAAATATCATATGGTGTACATTGCATTGTTTCATTCTTGAACTCTAGAACCATCAAATTCCTTTTGAAACTTAGAAAACTCAAAATTTTCATATTAAATTATCATTGTGGTGGAATGTGCATAATAATGTGTCTGGTATACACTGAAAATGAATTTCTGTACAGTTAGAGACACTGGTTGAAGTAAACCACAACCATATACCATATACTGTATAGAAACTAGTAACTCTCTGTTGACTGCAGATTTTTTTTCTGTACGGTCCTTGTCTAAATAGTACATATATTTTATGCTCAATAGGTGCGTTGTAAAAAATTTATAAGAATAATTCTACTCTTGTCGTGTTCTATTTAGCTATAAATAAGGACACTAACATCGGATTGTTGAGTTTGCATATTCGGTTGTGTAGATTAGTGGCAAATATGTAGCAGTGTTATTTGTGAGTATGTAATTATCTAAATTCTAAACCATTACAAACAAGTATCATTTCTCATATGCCGATGAACAAAAAGTGAAAGCCTTTTAGGTTCATTTCTCATAAGAATAGTGGTGATATGACAATAAGATAGATGTTTATATTTTCATATGAGATGAACATTCTCTGTGTTTTCAGTTTCTTTTAACCATATTTAATTATCCTCCTACGACTGCACTCGGCTTGAGTTTTTTATATTTAAGCGAAAGCAGATAAGTTTATAATGCAAAGTTAGGAGACAGTTAACATACACATAAAATATAACATTTTTCTTTTCTTTTTGCATTATCTGGTATATCTCACTTTTGATCTTTGATGCCAGACAAACCTAATGTGAATCTACAGTTCCAATGTATGTATATCTTGAGATGAAATCCAAAGTTCTGGCCATGTGTGTAAATTTGCTTTTGATTGTTGTCTTCCATTATGCTTTTGCTCATTCATCTTGTCCTTGTTCTATTGGAACAGAAAATGGCTTTTGATTGTGTGTAAATTTGCTTTTGACTTGATTGCCTAGCTGTTGCACTTTGCACTATCAGTTAGAAATGGTCTGTCATTAAAAATGTCTTCTTTTGTCCTCATAGTTGTCATTTGTCCCTCTGGATACATCCTCTTTCCAGCACAGCATACTCTTTTTGTTCATGGCTTTGCACATACAGACACATGAATTGACATCTGCACACTATTGTTATGAATGTTTTATTTCTGATTTCCTTTAAAGTTTGCAGCTATGGCCCCATGACTGATCCGATAACCGGAAATGCTAACGATTTTGTAATCTTGTTTGTGCATTGATATCGTAGATATAACATTTGTTTTTGGAATCATAAACACATTGCAAAACAATATCATCTCAGTACTGAAACAAAGAAAACAACATATTGTGATCTTACATATATATTCTTGAAAGAGACCCTGGAAAAGAAAAATACATTTCAAGGCTCTCGACCGGACTCTACTTGCGAGACTTGGCTTGACCACTGAGTCCCTTTTTGGATTTACCAACGTTTTCCGAACTCTTTTTCGTTTCTTTCTTTGCCTCCCTGCGGAAAGAATGCTTACTAGTAGAATTATACTTGCCATGACTACTTTGACCATCCTTGTGTTTATTATGCTGATGATGATGACTCGGGGCCGAAGAGGCATCTGATACCATCGAATCATCACTATTTCCCTCACCATCATAGACATCATCTCTGATATTGTGATTGCTGTTATAATTCTCTTCACTGCATTCGTAATCTTCTTCCATCGGAGAAGCCAAGTAGCTCGTCCACCCGGATTCGCTGCTGCTACATTCTTCGGGGCCGACAAATTGTTTGAAAGGGTCCATTATAAGAGGTTAAAAGCTGGAGAGAGCTATATAGGCAAGAAACTAGGCTATTGTGTATGAAGAATCAGAGAATGATAGTATATATATATATATACACACACAGACACATACAAACACACGTGTATCTTTACACTGAAAATTGTCTGTATAGTCACAATGGTGCAGATGAACCAATTGCTGGAAACTGGATGTTGTGAAAGCATGTTAGGCCACAGACTCCCCACTTTGGCAATGTAATCTTATCCTTGCTTTTGCTCTCATGTCATTGTGTTCCTTTTAATTTGCCCTGTGTCTTGGCATAAACAAAAGTGAGCTTTCCTGGATTAAACGTGCATGGTTTGTTTGTGAGGTTATAGTTTAAGTGAGGTTTACCTAAGATCTTTATGCTTTTGTTCTGTCTTTGTTTGTTGCTGTTTGTCTGCTAAGAAAGCTGACCTGTGTCTTGTTGCCTATTGAAATAAACTATATGGCATGTGGTTGCCTGGCCATTATTATTCCATTTTTTCATACCCTTTCTGTTTTTTGGGATAAATCTCAATGTTCTGCTCCATAAACCCACTGTCTTTTTTTTAGATAATAAGTACATGAACACACAAGAATTCTTTACGCGGTTTGGTGAGTACAATTAATTTGAGAAGTTTTGTCCTAAGAAATAATCCACTAACCAGCAAGTCAATAGTACAACTACCAATAACATTCTAATCAATCTTAAGATTATTGCAACCATGGTGTCAAGTGGGCTTGAGTTTCTGGAGTGTTGAATGCAAACCCCACTTTAGTTGGGTGGTGAGAAAACTTGTGAAGATGAGAGAGGAAGCTGCCAATCTATTTTCTGGTGTGGCAAATTTTTCAGGGGTCAAAATAGCTTGAACTTGAAAAAGAGTGAGAGATAGAGAAAGTAAAGTTGAATGGCACAAGTTAATCCTAAGCATTCCATTGTTTCACGGATGATAAATGCTTGTTGTGTGAGGATGCTCAAGAGAGGCTAGAAACCATCTGTTTTTTGAATGCCATTATGCTACCGGTGTCTGGGAATCTATCCTGCAGATTTGTAAGTTGAATAGAAATTCCATGCAGTGGGATGTTGAGCTTAAATGGGTTGTTGATAGATTGAAGTGAAGATCACTTATTGTGCAAATTCTTAAACTAGCTTGGCTATGCTATTTGGGATGAAAGGAATTACAGACTCTTCAGAAATACTTCTAGAGCCTCTATTCACCTGGTTCATAGTGTAAAATACATTGTTTGTATAAAGCTCCATTGAAGGTGTATAGATAGGAATGATAAAGTAAATGCACTGACGGGGGATCCATATATAGTCTGGAAACCCTGTATTGATAGGTGGATTATGTTATTTTGTGGCAGCTTGCTGCTTTACTTAAATAATAAAATTAAAACATTTGTAAAAAAAATTCTAAGTTAACTTTTGCAAGAATCCCTTGCACTCAAACACTCCCTACTGATAGCTCAGTTTGAGTAGATTTGATGCTCAAACCATTCTTCATAGAGGAAAGTAGTCCCTTATAGGGGGTGTAAACGAGCCGAGTCGAGCTTCAGTAGGGCTGAGCTTGACTCGGCTCGTTAAGATTTCGAGTCGAGTTCGAGCTCGAGTAATTTTAAACGAGCTTGAAAAATCTAAGTTCGGGTCGGCTTGTTAAGAACTCGAGTTGAGTTCGAGCTTAATTCGAACTCAATCTAGTCAAATGTTGACCAATCTTTGACCGTGTCGGACTTGAGTAGCTCACCATCTGTCATTTCTCATTTAAAGCCCTATCAAAAAAACCTTTGATACGCAAATTGTGTAAACTTAAGCTTGTTATTTTTAGGGTTTAAGTTGTTGGGTTTAGACTTTAAGATTTAGATTTTAGGGTTTGAGACTTACGTTTATAGTTTATATTTTAAGGTTTTAAGTTGAGTAATTTAGATTTTAAATTATAAAAAATAAAAAATTTAGCATATTGTATTTTCAAGTCAAGTATCAAGTAGCTTGGCTCGGCTCGGCTCGTTAAACACTCGAGCCAAGTTCGAGCTCAAGTCGAGTCTAATCGAGTCGAGCTTTAATCGAGTCAAATTCAAGTACCTCACGATCTGTATCATCACGATTAGCCTCCAACCAAAGAGTCAATCTCAGCACTATTATTCCATTAATCTTTATACATAAATAGGGAAAGAATTCATAAGCATTAAAAACAACTCAAGGGCTTGTTTATATTGCATACAATCTCCAATTTTAGCGGTGAAAACAACTGATAAATATCATTTGCCTCTTTTTGGTGCTCTTTTTATGCTACAATATTAAAAAACATTAAAAATTAAATTTTAAGTCTTAACCTTAAATTTTAAATTTTAAACCATATACTTAAAAATACACTCTACTCTAAATTCTCTAAACTCTAACCACAAACTCTAACATTAAAACTTAATTTTTAGTGTGGGCATAGAAAGAGACACCGAAAAAAAGACATATGATTTCTATTCGAAAACAACAGAGTTGTTTGATGTTCTTCAACATCAACATCTCCACTTTCAGAATATGAACCCCTCAAGATAATATCGAAAGACTTCTTTTCAAGAGTGTTAGACACATTCAGTCCTGATGTAATAAATTATGTTTTTGGTGTAGACATATATTTGGAAACGATCCTGCATTGGCTGATATTCACAGACCTGGCAAACTTGACCCGAGAACCGAAACCCGAACCGAATTACCCGAACCTAGACCCGAATCAAAACCGAAAATCAACCCGAAATTGACCCGAAAATTGATCCGAAATTTGATCCGAAACCCGAAATAAACCGAACCGAAACTGAACCGAATTTAGTTGAACCGAATGGACCCGAACTGAATGGACCCGAACCGAATAGACCCGAACCGAATGGACCCGAACCGAATAGACCCGAACCGAATTGACCCGATTAATAGAAATAAAGAAAGATAAAATAGGAACAGCCGCACAAATCACTAAAATGTCAAATATATTGACATTATAAAGTCATATATAGGGTGTAAAAATCTGACCAACCTAAAAATTTGATTAAAAACGAATGATCTCTCATTGAACCGAAAATAACCGAACCGAAATCAACCGAACCGAAATTAACCGAACCGAAAATAACCGAACCGAAATCAACCGACCCGAAATGACCCGAAACAAAATAGACCCGAACTAAAACCGAACCAAAACCGAACCGAAACCGAAACCGAATCTGAACCGAAAATATCAGACCCGAAATAACCGAAACCGAAATGACCCGAACCGAACCCGAACCGATTGACCCGTTTGCCACCTCTCACACCATTGCAGATCCACACCAAGAGACATATGCTGGTGGATGGCTTTGATACTAATTAAAAGGTATGGTTATTAAGAGTGTTGTCCATGGTTAGGGATGGTTATTAAGAGTGTTGTCCTGTTAAAATTTTAAATTCTCATATATTTTAGAAATTTCTTTGTAATCTTTAAATTTCTATACAGTTTATTTAGCATAAAAGTTCATACCTCCTAACATAAAATTTTGTGTTTGTTTTTGTGTACGGTGATGATGAGAGTGCTGCAACACTGTGTATGAACACTTTGAAACTGAAGTGTAAAACAATAAATATAGGAACATACAAAGATTTGTTTATTCAGTTTGATCAATCTCATCACGATTATCCTCCTAAAAGTTGTATGTAAATTAGAGTTTCTCACCCTAAAAACTGAAGAAAAAGAAGAAGAAAAAAAGATGGATTTTGATCAAGTAGAGCTATCTGAAGCTGACATTGCACGTGTTTGAAAAATGCTTCTTCTATGTACACGTGTATAAGCACAGACTATAAGAAATATTTTTTAAAAAAATTCTAAAAAATTTGACATTTTAAACAAATAAAATAAAATTAGAGGCTTAGCTTGTGGGGTTGATCCCTTCATTTATATATGAATGTGGGAACTTGTATTGTGCCTTGTTATTCATCAAAAACTTTGAAGAGTGTGTGTGTCTGTCTTTCCATATAATCCATACAATTCATCTCTCTCTTCTTCTCTTTTACTTACTGGTTGGTATATATCATTTCTCAGCCTGGGTTGAATTGAATAAAATTCATAAATATTGGAAACTTTTGGAAATTGTTGAAAAAGAGATGGGAAGGCAACCATGTTGTGACAAAGTTGGGTTGAAGAAAGGTCCATGGAGTGCAGAGGAGGATCAGAAGCTTATTAACTTCATCCTCACCAATGGCCAATGCTGCTGGAGAGCTCTTCCTAAGCTTGCAGGTTAATAATCTTTCTCCACCATTGTTTCATCGGTCTTCAAAGTGTCGTCCGTTAGACAATCGGTCAAAACCGGAACACATTGTTTCATCAGTTTATGATGAAGCAAAGGCATTGTTCAAGCTGGTTTTGATTTGTCTTTTCTTTTTTTGATTGTTCTTCTGATTTTTTATGGTTTTGGTGAGTAAGTCTCCTAACCAAGATTTTTTTTTTCATACACAACGTCTCAAATTCAAAACTTGCTTAAACGATACCAAACTACTTACCACTTGGATTAATTCGTTAGTTGATTTGTTATTTCTTTTATGCAACATGGCCTAATGATTAAGAAAGGGAGAGGAAAGTTGGCCACTAAGGGAAATGATTATGACCATTTTCATTTTATGTGGCATTGGAATTGCAGGATTGTTAAGGTGTGGGAAAAGTTGCAGACTGAGATGGACAAATTATCTTAGACCAGACCTGAAGAGAGGGCTTTTGTCTGAAGATGAAGAGAAAATGGTGATTGATCTCCATGCTCAGCTTGGCAACAGGTCCATTTCCTTCCCATCTTTCATTTTACCATTTCCAATGTATTGGCCTTTGTATTCAATTCAATTCATTTCCATCACTTGAAACACTTTTTTATTTGACAGTCCTTTCCTTGAAATGAAATCCATATTTGAAAATGAATATTTGGAAATTTGGACTTTGGATTTTGGATTTTTTTAATGCAAAACCCAAATTTGAGCATTTTCTGGGAAGTTGGAAAAGTTCAGAAATTTTATAGTGTAGACTCAGCCCCAATTCACCCATTTCTTTATTATATATGAAGTACTCATTGAAGTTTGAGTCTATAAAAATTGAAAAACCAGGTAGATTTAGCAGTTCTTTGAAATGGTCCCAATGTTTGCCTAATTATTTTACTACTTTAGTAATTATATTACGAACATCAAACATGATCCATAAAACAAACATTAAATATACAGAAAGAAGTTATTTTTTTAGCTGATTGTTTATTTATTTGATTGTGCAGATGGTCTAAGATTGCTTCTCATCTTCCTGGACGAACTGATAACGAGATAAAGAACCACTGGAATACACACATAAAGAAGAAACTAAAGAAGATGGGAATTGACCCTCTCACCCACATGCCACTATCTATTACTACTAGTGAACCCCAGCAGGAGCAGGAGCAGGAGCAAGAGCAAAAGATAGACAAAAGTCCCAAGGAGCTGCCTGAAACATCCTTACAATCCACAATAACTGAAGCAAAGGAGGAAGAAAAGAGCATGACAAGCGCAATACTCGACCCGACAATGGATACGATGATGTTGATGATGGACGATATCGATGGCTTTTGCACCAATGAGGTTCCGTTGATCGAACCCCATGAGATTTTGGTCCCCGATACTAATCATGCACCATCATCGACGTCTTCTTCCTGCGATTCTTCGAAGTTGCTTGAAGAATTGCAGCTCCCTGATTTCGATTGGCCAACTGATTGTTACACTAGTAATGGTAACAACGATGGCCTCGGCTTGTGGGACGATGATTTCAACCATTGGGAGGATTTGCTGGGGGACAGACCAAAGGTGGTTGTTGATGATTCATTATCTTCTGCCTATTTTCAGTGTCCAACGAGAATGCCTTTCGAACAAGAATATTCTTGGACATTTACATGATTTTCATCCTTTTTTTCTCTTTTAAATGTGGGTTTTGTTTGTAGTTTGACAATCACTTGTTATTACATTAGAGAAAGAAGATTAGTTATTGAGAATAAGTGGGAAAACTACAGAACAGGTTTTTAGTTTCTCTTATTTTTTAGTCCTTTTTCCCCTCAAAAATCTTTTTTGCTTGTTTGTAAATGATGAGTTGAAGAAAAGATTTCAATGTGTTGTGAGTTGAAATTGTTTTTTTTTTTTAATTGGGAACGAACTCAATCTTACACAAGGGAGGGTAATATCACTTAATCGATTTAAATTGAGGGAGATTATTAACAAGAGACAATAACATTTATTTGTATGATTTTTTCTCAATAATAAAATCATACTTTATGATAAAAAAATAATTATTCTCAGTTTCCTAAAAAAGAAAATAATTATTTTCGTTGCGTGCAAGCAGAAATTTATTTGTATGTTTCAAATTATCCTAAGGTTTTAATTTAAGACATTGGAAATATAAAAATATTAAATATTTGATGATAGAATTGTGTGGTTTTTAAATCTCATTTAGTACAACGTGATTAGTCTCTTATTAAAAAATTGGGTAAACTATCTGTTTGACCACCAATCTATTGGGAAAGTTTTAAAATGATCACCATAGAAAAAAAACGCGTCATTTGACTACCCAAACTATTAAAATAGGATCAATTTGACCACCAGCCGTTAATGGGCTAACGGAAGGTGACGTGGCAGTTAAAAAATTAAAGGTATAATCACACATTTGGTTCTTATTATTTACACATTTTTTTCAATTTAGTCCTAATTTATATTAATAAAATAAATAAATTAAATAATTAGATAGTGACACGTGTCAACACCTGTTTAAAGGAGAAAAATGACTTCAAGAAAATGCCTAGCATGGGAATCAAACCCAGGCACTCATGTTTAAGTAGCAGCGACATAACCACTGCACCAAACTCAATCTTATGCTCAAATCTACTCAATTAGATATGTATATCTAATACTTATAGATAGGCAAACATAGAAATTCAAGCACTTCTACTAGCAAGATGATTCAGAACAATACCAGCAAAAGTCTTATGACATTCCACGGCAATAACTTTTTAGATAACATTGTAAAATCTATATCGTCTGACAATAACCAACTCTTTTTGATACTAAAAGCAGTAAAGTAGTACTTGCTTCACACAAACGAGAAGGCGGTCGAAGAATTCGTGCCCCCAGTTTGGTGCAGCATAGCATCAATCTCATCTCCATCCTCCATCTCCAGCTAAAAAAAAGGAATCATTATGCCATGAACAAAGTTCAAATGCGGATGCATGTTAGTACAAGTAATTGTTTATGTATGAGGGGAAAATGGAATGATACCTTATCAGGAGTTTGCTCGCCTCGCAGGCGGCGGCCATCAAACAAGAAGGCAATGGAGTTGAAATCCACAGATTGACGGTCGCAATATGCGTTCATAAGCTTCTTCTAAAATGAATCCATACAAAAGACCAAAGGAAAATTACTAAAAAACCACAAATCATGTCTTTTAGACCTAAAGTAATCCAAAGCATGTTAAATTAAATACGTAATAGTGTTCTTCGTTTTGTTTTTGTTTTTCTTGAATGCACTGGTGAGAGAGGCAAAAGGGTTTTTCTAGGAAGAAAACATATTTTACCTTTAAAATATAGAAACATAAACATATATATATCTAATTGAGTAGATTTGAGCATAAGATTGAGTTTGGTGCAGTGGTTATGCTGTTGCCATTTAAACACCTGATTGGGGGATGAAAATAAATTTATTAAATTAAATATAAATAATTAAATTCCTCCAATAAGTTGTTGACACGTGTCACTACCTAATTAATTTATTTTATTAGATTAAAATTAGGACTAAATTGAAAAAATGTGTAAATAGTAAGGACCAAATGTGTAATTATACCTTTAATTTTTTAACTGCCACGTCACCTTCCGTCAGCCACTTAACGGCCGGTGGTCAAATTGATCCCATTTTAATAGTTTGGGTAGTCAAATGACGCGTTTTTTTTATGGTGGTCATTTTAAAATTTTCCCAATAGATTAGTGATCATTCAGATAGTTTACCCTAAAAAATTAAATAAATAGACAAGTGATGCATGTAGTTCGAAAAAGTTTTTTAATAAATTAATTAATTGGAAAAATAAGAATAATGTTTAATTCATATATTATAGAAAACTCTCGAATTCTAAAGCATGAGATTTTTTTTTTTTTGGAAAACTTAACTAGTGCTTACAATTAAACTGATTTTTATATAAACATATTCGATTCTATATCATCATCATGTATGTTATATTGATAACGATATTAATCAAGCTGAATTCAATAGGCTAAAGCATGAGATTTTTTTTTTTGGACTAAATAAAGCATGAGATTTTACTGGGGCACTTGAGTCAGTGCTATGAAATACTTCAAGCTCATTTTTTCGCAAGCACGGGCGGATGGCAGTGAGTCATTTTGAAAAATTAATATTTATTCCTTCAAAAAATTTAAAATTTTAATTTGGTCCTTTAAAAAAATTTAAAACTTCTTATTATGTTTTAATTTTTAACTATTTTTAATTAAACCCCTCCTAAATTTTTAAAAGTTCTCATTAAATCTCAAATTCTTAAAAAAAAATTAGTTAGAACCCATTTTTTGAAAAATTTAAATTAAACCTTCAAGTTTTTAAAAAATTTAATTTAGACCTCAAAATTTTTAAACTTTTTAAAATATCCCTCAAACTATTTTGCAAAAATCCACCCCTGTTTACAAGGAGAAGAGAAATAATTATACAAGACCAAATCCAAACCTTAATATCAATCAAACTTCATTTCAATATAAAATTTTGCCATTACACCATAATTTAATCAACCACCATGTCATTATTAATAGGGTAAAGTACACAAACGGTCACTGAACTTTGGTAAAAAAATAAAATGGAAACCAAACTTTCAAAAATCACAAAATGACAATTAAACTTTATGTTTTATAACAAAATGGTAACTAGACGTTAAATCCCGTTAAGTGACTGTTATAAAATTTGATATAATATCACATTTAGTCCTTTATATTTATACATTCAATTAATTTAGTCCTAATTCGAAACAATTTACTAAATTTAGTCCTCATTATTTATGCATTCTTTCAATTTGGTCCTTAAAGCAAAATTCCAAAGTATGGTAACATGATATATAATTACAATTAAATTTTTATAAGAACTCGAAAACTCGACTCGACTCAAATCAAAAAAATTTCAAATAAAGGCCAAATTAATATAAATTAAAAAAATAGAGGGCAAATTAATTTTTTTTAATTTTAAAGTCCAAAATATAATTTTCCAAAATTTTGGGAGTCATAACCCTCTTAGGCCCCCACAAGCTTTGGCATCTTCTTGTACGATAAAAAGAAGTAATATGATAGCTTTAGTTTGTTCTAGCTTAATTTTTTGATCTCCTGTCGTCCACGATCATGACTTACCTCTAATTCTATGAGTATACTTTTATCTTGTTTTTTGTTGAATAAATATTGTTTTCTATGTTATATCATTGTATATAGCGAATGATTCTACAATAAACGTCATGTATTATATGTACCACTAATTATGTGTACCGCTATGTACCATTAACTATTTTAATTACTTTTGAGATAATGAGACCGAAAGTGTTATTATCTCTTTTAGAATAAAATCTTAAAAGAACAATTTTTATATTACTTTTTCTGATATTTTTCTTTTTGGAGTAGAGTATACAAATGGTAATTAAACTTTGATAAATTATTCAATTTGGCAATCAAACTTTCAATTGCTTCAATGTTACCATTAAAATTTTAGTTTCACTCCAAATTGGTCACTGACCCGTTAACAATCGTTAAAAGGGTGATGTGATAGTTAAAATATCTTGTATAATAACACATTTAGTCCTTCACGTTTATACATTAAAACAATTTTTCCTAATTCGGAAAAAAATTAACCCATTATATACATGTTATTTCAATTTAAACCTATTTTAATTAAAAATAATTTAACCCAAAACCTTAAAACTAAAACCATAAACCCTCAACTCCAAATCTTAAACTTTAAACCCTAAATCATAAACCCCACATGCCATAATTTGGTTTATTTAAATGCATATGATATGTATTAAGCTTAATATGAATCAAGCTTTCTAATTGAACTTAAAGTTTCACCTAATTATGAAAAATGGGTTGTGAGCAAAATTGTTGATAGCTCAAAAGTTGGTTGATTTGAAAGAATATTTTCTTTTTGAGAATTAATTAGAAAAATACCCCCATTAATGGTTATGTAGAAAAATAGCCTATTTCAGTTTACGTAAGGCAAACTCGCTTTTGGCTAAACGCGAGTTCCGAACTTACTTTTGACTTTTGGCTAAACACGAGTTATGTGTTGAGTGGGTAGGTAAGAAATTAAAATTTTAATTTACCAAGTTTTTTTACACAGAACTCACTTTTAGCTAAGCGCGAGTTTGAAACTCACTTTTGGCTAAACGCGAGTTTTTCTTACGTGGACCGAAAGTGGGGTATTTTTCCAATAAATTCCCTAAAAGGGAATATTCTTTTAAATCTGGCTCAAAAGTTTTAAGGTATACTTATCTATTCGCATTTTGATCATTAATATGAAGCTTTTGTAATCACCTTGATAGTAAATTACAATTAAAGAATTTATATAATTCTTATATTTAGTAATCATGATAGTGGGTGAAGAAACGATTGTGGTTCATCCATAGATTTTTTTCATCAACTTATATTATTTACTTGTTAAAGGAATTTGTTTTTCTCATAAAGCATACTCTAAGGGGCGTATGCTTCACCGAGTATTACAATTACTTATCACTAAGGGTGTTCAAAAAAATCTGATCCGATTGACCCGATCCGATTATCCGTTGATTCGATCTAAAATTTCGAATATTCGATTCATTTTTTATTTTTCGGATAATTCAGATCGGATATCCAAAAAATTCGGAACGGATACGGATAGTGATTTTACATTCGGATCGGATATCCGAAAATTCAAATTTTTTATAGGTATAAATCTTGTTATATTCAATATTTTTACTTGTTATATATGGAAAATTGAAATTTCCATGATACAAATATTGTTATATTCAATAATTTATTAATTTTTATATTCGAAAACCTAAAATTTTCACGGATAGAACCATTAAATTAAAAAAATAATCAAATAAATTCATAAATTTCGGATATTCGTGTATCCGATCTGAAAATTCGGATATCCGGATATCCAATTTTTTCGGATCGGATACGGATCGCTATTTAGGTGATCCGAATTTTTCGGATATCCAAATTTTCGTATCAGATCCGATCTGATATCCGAAAATGAACACCCCTACTTATCACTACGAGATAGGTTAAATTACCATGTAAGGTTTTATTTGTTGGCTGACACATTGTAAAATTACTTGAAAAGCATATTCTACTAATTAACCTTGTAACGCCCCGGTTTAGGGCCCGAGAGTTTATCGGCGTTAATCTAGGATTAGTCTGAGTTAAATTAGATTAAAATGATGATTTTATAAAAGATGCCAATAATTACAAAAATATCATTAATGAATTTGAAGATAGAATTTTTAGTAAAAAGAAAGAAAAAAAAGTTTGAAAAAAAATCGTCTTCTTCTTCTTCAAAAAACAAAAACCACGACCTAAACCCCTCCCCTAACCCAAACACTGTTCCATCATCCTCCTCAACGATTTCAAGAGATTTTATCAAGGTAATAACGTTTTTGACTTCCCCTCTTCATGGTCTTGGATTTCCATAAAACCCATTTTTGAGTTGTTTCAAGTGTTCAAAGTTTTGAATTAAAGGTGAAAACTTTGTTGGTTTTTCGTTGAGTTCTTGATTTGTAAAGTTCATGTATGTTATAAACTTGCTTTTAAGCTTAACATATGTTAAAATGGTGGAGTTTTAATGAAATCCCGAAATGGGTATTGGTGGGTGAGTTTATAAGTAAAAATCTTGAGTTTTGAGGTAGTTATGTGAGGGAAAGTTGGGCTGATGGTATGGTTACACTTGGAGGCTGTTTTGAACATGTTTAGTGAGGATTTGTATGATGAATTTGATGGGTAACTGCTGGGTTGTGTTCGGGTCCGAAAATGAAGAGAGTGGGTTAGTTCTTGGCTTGGAAATGTAACGGAATTTGACTTAGGTTGTAATCTGATTTGTGACTGATTTTGTGGATGTTTTGATGTGTAATGCACTATTTTTGGTTGATTAGAAGTAAGGTAAAACATTGGAAAAGCTTCGGGCTCAATTCCGAGGAACTTGGAGGCTTGATCGACATTTTCGGCTTGTGTTAGGTTTCACCGTTGAGTGGAAACTGTTTTGAGACTTAAAATGCGTTCTATGAAGGTTTTGGGGTTTGGGTGGAGTCTTAGAGACTAACCTAGACCCGAGTGTAAGTGTATCTATTATTGTTTGTTTGGTTAATTATGGGCATTCTCGATTATGTGTGTTGTGGTGTGCTTTGGATCGTTTTTACTCTCCATTTAATGTTGTTGTGTAGTCGTTGTTGGTGTCGAGCCTCACGTGATGGTTGTCGTTACTACGGTGATATGTAGTACCATCGGTAGTGACTAGTAGAAGAGTACGGTGATGTGTAGTCCCATCGGAAAACTACTAGTTGAACGGTGATGTGTAGTCCCACCGGGTTTTGGTTATGCATGTGCATACCATGTATTGTGATGATTGTGTTTCATTACGTCTTTCCTTAAATGGTTTTGCTTTAAATCTAAGTTTTATATTTTAAAAACTGCATTGTTGTTGTGTTTTAGAGCTCCGCTCACTAAGCATTAAGCTTACGCTCTCTCTCCTTTCCAATAATGCAGATCATTAGAGGTTCGGGAAGCAAGTGGGCAAGGAAGGGTTTCTCAGAGTTCTTGGTTGGCTCAAGTATGGTTTATGTTTTGTGATAACACTTAGACAATGGGATTGCTAGATTTGTATGTTATGGAGTTGGTGTTCAAACTCCTTTAGTACGATTTGTTTATGTTTAAGCATGTTCTAAAAGATGATGCCATGTTATGTTGATGTATGTTGTGGCCTTGTATGGATTGCTTCGTATCTTGACATGTTAGTGCTTTTGTGTCTAAGTGTTCATGTGAGCTTAGAGCTTGAAATCCAATTTGGTGCTTGAATGCATGTCTAATCTTGGGATTAGAACTTTTTGCAACTAGAATGTATGTATAAAATGTTGCTATGTGGCTTTTGATGATTCAGGACACGTTTGAGAACATTTGGAGGTGTCAAAGTATGATTTTGGGCCAAACTGTGTGGAGGTGTTTCGAAATGCTCGACACGGTTTCAGAATGGTTGTAGCTCTGGAGATACTCGTATCGGAACGAGGGTGGTGCCGTTTCGATGCGATTTGACATTGTGAGCCCCCGTTTCAGAACTCGTTTCGATACATTTCGACACTATGAGTCCCCATTTTAGAACCTGTTTCGAAACGTTTTGTCGCTGGAAGCCTCCTTTCCGAAACAAGGTAGGACCGTTTTAGAACGGCCTGGTGGCACGTTTAAAATAGAGCTCGCGTTTCAGAACGGGCAAGCTTGTTTCGAAATGCAGGTAGTTAAAACACTTAAACGACACTTTCGAAGGTTCCCGGATGTTGCATTTTAGTCCCTATGGCTTGTATATTTCCCAATTAAGCTTATATGTATCCTTTTGATGGTCTTGCCTCGTATGTATGCAATTTGACTAACAACCATATGGTATGTTTAAATTAATGTGTGCCCTCTGCCTGTTCGTATCTTTGTTCGCTTATCCGATGTTGTCTACTCACCTAGGGTTAATTGTGATATCTAGACAAGATAATAAATGAAAAAATAGGGTTGCTAATCGGAGTGGGGCCTTAGCGGGTTTCACTTCGATTTTCCTCGTGTAACCCGTTCGGACCGGTCTGTTGGCTAGACAAGGACGAGGGGGTTACATTTGGTGGTATTAGAGCCTCGGTTACGAGGTCTTCCGAGAATGTAAGTCAGGTAAGTTGGTTTGTTTGTTTTATTGCTATTGCATGGTGTATGAAAGCATGCTTTAATGATCTTGTTGTCGGTTGAGGTTTAGTTGAGTGTTCCCATTGCTAGGTGCTATTATCGAAAAATGGTTTTGGTTTTAAGAGCTTGAGAACTTGGTTGCTTGCCCTTTTGCTAACCTAGTGTTTTCTTGTGTGTAATGTGTTTGTTGTTTTAGATTTTATCTTTGGTATGGTGAGACCGAGAGGACGGCCTAGAGCAGGTGACCAAGCACCCGGGGATGAGCCTCATGTTCCTCCTTCTCCCGATGGTAATGGAGTGGGTGGAGAAGGTAATGTACCTCAGGCTGGTGTGCAAGTCGGAGGTAATGGTAATGGACCTCGGGCCGGTGCGAATGTTGAGGGTAATGGAGCCCGGACGGGTCAGGGTCAAGTAGATGACTTGCTTGCTTGGTTGAGAGGTGCTTTAGTGTTTTCGAAGATTGATTTGAGATCTGGTTACTATCAGTTGAGGGTGAAAGATGTGGACATACCGAAGACAACTTTTCGTACACGTTATGGGCACTACGAGTTCTTGGTAATGCCTTTCAGTTTGACTAATGCTCCAGCTGCATTTATGGATATGATGAACCGAGTGTTCCGTGAGTTTTTGGATAGGTTTGTGGTAGTGTTTATAGACGATATCTTAGTGTACTCTAGAACCGAGGAAGAGCATGATGAGCATTTACGGCTAGTGCTTTAGACTTTGCTTGAGAATCAATTGTATGCCAAGTTAAGTAAATGCGAGTTTTGGATTAGGGAGGTAGTCTTCCTAGGTCATGTGATCTCGGTCAATGGGATTAGTGTGGATCCCAAGAAGATAGAAGCCATAGTGAGTTGGAAACAACCGAAGTCAGTGACAGAAATCCGTAGTTTCCTAGGCTTCACAGGGTAATATCGAAGATTTGTTGAAGGGTTTTCGAAGGTAGGGACACCTTTGACTAAGTTGCTTTAGAAGAATGTTCCGTCTGAGTGGTCATATGCGAGACAACAAGTGTTTGAGAAGTTGAAGAAAGCTTTGACTCAAGATCCTATTTTGATTTAGCCTAAACCAGAAAAAGAGTTTGTGATTTACAGTGATGCTTCGTATGTAGGTTTAGGTTGTGTGCTTATGCAAGAAGGTAAGGTTGTAGCTTATGCTTCAAGATAGTTGAAGGTTCACGAGAAGAACTATCACACTCATGATATTGAGTTAGCCGCAGTAGTGTTTTATTTGAAGATTTGGAGACACCACCTTTATGGTGAGAAGTGCACCATTTATACCGACCACGAGAGTTTGAAGTATTTGATGTCTCAGAGAGAGTTGAATCTTAGACAACGTAGGTGGATAGAGCCTCTTAAGGACTATGACCTTACGATAGAGTACCATCCGGGTAAGGCAAATGTAGTGGCCGATGCTTTGAGTAGAAAAATGGCAGTTGAGTTGCGAGCTATGTTTGCGAGATTGAGTGTGTCACGAAATGGTGGTTTGCTAGCCGAGCTACAAGTTAAGCCTTCCTTAGTTCAGTTGATTCGAGAGAAGCAGTTGCAAGATGAGTCTTTGGCACCTCGCGTGCAAGATATAGCCGAGGGTAGACCCACAGATTTTTGTTTTGGTGAGAATGAGATCCTATGTTACAAGGATAGGATAGTTGTTCCGGAAGATTCCGAGTTAAGGCGTATTATCTTGAATGAAGCACATAACAGTCCTTTTGCTATGCATCCGGGTAGTACGAAGATGTACCGTGGGTTGAAAGAAGAGTACTACTAGGTTGGGTTGAAGAAGGATGTGGTCGAGTTTGTGAGTAAGTGTATGGTATGTTAGAGAGTTAAAGTCGAGCATCAGTTTCTTTCAGGTTTCTTACAGCCGTTGAAGATTCCGGAATGGAAGTGGGAACATATTACCATGGACAGTGTGGGTGATAGTCGATAGATTTACTAAATATGCTCACTTCATACCTGTACATACTACCTACACCTTAGATAAGTTGGTCGATCTGTATATCAGTGAGATAGTGAGGTTGCATGGGGTACCGAAATTGATTGTATCAAACCGATATCCGAGGTTTACAACTAGATTTTTGGAGTGTTTGCATCATGCTTTGGGTACTTGGTTGAACTTCAGCACTTCGTATCACCCGCAGTAAGATGGTCAGTCAGAGAGAGTTATCCAGGTGTTGTATCATCGACTTTCAGGGCTCTTGGGAGAAACACCTACCGCTAGTAGAGTTTGCATACAACAACAGTTATCAGGCTAGTATTCAGATGACACCGTATGAAGCTTTGTATGGTAGGAGGTGTAGAACACCTATTTGTTGGGCCGAAGCCAGACAGAAGCTTGTGCCGATGCCCGACTTGCTTAAGGGCACTACCGAGAAGGTAAAGTTGATATGTGATCGCTTGAAAGCAGCTTCAGACCAACAAAAATCATATGCCAATTTGAAGAGAAAAGAGATAGAGTATGTCGTGGGCGAGAAAGTGTTTTTGAAAGTCTCACCTTGAAAGATGGTGATGAGGTTTGGTAGGAAGGGTAAGCTGAGTCCAAGATTCATTGGACCTTACGAGGCAGTTGAGATGATCGGTCCTGTTGCATATAGATTGAGACTCCCGACCGAGTTAGAGAAGATTCACGATGTGTTCCACGTTTCTATGCTTCGGAAGTATAGATCGGATCCGTCTCATGTAATTCCAGTGGAAGAAATTGAGTTGAACTTCGACTTATCGTATGATGAAGAGCCGGTTGAGATTCTTGTTACGGACAAGAAAATGTTGCGTGGGAGGTCTATCGAGTTAGTCATGGTTTTGTGGAGACATCGTGGTGTGTAAGAGGCTACTTGAGAGAGGAAAGATGACATGGAAATACAGTTTCCATATCTTTTTCCGTCAGGTAATTTCGGGGACGAAATTTTCTTAAGTGGAGGAGAGTTGTAACGCCCCGGTTTAGAGCCCGGGAGTTTATCGGTGTTAATCTAGGATTAGTCAGGGTTAAATTAGATTAAAATGATGATTTTATAAAAGATGTCAATAATTAAAAAAATGCCATTAATGAATTTGAAGATATGATTTTTGGTAAAAAGAAAGAAAAGAAGTTTGAAAAAAAAGTGTCATCTTCTTCTTCAATAAACAAAAACCACGACCTAAACCCATTCTTCCAACCCAAACAATGTTCCATCATCTTCCTCAACGATTTCAAGAGCTTTTATCAAGGTAATAACGTTTTTGACTTCTCCTCTTCATCCTCAACATTTTCATGGTCTTGGATATCCATAAAACCCATTTTTGAGTTGTTTCAAGTGTTCAAAGTTTTGAATTAAAGGTGGAAACTTTGTTGGTTTTTCGTTGAGTTCTTGATTTGTAAAGTTCATGTATGTTATAAACTTGCTTTTAAGCTTAACATATGTTAAAATGGTGAAGTTTTAATGAAATCCCGAAATGGGTATTGGTGGGTGAGTTTAGAAGTGAAAATCTTGAGTTTTGAGGTAGTTATGTGAGGGAAAGTTGGGATGATGGTACGGCTACACTTGGGGGCTGTTTTGAACATGTTTAATGAGGATTTGGATGATGAATTTGATGGGTAACTGTTGGGTTGTGTCCGCGTCCGAAAATGAAGAGAGTGGGTTAGTTCTTGGCTTGGAAATGTAGCGAAATTTGTCTTAGGTTGTAATCTGATTTGTGGCAGTGATTTTATGGGTGCTTTGATGTGTAATGCACTGTTTTTGGTTGATTAGAAGCAAGGGAAAACATTGGAGAAGCTTCAGGCTCAATTCCGGGGAACTTGGAGGCTTGATCGACATTTTCGGCTTGTGTTGGGTTTCACCGGTGAGTGGAAAATGTTTAAAGACTTAAAATGCGTTCTATGAAGGTTTTGGGGTTTGGGTGGAGTCTTAGAGACTAACCTAGACTCGAGTGTAAGTGTATCTATTTTCGTTTGTTTGGTTGATTATGGGCATTCTCGATTATGTGTGTTGTGGTGTGCTTTGGATCATTTTTACTCTCCATTTAATGTTGTTGTGTAGTCGTTGTTGGTGTCGAGCCTCACGTGATGGTTGTCGTTACTACGATGATATGTAGTCCCACCGATAGTGACAAGTAGAAGAGTATGGTGATGTGTAGTCTCATCGGAAAACTACTAGTTAAACGGTGATGTGTAGTCCCACCGGGTTTTGGTTATGCATGTGCATACCTTGTATTGTGATGATTGTGTTTCATTACGTCTTTCCTTAAATGGTTTTGCTTTAAATTTAAGTTTTATGTTTTAAAAACTGCATTGTTGTTGTGTTTTAGAGCTTTGCACACTAAGCATTAAGCTTACGCTCTCTCTCCTTTCCAACAATGCAAATCGTTAGAGGTTCGGGAAGCAAGTGGGCAAGGAAGGGTTTCTTGGAGTTCTTGGTTGGCTCAAGTATGGTTTATGTTTTGTGATAACATTTAGACAATGGGATTGCTAGATTTGTATGTTATGGAGTTGGTGTTCAAACTCCGTTACTACGGTTTGTTTATGTTCAAGCATGTTCTAAATGATGATGCCATGTTATGTTGATGTATGTTGTGGCCTTGTATGGATTGCTTTGTATCTTGACATGTTAGTGCTTTTGTATCTAAGTGTTCATGTGAGCTTAGAGCTTGAAATCCAATTTGGTGTTTGAATGCATGTCTAATGTTGGGATTAGGATTTTTTGCATCTAGAATGTATGTATGAAATGTTGCTATGTGGTTTTTGATGCTTCATGACACATTTGAGAACATTTGGAGGTGTCAAAGTATGATTTGGGCCAAACTGTGTGCATGTGTTTTGAAACGATCGACACGGTTTTAGCTCCAGGGATACTCGTATCAAAACGAGGGTGGTGCCGTTTCGATACGATTTGACACTGTGAGCCCCCGTTTCGGAACTCATTTCGATACATTTCCACACTTCGAGTCCTTGTTTCGGAACCTGTTCCGAAACGTTTTGTCACTAGAAGCCTCCGTTCCGAAACAAGGTGGGATCGTTTCGAAACAGCTTGGTCGCACGTTTAAAATAGAGCCCGCGTTTGGGAACGGGCAAGCCTGTTTCAAAACGCATGTAGTTAAAACACTTAGACACTTTCGAAGGTTCTCGGATGTTGTATTTTACTCCCTATGGCTTGTATGTTTCCCAATTGAGCTTATATGTATCCTTTTGAAGGTCTTGCCCCAAATGCATGCAATTTGACTAACAACCATATGGTAAGTTTAAATTAATGTGTGCCCTCTGCCTGTTCGTATCTTTGTTCGCTTATCCGATGTTGTCTACTCACCTAGGGTTAATTGTGATATCTAGACAAGATAATAAATGAAAAAATAGGGTTGCTAATCGGAGTGGGGCCTTAGCGGGTTTCGCTCCAGTTTTCCCTGTGTAACCCGTTCAGACCGGTATGTTGGCTAGACCGGGACGAGGGGGTTACAAACCTTGTTTTGGAATTCTTTTAACAAGTTCTCTCCACTTACACTATGTAAAACTCAACTAGTTTTACACTAATTCATGTCCATGAGATGAGTAAAATCGATGGATGAGATTAACTCCTTACTTTTTTTTTCTAAGTGATAATCTTCATATATATATATATATATATTATCTCATACACATGCGGTGAAAACTTTTGTTTCCGTAAATGCGATTTTGAGTTTTAGTTTGGGGTTTAGATTTTAGGGGTTTTAGTGTAGAGGTTTAAAATTTAGGGTTTAAGATTAAGGTTTTATGGTAATATGGTTAGGGATTTAGATTTTAACCAATAAACCCTAAATTTTAACCCTAAACTCAAAATTCTATTAATAGCCCCTAAATTTAAAACAACTAAACTTAAACCCTTAAATCCTAAATAGAGTCCATAAACCCTAAAACTAAGGCGCTTGTGTAACAAAGTTTCCACAAGATATATATATATATATATATATATATATATATATATATATATATATATATATATGATACAGTGTCAGTGAAAAGTAAAAGTTTCTACAAGCGCCTTACTTTTAGCGTTTAGGGACTTAGTTTAGGGTGTATATTTTAGGGTTTTAGGTGTATGAGTTTTGAATTTAGGGATTGTGGCCCCAATTTATAGTTTAGGATTATAATTTAGGGTTTATAGATTAAAACATAAATCATCACCGTATTACCCTAAAAACTAAGCCCTAACCTCTAAACCCTAAATTCTAACCTCTAAACCCTAAATTCTAACCACTATCTCTAAATTCTAAATCCTTACACCTAAACCCTACACCCTAAACTAACCCCCATAAACCCTAAAACTAAGGCGCTTGCGGAAACTTTTAGTTTCCACCGTTAGTGTATATGATAATAATCCTACATATATGTGTATAATATTATTAGTTTAAAGAAGAGATTTTGAGGGAAAATGTTGATGGGGATAAAGGAGTCAAAGAATTTATGAAAAGAAAGAATTTGCAAAGAATTGCAGTCATATGATTAAATTGAATAAAATATAAAGTTGAGAGACTAAATTTTAAAAAGAAGGAAATTTGTTTTCATAAAATGAAATTGAATTACATAGTTTTTCAAGTTACTAGAGTCATATTTTTATCATTCAAACTTTATTTAAAATTTTATAGTCAAGTCGAATTTATAAAAAAACGAGCGGAAACAAAAAATTAATTTTTTTGAGTTGAGTTTTGAACATGATAGTTTACCAAATAATATTTCAAAATCTGATAAAAAATATCAAAGTTTTAGAGGTTTATAACAAATTAACAAGTATAAGAATTAGTCAAATAGAAGACAATTAATAAAATAATAATTTAAAAGAAGAAAAGTTTACCAAATAATATTTTAAAATCTGATAAAAAATATCAAAGTTTCAATGGGTATAATTAATTTTATCCAACTTGTGCAAATAAATAAATAAATCAAATTAAAATAAACTAACCTACCCTAAATAGATTAAAATGATTATGCATAAAATTTTTTTGCAACTAGTTAATTAGGAATTGATTAGTAACCATAGAAAATTATAGTATACTCACTATAGAATCTAAACACAAGTTTATAGGTTCATATTTTTAGTACACTCTAAATAAGAGGTTTATAACAAATTAACAAGTATAAGAATTGGTCAAATAGAAGACAATTAATAAAATAATAATTTAAAAAAAAAATAAAAGGGTTGACTTGAGAAATTGCAACTTACAAGTCTCCTAAACAAGCTGGAAGATGCTTACAATTAGAGAAATTTCAGCATTCATAATTTTGGATATTTTTTTATATTAAATTACCTAAAACGGTGTTTTTTTGTTTGAGGAAAATATAAAAAGATATGCACTCAATAAAATTTGAACTAAAGCTTTTAGAATCAAAAGCAACCTTCTAACCACTAAGCCAACTTAACATCTATATTTTGTTTCTAGCACAACTAATATATATTCTAAAATGTAGTTAAGATTAATTCAATTTATTTTACTATATAAATAATATTACTCTATATAAATATATTATAAATAATACTAATATACATATAATAATATATTAATATATATAGATAATAAATAAAAAATTTATATTATCAATAATATTAAATATATAAATAAATAATATATTATTATAAAACTAAAAAATAATTTTAAAAAACCCCAAAAATTCCAAAATTTATAACCCAAAATCTACCAAAACATTAAACTCTAACCTATAAACCCTAAAATCTTAAAACCATAAACATGTTAGCATCCAAATTGAATGATCTAGGGTTTAAGCTTTAAGGTTTTGGTGAATTTTTTGTTTTTTTTTTTTGTTTTTAAACTTTAGAATTTTTTAAAATCAGCTTTTAGTTTTTATTATTTGTTTCTATATTTTAATATTATTTGTTTATGAATAAAATTTTAAGGTTTAAGGCTTGTAGTTTATGTGTTTAGGGTTTAAGGTTTTATTGGATTTTGGGCTTTTTAGAAATTCTGAGGTTTTGAAAATTAGTCTTTTAATTTTTATAATAATATATTTATCTATTTATATATTTAATATTATTTATAATATAAAAAAATATTTATATATTAATATATTTATACTAATATATTTCTAATATATTTATATTAAAAATAATATATTTATATTATTTATATGATAAACTGTAGTTTAGAATATATATTATTTCTGTTAAAACAAACAAAGATGTTAAGTTGGCTTAGTGGCTAAGAGTTTACCTTTGATTCTAAAGGTTTTAAGCTCAAATCCCTTTGAGTGCATATTTTTCTATATTTTTCTCCAGCAAAACGACGTTGTTTTTGGCTATTTAGTATCAAAACGACGTCGTTTTGGTTTTTCATCCAAGTCATCATGCAAATAAGGAGTTAATAGCTCAGTGGCATAGACGAGTCGAAAAATAAAGTTTGGTGGCAAATTTAGACCAATTGAAAGGTTGGTGGTAACAACGGGCCACCCTCAATAATTTGGTGACACCTAGCATAGTTTACCCATAAAAGTAAGAGTGTTTATTACGGATTAAGTGTGTAAAGCCCAAGATCTAAGTACTCTGAATGTTGAGTATGGGTGATAATTAGGTGAGAAATAACCAAAAATTGTGGGGATGTGAATCGACAGGTATGGGTATTAACCGAAATATTTATTTATAGGGACGATGATGTGGAAGTTTTATCACTGAAGCTCAAATGGTGATGGAGACGAGAATTGTTATATTCTAACCGTGAGAATAACGAAACCATACTCGTATGAATTACCGTGAGAAACTCTGAAAAATATCCGCAGGGATCTCAATATTTTACAAAGTTGGATGGCAATAAGGTTAATTTACTCATTTTCAACAAAAATCTAATCTCTTATCACCTGAGTATGGCCGGCTAGAATAAATTTGGAAATTCTTCATAAATCTCATAAAAATAATTAGAAAGTGGTCTATACATACTTGTAAACCTGATTTAGTTAGTCTTGTTTGAAACACACGATGATCGATTTCGATATATATTTTAATAAATATGAATATTTGAATGTTGAAAGGTCATACAAATTTGACAGTAAGTTTCTTAGAGAACAATTTTGGCAGTGACTTTAAAAAAAATACCAAAAATTCTACAAGATAAATCATGAATTGACGCTTATATTTCTATAACTATATGAAAGTCTATATTCATTTATGTTTATAGTTTTAGAGATTTAACGTTAGATATGTGTTTTGATGTATTAAATTTTATTTATTTTTTGAGATGCGGATTAATGGAAACTCGTGAGAATCCATAAGAGATGAGTATAAGAATGAAAAAGATCTTCCAAAACATTTAATGGGAATTCCCAAAAATTGTATCAGGAAGTGTTGATGACTGAATGAATAATATAAAATCGTCCCCAACCAACCCCGTTACCACCCCTAATGTTGAGTCTAGTCTTTGGCGATACGAACTGCGTAAAATATGTTGATAAGGTAACACTAAGGTCCTTCGTATGCTAAATTCTGGTCCCAACGTCCTAAGTCATCTAGATTGTGATGTAATTAAAAGAATTATCGTACATGACGATCCGATCTAGTGCTACGTCCCGCACGCTCTGAGCTCTTATCTTGAATCCCCAACAACGCGTTAGAATCTGATTGAGTATTAGGGACAAAGGTTGTCAGTCGCGCTCAAGGTGGTGGAGGGCAAGGACAGAGTTATAACTAAAAACATTGAGAGAAATTAAGTATTTAAATCTTAAATTTAGAAGAAAAATGTCTCCTAAATGTTATTATAACAAAAACACAGCCCTTCCCAATCTAAGAATGATTTCATCCTTGTAGACGTATGTCGGTCTGACAATACAATAACTAATGACGGATTTAAAAATTTAAAGATGGATCTAAAATAATTTTCTTTTCAAATGGGTATACAGATTTCTAATTTTTTTTCTCTTTTATTCACTACATTAAATTCTCCGAAAATGTGGGTGCAATTGCTCCCCTTCAAACTCCTATACATCCGCCATCGACAATAGCGACACGAAAGAACAAGGGATGCCGAACGGTGGCAAATTGAGTGAGAGGGCAAGGCGGCAGACGATAGTGAGGCTTAGGGAAGGTTTACGGCGGCCATGGTTTTCTGAATATCAAAACTCAATTAATTTTATCAAATTAGGCTCCAACTGTTGATCATATTTTGTATGTGTGAACAGTAAGTGTACTTTACCAATATGTTTAACCAGAGACAAAAACAAATGGAGGTGGGAAGGGCAATTGCTCCTAAACTTTGAATGGTTTAATTATTTTTTGGCCATTGATAGTTTTAAGAGTTTGTGATTATGTCTTTGTCCCTCCCAAAAAATTTTGATTTATTATTTTTTAAGACTCTTTAAGTTAAAATTAATGAAATTAAGCATTGACTCCTCATTTTCTAGTTTAATCACTTTTTAAGACCTTTCAATTTTTATAATTTAATTACTATTTAGAATCTTATTTATTTTAAAGTTAATTAACTTGCCCTCTCATAGTTCAATTTTAACTTCGTCTTTGTGTTTAATGTTATTAATTTCTTTAACGACAGTCATCAAAGTTGATATATATATATATTGTTGATAATTGACCTCTGGATTGCAAGTTCCTAGCAAGCTGTTGATCAAATTTTGACGTGTATTGATTAAGAATCATGAGGTCAACGTGAAACCTAAATTGCAAATGTAACCTCAGGAATGTCCTGTATTGTTGACTTATTACCATGAATACTTTCTACTCATGTTTAGATAATGTATTTTTAAGATAATTAAATTTATTGTCGATCAAACTTGTGGTGTACTACTGATAAATGACATCGCTTTGGTCTAGATTGACATTAAATTTTGAATTCATCTCCTCTCCTTTACCCATGTAGTATACCCAAACCAATAATTTTGTTCTACTTTTTGATTGCTTCAATTTTATCTTCGAACTCATTTGATTGTATTAGTGTTCTCTTTTAACCGACAATGACTATTACGGTATTAATGTGACAGTCTACATGTAAATGATGATGTGGTCGAGGGATTTAATTAATTTTTGACTGGATCCGAGGCATGATTGATTTTAATCAAAAGTTCGAAGACTTAATTAATCTTTAAGCAAAATAAAAAATATATATATAATTTTTAAAATTTTAATAATTTCTTAAATTCTTATTTTTTTTCTTAACGATTAAATAAGCGCTTAAACTTTAAACTAAAATTAATTGTTTTCTTCAACTCGGCCAAAAATCAATTATGCCCCTCTGTCATGACATTATTCACAGATGAATTGTCATGTTAGCATCAAGGATCGCGACTTAACATTGTTAACTTCCACATTAATACTTTAACCGTCGACATTAATAGAAGAACGAAATTGATATAATTAAATGAGTTAAAAGGTAAAATTAATGCAATTAAAAATAAAAACAAAATTACTGTTTGAATTTACTACTAGAATCAAATAACCCCTTAAAACCATTTTTTATTAAACCCTCTCAAGAAAATATTAAAATGTTATATATGTGTGTATAGGTTAGGATCTACAATTACACTTTTCTTAACTTGTTGAATTAATGTAAATGGATGATTGAAATTTAAAAAAAAATCTTATTTATTATTGTTAATCTCAATTATTTATTTATTTTTATTTAACGGTTAAAAAAATTCAATTAAAAATTCAATTTGATCCGAACCATATTCATCCTTTAACTCAAATATCAATGTTAGAAATGTTGATACCCCAAAGGTCCAAACACGTGAATGAGTGAAACGGATGAATGAGATTAACAGTAAAATATGTGAAGATTATCACTTGGGAATTAAAAACACGGAGTTAATCTCAACCATCCATTTCCTCCATCCAACGATCCAAAAAAGGTGTAAAACTTAAAGAGTTTTACACAGTGTAAGTTGATCCTAACCCATATATATATATATATATATATATAATCTTTTGACTTGGTCTAATCAGCTCAACAACTTAAAACCGGCGTATGTGTGAAAAGGTATCCAAGAAAATGATTCTTGAAAATTGACTTGTCAAAATCACTTAAATTGGTTTTCGGATCATTAAAACGATATTTTCATTAATTAATTCGAAATTGATATTATTGAACAAAATACCACATATTATAAAAACAAATTAAATTGATTGAGTGGTCAAAGATAATTATCCACTCTCACATTATGTGAGTTTGAAGCTCAGCATTTTTTATTAAAAATTTAAATATCGCTATAAAATTACTAATAAATTTAGTTAGACCCTTATTTTAAAAAAATACATATTAAATTAAATTCTTCATATTTTCAAATTTTAATTTAAATCTGGAAGTTTTTTAAAAATTAATTAGGCTCACCAAATATTTTCGTCAAAATCTATCATTAGAGATCATTAGTAGTTTAGTTATTGTATAAAAATAAAACCATTAAAATATTAGCAAGAAGAAAATAAAAGATGTTAAAAATTCACTATATAACAAACAAGTGTTGGGTGTATTGCTAAAAAACACATTGTACTCTTAAACTGGGGACGCAGAGTTTTGAACCTTGGTGATGATGTTTTTGGGAGAAGAGCCTTGCATTCACTATATAAATAAATAATCTTACTTTTTTAATAGAAGCCGCTAATTTTATTAAAAGAGAAAATAGTCAAAATTACAATAACGGTTTACAATTATCATTGTAAACTAAATATATAATTTGGACATTTTCTCAATACTAGCCGCTTTAGATCATACAAGGACCATACATGAAAAAGGTTAAAAACCCATCCAAAAGACTCAATCGAAAAATAGACACAAACAAATTTGACTGCATTGGCAAACGAACCACAAAAGAGGATTAAGCTATTGAAAGACCGCTGAGAACTGCAAATCAGAGCCGAGTGTCGTGAGAAACTATCCATAGGTGTAACACCCGAGTTTAGGGGTTAGGTGAAAATAATATTTTAATATTATTTTGGACTCGGTTTTATAATTAAAATGGTTTCTAAAAATTTCGGGTTCATTTCCAAATTAAATTAATTTAATTTGATTTACTATGTTTTGCAATTTAACCCCAAGTAGCCATGGAGGGTGTGCCCTTGTGAATACCCCATTTCATTAAGGGCGATTTGGTCAATTAGCTTTTAAATTTAAACAAAAGATTAAAACACCCATTTCTTCCTATTTTCCCACTAGTCATCTTCTTCCATAACGTGAAAGGAGCTCCCCCCTCTTCAATCTACTATTCCATTCCACAACTTCTCCATTTCAACTCCAAATTTAAAGGTAATGGTAATTTCGAACTCCCCTCACCTCCCTCTTCTTAAAAGTACCCTTCTTTTCCATTTTCATGAAGTTTTTAGAAAATAGGGGTTTTGAATATTTTGATTAAAAATGGTGCCTTTGTGTAGCTAAACCTAATATTTTGATTTATTATGGTTAGTTATGGAATATATGAGCCAAATGATGTTACATATGTGAATTTCAAGTGATTTTAATCAATTTTCGGAATTGGGTACCAAGAGGGTTTTGGGAGGGTTTTAAGGTGGTTTTTGGGGTTGGTTAATGTTGGATTTCGAGGGCTGGTGCTAGTATGATATTTGAGGGTTGCTTTGGGTGTGTTTGATGGTTGTTTGGAGGCTTGAAATGGAAGATTTCAGTGGGTTAAGTGAGCTACTCGAAAATTCTGTTTTTGGACTTGTTTGGGGTGTTGAATGCTTGTTAATGTTAATCCGGATTGTTTCCGATGATGTGTTATTGATTCGAACGTTTTGTTTGTGTTTGAGATGATTAGAATCGAGTTTGGGCATCGGTGGAACATCGGAAGTGAATCCGGGAAGTTGAAGGTTGTGCTTGCTTGGTCTTTGGGCTTGGAAGCTTAGGTGAGTGGTTGTTTGCTTTTAAATGTTTTAAAGTAGTTGGTTCGAGTATATGGACTAGGTTGGGCTTGGTAGACCCACCTAGAGTTAGGATTAGGGTGGTAGCCTAATCCTAAACTTGATCTAGAGCCTTTGGTTGAACTCATTGTATGGTTGTGTATGTCTCGTATGAATTGTGGTATGAATGTCTATGTATATTGCTTTATACATGTGAAATGAGATTGGACTTACGATGCTTGGGACATGCATGATGATGGTTGTTGGTGAGTATGTGCTAAGCACAAGGTTAATGAAATGAGTAATGTGAAGTGAGTAAATATTGGCACTAGTAAACTTGGATACAAATGATCGATCATTAGGATGTTAGTGTGTACACATGAGTCTAAAGTCGCGCGTGGCCTTGGTGGCGTTGAGTCACCAAGGAGGAGTACGGGTTCGCCCGGAATTGTAATTAAATATAGTCGGTGATGAGTGGAATCCCATCGACGGGGCGTGAGGATGAGTGGAATCCCCTCCGCGAGACCGGTGATGAGTGAAATCCCACCGTGAGGTAATGTGGTTGTTGGATATGAGTTTCCAACATGTCTATCCGCGTATTCGGGTCTTAACTAGGTGCCAATGTTGTTGATGTATATATCGATGTGTTGAGGTTTATGGTTCATATTGGGATGCTTATTTGTGATTACATGTATCATGGAAATTGAGCTTATAATCATGGCATTATTATTGTCTTTTGCTCATGCATTCTATCTTGTGGACCTTTGGTATGATTGTGTTTTACCTTGGCTAGATCGTGCTCGGACCCTGCAATGTTGAGGTTTGTTTTTAGAGCTTACCCTCACTAAGCATCATTGCTTACGCTCTCTTTGTTCAACATTGCAGATCCTTAGTTTGTGGGTTGCTCGGGCAAGTGGAGGGCCTCCAAGTGTGGTTTTTGGACTTGAGTTCTTCAAGTATGGATTTTTAATGTTAGACTTGTAATGGTTTAAGCAATGGGACATGTATGTTTTGTTGGTTGTTGTTGGTTGCTAGGAGCATGTTTAGACTCCCTAGTATCTTGCTTTTGCATGGTTATGTTGCCATGTTGAATGTTAACTCATGCCTAATTGCTTACTTGAATGTTAGCCTTATGCCTTAAGAGTTCATACATGTGTTTGAATGATGTTTGAATGAGTGCATGTTTGTGGGGTGTTGCCTAGTGTTAGACATGTTTAAATCTTGTTAAAGCATGATATTATTGATGGTATGTCTCGGGTTTAAATTGTTTTGCTAATATGTGATGTTTCGGTGATGTTTTGGGGCACCCTTGTGCCTCAAAACAGCAGAATCGTGTCTGCAGACAGGGGGTGTTTCGGAACGGGTCCCCCTGTTCCGGAACGGTCCCTGTGTAAATGGCCTGCCGTTTCGAAACGGATGAGGGTCGTTTCGGAACATTTTGGCTACTGGAATTTTGAGAATTTGGCGAGATGAAGCCGTTCCGAAACGGGCCTTTGAGGTTTCGAAACGGTCAAATCTCGTTGACCACGAGATATTGATCGTCAATGTCATTCCGATACGGGTCTCCCCTGTTTCGGAACGGTCACCTTATGGTTGACCTAGGGCCGTTGACTAGGTCAAGGCGTTTCGGAACACCCTGAGGGCGTTTCGAAACGGCCTGCTGCAGAATGTTAAAATGAACTGTTTGATTGTTGGGTTGGTCGATGTTTGATGTTATGATTGTATCTTCCGCTGTTGTGCCACACTTAGGTCTTAATTATGCATGTAGACAAGATAAGATAAAAAGAAATTTTCTGGGTCGTTAACCGAGGGAAAGCCGTAACGGGTTTCGCTTCGGTTTTCCTCGTGTGGCCCAATCGGACCGGTCATCCGACCAGACCGGGACGAGGGGGTTACACTTGTTGGTATCAGAGCCTAAGGTTACCGAGACCTTGGGCAGGTAAGTGAGGTAAGTTCAATTTTTTAAATTGAATTGCACGGTGTTTGCTTGTTTTGCAAGAATGATTACTTATGTGACAAGTATGTTGATTGTTTTATTTTAAAGCATATGTGTGTGGGTCCCATTGCTACTATTACATTGAAAAAAATGATTTTTAAGTGAGGGAACATACTTGAACACTTGGAAGCCTTGCCTTGCTAACCCAACTTGTGTGTTGTTGTTGTGGTTGTAGTTAATATCTGTGAGAGCAATGTCTAGACCGAGAGGTAGACCGAGGTTGGTTCGTTAGGAACCACGAGTTGCAGCTCCTGTTGTGCCGGTAGTTAGTGCGGGAGCTCACATAGAGGGACCGGGGGCCGCGGGAGTTGGCGCTCCTCCACCACCTCCACCACCACCACCTCCTCCACCTGGAGCTGGGGGCGAGGATGGAGCTGGAGGAGAGGGACCTCAAGGTGGCCAAGGTCCAGCTGGGATTGATATAACTCCGCTAGTGCAAGCGATAGCGGGAGCGTTTCAGGCCGCAGTTGCGGGAGCTCAGGCTGCAGTTCAGCCTAGGTGTGATGATGCTAGTTTACCTTTGGAGAGGCTCCGTAGCTTAGGGGCTGAGGAGTTTAGAGGATCTACTCCGGAGAGGTCGGAGTTATGGTTGGAAAAGACAGTTCGTATCTTGGCTCAGATGGGTTGTGCGGGCGCACGTAGATTGGGTTGTGTGATCTCACTGCTTCAGGGTGATGCCTACACCTGGTGGGTCACCATTACTGCCGGGGTTCCAGAGGCCGAGATAGATTGGGATTTCTTTGAGTTTGCTTTCAGAAAGAGGTACTTGGGACCGAGGTACTTGGATGAGAAGAAGCGAGAGTTTATGGCTCTTACTCAGGGGGATGCTTCTGTGACTGATTATGAGATCCGCTTTGTTCGCTTGAGTCAGTATGCCCTAGAGTTGGTTCCTACTGAAGTGGAACGCTGTAACCGATTCCGGTACGGATTGAATGAAGAGGTTAAGAGGTACACGTTGGCTTCTGACTACTCATACTTTGATGTGTTGGTCGCGAGGGCCAAGGATTTGGAGCATAGTTTGGGTTCAACCAAACGAGCTGGTGGTTCTAGTTCTAGAAAGAGGCATAACCACTTTGATGGTAGAGATTCTAAGAGGCACAGAGGTGGTGGACATCAGTTTGATCAGAGACGTGGCGGTGGCCACCATGGTAGGGGCCATCAGGGCCATAGAGGAGGAGGGCGATTGCCCGAGTGTGCACAGTGTGGGAGACAACACACTAGAGAGTGCTAGGGTAACTTTCATGCTTGTTGGAACTGTGGTTCGAGGGACCACTTTAGGAGGGACTGTCCGCGTCAGGCAGCTCAGGCACCGAACATTGCTCAGGCTTCTGCGAGAGGTAATGATTTTCAGAGAGGTCGTGGGCGCGGTCGTGGCTACTTCCAGCCGAGGGCTGATGCACCTAGGGTAGATGCTCAGAGGAACCTTGCACATGTTGTGGCTGTGCAGCCGGAGGTGGGAGGACCAGCGAGGGTCTATACTCAGAGAGAGGCCGGGAACGACACCGATGTGATAGCAGGTAATTTCGAGTTACAGTCTATGTCCTTGCTTTCTTTGGTTGATTCGGGTTCTACGCATTCCTACATTTTGAGTAAGCATGCACAGAAGTTAGATATTCCTGTTGAGATCTTAGATGTAGGTATGCATGTTACTAGTTCTTTTGGTGAGACGGTTGTGGTTAGACGTATGTATCGGAGGTGTCCACTGAAGATTCAGGGTCATGTGTTCTCAGTTGATATGATGGAACTTCCCTTCTATGGTTTTGATATTATTTTGGGTATGGACTGGTTGGTTGAGCATCGAGCTAGCGTGGATTTTGAGACAAAGAAAATTTCCTTGAAACTTTCTAATGACTACGAGGTAGTGGTAGTGGGCGAGAACATTAAGTTCTTGTCTAATGTGGTGTCAGCTTTAGAGGCTCATAGGTTGATGGACTCTGGATGTGGGGCCTATTTAGCTTATGTTATGAATCCGGATATGAGTGAAGCTAGACCGAAGGATATCAGGACAGTGTGTGACTTTCCAGATGTGTTTCCTGAAGAGTTGCCCGGTTTGCCTCCTGACAGAGATGTTGAGTTTGTGATTGAGACAGTTTCAGGGTCTAGTCCAGTTTCGATAGCTCCGTATCGCATGGCTCCGAAAGAGTTGAAAGAATTGAAGAGTCAGCTGCAAGAATTATTAGACCGTGGTTTCATTAGGCCTAGTAGTTCTCCATGGGGTGCTCCAGTGTTGTTTGTGAAAAAGAAAGATGGTAGCATGCGCATGTGTATTGACTATAGGCAGCTAAATCAGTTGACTGTGAAGAACAAGTATCCGTTGCCTCGTATAGATGATTTGTTTGATCAGTTGAGAGGTGCTTCAGTATTCTCGAAGATAGATTTGAGATCCGGGTACTACCAGTTGAAGGTGAAGGAGTGTGATGTTCCGAAGACAGCTTATAGGACTAGATATGGTCACTATGAGTTTCTTGTGATGCCATTTGGGCTCACGAATGCACCAGCAGCATTCATGGACATGATGAACAGGATTTTCAAAGACTATTTAGACCGATTCGTGGTTGTCTTCATTGATGACATACTTGTGTACTCGAAGACAGAAGAAGAGTATGATGAGCACTTGAGGTTTGTTTTACAGAGATTGTTGAGCAATCAGTTGTATGCGAAGCTTAGTAAGTGTGAGTTCTGGATTCGAGAGGTTGTATTTCTTGGCCATGTTGTTTCGGCCGAAGGCATCCGAGTTGATCCATCGAAGATTGAGGCTATTGTTGAGTGGAAACAACCTAAGTCCGTGACTGAGATTAGGAGTTACCTAGGATTAGCTGGTTACTATAGGAGGTTTGTTGATGGCTTCTCTAGAGTAGCTTCTCCCTTGACTAAGTTGTTGCAAAAGAGAGTCAAGTTTGAATGGTCAGATGCAAGACAAAAGGCCTTTGAGAAATTGAAAGAAGCTTTGACAAATGCTCCGGTGTTAGTGCAGCCTGTTTCAGGTAAGGAGTTTGTGATTTACAGTGATGCTTCCTACGTAGGCTTAGGATGTGTTTTGATGCAAGATAGGAGAGTCGTTGCTTATGCTTCTAGACAGTTGAAGATTCATGAGAAGAACTATCCTACTCATGATATAGAGTTGGCCGCAGTTGTTTTTGCATTGAAAATTTGGCGTCACTATTTGTATGGTGAGAAGTGTATAGTTTACACCGATCACAAGAGCTTGAAGTACTTGATGACACAAAAAGGGTTGAACTTGAGACATAGGAGATGGCTAGAGTTGTTAAAAGATTACGATTTGACCATTGAGTACCATCCGGGTAAAGCAAACGTAGTAGCCGATGCTTTGAGTAGAAAAGTGGCCGTTGAGCTGAGAGCTATGTTTGCTAGATTGAGTGTGTCCGATGATGGTGGTTTGATCACCGAGTTGCAAGTGAAGCCTTCTTTGATTCAGTTGATTAGATAAAAGCAGTTGCAAGATGTGAGTTTAGTCCCACATGTTCAGGACATAGCCGAAGGAAGACCGACTGAGTATAGTTTCAGTGGTGAGAATTTGTTGTGCTTTAGAGATAGAATTGTCGTACCAGAAGATGTTGAGCTGAGACGTCAGATTTTGAGTGAAGCACATTTGAGTCCCTTTTCTATGCATCCGGGTAGTACCAAGATGTACCGAGATTTGAAGAATGATTACTTCTGGGTTGGTTTGAAGAGAGATGTAGCCGAGCATGTGAGCCGTTGTATGGTTTGTCAGAGAGTGAAGGCAGAACATCAGGTTCCTTTAGGTTTGCTATAGCCTTTGAAGATTCCAGAATGGAAATGGGAGAGAATCACCATGGATTTTGTATCGGGGTTGCCTTTGTCTCCTTCGAAAAAGAATTCAGTTTGGGTGATTGTGGATAGGTTCACTAAGTGTGCTCACTTCTTAGCAGTGAACACTACGGATTCCTTAGACAAGTTGGCAAACTTGTACGTTCGTGAGATTGTGAGACTTCATGGAGTTCCGAAGTCTATAGTTTCATATAGGGATCCTAGATTTACTTCGAGGTTCTGGAGTTGTTTGCATAGTGCTTTGGGTAGTCGTCTGCATTTCAGCACATCTTATCATCCGCAGTCCGATGGGCAGTCAGAGCGAGTGATACAGATTCTTGAGGATATGCTTCGTTGCTGTGTGATTGATTTTCAGGGTTCTTGGGAGAAGCACTTACCGTTAGTTGAGTTTGCTTACAACAACAGTTATCAGTCTAGTATTCAGATGGCACCCTATGAGGCTTTGTATGGTAGGCGATGTAGGACTCCGATTTGTTGGGCTGAGACAGGTCAGAGGTTGTTACCTATGCCAGACTTGCTTAAAGGAACCACAGAAAAAGTGAAGTTGATTTGTGACCGTTTGAAGGCAGCTTCCGATCGTCAGAAGTCCTATGCAGATTTGAAGAGGAAAGAGGTTGAGTACTCAGTGGGTGAGAAAGTGTTTCTGAAGGTATCTCCGTGGAAGAAAGTAATGAGATTTGGCCGAAAGGGCAAGTTGAGTCCGAGGTTCATTGGTCCGTATGAGATAGTTGAGCGGATTGGGCCTGTAGCTTATCGGTTGAGGTTACCTTCTGAGCTAGAGAAGATCCATGATGTCTTTCATGTATCTATGCTTAGGAGATATAGATCAGATCCTTCTCATGTGATGCCCGTTGAGGAGATAGAGTTAAATCCGAATTTGTCTTACAATGAAGAGCCCGTTGAGATACTTGCTTCTGATAGCAAGGTGTTGCGTGGCAAGACCATAGAGTTGGTCAAGGTGTTGTGGAGGCATAGAGGTGTGGAAGAGGCCACGTGGGAGAGGAAAGCGGATATGGTTGAGCAGTTTCCGTATCTGTTTCCACCAGGTAATTTCGGGGACGAAATTTCCTTAAGTGGGGGAGAGTTGTAACACCCGGGTTTAGGGGTTAGGTGAAAATAATATTTTAATATTATTTTGGACTCGGTTTTATAATTAAAATGGTTTCTAAAAATTTCGGGTTCATTTCCAAATTAAATTAATTTAATTTGATTTACTATGTTTTGCAATTTAACCCCAAGTAGCCATAGAGGGTGTGCCCTTGTGAATACCCCATTTCATTAAGGGCGATTTGGTCAATTAGCTTTTAAATTTAAACAAAAGATTAAAACACCCATTTCTTCCTATTTTCCCACTAGTCATCTTCTTCCATAACGTGAAAGGAGCTCCCCCCCTCTTCAATCTACTATTCCATTCCACAACTTCTCCATTTCAACTCCAAATTTAAAGGTAATGGTAATTTTGAACTCCCCTCACCTCCATCTTCTTAAAAGTACCCTTCTTTTCCATTTTCATGAAGTTTTTAGAAAATAGGGGTTTTGAATATTTTGATTAAAAATGGTGCCTTTGTGTAGCTAAACCTAATATTTTGATTTATTATGGTTAGTTATGGAATATAGGAGCCAAATGATGTTACATATGTGAATTTCAAGTGATTTTAATCAATTTTCGGAATTGGGTACCAAGGGGGTTTTGGGAGGGTTTTAAGGTGGTTTTTGGGGTTGGTTAATGTTGGATTTTGAGGGCTGGTGCTAGTATGATATTTGAGGGTTGCTTTGGGTGTGTTTGATGGTTGTTTGGAGGCTTGAAATGGAAGATTTCAGTGGGTTAAGTGAGCTACTCGAAAATTCTGTTTTTGGACTTGTTTGGGGTGTTGAATGCTTGTTAATGTTAATCCGGGTTGTTTCCGATGATGTGTTATTGATTCGAACGTTTTGTTTGTGTTTGAGATGATTAGAATCGAGTTTGGGCATCGGTGGAACATCGGAAGTGAATCCGGGAAGTTGAAGGTTGTGCTTGCTTGGTCTTTGGGCTTGGAAGCTTAGGTGAGTGGTTGTTTGCTTTTAAATGTTTTAAAGTAGTTGGTTCGAGTATATGGACTAGGTTGGGCTTGGTAGACCCACCTAGAGTTAGGATTAGGGTGGTAGCCTAATCCTAAACTTGATCTAGAGCCTTTGGTTGAACTCATTGTATGGTTGTGTATGTCTCGTATGAATTGTGGTATGAATGTCTATGTATATTGCTTTATACATGTGAAATGAGATTGGACTTACGATGCTTGAGACATGCATGATGATGGTTGTTGGTGAGTATGTGTTAAGCACAAGGTTAATGAAATGAGTAATGTGAAGTGAGTAAATATTGGCACTAGTAAACTTGGATACAAATGATCGATCATTAGGATGTTAGTGTGTACACATGAGTCTAAAGTCGCGCGTGGCCTTGGTGGCGTTGAGTCACCAAGGAGGAGTACGGGTTTGCCCGGAATTGTAATTAAATATAGTCGGTGATGAGTGGAATCCCATCGACGGGGCGTGAGGATGAGTGGAATCCCCTCCGCGAGACCGGTGATGAGTGAAATCCCACCGTGAGGTAATGTGGTTGTTGGATATGAGTTTCCAACATGTCTATCCGCGTATTCGGGTCTTAACTAGGTGCCAATGTTGTTGATGTATATATCGATGTGTTGAGGTTTATGGTTCATATTGGGATGCTTGTTTGTGATTACATGTATCATGGAAATTGAGCTTATAATCATGGCATTATTATTGTCTTTTGCTCATGCATTCTATCTTGTGGACCTTTGGTATGATTGTGTTTTACCTTGGCTAGATCGTGCTCGGACCCTGCAATGTTGAGGTTTGTTTTTAGAGCTTACCCTCACTAAGCATCATTGCTTACGCTCTTTTTGTTCAACATTGCAGATCCTTAGTTCGTGGGTTGCTCGGGCAAGTGGAGGGCCTCCAAGTGTGGTTTTTGGACTTGAGTTCTTCAAGTATGGATTTTTAATGTTAGACTTGTAATGGTTTAAGCAATGGGACATGTATGTTTTGTTGGTTGTTGTTGGTTGCTAGGAGCATGTTTAGACTCCCTAGTATCTTGCTTTTGCATGGTTATGTTGCCATGTTGAATGTTAACTCATGCCTAATTGCTTACTTGAATGTTAGCCTTATGCCTTAAGAGTTCATACATGTGTTTGAATGATGTTTGAATGAGTGCATGTTTGTGGGGTGTTGCCTAGTGTTAGACATGTTTAAATCTTGTTAAAGCATGATATTATTGATGGTATGTCTCGGGTTTAAATTGTTTTGCTGATATGTGATGTTTCGGTGATGTTTTGGGGCACCTTTGTGCCACAAAACAGCAGAATCGTGTCTGCAGACAGGGGGTGTTTCGGAACGGGTCCCCCTATTCCGGAACGGTCCCTGTGTAAATGGCCTGCCGTTTCGAAACGGATGAGGGTCGTTTCGGAACATTTTGGCTACTGGAATTTTGAGAATTTGAGGAGATGAAGCCGTTCCGAAACGGGCCTTTGAGGTTTTGAAACGGTCAAATCTCGTTGACCACGAGATATTGACCGTCAATGTCGTTCCGATACGGGTCTCCCCTGTTTCGGAACGGTCACCTTATGGTTGACCCAGGGCCATTGACTAGGTCAAGTCGTTTCGGAACACCCTGAGGGCGTTTCGAAACGGCCTGCTGTAGAATGTTAAAATGAACTGTTTGATTGATGGGTTGGTCGATGTTTGATGTTATGATTGTATCTTCCGCTGCTGTGCCACACTTAGGTCTTAATTATGCATGTAGACAAGATAAGATAAAAAGAAATTTTCTGGGTCGTTAACCGAGGGGAAGCCTTAACGGGTTTCGCTTCAGTTTTCCCCGTGTGGCCCACTCGGACCGGTCATCCGACCAGACCGGGACAAGGGGGTTACAATAGGCGCAAACCGCATGTCCAAATTCAATTCGAGGGTCCATAGTAAGGAAGATTACCATGATTACGAATAAGCGCCATTTTGATCAGTCGTGGCGTCGTCATATCTAACCATAATAAAAATCAAAACAAAAAAGAGAGAAGTGTGCCAAAAGGCAGAGAAAAACATACCAAAAGGTAGAATAGATCGTGCCACAAGAGAAGAATAATTTATTGAAAACGATAAATCCCGGCGGTCGGCGACCAATATTAAAATTGGTGTCATTGTCGGCATTTGAAAGAAAAAAAGCAAGAGAAAACGACTCTATAGTTGAGAGAAAAAGTTCAGGGCAAGAGAGAGCGACAATAAATAATTTTACTCGATAATATATTTTTACGTAATCACGTATAAAATAAGTGTTTATTTGTTATTTTCTTGTAAATAAATGTGTTTGTTTATTTATTTTCTAGCTGAACGAGGTGCCAAGTCCTTTAAGCAATGACAAATTTTCTAGTTGTGAAATTATAAATAGATCACATTAGACTAGGAGGATCGCCCCATAATGAGCATTCTCGATCGAGATTAGTAGATTAATGAATTAGATATCGGTGATTATATACTTTTTTTCTTCAAAAAATTCATTTATAATATTTTTTTTTATCTCATAACCTTTGTTTTTAACTTCGTAAAAAACATAGAGAATAATAGTAAATAATCCAAGTGGTAAACAACTTGATATCGCTTAAGCGGGTCTCGAGTTTGGGGCCTTGTGTATGTAGAAAATTCTCGCTAGGAGACTCACCCACCAAATTTAGATGTGCAACATGGGTCGATCCAAATTAGTCAGGATAAAGCTCTAGAAAATCGGGAGAGCGACAAAAACAAAATTAATTGAATGAAAACCTTGAAATGTTGGTTAAAAGGTTTTTTTTACGATAAAAGACGATAATTCATTAAAGATAAAGGGTGACGTTACAAACAAAAAGATCATCCATGCAAGCCATGCATGGTGACTAGCAGACGGAAACAAAAAAAACATCCGAAATCAGTAAAAACCAGAAAGACACCTAGAAGCATGGGGGTTAACAGCCCACTGATGGAGGGCGAGGCTCCAAATTCTCTTATGCGAGAGCTTCTGAGGAAGGCATGCTCCCTCTCCTGAACGGGTAGGGGGTCTTATCATCATAATCGAAACAGGAGCAAAGCCATCAATGGCGTAACCAACGACAGTCACCAAACCATTGACATTGTGAAACGGGAGGTGAGGGACACCCTTCAAGGAACCAACATCGACAACATAAGAACAAAACGAAAAGGATAACCTTGGATCAAAAGCAAACAAATTATGCAAAATGATCCAGGAAGAAGGGTAACAATATGATGACATGCTCAGCCCCCTCTTTCGACCGAGCAACATCGAGGTAAGAGAACTCATGGATAATGCAGATACCCTTGGTTGAGGGTATCTACATTCTTGAAGAAGCCAAAATTAGAAGCGGAATTGTCCTCATGCCTAGAAAAGTGCTCTCCTTTCTTAATAAACTTCACAGGATCATACGTAATCATAATTTGTTCATCCACCTTGAGCGAAGGAATTTCCGAAACCTTAAAACCAAATGGGTCAATTCCCATCTCTATGATTCTAGTTTCATCGAGAATAATTTGTGTGAATTCTCGAACATGCTTCTTTCTTGTTGTAAGTTTGATAAGAGTGAGTCTTTTCATTCCATATGAGTGGTCTCTTTTTGCTGCTTCCAGTCGATTGATGATGGGCGATGTTTTGAAGATGAAGGTAGGAAAGAAGGCCAATTAAAGCACATCCTCGTTTGCTATAAGGTCAAACCCTCTTGCGCACCAGTTTCCTAGAGATTCCTGGTAAATCCCTTCTAAGATAAGTTGAAGAAGTTCTCTCTTTTTAGACACCAAAAAAGGTTCAAGTTCATTGTATTTGAACTTCCTTTATTAGAGGAGCCTACGCTCATATCTTTCAGTTCCGTAGCTAGAGCTTTCCCCGAGATATCCACCGAAAAAGATTGGGTTAAGTCTTGTTGTTTAGATAGTGGGATTTGGAAAGGAACTAGAGTCTTATCATCGAGATGTGGACTTACAGCTTGTTTGCCTTTGCTTCTTGGGTTGCAGCAGACCTTAGGTGTTGATTTTTTGGAAAATCGGGATTACAACCGCCTCCCAAGATTGCTTTAGTAAGATCGATTAATTTAAAGGTCATATACTGATCCTTGTCTGAGGAAATGTCACTATTAACTAGCAGCTTTTCAGGGACTTGATCCTTTCTTGTTGGATAGACCAAAACATTCAAATTTTGATCTTGGGGATCCACACCTTGTTGTTGTTTCCTGCTCCAGCATTCTGAGTCTTGGTGAAAGGAGCTTCATTGTCAATGACGACCTTTTTTCCAGGTTAGAGAAGCCTTTAGCCAAGGTCCATAGATTGCAGCTCTTGGATACTTGGTTTTGTCGAACCAACACTCTTTTATCAGATAACTCAATCTTCCACAACTGAAACAAAAGTCGGGAATCCTCTCATATTTGAACTTGATGTCCAACGATTGATATTCTTTTCTTTAAAGCTTAAAGTCTGTTTTCAGAGGGTCTTCGACTCTCATCACGACTTTGATGGCTAACTGCCCATCCCAAAGAATTTTCTTATCTGGCCCCAAGTTGGACCCAAAATACTTGGAGGAAAGCTTGCCAATCTTTTCTGCATTCTCTTTGGTGCTCATGGTCATCGGAAGATTGTGGATTTGGACTCAAAACTCCTCGTTGGTTAAAAGGTTTTTATCATAAAAATGGAATATCTTAATATTTCAAAGTAGATGCATAGAAATCATGACGTTGATTTTTAATGTAGAATACATTTTAGATTTTTATAAACATTTTATTTTAAAAAATACAATTTAGTCACTCAATTAAAATTTTATTATAAGTTGGTCATTTTATTGTTAAAATTGAAACATGGTATGGCATAATAACAGTTATAGTCTTAATTCAAAATAATTCAATAATTTAATCCTTTATGTTTAAAAATTCTAACACCACACCATTTTGATACACCTTTCGACCACTTGTTGCACTATATGATATTATCCATCAGCTCGATAACAGATAGATGATATAGCTCAACAAACATTATCGTTTCACTAGCATACATCTACATACTAATGGAACATGTTCAATATGAAGGGTTAAATCTATTAAATCATTTGAAATTAGAATCAAATTAATATATTGTTAATTATGGCTCATATACCATAAAAGAACATATGGACTTAATAACCAACCGACTTGAGGGATCCTTAAAGGTTAAGAGTGTGAATCCTTAGAGGATAAGGAATACTACTCCTCGAAGGATTAGAACAATTGTAATCTTAGTTAAAGTAAGATTGAGTAGTAGTTATCCTAGTTAGAATAGGACTTGGATGTATGGGCTATATAAAGAGGCTTACCCCCACCTCATTAGACACTTCATCAATTGTTCTTTTTAGGCTTTAAGCCTTGTTTTTGTCGGGCATTATCGATTGAATAAAAGAAAACAACCACTCTTTTCTCCCCAAGGACGTAAGCACACTATTGAACCTCGTTAAATCTTTTATGTTCTTGCTTGTTTAATTTTCTTTCTCGTTTGTCGTGTGCACAACTGCTGGTATTAGAGCCTGGTTGCGATGGCTATGTCCGATGCGAAATTCGAAGTGGTCAAGTTCAATGGTGAAGGTAACTTCAGATTGTGGCAGACAAGGGTAAAGGATATGTTAGCGCAACAAGAGATTTTAAAGGCTTTACAATCTACAAAACCGGTATCGATGGATGACGACGATTAGGAAGAATTGTAGCAACGAGCGACTGGAACCATACGATTATGTTTGGCATATGAGATTATGTATCACGTTATGGATCTGACGTCTCTAAGAGAGATATGGAGCAAGTTGGAAAGTCAATTTATGTCCAAGTCTCTGACAAATAAATTATATCTAAAGCAGAGGTTGTATGGGCTGAAGATGCAAGAAGGTCTGGATTTGGCGCAGCACGTGAATATCTTCAATCAAATAATCACCGATTTAACTCAACTTGATGTGAAGATGAAGACAAAGCAATGATTTTGTTGTTTTCGTTGCCTTCTTCTTATGAACACATGGTGACTACTCTTACATATGAGAAAGAAATTATCAAAGTTGAAGAGATTACTGTAGCCTTGTTGGCCCACAACCAGCGAAGGCAGAATATAGCCGAAAGCTCTCACGCTGATAGTTTATATGTTAAGGGTAATCACGACTGTGGAAGGAAGTCAGAGAATGAGGGTTCTAGAAGACAGATCTTTAGATCAAAGTCTAGAGGCAAGAAGATATTTCGTTGCTACAAGTGCAAGTAGCCATGACATATGAAACGAGATTGTCCAAAGTGGAAAAAAGAGTCTGATGAAAAATATGATGCATCATCCAAAACTGTGAATGTGGTACAGAATGAGAATTCGGATTGCAGTGTTGGTGATATGTTTTCTATTTCAACAACTATATTTATGGATGCTTGGATTCTTGATTCAAGATGCTCTTATCATATAACGCCTAGCAGAGAGTAGTTTTCTACCTATATGTCTGTTAATTCTGGTTCTGTCTATTTAAGTGATGATAGATGTTGCAATATTGTCGGTATTGGTGAAGTCAGAATTAAGATGTATGATGGCACTGTTATAACATTATGTGATGTTAGGCTTATACCATATTTGAAAAAAAAAATCTAATTTCTTTAGGCACTTTGCATAAGAATGGTTTAATTCCTAAAGCTGATGAGGATAGAGAAATCATTAGGATTGTTAAAGGGACATTGAATGTGGTGAAAGGAAAGATAACTACAGGGAATATCTATAACTGTTAGGGAGTACAGTTGTAGGTGGAGCTCATTCTGTTGAGTCATATGATGATAATACAAAATTGTGGCATATGCGTCTTGGTCATCTTAGTGAACGTGGAATGGTTGAATTGCATCAAAGAAAGTTGTTGCATGGAGTCAAAAGTTGCAAGCTCGATTTTTATGAATTTTGTGTTCTTAGTAAGTAGACTAAAGTCAGTTTCACGACCGGAAGGTACAAAACTGAATGGATTCTTGATTAAGTGCATTTTGATGTATGGGGGCCTACTAGAGAATCATCATTGGGTGGATCTGTGTATTATGTTACTTTTATTGACGATTTTTCTAAGAAAGTTTAGGTGTATTTCTTGAAACAGAAATATGAAGTCTTTCCAAATTCAAGGTGTGGAAAGCTGAGGTGGAGAACCAAACGAGTAGAAAGATCAAGTATTTAAGGTCTGATAATGACACATAGTACACAGATTCACAGTTTTTGAAGTTCTGTGATGAGCATGGGATTCAGAGACATTTTTCAATGTGAAAGATGCCACAACAAAATGGTGTTGCTGAAAGGATGAACAAGTCATTAGCTGAGCAGGCTCAATGTTTGAGACTAAATGCAGGGCTTCCTAAAAACTTTTGAGCAGAGGTTGTGAGTATGGCATGCTATCTCATCAACAGGTCACCACATGTATCTTTGGGTGGAAAATTTGCAGAAGAGGTATGGACAGGCAATGTAGTTGATTTTTCACACTTACAAATTTTTGGTTGTTCTGCTTATGTGCATATACCTGGTGATGATAGATCAAAACTTGATGCAAAATCGAAGAAGTGCATCTTTCTGGGCTACGAGAAAAGTGTCAAAGGATACATGTTTTGGGATCCAGTTGCAAGGAAAATAGTGATTAGTAGAGATACAATTTTTGACGAGCAATTCATGTTGCAGCAGAACCGAGACAAGGTACTAGTGGATTTCGAACAATATCCAAGAGTAGTTGAGAAATAAGTAACATCTAAGAAAGGTGAAAGTTCGAATTCAACTTCTGGTGGCTCTAATACAGTTTCGTTGCAGAATTATAATTTTGCCAGAGATAGAGAGAGGCGCACCAATGTAAAGGCTCCATGCAGATTGAGTTTTGAAAATATGGTGTCTTTAGCACGTCACATTAGTAGTGAAGATCCGGATACTTTTCAAGGGGCTATCTTTAGTATGGAGAAAATCAAATGAATGGCTGCAATGATTGAGGAGATGGAATCTTTGCAGAAAAATCATATGTGGGAGCTAGCTAGGCTTCTTGAGGGAAAGAAAGCTATTGGTTGCAAATGAGTGTATAAAAGGGAACCAATAGTATTAGAAAAGAGGGGAGAAGTTCAAGGCTCGATTGGTAGCAAATGGTTTTTTACAGCAAAAAGAAGTTGATTATGATGAAATCTTTTATCTTGTGGTTAGACATACTTCAATCAGGGTAGTTCTTGCACTTGTAGCTAGTTCGGATTTGCATTTAGAGCAGATGGATGTTAAAACTGCTTTTTTGCATGGTGATCTAGAGAAACAGATTTATATGTAGCAACCATAAGGTTTCATTCAATATGGAGATGAACATCTGGTTTGCAGGTTAAAGAAATCTTTGTACGGGTTGAAGCAGTCTTCACGACAATGGTACAAGCGATTCGACTCCTACATGATTCAGATTAGCTACAAGCGATGTGAGTATAATTGTTGTGTCTATGTTAAAATCCTTGATGATGGTTCTTTTATTTTTCTTCTAATGTATATTGATGATATGTTGATGGCTGCAAAGTATATGCATGATGTTGTCGGTTTGAAAGCTTTATTGAGTCCAGAATTTGATATGAAAGACTTAGGAGCTACAAAGAAAATTCTTGGAATAGGGATTCACAAAGATAGAGGCTCAAGGAAACTGTTGATATCTTAGCAAGGCTATGTTGAGAAAGTGTTAGACAAGTTTGGGATGAGCAAAGCAAAGCCCGTGAGCACTCCATTGGAGAATCACTTTAAGCTTTCTATAGAACAGTGCTTGAAGACATACAATGAAATTGAAGAGATGGCAAAGGTCCCTTATGCTAGTGTTGTCGGCTGTCTGATGTATGCGATGGTATGTACTCGTCCTGATTTAGCTCATGTTGTTGGTCAAGTCTGTAGATACATGTCTAAACCAGGAAGATCACATTGGGAAGCAGTCAAGTGGATTTTTAGGTATTTAAAGGGTACTGTGGGACATGGAATTATTTTCGGCAGTCAGCGACATGATCCTTAGTTTGTTGAATATGTGGATCCAGACTATGCAGGTGATTTGGATGATAGAAGGTCTACAACTGGGTATGTTTTCACCCTTTGTGGAGGGCCTATATGTTGAAAGTCAACTGTTCAGTCTGTTGTAGCATTATCAACAACTGAAGCTGAGTACATGATAGTAGATGAAGCTGCAAAGGAAGCCTTATGGCTTATCGGGCTAGTGAAAGAATGGGGTATTCGGCAAGATGGAGTTCAGTTGCATTGTGATAGCCAAAGTGCTATTCATTTGGCTAAGAATCATGTGTATCATGCTAGAACTAAACATATTGTTGTGAGGTTTCACAAGATTAGAGAGTTGATTGCATCTGGTGAGATATTGTTACAAAAGGTGCATACTGTAGACAATCCAGCTGATATGTTGAACAAGCATGTTACTACAGACAGGTTCAAGCATTGTTTGGACTTGTTGAATATTTGCAAATGCTAGAGAGGCATGATAGCCCAACCCACTTTGATGTGTGAGAGACTCTAGATTTATCTCTTGAGGGGCATGATATTCGCCAAGGTGGAGATTTGTTAAGTATGACTCATATACTGTAAAAGGACATATGAGCTTAATAATCAACCGACTTGAGGGATCCTTGGAGGTTAAGGAGTACGAATCCTTGGAGGATAATAAATACTACTCCCCGAAGGATTAGAACAATTGTAATCTTAGCTAAAGTAGGATTGAGTAGTAGTTATCCTAGTTAGAATAGGACTTGGATGTAGGGGCTATATAAAGAGGCTTACCCCCACCTCATTAGGCACTTCATCAATTGTTCTTTTTAGGCTTTAAGCCTTGTTTTTGTCGGGCATTATCGATTGAATAAAAGAAAACATCCTCTCTTTGCTCCCCGAGGACGTAAGGACACTGCTGAACCTCGTTAAATATCTTGTGTTCTTGCTTGTTTGATTTTATTTTTCGTTTCTCGTGTGCACAACATATATTATCTAAGTTTTTGGGACTAAAACTATTATTATTCCAAGCCACGTTAGATGTCCATTCAATTAAGTGTGTGTGTTTGGTTTTGCGGTGGTAGAATTGATTTTAAATCATCGTAATTTTATAGAATTGGTTTTGTGTATGATTGATTTTAAAGTAACATGATTTATGTTTGGGAGTTTTTTTTTCTTAAAAATCACGATTGTGTAAAAATATAGTGTAAAAATTACGACGAAACGCAAAAGTTACTTCTACATTGTTTTTCCCAAAATCATGTTTGGAGGTCCAAATTACATTTAGATTTTTAGATCCAAACATGTTGGTACGATGACCGAGACATATTTTTTCGTTCAATCAAGATTTTTGAACCCCAAACGCAAAAACAAACATGCACGCTTTTAGAATAATAAAATACATAATTAAACTACTTGAGATGTATTTTACCAGTTTTTTAAGAGAAAATAAAGCCAAGCTAACTTGTCACGTTCTGGCGCGTAGAGGGGCGCGTGGATCTACCAACCACAACTGTCTGAGTGCGACAGTGATTTGGTGGAGTTGACTTTAATGACTCAAGTGGAAAGGGCAAAAGTGATAGTGCGGACTGTAAAATTGCCCACTCGTAGTAAAACGCGTGGAGCATCGGACACGGAAACCCAACATATGTCAGCTTCACATCAATCTATTTAGACTTAAAGTGAAGTACACGGAAACCAACTCCCTCACGTCAATGATTCATTTCGACATATATTCCTCTTCTTTCTATTTTTAATATTTTGCATTATATATATATATATATAAAAGAGCTGGTTCCAAAGATTTTGGTGGCTCCAAGGTAAATTTAGAAGTTGGTTTTTTTTTGATAATAAGTTTCGAAAAAATTAAAATTTAAAAGAATGTTTCTAATGAAAAATATTAAAAAATTTAAGTCTTTAATAATAGTTATTGAAAAAATTGAACCCCTAATAACAAAAATTGGAAAAAAGTGGGTCATTAATAACAAATATTGAAAGAAAAAAATTAAGAATATGTCTCTAATAACAAATGTTGAAAAAAATTAGACTTCTAATAACAAGTATTGAGAAAATTGAATCTCTAATAATAAATATTGAAAAATTTTAAATTTTAAGAGTAAACCCCTAATAACAAATATTGGGAAAATTGAATCCATAATAACAAGTTTTGGAAAAAAGTGGGCCCTAATAACAAGTATTGAAAAAATTGGACCCTAATAACAAGTTTAAAAAAAATTAAACTCCTAATAATAAATATTAAAAAAAATAAAATTTAAAAGTAAGCTTCTAATAACAAATATTGAAAAAAATAGCCCCTAAAAATAAGTGTTGAAAAAAATTTAGTTGTTAATACAAATATTGAAAAAAATTGAACTTATAATAACAAATATTAAAAAATTAAAATTTAATAACAAACTATTATTAATAAGTATTGAAAAAAATTATACCATAATATTAAATATTAGAAAAAGAATTGAGGTCCGGATAAGCGCCCATTTTGATTAATTTCTTATCAATACACCGATACAAACTAAAATTCTAGTCTTACTAATAATCTTATTTGATTTAACAATAAAATATGTATATCTGAAGCTAAAAGTACACTTATATATGCAACTACAATTATAAATAAAATAACCAGAATAAAATATGGGTAAATAATACATATATAATATTTTAAAAAATATTTATGTCTGATGAGTTTTTGTTATTAAATAGAGTGTATTTTAAAGATAAACATTAAAATTCGAATTTGCATAACATGAGATAATATAAATATTATTATTACTCGATTAATTAATGTACTATGTGATGAAATTTATTTAACATATGATATTTACCCACGATTTCCCAAATTATTGTGGCAAATTTGTGTTTTGCATTAATTAAACGTTGCATTAGTTTATCTTTAAAACTTAAAAGAATAAACATTGCATTAGTTATTAAGCCATACTGGCCAACCTTTGCATGACATCATGCTGAACAACATATGTTACTTTTAGTGAGGATTTATTAAAGTTGAAGCACATTCAATTACTAAATTGAAAGAGTTAAAAGAAAAAAAAAATAGAATTTAGGGTAAAGTACACAGACGGTCACTGAATTTTAGTAAAAAACACAAAATGGTAACCAAGATTTCAAAAATCACAAAATGGCAATTAAACTTTATGTTTTATAACAAAATGGTAACTAGACGTTAAATGTCGTTAAGTGGCTGTTATAAACTTTGGCATAATTACACATTTAGTCCTTCAAATTTATACATTCAATAATTTAATCCTAATTCGAAACAATTCACTAAATTTACCCCTCGTTATTTACGCATTCTTTCAATTTGGTCCTTAAAGCAAAATTCCAAAGTATGGTAACATGATAAATAATTACAATTAATTTTTTATAGGAACTCGAAAACTCGATTCAAATCGAAAAAATTTCAAATAAAGTTTGAGTTGTAAAATATGACGCGCCAACTCGAATAACTTAAAATTTTTTGACTCGACTCGATCGAACGCCCATATCTATCTTAAGATATGACGCGTCAACTCGAATAACTCTATATTCGAATATTTTAAATCATTTTTTCTTTTAAATCGAATATTTTTAAAAATAGAATATTTAATATTTTCATATTTAAATCACATTGATTATTTAATAACAACTTTAAATATTCGATTTAAAAGAAAAAATGATTTAAAATATTCGAATATTTATTTAAATTTTTATAGGAACTCGACTCAACTCGAATCGAAAAAATTTCAAATAAAGTTTGAGTTGTAAAATATGACGCGTAAACTTGAATAACTCGAAATTTTTTTACTCGACTCAATCGAACGTTCACCTCTATCTTAAGATATGATGCGTCAACTCGAATAACTCGAAATATTCGAATATTTTAAATGATTTTTTCTTTTAAATCGAATATTTTTTAAAATAGAATATTTAATATTTTCATATTCAAATCACATCGAATATTTAATAACTAATTTAAATATTCAATTTAATTTAAAAATATTCAATTTAAAAGAAAAAAAATGATTTAAAATATTCGAATATTTAATTAAATTTTTATAGGAAATCGAAAACTCGACTCGACTCGAATCGAAAAATTTCAAATAAAGTTTGAGTTGTAAAATATGATGCGTCAACTCGAATAACTCGAAATTTTTTTGGCTCGACTCGATCGAACGCTCACCTCTATCTTAAGATATGACACGTCAACTGAAATATTCGAATATTTTAAATCATTTTTTTTTCTTTTAAATCATATCGAATATTTAATAACTACTTTAAATATTCGATTTAAAATATTCGAATATTTAATAAATATTTAAAGTAGTTATTAAATATTTGAATATTTAAAAGAAAAATATTTAAAATGGTTATTAAATATTCGAATATTTTCAATCATTTTTTCTTTTAAATCGAATATTTTTAAATTGAATTGAATATTTAAAGTAGTTATTAAATATTCGATGTGATTTAAATATTCTATTTTAAAAAATATTCGATTTAAAAGGAAAGAATTGATTTAAAATATTCGAATATTTCGAGTTATTCAAGTTGACGCGTCATATCTTAAGATAGAGATGAGCGTTCGATCGAGTCGAGTCAAAAAATTTCGAGTTATTCGAGTTGCCGCGTCATATTTTACAACTCAAACTTTATTTGAAATTTTTTCGATTCGATTCGAGTTGAGTTTTTGAGTTCCTATAAAATATTAATTGTAATTATTTCTCATGTTACCATACTTTGGAATTTTGCTTTAAGACCAAATTAAAAGAATGCGTAAATAATGAGGGCTAAATTTAGTGAATTGTTTCGAATTAGGACTAAATTGATTGAATGTATAAATATGACGGACTAAATGTGTTATATTACCAAAGTTTATAACAGTCACTTAACGGCATTTAACGTCTAGTTACCATTTTGTTATAAAACATAAAGTTTAATTGCCATTTTGTGATTTTTGAAAGTTTGGTTATCATTTTATTTTTTTTTTACCAAAGTTCAGTGACCGTCTGTGTACTTTACCCTAAAATTTAACTAACATATTTTTTAATAAACTGGTATGATTATATAATACTATCTGTTCATATTTTTTTCTTAATCCTTTGACAACACACATATTTTACACACACATGTGCTCGAACCTGATTCTCTTAAGATAAACACCATCATATTTTTCACTGAAATCACTTATTGGATTCAATTAAACAAACATAATTCATTGTAAAAGGAAATGAAAGGTTTATAAATGTAATCAAGATATCTCACATGTATGTTCTACGATCCATGCATATTAATTCTTTCCTGGTTTATGATTACAGTTTCTAATAATATTTTCTCCAATATTCAATCATAAATTCTTTCATTAAAAGTCTAATATATCTTATTGCCGCATTCAATTTTTGTTGGTTACATTTAAATGAATTTTTGGGGCTGGTTCACTATAAAGACTTAGGCAAGACAAAAATAATTAACAATGGGAGAATCTTATCTCAATTTTAGAGTATATCATGAAGATTATCATATTCTATTTAGGGTACTTTATAAACATGTCATTGCTTTATAAGAAGAAGAAAAAATATTTTGTACTTTTTCAATTTCCTTTTTTATATGTTCAACATTAAAAGATTAAATTCTAAATCATAAACTCTAAAAAATATATTTTACCCCTAATTTCTTAAATTTTAATTATAAACCCATAAAAAGAAGTACCAAAAAGGACAGAAGATTTCTATGGGAGGTTCTGCGGTACGGCGCCTAATATGCAGCTAATATACGGCGTAACCGGCTAGAAAGGTGACCGGTTAAAGATAATGTTTCCGGTAAAAGTTACCGATTATGTTGATCCGAATATCAATATATTCGATAGCGCCGAATTTGTTGTTAATTTGGAGCTGATGGGGACTCGAACATTTGGACTATAACAAAACCGGTAAAATTACCGGTTTTGTTGATCCGAATTTCAATATATTCGGTAGCGCCTAATTTGTTGTTTATTTCGAAAGTATCCATACTTTTTAAATCATTATCGATACTTTTTGAACACCAATGTAACCGCGGATGGAAAAAAATGTCGAAAATATCGATATTTTTTAAGAGCGTGCGCAAAAGAATCGGTACAATAAAAAAATTCTACATAACCGGTTACATTATTAATTCATATAATCTAACCGGTAAATCTTACTGGATATATTGTTTGGTTTCGATACGTTTTTTAAGAACGTGTGCAAAAGAATCGGTACAATAGAAAATATGAAAACATAACCGATTACATTATTAATTCATATAATGTAACCGGTAAATCTTTACCGGATTTATTGTTTGGTGCTGAAAGAATCGACACAATTCAAAAACGTATCGAAACTTTGGGGAATTGTATCGATTATATATATCATAATGATATAACCGGTTAAAAGTATGTACTCTCCCACTCGCCTTTGTATTGCTTGCATTTACAGAAAACCTAAGAGAGGAGAGTATTTGAAATCGACCCGAGTTTGGTTGCTGCGAAATACAAGGTAGGCGTTCTTGGAGTCGTGTTGTATCAGAATCGAAAGGAAAAGTTTTGGGCTTGGGGACTTTGAAGTAAAAGGTATGTTTTCGAAACCCTAGTTTTTTGGTAATGTAGTATTAGGTAGTTGGGGATAATGCTTTGGGTTTAGTGATGTTGAAGTAAAATCGGAATTCGGATCGATATAGGTCGAAATTGTGTAATTATATTTAGGAAAAAAATATCGGTACTTTGTTCTGAGAACTTATCGGTAGAAATTAATAATGTCGGTAGAAATTATATATCGATACTTTTGTCAGAAAACTGAAGCGAGATGGATTCTAAGGATCATGAAGATGTTGTTCAAGATGAGACTGAAATGATTCAAATGGAGGCGGAGAGAGTAGATAGGGAGGAAAATCCGAAGCAACCAAAGGGTGGATTTCTGTACTCCTAGCAAGTAGAAATTGTGAAATAATTAATCTGTAAATTGTAATTGGATGAAAGTATTTAAGAACATTTAAACTTTCCTATCATGACAGTATTGAAGAATGTCAGAGGATGAGGGATTGTGGGACTTACACTGTCGGTTCGGTATGTAAATTGAAATTATAGTGAATATATTGGAGGTTGAATATTTTGATTGTTTATGGTTTATGCATAATTTGCAGGTGAGAGACGTGGTGGTGAATAAATGGAACACGATGAGTGAAACTGAGAAGCAACCATTCAACATGTTGTCCATAAATGCTAGAGAAAACTATGAGGCCAAGAAGAAGAAGAAGAAGAAGAAGGTATTCATTATAGTTGTAAATATTTTGATAAATGGTATATAAAAACTCTGACATTATATGTATATTATTTACATAGGAAGTGTCGACTAGGTGTAGCATAAAACGAGTGCACCACATAGTAGAGGAGTTGAAAGCGAAGGATAAAGCAAATCTGTTGGAAGAAATGGGGTTTGGATCTCTTATTGGGATTCAGGACCGACCAATTCGGAGGAAATTGTGTCGGTTGTTGATGGGAGATTTTGATTTGCAGAAGTGTGATGTGCGATACAGAGAATATTCATTTCATTTTAGTGTCCGAATTGTTGAAGCCATATTGGGGCTACAAAATAAAGGCCAGAGTGTGGATGAAGTTATAAAGAGGGAGGATTGGAAATTACTTGTGCAGAAGTATAGCCTAACGTCTAATGTGTCATTTGCTACACTTGAGGACGAAATAAAAAGCGGCAAGTATGAAGGGGATGATCTGAAGGCCCGGGTACTATTGTACATTGTCGGAGTATTCCTTTGTCCAACGGGTGATTCATCCCCGAGCAAGGATAGTATGAAGTTAATGTGCGACTCCGATTTTAGAGGTGAATTAAATTGGGCGTCATATGTGTATGACAAATTAATTGATGCAATCAAGACTTTTCAAAAGTCCAAAAACCCCTCATATCTCAAAGGATGCATAGCTGTCTTAGAGGTAAACGAGTTGAATATTGGTATTGGTTTAGAAAACTTTGTAAGTACTTATTATAGAAAATGATAAAGTTTATAGAAAATGCAGGTTGCATTGTATGATTTTTGGTCAGATTCTTCTTGTGTGCCGACATTCCGAAAGACCGGAGTGGCACACATCACTGTCTGGGACAAGGAAGAAGTTGTTCGAGTTATGGCAAAGTTAAAGTTGGAATTACCGAAAAAGAAGGTAAGCGTAATTTCAGTATTTATAGATTACTAAGGACTTAAAAAAGAAAGATGATCTAATAATGTAGTTTATTTGTGAAGGTTGGCGAGGAGGAAGAGGAGGAAGAGGAGAAGGTAGAATATAAGGTGAAAGTGAATGAAGGGGGAAGTAAAATTGACATATTGATTGCTGAGTTGGCGGAGGTTAAAAAAGTCGTTTCTGATTGTTTGCAAAGACAATCCAGAATCGAACAGGCTCTTGAGAGCTTAAAGGGGGAAGTAGGGGAAAGTTTTAATGGTGTTGTTAAAGAAGTGGTGGAATTGAGGGGTGAGTTAAAGGGGGTGATTGAAACGGTGGAAAAAAAATTGGATGAGGGGATACATTTAAGTCCTGAAATAAACAAAAAGAGGAGTTATGTTGAGGCAAAATATGATGAACTTATAAAAAATGATGAAGAAAATGTAGAAGAATTGAGTAAGAGGGTGGAGGAAAATATAAGAGAGGTCCACCATGAAGATACGAGGACATCGGATCATGCAATACATGCAGAGCTCGATTCAGGGTGTCCTGCACCAAAGAAGCAGAAGACTAAAAAGGTAAAATGAATAATACAAATGACATCCATTTTGATTAATGTGTTGTGGCTAATATCTATTGATATATCGTAGGTTACAAAGGTCAAAATACCAAGTGGAATTGAGGACATGGAGGCTGCGATGTGTGATTATGTATGGAATAGTGGATTGTTAGAACCATCGTAAGTTATATATATTGCTTTGCGAGTGATATTTAAATAAATGTGGGAAAAAATTAATACAAAAAATTGCTTCTATAGAGATGTTATCCTAGATTACGGGCTCGAACACGGCACAGTAGGCGACCTTGGCTTCTTAAAACTCGGGGAATGGCTAATAAGTCCGATTATTAATTTGAAAGGCTGGTTGTTGGGTTACGATTCGATGAGGAAAAGTTCAGCGAAGCGGAAGATTTGCTATCTACCATCCGAATTTGTGGTAAGTTACATTTTTACACATTTTCGTGTCCAATTTGTTCATGGCTGGTCAATTAATGGAGATTGTTTTTTAAAATGCAGACCGGGTTGATAATGGACGGTCAAAATGCGCCGAATCTTATAAGCTTCTATTCTAGAACATTGATGGACCATAATAAATTCACCGATTGTGACATGGTAAGATATTTTTGCGTACATGTTGTTAAGTATTTAAATAATAACAATAAATGTTCTAATATCTTGTGTGACAATTGTTGTAGATCTTCATGCCAATAAAAGATTCGAATAATTATTGGTATCTCTTGGTGTTGGATATGGTTGATCGTGTAGCATCGTTTCTTGATAGTCTACATAGATCTCCCCGGCACAAGACTAGAGTGGAGCAAACCAAGAAAACAGTATGTGTCGATACATTTTGTAATTTATAATGCATAAATTCTTCGTAATCTAATTTTAATTTTTTTGACGCAGTTGGAATGTTTACATAAATTTAGTGAGGACGAGGCGTTTTGTGCCCAATTTGGGAAGATTAAGGTACCACCGAGAGATTTAAAATTCGTGGTCCGTAAGACGAAGGTGCAAACGAACGGGTATGAAATTTGAGTATTTAATAAGTCAAAAAATTCATTGTGCTTATCTACTATTTGACATTTTGCGTCATTATAACAGACATGATTGCGGAATGCATGTGGTCATGTGGATGGAAGCTATTTCTGAAGGGAGGTCACCGGATGATTTGGTAAGTGGTCCGAAAAGGACTTTATTTTTAAAAAAATTTGGCACTGACATTGACTCCTAATTTGAATGTAGGTTGTTGGGGATTTTGATCGTCCGAGAGTTTTAAATGATCTCGTAAATCACGATTGTAATAGAAGGAGAGCGAAGTTCACAACTGCTTGCCTGGAACGTATGAAAACATAATTATGTTACCATAATTTTTCCCACTATGTAAATGATGATATCATAGTTAGTTTGTTGTAAATTATGTTAACATATTAGCTTCTTGAAAAAGTGTAGAGAAATTCCGTATAAAAAATCCCGAAGAAATCAATACTTATTTTCCTTTATGATGCAATTGTCGATACTCTTGTAAAAATATCGAAACTTTTATACGAAATATATGTATCCTTAGAGTAACAATCCCCGACAAAATCGATAATTTTTTCCTTCATTATTAAATTATCGATACCTTTTGACACAGACGGACTACCATAGCTTACTGGAATTAAAGTGTCGATACTTTTTCTGCCGCTATGAGTAAAAATATCGAAACTTTTATACGAAATATATGTATCCTTAGAGTAACAATCCCCGACAAAATCGATATTTTTTTCCTTCATTATCAAATTATCGATACCTTTTGACACAGACGGACTGTCGTAGCTTACTGGAATTAAAGTGTCGATACTTTTTCTGCCGCTATGAGTATAAATATCGATACTTTTATACGAAATATATGTATCCTTAGAATAACAATCCCCGACAAAATCGATACTTTTTTTCCGTCATTATTAAATTATCGATACTTTTTGAAACAGAAGATAGCTTACTATAATGAAAGTTTCGATCCTTTTGGACGCTATGATTATAAGTATCGATACAAATAATCAAAATCAATGATTTCGGTTGCGTCTTTACCGTTTTCATTACTGAGAAAATCAATGTACCCGAAACACATGTCAATGTTTCCGGTACCGATTAAATCGGAAATTTAGGCGGGATTTCTATTTAAACCAGCACTAAACTTAAATCAATCCTCCATTTCGTAATTTTATCGATACTATTGCAGAGATCTCTTCAACTCCAACGACGATTACCACCGTTCAGAGAAATTGCACCGTTCAACCTGGGTAAAATCAACACGGACGAGGACGATTACTACGATCATATTTACAGGTTAGTAAAAGTGACTGATTTTGCGTACTTTAGGGTTAGGGTTTTGCACGATTTTGGAGTAACCGTTCCTCTTCTGCATATAACAGTTGTAATGGCACCCAAAAAAGGGGCACCCAAAAAAGGGGCACTCAAACGGAAGAGAGGTTCTGCTTCCAAGATAAAGTCATCTTCGAAATCAAGGTCTGCTGGTCAAGTAAGTTCAAGTTCTTCTGAAGAAAATTTGTCTTTTGAATCGCAAAACTTTAGAAGCACCGATGAGAAACTGACATATGATAGCAATTTCAAAACAAGGAAGATTCGTCCAGAACGTGTTATTGACTTGGACTTCTTCTTCGATGAGAAAAACAAATTTGGGTTTAAAGATACATTTACAGATTAGGGCTGGCTTGAACTGCTTGGTGTAGAACCAAAATATTACCCCAATCTTGTTAGAGTTTTCTACAGTAATGCAAAATTAGACCTCCAGCCTAGTACGAGAAAAATATTAGGATTTACGACTCATGTCATGGGTAAGGACATATATATAGATGCGTCATCTATTGCTGCTGGTATAGGAGTGAAGAATGTAGGAGATTCCGATGAACATGTTTTAGATCCTACCATGAAACGTGTGGATCGGAATAGTCCCATTAACCTTGGTGCAGAGGGCAGATTGTTCCACTTTCTTGTCAGTTGGTTTCTTCGGCCGTCCGGTGGGAAATTTTCACAAATTCGAGATACTGATTACTGGTGGTTGTCTAAATATGAATCAAGAACCGCTCCAAACATAGCAAAATTGATATATGAGACAATTCTACATATAGTGAAGAAGGGTGCTTCCATTACAACCTCACTACCATATGGATGCATAATTTGCCATATATTGAGGAAGGAAGGAGTGCAATTCAATCTTGACTACCCTCTTCGACTATCCCGGAAGATCGACATGATTACCTTGACAAAAGCGGGATACGATTTTATTGAAAACGTCGGTTGGATAAACAAATGTGTAATTGGAGCGGAACAAGGCAACGACCAAGTGGAGAACGTTGAAGCAGAACACCACGAGCGGATGCAAGAAGATGAGATCAAAGGGGTGATTACCATGAAGTCAGTGATGGCTTACATGGTTCATTTCCGCGAGCATATGGATGCTCGTTTTGGCGAGATTAATGACCAAATCGGCCAAATACGAGCAGATATTTCCTCACTTCGTGCTGACTTCTCCAACTTCCGTAATCAATGGCTTCAAAGCAAATACAAACCCATAGGTAAAATAACCCTTTCAATTTACAATTGACATTCGGTTATTTGACTATTGACATGCTTATAACAGAAGTGGACAATCCAGTGGTGCGTGAAGAGGATAATACGGTGCCTGAAGAGGAGAATGATGAAGAGGTCGGCAGTTCAGATGAGGATGACAGTGAAGACCCCAACATATATATGATTTCTGTAACACAGAACAAAAAACTTGTCATTTTTGATGTCAACGGAGTCCTTGCATATTATACAAAATAAACTCCCAGAGGTAATTAAATGTCTGCAAATTTGTTTACGGCTATAAAGAAAACAATTATGTTTAATTTCTTTTCATGTTGTAGATGTTATACTGAGGCCAGGTGTAGAAGAATTTATGCAATTTTGTTTAGAGAATTTTTTTGTTGGAATATGGTCATCGAAGTTGAGGTAAGTACCGTTATGATTAAAATTGTTAACATTTAACGTTGACCTCTTAAATAATTTGAAGTTTATCGTGGTAATTGTTAACGATTGCAGGCATAACATTGACCTTGCTCTTAACAAACTACCCGTACAATATGAACAATATTTTTTCATCTGGGTAAGATGCTTCTTATTTGCCTTCGGTAATTGAATTTGTTATGATTCTTACATATTGGTGCTTTACAAGTTACTATTAACATGATCAATCAAAGTGCAAAGAGGAAGAGGAATACACCTTCTACAAAGACTTGTATCAAGTTTGGAATGAGTATCCTCAATTCAAAGAGGAGAATACACTGTTGGTGGGTGATTCTACCGAGAAAATGAGGCATAATCCAGTGAGTAATATTTTTTACATTCAATTTATTAATAACGTAATATGCTATTATTTTGTTAATTTATCTTTTATTTATAGGAATACAGCTACATATGTCCGCCTCCCTATAACCATTCATCTTCCAACGACAATGCGTTAGGTATGACAGTTACATATGTGACTTATTCCATTGGTTTATTTATATATTGAAGATGTTGACAGGAGAGTCTACTAATTTGGGTTATTTTTATATATCCACACAAAAGGGCGGAAGCATCCGAGAATTTTTCGAAAAGTTGGCGAATGACCAGAGTACTGTACCCGAATTTGTCAAAAATAACCCTTTAGACATTTGAATGTTATATCATAATGTTGTATGTAGTCACCATGTTTGTTGATCGGTACTTGCTGTATTCCAAATGTCCTCGTTGCCCTGAGTCATAAAGAAGTGATTGATATTAAAATTAACCATAAACAAACAATTGAAGACAATATGTTGTAGAATAGATATAGTAACTTACATTATAATCCTCATCTGCGAAGCCGTAGGACCATTCCGCATCGTTAGCAAAAAAGTAAGTCGAGGTAGGTTGTGTAAAAGAATCCAGACCCAGCTTTAATTTAGGACACGTTACTGTTATGTCCCTCAGTATTGCAGAAAGAGCATTGCCTACTTTCTTCTGGACCATCTTCTTTTGGACTATTTTTCTCTTTCCTTGTCTTCGTTTAGGGTCGCCAACGCGAACTCCATTATCAACATTTCTTCGTTTACTTGAATCTTTCAAACCGAACGAGTGTTCAAATTCGGCAGTTAGTCTTTTCATCTCATCTCTTGCGGTTATGAAAGATGCATCTGTCTTTGATGCAATGTAGCACAAACGACTTGACGTTGCACGTAGGGCCGCGAACCGTGCCATTTGCATAACTTCAGGTGCTACATTGAAGTCAAGGAAACTTGGTGCAGCAGCCTTCGCCTCCTTGGTCCATCGAGTTAGAGTCAACGACTTTGGAATACATGTGTAATCCAAGTGCTTTAAAACATGCAGTTGATGGCAACATGGAATTCCTACAGTCTCAAATTTCCTACACGAGCATGTGACGGTTTCCGAGACAACATCAAAAGATACGTCAAATCTAATGTTCTTTTCCTTGTACTTTGACAGAACAAAATGTTGACAGTCATTTGATAAGGACTGAATTTTTTCGTCAATCCGGTACAAAGTCTCCTCTTGAAGTTCGTCTTGGAAGAAACCAAATGATGCTCGCGTATAAATTTGACCAGCATGGCTTTCTAGGTCTGTGAGTTTAGTGATCTGGTAGGGCATTGTCTGCGAACTTAAGCAATCTGCTTGCAACTCGTTGATACGAATTTTACCAATAGTTTGTTCAATTGTACGAACTACGTCTACATATGTCTTCTTCTTTATCAGGGCACGTCCGAGTGCAACATTCAAGGACTCGCTTCTTTGTGTGGATCGCAAATTGGCAAAGAAATGACCCGTTTGATATGCTCGAGCCCATAAGTTCCGAGTATTTCCCTTCTCTATCACCCATGGATGGTTTTCGACGTTGAATTCGGAAATCACCCTAGACCATTCACTATCAAATTCGCTGGTTGTCCACCACGAACTCATACATCTATTAAATGTTGTGCTAAATTTGATGTCACCAATGTTAGCTTGTACATTGCGAGATAGATGCCAGTAACATAATATGTGCTTAGCATAAGGGAAAACACATTTGATAGCCCTCTGCATTGCCCTATCCCCATCTGTCACAACTGAAAGAGGCGCTTTATTCAGCATGGCTTGTAGAAAATTTCGCAACACCCACTCGAACGATTGAGTCGTTTCGTCAGCTATGATCGCAGTAGCAAATACTATTGTGCTATGGTGATGATTGACACCGACAATAGGCAAAATTGGTCGTGCATAGTAATTACCTTTGTAAGTTGTGTCGAACGCAATAACATCACCAAAGCAAGTGTAATCTGATCTCGATGTTGAATCAGACCAAATAAGATGCTGCAATGCCCCTGATTCATCTGTGGAGTATGTCATAAAAAACCCTGGATCATCATCTTTCTTGTAATCAAAGTAAGCAATGAGTGCATTCACATCCCCATTGGCAAGCTCCTTTGCTTTACCTCTATCAAGTGCATTGTACAGGTCTTTACTAGTAAATCCAACATTACGAAATCCACCTGCCTGATTCATGAAATATTTCATTACCTTTGATGTCCCAACACCAACATCTTTCAACGCTGTTGCCTCAGCCACATCAGCCTCAGTCACACCTCTATTTGAACGCATAAATGGTGTCATAAGAGGTGTGCACAATGCATGATTATGTTCGTGGAAAGACTTACTTAGAACCCACTGATCTTTTGTTTTTGTTGCTGTGACAACGATTTTGGCCTTGCATCCTGTTCGTGTGACTGCGTATGAGCACGTTGACGATTAACAGTTTCGACTTTCGAACACCTAAACTCTTCTTTTGAACAACAAAATTCTTGTGTCTTCACATTCCCTTCGCCATCCAGCCGTGTTGTTCCTTGACGTGCACTAAAACCATGTTTCATTGCGTATTCCTTGTAAAATTTCCAAGCTTCCTCACGTGAAGAAAAGAGTTGACCTACCAACCGTTCCGAATCATCAACGGTCAACTTTTCATATTACAAATTCCCGCTACCATTAACATCGTTGGATGGAATATCTTCCATTTTCTTAAACACGATCGGTTGAAGTGGTCCAAACTTTTCCTGCACAGGACTTCTGTTGTGTTGCTTTCATTTTCAGGTACTAAATTCGGTAGGTGGTGGTGGTTGATGGTGGTTGATGGTGGTTGAAAGCATTAAGAGCATTTATTTCTTCCTTCCTACAAAGTTAACGTGCAATAAATTGTAGTTTATTATCGATACATTTTCCCCTCTGCTGAAAAAGTTTCGATCCTGTTGTAAAATTCCATGATACGTTACCAAATCTGCGCGAAAATATCGAATCTTTCTTTCCTTCACGATAAAATTTATCGATACTTTCAGAAACAATGAATTCTCATACGTTACTGTAAATAAAGTTTCGATACAATTTTCCCCTTTCTGAAAATGTTTCGATAATGTTGTTAAATTCCATGATACGTTACCGAATCTGCTCGAAAATATCGATTCTTTCTGTACAAGACGATAAAAATTATCGATACTTTCAGGCAACATTATTCCAACTTACTAAATATGTTTCTATACTATTGTAAAATGACAGTTTTGTTAAATGAAATGCGAATTAAAGTTTTCATTCCAGTTAAATTTACTTATGTAGTGTTTTGCTTTCCTATAAATACCCACGAATTCTACCATCACTTACTCATTCCAAATTCTCTCTAAACACCGAGCCGAATCTTTGCTCACCTTATGGAAAAATTTCAGGCAACATTTTATTTTCTCGATACTTATTTTCAGTCAACAATCACCACCAAAATATCACTGAAAGATTTAATACAGTTGACAACAATCGAGGTTAGTAAACACGACAACAAACAAATTTCTTCCATGGAATGTCAAATCCCAACACCGTCAGCAAACAAAACACACTACGTTATGAAGCTTACGAACGAAACAGACGTTCGTAACATGTATGACCGCCTCAATTCCGTCGGAGCTACAGACGTCGATTTACATGTTAAGTTTGACGACGTCAACGCCGACGAAGGTAGTTCGTCTGCACCCGTACAACCTGATCCAAACACTAAACACGCACCGTCTTCACCGGATGTTGATGCGGCTGCGGAGGAGCTGCAACTTTTTATGTACAAGCGTAGACAAAGAAAACAATAGCTGATCGAAGAACTAAACCTAAGTTCAGACGTGTCCACTAACTACGATGATTCAGATTAACAATAAACTTCTGAAATTATCTTCCAATTATGTTATATGACGTCTTATTTCATCCTTTATCCCTTACTTGTCCACTGCCTCCAAATAAAGTTTCGATACATTATTCCCCCTTTCTGAAAATGTTTCGATACTGTTGTAAAATTCCATCATACATTAGCGAATCTGCTCGAAACTATCGATAGTTTCTTAACGTTACGATACAATTATCGATACTTTAAGAAACAAAGGATTCCCATAGCTTACTGGAAGAAAAAGTTTCGATACGTTTTCACCCTTTCAGTAAAAGTATCGATCCTGTTCTAAAATTACATGCTACGTTAGCAGATAGGGTCGAAAATATCGATACTTTAATCCTATTTGCAAACAATTATCGATACTTGTAATTCACATATGGATCCCCATTGCATACTGGAACCAAAGTTTCGATACGATTTACACACTATTAATAAAAAACCCGATACTTTTGAAAGAAAATCAATTTTTCCGGTACGAATATCGTTCGAAAATATCGATGTTTTTACAAAAATATCGATAATTAACAAAAACTAAAGGCTTCCCATAGCTTAATGGGAACAAGATTTTCGATACTTTTTTCCATGTTTTAATGAAATTATCGATACGTTTGCAAAAACATTCATGTTCCCGGTATATTTTTACTGTATTCTTTATTCATTACATCAATGTATCCGGTTTATTATTATCGTTTTCATTATACACTTCTACAACTTTGCATTCCAGTGTTATGTCATTTCACTTGTATCACATGCACCGTTTACTGCTCATCCTGTATAAAGCTGAAACCCTTAATCCCCAGAACGAATCTGATTCTTCCTTTTCAGTATCGTGTCTTTTCACTTGTACCTCCCTGTATCACGCATGCACCGTTCATGACCTTCATTTATTGGGTAGTTCCTCCTAGTTCTCCTCTTTTATTTCTATAACTCCGGAAACGAGGAGAAGAACGAATCTGATTCTACCTTTTCAGTTTCACGTCTTTCCAATGTATCACATGCACCGTTCTGTTCATGTACCTTCTCCTCATTTATTTCTATAACCCGGGAAACGAGGAGAACGAACGAATCTCTGCCTTTTCAGTCTCATGCATTATCACTTTCCCTCCCAAATGGAAATTGCCTATAAATTAACAACTCCTCTATTTGCTCTTCACAACATCTTCAAATTAATCTACTCAACCCTTTCCTTTGCTTTTATAATCAGTTCTCTTTCACAATCTTCTATTATACAATGAGTTCAAGCAGAAGTTCGGGTAAAAATCCTCAACCTTTCACAAAGAGGAAGATTGATTTCGAGACATCATCAAACAATGATGATGATTTCTATATTGATTCTGATTCTGATAATGACGAACAACTAAGCCACGAGGCATTGAAATCCAGCAAATGGTTCAGGAGTTTCTTCGAGGCCTTCGATCGAATGAACTCTATCAACGACCCTACTACTCAATGGCTGTGTCCAGCATGCCATGGAGGTCCTGGTGCCTTTAAGTCGTTTCGTGACCTTCAGTCCCTACTCACCCATGCAAAAACCAAAGGAGGAGAAAAGCTGAAAATTCATCGCCTCTTTGGTCAGATGTTGGAGGAGGAATTACGAAGAAGGGGTACTTCGGCCACTCCTCAACCTCAACGTCAAGCTTCAGGCCAATGGAGTGGTCTGAGTAATGATGCTGCTATTGTCTCCCCCCCGCCTTCAAGCAACCAGGTAGCTCATCACCAAAATACTCTGGCCACCCATGGTGATGATTATGAACACACAACATCATAGAGATGGAGATGGGAAGGTAGTTATATAACTTCTGAATTATGTTTTCATTAATATTATAATACTTAACTTCTTATTTCTTTAATTTTTTGCTTCAGTGGATTGGCATGGGAAACCAAGACCTTCTCGACTATTTCAGTTCCTATGGTGCTGTTGCCAAGGCTCGCCATTCATACGGTCCAGAAGGCCATCGTGGGATGAGCCTTCTGATTTTTGAGAGCACGGCAAGAGGTTATCTAGATGCTCAGCGTCTGCATAATCAGTTTGTTGCTCAAGGTTTTGGGTTAGATGCTTGGCAACGTCATGCTCCATCCCCTCCATCCACCCAGCGCCAACTATATGGTTGCATGGCTGAAAAAGAAGACATACACATCTTCAACCGCCATCTCCAAGGTTTTCTCTATCATTTTCTTCTATTATTAATAACAAGATACACTTCTGCTCATACTTATGCAAAAAAAAAATTGTTCATTAGGCAACCAAAAGGTCAAGTTTGAGATGCGACCATATGCACAGATGGTTGGACAGCAAGCTGGTGCTGGAACAAGTTCCATGGGTGGCAGGGGGACTTGAAGGGAGAAGGCTTGAAGGGACAATGAATTCAGAAGAAAGAAAAGATTGATGGTCTAACATAAATATTAGAAGATCAATCTTTTGTTGGTTTTCAATTTCTTTTTCTTTCCGTTGCCATCTCGTTTTGTAATCTTTTCCTTTTGTAATTTTTTCCTTGCTATCTGATGTACTAGTATTTTCTTGATTCTAATTCATATAAACAATTTAATAAAAGTATCCATAATTTTTATAAAGTATCCATACTTTTTCGAAAGTATCCCTACCTCTCATAGAAGTATCCAAACATTTAATATAAGTATCCATATGTTTCATTTAAGTATCCATACTATCGACCCACAATTGAACCAGTTCCAATGTTTTTATTAAAATATCGATAATATTGTATAAGGCATCGATTCTTATTGGTTACCTATTACGTTATCCTAGTACAACATATATTGATAAAAAGTATCGATAAACTTTTCAAAAGTATGGATACTTTCGAAATCAACATATCCGGTACCGCTTTACCGAATACATTATATACCTTATAACAAATTAGACGCTACCGGTTTTGTTATGTCTGACCGTTTACTTAAATTTGCCGGTTACCATTATTTTTTTCATTTTTTTTAGTGTTTTTTACGGAATACATCATTTCATATCAACATAACCGGTACCGCTTTACCGGTTACATTATATACCGAATCATGTTTCCGGTAACGTCGTATATTAGCCGCATATTAGGCGGCCGCATGGTAGAAAACTCCAGATTTCTATTCGCTATTTGTATATATATATTTTTTTAATACTGATGTGATTACATTGTAGTATATGTTTATATTTTTTTAACGATGCTCGAACTCAAATTTTCTAATACAAATATAATTTTTTCCACCGAAGCTAGTCGTTGCGTTGTACATTATAGATATGTTAATTTAACATGTTCCTGTCCCATTGTGCATGGATTTCTTCTTTTTAATTTTCCAACTTTTGTTTATTTTATCCTTTCCAATACTCCTGCAGTCTGCAGACGAGGACCATCAACATTCTGAAGGGCACTCTCTCTATGAATTGGCTTCTTGTACAGGTTCACTGGGGCGGTCCCTGAATGAAAGGTCGGTCGCCCCACGCGCATGTTCCATCAACATTCCCCTTCCTAGTGGATTTTGGGACCCTATTCTGCCTCCACCACTTTCTTTTACATAGCTTTTTGAGGTATCTGCTGTCCATTTTTTGCCCCATAATTATGAACCGATTGAACCAATGCTTATTGGTTCATTCTAACTTCAAAACCCATCATATTTTATGTTATCCCTATATATATAATGATTTCTAGTGTTTTAAATTAGCCAATGGTATCTCCACATATCATCGTTTTCGATCCCAATGCTTCTGTTGGGTCATAGTTTTTAACAATTGATGATAGCATGACCTACTCAGTAAAGGATTGCCATTTTTTGGCATATTACGAGAATGATTAACCTATACAATCCCTACTAAACTCATTGTAATTAGATTTGGATGTATTAGTGTGTTTGGATAATTATCGTAATTTGTCGGTCTCGTTAAGTTAGATGACATCCAATTAACTATTAAATTAACTCAAATTTCTTTGTAATTACATTTTCGTTCAATCACAGTGGTGTCCAAACACATAAACTTTAGGATGATTTGGTTGAAATGTTGTTAAAGCGAATTGATCTTAGAATTGGAGAGTGTTTAGCATTAACTAAGATTTTTTTTAATATAAAAATGATGCATATTTTTTGTAATTTATATTTGATCTACTGATAATATAAATTTTCAGGTAATATCATATCAATAAAGTAGATGATGTTACATTATTTTCAAATAAAATTACTCCTCCCAACAATATTTTCTCCAAGAATCAAACTTAAATTATCTCTTTGAAAATACAATGTTCCTTACCAATTCACCCAACACTTGTTGGTTATCTTGTATATATTTTAATTTCAACATTTGTCTAGTAAATATAAATATTATTTTATTACATAAAAAGTTGTTACATTTATATAGATAAATGTGAACATGATTTAATTTTCTTTTCTATTCTATGGACTAGAATAAGCAAACAGATAATGTATGATTAGTGGGTCCAAAAAGTGGCATGAAAACATGTCTCTTTCCTCAAACTTCTGTTTGCCAACGCATCATGGAATCCATAAGAGGGTATCAACCTTTGTTTTAATTAGGTCATGAACAGCCCCCACGAAAGGGGCATACAATTAGTGTTTAGGTAGAAACTCTGGAATAGAAGTTATCTATTTTTTGTGTTATTATTTATGCCCCACACTAAGAATTTGTTTTAAGATTTAAAGTTTAAAGATTTTAGAGTATGTTGTATTTTTTAGAGTTTATGATTTAAAATTTAGAGTTGAGACTTATAATTTAATTTTTTAATGTTGGGCAAAAAAAGGGGCATCGAAAAGGGTTGATGATTTTTATTCGAAACTTTTTCCTCTTATTTTCATCACTCTCCTTTCCCATCATTATATATGGAAAATGTTAACGGACTCTTTACTAATATTAATATACGAGATAGGATTCACTTACACAGAGTTTTACACTGATTTAAGATCACTAAATTAACTGAATTTTATGGTTCAAATTAAAACTTTTAAATTGAGGGTAATCAATTTTTTTTTGTATCTCCCAATTCTCTATTGTTAATCTCAAACATTCGTTTTCAAAAAATTTTACACTGTGTCAACGGATCCTGTCTCGAATCATTTTTATCTAAAAAAAACCTTATCTTCTGCCCTGCACTAAAACATCTACATTGTTCTTCAAATGAGTAAAGGTGGAAAGGAGGGAACTTTAAGGACTGAGAATGAAACATAATAGATTTGGAGACTACACACACATTTAATGAATTTTGGGCTTTCCAATATTGGAACATAGCTACTTGGATGAGTAAGATTGTGACACATATATGGACCATTTATGATTTTCAGTACACTTTGGCCCTTCCATTTTCCTTTTAGTCTTTGAAATGATCAATTTGATTTTGCCGGCAGGTCTACCTGTATCAATCATTCTTCTTACATAATTTCTATATGTTTGTGTTTTTCTTTGAGTTTGTTAGAATTTTATATTTAATAATGCTTTATTGATTACCTTTTCTTAATGGCTTTTAAGACCATGCTTAGTTGTGTGTGACTATGTATGTCTTTTTTCTATGTTCAATTTTGTGTTTTCTAAGCAAAAGGATCATGCTTTTTTGAAAATCAAATGCTTCTTTTTATCATGCTTTTTTGGATAAGTCAATAAAACTTTTTATGTTAGCTAATCTCTTGTGTTTTTTATAACCACCGTATCTGATATATCAACTGATTAATTCAGATCGAATACTGTATAATTCATTATTATTTTGTGTTGATATTTTAAAATTTAGAGTGCAACTTAAGTTGCACTAAAAAGAAAAGGACGACTTGATCCCTTAAATAATGCCAAGTGTTCGAATTTTAGCATTGTGAATGGAACAATAAAATTGGGAGGTCACCTTTATAATGAAATTCTATAGTATTCGATTCAAATTAATCAAAAAACAAATCGAATATCGATAATTATATAAAAAACAAGAAAGGACAACTTTGATCTAAAACCACAAAATCATGACATGAAATTGAATCCATAAACTAGAAAAAAGTATATAAATTAATGTCTTTATACATAATCATTGTGCAAAGTAGGTAGCATCTTGAGTTAGTTTGATGTCATCAATAACGTCATCGACACTATTTTTGTTTGTTCTGTCTGTCTCAGTCTTCCTTAGGAAATTCATTTGCCCTGAATAGATTGGACCCGTAAATATATTCGACCTTATTCTAAAACATTATGGATATATTTCGTTCAGTCCATATTAATTGACCAAAATCTAACCCAAGAGCTAGCTAGACCCAAGGATTCCTAATTAATCAGAAGCAGAAATATACACAATATGGACCGGGATTTATATTCAATCTACTAACCATGAAAATTAAAAGTTTTCATAAATGTGTTAGTTGTAGAAATCAAGGTTTAGAATATAGAGATAATAGTTATTCAAAAAAATAATATAGAGATAATAGTTAAAAGTTAGAGTTTAGATTAATATGACGAGGGATTTAAGTTTTAAACTATAAACCCTAAATTGTAACCCAAAATCTTACACCCTAACTAAATCTTTAAATCCTAAAACTAAAGTGCTTGTGAAAATTTTTAGTTCTCACAATTAATATATGAAATAATTACCATATAAATGTGATACGAAAACACAAATTCTTTTTTAAATTGAATAATTATGTAAAACATGATATGCCACAAAATGATATGAACACGTAACACATATATAAACATGTTAAAAGCTACGTAAAATAAATTGCTAGCATGTAAAAGTATATACAAAATTATAATATTCCGAGTACACATATATAAACATGTTAAAACCTACAGTCCGTCCGGTAGCTTTCCTGCCAAAGAATATACTGCAGATGGTTGTAGTTTCCAACTTCTGCTAATGAATCACCAAAGACAATTGATGCAACAGTTGCAGGTGAAACTAAAGCTCCCAATACCAAAACAATTGCTGCTACCGGAAAATGTTATATTTTGATATACAAGCCGTGTAAAAAAATAATTACACAATTATTTATATTTAAGTTATAAAATTTAAAATATGAATTCCTAGTCCTAACACCTTAAAACATAAACCTTAAACCCTAAACTCTAAATTCTAACCATAAATCTTAAATTCTACCCTTATAATCTAAACCCCTAAATCTTAAACCACAACCTTAATCTCTAAGCCCTAAAATTCAAAAGTTTACACAAACTATGTATCAAAATATTTTTCATTGGAAAAACCAACCATTGTTTTGCCATCTTACTTACTAGGTCTTTTTTTAATGGGCTTAACAGTCAAATAAGTGCCTAAACTATACAATTTTTTAATTAGGTGCCTAAACTTTGTTTTGAGTCAAATATGTGCCTAACATTTTCAACGTTACTCAAATAGGTGTCCCGTCGTTACTGTCCGTCAATTTTTACCGTTAACTTTTGTTATCTGACACATGTCACCTTCTCAATTTCCGAAATTATATTTAAAAAATACATAAAAGTTAATAAAATAAAATAACTAAATTTCACAAAATTGCTCCAAATTTTAAAATCCCTAACACCCCAACACCCAAATCCTAATTTCGTCGCCGATTGTCACGCCATCGCCCATCACATCCGTCGCCGAACCATCGCGACCATTTACCCCATCACTTCGTCGCCAGAAATCGACTGACGTCGTGCGAAAAGTCGAAATTGATGAATAGTTTATTCGAATGATTCACGACGAACGGCGGCATAACGAAGAATGAACGGTGTGTGGGTCGTTCCGAGAGGGAAGGGCGCTTCATTCCAACACCGAAAACGCGTTTGGAGACTATTTTGAGATTATTTGAAAATTTCAAGATATTTTAAAATAATTTATTTTTTAAAAAAATAAAATTCAAATAAGATTTAATACTACCACATGTACGATTTTCATTAGATAACGGCAAAAAATTAACGTCCCTTGTAATGAGGCACCTATTTGGATCACGAAAGAAAACGTTAGGCATCTAATAGCCCAAAACAAAATTTAAGCACCTATATAAAAAAAATATTGTTTGGATACTTATTTGAGCGTTAAGCCTTTTCGAATGTTTCAGAATTCATCGATGGTTGGCTTGGATTTATAGTATCATCCCTAACGAATGGGCCGAGGGAGCAAACCCTCGACAGCTTATACAGTAGCATCATGTCTTTTATTCTTTGTTCAACACTTACAATGGCAGACGATTGTAAACTGTAAAGGTAATTATTTTCTAAAAACCACGGACATTGGACAGACAGCTAGACAGCAACACATAAGATTAAGTTGTAGTTTAATGTTTGAATTATCTGAAGTTAAAGTTTAACAAATTACTGAAACATTAGTGTACATGATATGCCTGCCGTCGTATAATGGCGCGATCCCCATCCACAATTCACAGTCTAGCCAAGACATAGCACAATGTGCTGAAACAGAATGTTCACCGAGTGTTTTCTCTTTTTGCCTGAAGTGGTTTGGTGCTCCGCATGAATGTAATAACATACACACGTGCAAATGCACTATCTCCAGGAACCACCTAGTCTAATCACCTCTTCGCCGCTGCTGTCCCTGTTTGCTGCCCTTCCATAGCCACCACCATCTCCCTTTGTATCACTTAGATCACCGTAAAGGTCCTTCAGCTTCGCCAAATTACTGGATGCCCTGCTTCCCTCTTTTTGTGGTGGATCATAATGACTGTTGCAGCCTTGCTCACTCTGACTTCTGCTCCTGTTTCCGCTCATGCTGGGACTTCGGCTTCTGCTCCTGAAATGCCTACTCTCATCGATGTCCCTTCTATCCAGGCACCTTGACCTTCGATCATAGTCACGCCTTCGTTCCCTCTCCCTTTCTCTATTACGATCCCGGTCACAATCTCGGTCCCTGCTTCTATCTCGTTGCCTATCCCGACCCCGGTCTTGGTCCCTGCCCCTCTCTCTTTCCCTTTCCCTATCCTTGTCAGAATATTCCCTATCACGGCTTTGGCTGCGACGGTGACTGGGAGATCTTACATCATTACCATTGGATCTGTCATAAGGTGGCGGTGGTAGAGTACGACGCACAGGAGAAGAATCCCTGGTTGATGCACGGTGGGGGGCACGCTGACCAAAAGAGACCGAAAGTGCAGCTTTTACAGAAGGCGGGCGGCGAGCAGTGTCATCAGATCCATGACGACTATTATCCCCAGTTGATCCAGAAGTTTTAGTAGGCAGCTTCATCTTCTCAAGACTGGATACAACCTGACGCAACACGGGAACAGGGATTCGAGGGAAAAGAGTATCGAAGTAGTACTGCAACAAGAAAACCAGCTTCATTTTTTTCCCTCTATGAAAACAAACAAAACTGAAAGAAAAACATGGCCCAAAAGAAAGACAGATGAATAACCTGGCATTCAAATCAACCAAGGAAAACAAACTCTAAGAATACTGAGCTTACAATATTACAGTTAGATAGTAACGATCTAAATGATGACTTTCTGTTAATTATCAGACCCTATACAAAAGGAAGTTCTAGGCTGTGCTTCAAGTTCCAATCCAGAAAGACTCAAAGAAGCATGCATTCAGCCTGTATTGCCGCTGCAAACCAATGGAATGCATTGAAAATAAAAATAAATAAAAAAGAAAAGGAAAAAAACAGATAAAGGGTTACATTGAAGGGCAGACTGAGAAATAGTACCTTCTTCAAGCATACAATAGCAGCAAGAACAAAAATCAGCTTGTCCAGAAATTCTTTGCTAATAATGAATGCAAATAACATGAGTTTATCTTGCATTTATGTTCTTTACAGGATTAAGAGGGAAATACTAATTAGATTAATTATGTTCTGCACTACTGCTTTTCAAAGAATTTCTTCAAATACCATCCCAAATTTCTTCTACAACTGTTAAATAGACTTCAAATGGTTTTTGCATAAATTTGGGTAGATTTAACACATAATGCTCCTTTGTACTATGTCTGCAATTGCTACTCTCAACACTAGTAATAAGTTGACAAACTCTCATAAATAAAATTCCATTTGGGCTACTAACAAACTGTCCAGACAAACTTTGATATACTAATCCCCAACAGATAAGTATTTCCTCAGATGTGCATCATATTTCAAAATTTTAGAATCAATAAAGAGAGAAAAAAAAAAAAACATTTTTATTATTTTTAATACCTGCAGATAGAAGAATAACATTAAATGTAATATCTAGTTGATTTATTACGGAGGATCACTAACATAAAGTGTAGCACTTGCCCTTACCAGGAGAGAAGTTATCATAAAGCAGAGGCATATTTTAATGTGAACAGCAGGGAAAACATTATTTTATAAAAAAGCATGTTAAACATTCACTCTAACCTGTCCAAGAAGCAAATCACGCACATATACCCCCATGGTGGTCATTCGTCCACTAGACCCAGGAGAGAATTCCTGAAATAAGATGAGATGATTTCAACTTGTGCTCAAAACATAAACGAGTTCCATATGCTAAAATAAGGGGTGGGGTAAAATTGAATAATCATTCATAAAAAAATTATATAGGGTTTTTTAATCTTCGATTTATTGTCATTAGAAAAAAGCCCAAAACAGAAACAAATTTTTGCATGCTAATTAGGGGGCAGCAAGAAATAAAAATATATTTCTTTGACAAGTGCTATCAAAATAAAGAGTAAAGAAGTTATGAGTTACGACACATGAAATGTTGACAAACTGGAGAAGGCTTGCTTTAATCTGTCCATTTATAGAGTAACTTAACATCAAATATCAAACATTGCTAATAGAAAGATATGCTGCTTAGGGGAAAAAACTAATGCCATATTTGGGAACAAAAAATTGTGGGAAATAGAGATTTTCTAAAATGTACAAAATTAAAATATCTACAATGCATACCAAAGTGGTTGATATAGAATTTAGACAGATTTTAACACACTACAAATTAAAGGTACCACAACAATTTAGCAGTCAAAACAAATTACCTCTTCATCTTTAATGTATGGTTCAAACCAAGTCCATAAAGTCTTTGGATCAGCAGCATACCTCAAGTAGAGGAATCCAACCTGCAACCATAATTCAAAGCCATTAACTATATGGTTAATAGCTAAAAGCATAATATCAACCATACACTGCCATGTATAAATTAAAACTGTAAAAGAACCAGAAAATGAGAAGACTAAATCTGTAACAACTAACAAGATGCAAGAAAATAGCATGAATTTTCATGAATAATTTCAAGAAACCAGATAGCAAGGGATCTGATTTAGTGTGGTAAGCCAGTTGTTAAACCGTAAGAATAGTCCATTATTTCACAAAACCTTGAATGAGAAAATCTGATAACCAATAATATACAGACTTACGGAGTGAAAGGTATAAAGAATCATCAAAGACAAGAACAAAATATGAAAAATCAGCCTTTGTTTATATTTTCTGAGAGACAAAATAGAGAGCATGCGAGAGAATTTGCAAATCTACATAATGCTCAAATCTCAATCTTCAATGTAGCAATTATGAAATATATTTCCTATTAATATCAACTATAAATCCATAGATATAGTAGATAAAAAACACTGAGCACACTAGAAGAACAATGATAACTGAGGCAACACAGGATGCTGATCAATCATTACAGAAAACACGGCACTGAGAAAACCTCACTAACAAAGAAAAAAAATGGGACTCATCAAACCTTTGATATTGCAGGCATCTCATAAGCATAGCAAGGTACTATTATATGGGGGTGGGGCAAACTCTCAGCGACTCAAAGAAACAATCATATCTCAACCTTTGTTTGTAGCTATCTGCTAAGTAAAAAAATAATATTATTATAATGCTTACATAATTATTTTATACAAATACAACTAAAATAAGGCAAGGTTGGTCAGATAGACCACTCTACTGAACAAGGGCTTTTAACTTCTAAATGTTCAAAAATGCAAACAACAATAATCACAATAAAGTAAGGAAGTGGAAGTCATGTTTAAACCCGAATCAAGCTGAAATGACAACTTCAGGTCCACGTTTCTATTAACAAAAGTAGGAAGGTTCAGTCGCATTACACATCTACGATCAAAATACACGAAGAAATGAAAAATAATGGTGAAACGGCTATCTATCCTTTGCGAGAACAAACAATTTCTACATGGTTGAAAACCAAATTTGAGAAGACGGGAAAGATTCAACTTACTGCTCTAATGTAAGGAGAATCAAGGTGCTTCAGTAGCCCGTGCATTTGCTTGACAGTAAGTTTCATGGTGAAGAACTTGTAAAGAAGGCAGAATGCAGAAGAAGGACCACGACAGTTCCCGGTCATCCACGGCTCAACATGATCAACTTGATTGTAAATCTCATCGATGACCTCGTGGTAAGTCTTTAACCGGTAAAGCTCTTTGAAATAATCAGAAGATAGTATATTCATACAAAGCACCTTCTCCAACAATGAATCAATCGGCTTACCACACGTCTGTATCTCCATGACCACCGCACTGTCCACACAAGAATACACCACACAAACAGTCCTAAAACATAACCTTATTCTGCCCAAACAAACACCACAACACACACAAGAAAGAAAATCAGATTCAGAACCAGAAAAGCCATCATGATTTCTAACATTAAAACAAAAAAAAAACCTCCTCCCTATTATTCCAGATACGACAACCATGTCTAATAAAATTAATTGGAATTAATGGATTCAAGAGAATATGATCTGAAAGAAAAGATGGAGGATTGAGGAACGTACCAGTGAAAATCCTTGAGAGTGATTGGGAATTGGGGAAGGAATCAAAGCAATTGAATGGAAGACGATGAGCAATAAACCCTAACTGGAAGAGACGAGATATGTTTAGACTAGTTAACCAAACTTTTGCCTATGGCGACCAAACGCGTATATCAAGGATTAGCCTATGCATTCAAACTTCATTTCAGCCCATTTAAATTAAAATGATATTAAAACATTAAAAATTGGTTTTCATTGCTGATTTTTCAGATTTTGAAATTAAAATATTGTCATAATAATATCTATCGAAAATGTGCGTTAAGAAAAAAAAACTATAAATAAGTTGATTATTTTAAAAAATATGTCATAACTAATTTTAGGTAATAGAAGATAGAGTAACTTTTATTAGGATAAACTATACTATAAGTCCTTAACTTTAATCATTGTTTTGTTTTGGTCACTGAATTACAAAAAAAAAAAAAATTATCACTTAATTTTAAAATTATTTTTTTTGTCGTTGGACCGTTAAATCATTAGCGACTTGATGTAGCCATCATTTTCTTTGTTTCTGCATAAAATTGTCAACCCTTTTATCTGTCGTCGGTTAGTCATCGTTCGTACCAAGATCAATACTAAACGTTCATTTCACTCTTTTTTTTCTTCGAATTGATTTTTTTATGAAACCCACTAGAAAAAAAGAGAAAAATATACTTACAAATTCGACCTTCTAATCTCCTCTATGGCCGTCTGATGAAACTAGTTTCATGATATGTTGTTTGTCTTCTCGGAAAAATGCTTCTCACTATTCGAATTTTTCAATGAACACCCAAAGACCTCAAATTCGAGAAACTCCTCAAATCCCAAATAATGTGATTTTTTTTTGTTTAATTTTATAGTTTTTAAAGAGGTTTTGAAAAAAAATCTAAATCGATAATTAGAAAATGAGACTGGTTCGTTGATGTCTAAGGTGACTGTAAAAATAACGAATAATGGAGATTTATGGCCGCCACTGAAAATGGAGGAAATAATTGTGATGAAGAATATGATGAGGTGAAGAAAAGAAAAGAAAAATTAATGTTATATCAGTACAAAATGAATAAAATAATTATTTAGTTAATTATAAGTTTAGTAATAAATTAATTAATTTTTATATTATAAATAAATTGTTCAATTAAAATGTTGTTGCAAACATATCACTTCATTGTTGAAATTAAAACGGATATCAAACGTGACATGATATAATAATATTTTTAGCCCTTAAAAGTCATACGTTTTTATTAATTTTGTCATAGTTCGAAATAATTCAATAAATTTTTAATCCTTCATATTAAAAAATTTCATCAACTTAGTATTTTTTGTGATGCTGTCTAAATAAACGCATTCATCGAATCAAAGCAACAATTGAATAATTGTATTATGTCATGACGTAGCAACAAATTACTGTTAAACCAAAATAGTAATAGGAAAATAATACTACATAACATTTTTGCGAGAAGAGCAACCAATTTAGAAGAAGAATACAAACTAAACTGATAATGAAATGGTTCGAATTTTGACTAAATTATTATTATGTAAATAATTTGAGTAGTAAAGCTGTTAATATGTCAGGACATATCACTATTTTCGTTTAGTATTTAACAGTAAGTGATATGTTTATAACAATATTTTAAGTGAGTAATATGTATCAAACTTTTAGACTTTATTTAGTATGAAGGATGGAAATAAAGAAGGATAGGAGATAAATTTGTAACAATAATTTAAGTAGATTCTTCCACATATTTACTACTGAATTCATAATTAAGTGACGTGAAGTATATTTTACCGAATATTATTGATAAAACTCTTATAGATCACGAATTGTTTAGACTTTAGAGGATATAGTAAAGGTGAACTTTCACCCAGGTGTGATCTGAAGATAGATTTGCAGAAGACCTTTGCTTCACTTGATTGAGATTTCATTCTTGACGTGTTAGTTGCTAGCAGTTTGTTACATGCATCAAAGTTTTGTATTACTACCAAACCACAAGTCCTTGCAATAGAGAATCTTGGGTACTAATAACATTTTTTAGTACAAATTATTAAATTTTTTAATATTGAAATTAAACACATACAAAATATGGACAAAATAAGTATTTTTAACCACTAGACTAATAAGTGGATCACGTTATGTCCTTATGGATATAGAAGCTCTGAATGTTTTTCTTTTATTACATCCTGACTGTCATAGGATTGAATTGATACACTTATTCTTTGTATATGAATTTTTTGGATTGTTAGATAAGTGAAATAGGTGGTCCGAGATTAATGGTAAAATATGTGGAGATTATCACTTGAAAAAAATAAAAAGTTAATCTCAACATCTATTTTCTCCACCCAACAATCTAACAAAAGTTGTAAAACTTAAAAAAATTTACCATGGATAAGTGAATCCTAACACATATATATACGGTAGAGAGTTAATACATGGTAGTGCATTCTTCAAGATACTTAAACTTCCTCTTAAAGACCTAGGTAGGGGTCCCTCTACTGGATAAGTGAATCCTAATATATATATATATAATATAGGATGAGATCAAGGTGTAAAACTTATTTAGTTTTACACTAATCTAGAGCTATTGGATGAATGAAATGAATGTATGAGATTAACAGTAAAATATGTGAAGATTATCACTTGAAAAAAAAAGATAAAAAAAGAGGATAAACTACATAAATGGCCACCATACTATTGGAAAAGTCGTGATTTGACCACCTTACTTTTTTTCGAAGCAATTAAACCATCATACTATTAAATTGGGTGCAGTTTGACCACCAGCCTTTAGAGGTTAACGGAAGGGTGACGTGGCAGTTAAAAAGATATGGGTATAATAACACATTTGGTCCTTATTATTTACACATTCTTTCAATTTAGTCATAATTTTAATTTAATAAAATAAATTAATTATTTAATTAGGTGGTGACACGTGTCGCTACCTTATTGGAGGGGTTTAATTATTTATATTTGATTAAATAAATTTATTTTCATCCTCCAATCAGGTGGTGACACGTGTCACCGCCTAATTAAAGGATGAAAATAGAGAAAACAATAACACACGCCCCAAGGGGAGTCGAACATGTGACTTCCAAGTAGAAGGAGAGCAGGCTTACCACCACACCAAGTGCTGTTTTGTAATCTAACTCCTGCAATATAGTATATGTAGTTATTTATTTTCGAAGGCAGCACCCTAACTGGATAGAATCCAAGCATATTCCCTCACAGACTCAGGCCACAACCAAATCATATGACGAGGGATTCATCATTTGGTCGTCTATACCATGTGGGTAGTTGTCGGGCTGAGTTGTTTTAACGGCGGCCTCCCAAAGTCGTCGACGGTGGCCTGATGATGAAAAGCTTGGCCTGAAAAGCCATGGATATCTGGGAATGATGAATAATAGCTTTCAGACTGGAAACCCATGTCATCAATAGGGTTCCCGTTCATCGTCTGATATTGAGCAAAAAATGAGGGATTCCCCATTTTCCTGTAAATCAAACAAAACCCAGATTTCCATCAAAGATCAAGACAAGATCCAATGAGAAAACCAAGGAAATATGAAGTTTAATTGTTACCAATAATTAGGGGAGGAAGAAAGTCAGCACGGAAGTTGAAAAACCCAGATTTCAGAAGTTAAAAATCAAGCATTTGGGATGACGAAATCTACATATTGGCTGAAACCAAAAGCTGGATTCTATGAGGGACTATGCTTGATTTTCTGATACAATACACATGGTATAGACGACCAAATGATGAATCCCTCGTCATATGATTTGGTTGTGGCCTGAGTCTGTGAGGGACTATGCTTGGATTCTATCCAGTTAGGGTGCTGCCTTCAAAAACAAATAACTACATATACTATATTGCAGGAGTTAGATCACAAAACAACACTTGGCGTGGTGGTAAGCCTGCTCTCCTTCTACTTGGAAGTCACAGGTTTGACTCCCCTTGGGTGTGTGTTATTGTTTTCTCTATTTTCATCCTTTAATTAGGCGGTGACACGTGTCACCACCTGATTGGAGGATAAAAATAAATTTATTTAATCAAATATAAATAATTAAACCCCTCCAATAAGGTAGCGACACGTGTCACCACCTAATTAAATAATTAATTTATTTTATTAAATTAAAATTATGACTAAATTGAAAGAATGTGTAAATAATAAGGACCAAATGTGTTATTATACTCATATCTTTTTAACTGCCACGTCACCCTTCCGTTAACCTCTAACGGCTAGTGGTCAAATTGTACCCAATTTAATAGTATGATGGTTTAATTGCTTCGAAAAAAGTAAAGTGGTCAAATCGCGACTTTTCCAATAGTATGGTGGCCATTTATGTAGTTTACCCAAAAAATAATCTGGGCCATTAATTATCATCTAACGGTCCAAAAACTGTGTAAAAGTAATTGAATTTTACAGTGTAAGTTGATCCTGACCCTACATATATATAGTAGAGAGTTAATACATGGTAGTGCATTCTTCAAGATACTTAAACTTCCTCTTAAAGACCTAGGTAGGGGTCCCTCTACCGACCAGAAGGTTGACTAAAATGGATTGCATGACATAAGGGGTTTTTAGCAGATTTTTCCATTCATAAATACAATAAATATAATGGAGCAATTACAACCAGAATCAATGGTTACAATCATCCGTACTTGGGATTTCCATGAAAAATGGATGAGAGAGACGACCAGGGATTGAGATTGCAAATGAGAAGATTGAAACATGGATTTCTTATTTCTAAAACACACACACAGACATGTAGTAACTAGTTTCCTCTCCAGTTCAAGCATGTTACCAGAACCACATGGAACACAAGTCCACTAGTGCAACAAATTAAACACAGATAGAAATGGATCACTGCAGCAGCAAGTGATATTATGTGTATATTACTCTAATTAAGAAGGGAAGGCTTCGATAATAGATAGAAACGAAGGGATTTGGATGATTGTGTAACGAGAGAAACCTCCTCGTTTCAATAGCTTCTTCCATTCATCTTCGTTTCTTTCTTTCCCACTCGGAGACAGAACCAGCATCTTCAAGTCATACCTCTGTGCTTCCAGATCGAATAGGCTTTCGCTTTTCAGACGAAGAACGGCTTCCACTATTATCAACTTCCCCTTTTCCTCCACCAGAGCTTTCCTGCAGTTCTTTAGGATCTCCACGCATTTCTCGTCGCTCCAATTGTGCAATATCCACTGAATCAATTCATAATGTTAGAAACATGTACTTCACAACCTATATTATACTCCATTAGCTTCAATATATAATGTATGTACCTTGAGAAAAATTGCATCAGCATTGATGGGAACAGTAGCAAACATGTCACCTCCCACATGGGTGACATTGGGGTACTTGGGTGCACCAGCCACTACATTTGGAAGATCAAAGTTAAATCCCTTAATATGAGGATATGCCTCAACGATCTCCGCCACCGCAGCTCCCGATCCTCCTCCGACATCAACGATTGTTCCGACGTTATTGAATCCGTCTTTGTAGTACTCAAGAACAGCTTTCATAACTACCCTAGAGTTGCAGGCCATTGCCTCGCCAAAGACCCTTTTGTATTCATGATTTTTCGATTGGAAATCATACAAAGTTGAACCATTGGCTCTCGAAAATCCACACGCTCCGCCTTCCGCTATGCTTGTACTCAGGCAATTCCAGGCGGCCATGGAGCATGGATGGGTTGCGAGAAGCACTGCAGGCACCAGGCTTTCCGACTTATTGTCGGTAAGAAGCCATTTCGAGGTATCGGTGAGGCCGTACATCGTCTCTCCACTTTCTTTATCAACGGTCACATCGAAAACCTTCCTGCAGGAAAGAAATGTCATTACAGGTGAAAGACGGTCCATGACGAGGTTCGGGAAGGGAATGCGAGCAGCAATCTGGGACAAAGTCATTGGATAGTTGTCGCCATGGGGGTGAGAATTCAATGCGTCCGCGACGCCGAGCTCCACGACACACTTGAGAGCCATGCTTTCGACGAAGTTATCCAAGATTCGAAGTATTTCAGCTTGACCCTGCACCGTAGCCTCTGCTCCATTAACGACTGTACCTGTCGCGCTATCTCTTCGGATATCAGCCCCCTGAGTCATGACTTAATTTTGCAACTTGGAATTGCTTGGCAATGAGTTCATTTTCACCTCATTATATAGATCTGTTGAAATCAGGCAATGAGTAAATTAAGGTATACCTAATGGCGGCTTTAACTATTAGAATGTACAGCTGTGTTAACAGGCTAACAACTAAGGATTAATTGTTAGTTAGGAGTCTTGATAATTAATCCTTTATTACTATTTATAACTCATGTATTAATTAGCATAATGAATACGACTGTTTTGAAGCTTAATTTAGGCCAAGACGATGTCATTTTGTTGGAGGAAAAATGTTAGAACTATGCGCTTAAGAGGTTTTGAACCCAAGACCTTCAAGAGAAAAAGCTAAGCCTTAACTATTAAACCAACATAACATTATATAATATTATATCACAATATTATATATCTTAAACTACTTCAGATTAATTCAAATTATTTTATGAAATAAATAATATTATAAATAATATTAACATATAAAAATATAAATATATATTATTTGCATATATATATATAAATAAAAATATATTATTTTTATATATTATTAATAATATAAATATATTATTTGTGATAAAATATTACATAATGTTATGTTGGTTTAGTGATTAAGGCTTAACTCTTTCTTCTAAAGGTCTTGGGTTTAAAACACCTTAAGCGCATGGTTTTAATTTTTTCCTCCAGCAAAACGACGTCGTTTTGGGCTAAATTAGGCTTCAAAACAACCACACCAAAACTACGTCGTTTTGACTTAACGGAGGAGTTAACGGTTAATGGCGGAGTGACATTTTCGACTCAAATATTAAAATTTAGTGCTAGTTTTAAAGAGTTTTAAAGTTCGTGATATTTTTGACTCAGATGCCATAGTTTAGTGGTATGCGTTGTAGTTTACCCTGATGAACATTATAAAATAGTAATCTCACACACATATCAAAATGGCATAAACGACTAGTTCGACTACTTTTCCTGTAACGCCCCAAATTTGGGCCTAGATGTTTTAGAGTTCGAATTGGACCGGTTGAGAACGGTTCGAATCTTAAAGGGAGATTTAGGGAACACCTAGTTCGGGATGCTTTAAAAATATGGAAAAATATATAAAAATCCTCATTTATTATATGAATGATTACGGTGAAAACAATTTTACAAAATAAGGTTTGAAAATACTACATTTCGGTGTAGTGACCAAATCACAGTTTTTGCAAAAGTTAAATAGTGACTTTTTGTAAAGGATTGAAACTTTGAATCTTTAAAGAGCTAATTTTACCAAAATGTTTTTAATCAGATTTTTTCTTAATTTGGGTGATTTTAATAATGTTTTAATTAAAGGAAATAAAGATTGATTAAAGGAAAAACTATCTTTGACTTTTCATAACTACCTTGTATCAATTTTCTCTCATTTCATTTTCTATCAATTTCTGTTGAGTGGTTCGATAGATTGATCAAGACCAAGAGGGGGGTGAATTGGGATTTTAAAACTTTGTTGGAGTGAATGGACAAATAAAAATGAAGCACAAAGGATTTTAGAGTGGTTCAAGTTCCACATGAACTCTACATCCACTACCTTAGCTACCACTAAGGATTTGCAACAATTCACTAATTTGTTCTTCCCCTTTTAAAGGCTTAGAAGGCAACCTTTACACAACCGGTTAAATTTTTTACCCAAAATTTGACCAAACCCTCACAAATAAACAAAGAAGAAATTAAACAAGAAATATATCTCTCAAATACAATATTGTCCCTTGAAGGACAACACTCAACCCAAATTTAAAGATAGAATAAGAATTGAACACAACTCAATTTGGGGTTTACAAGAAATTGGAAAATAGGCACACTTGAGGTTGGAATTTTGCTTGGATGTTTGTCTTTAATGCAATAGTTGTTGCTGGTCTTCAATGAGCTTCAATTTATACCTTCTCTATCAATTCTAGCCGTTTGGGTGGTTAGGGTATTGATTATAGCCGTTGGGACCCTCTCTTTCCACCATAAATGCACTTCTACAGCTATCCGTATCGGTACACGGGGAGCCGTATCGATACATGTCTCAAAACAGAAAGAGCCGTTGTACATAATAAAAAGGGCGTAACGAAATGCACGTAAGCGTATCGGTATGAGACAGGGACTGTTTCAATACGGAAGAGACCGTATCGATACCTTTTTCTCAACTTAGCTCACTGGAAGTCTCCGTTTCGATACGGGGGTTCACCGTATCGATACGGGTCAACTGCCACTGTAAATGTTAGTTACCTAACGATTGACACCAACAGTCGAAAACATTTAAAACACTTCGAATTTAAAATTTAATTAAAACCGTATCGATACGGGTTAAGCTGTATCGGTACACCATTCAAACTCCTTCAGTTTTTGTAGAGGGGCATATCGATACATATTGAATCTATTTCGATACGGTTAAGAGCGTATCGAAACGCGTCTTTCTAGTAGCCAACTTTGTAAAAAAGGTATCGATACGACTGGAGGCGTATCGATACACCTAGACGATTTTCAATACTTGGCCTTGGAATACTTAGAAAATATTTAGAGTTTGAGTTTTTCAAATCAGTTTTAAAGTGTTGGTGATTTATAAATTATTAAAGGGACTTAGAAATCAATTTCAAGTTTTTAATTTACTCCTTAACAATTTAATTTTATCAAAATCAAACATAAGTTTTACAATCTCTCCCTTTTTGATATAACAAAACCAAAACTTGAAATTTTTTACACTTTAAAAAACTTTGCAAAATAACTCCCCTTAATATTAGCTAGGTAACTTTTAAGTTTGAAAATCAAAATTTTTAAGTGTGAGCTTCCCTCTCCCCCTTTTTGTTAGATCAAAAAATAATTGAGACATAATGTAAAGTGCATAAATAGGCAAAAGGTATAAATAAGCAAGCAACATAATATCATTAAGTTCAAAGAAAGGATAACATCAACTTAAAAAATCCAAACAACAGAAAATCAAAGCATAGGTTTAAAATAATTCAAACTTAATCCTAAAAACATAAAGCAAATGTGCATAAATAAAATATCCTAGATGATATGAATGGTATGCAAAGATAGGCTACTATGCATCTCCATCGCCTTCTTCATCATCTTCCTCAATTGGATCATCATTCCCCAAGGTTTGACGCCACTCGTCATAGAAAGCGGTGAGAGAGATATTCATAGAGTTGTGACCGCCTTCAAGAGAAGTGAGTCGAGTCTCCACGTTCGTCATCCGTTCTTCAAGGCTTGTGAAACGAGTATCAATCGTGGTAAACCCCGAAACCATGTCCGTGCGCAATCCCGTGAATTGCTCATTGAGAAAAGTCATTAGAGCATTCATGGAAGGTGGAGGAGGGGGAGCTTGAGGAACTTGTTCAACTTGAGGATTAGCAAATTGTTCCGCGACCTCACTAGGGAGCTCGGATAGACGTGGCCAATTACCATTAAAGTAATGGAACTTACCCCTTGCAAGAGAGCGTTCATCAATAGGATCGGTGAGGGGAGTTGGGGAGTCATGCAGCAATCAATCTTCTTTTGTTGGAAGAAGTAGCTTAGGGCCGTGCCATAGGTGAAGGAAGAGACAAGTGTGGTGTGGCGATGTTGCACGAGATAGACGATCTCCGCAAACATGCTACGAGCAAGGTTCGGACGTTTTCTCTCACGGAAGCATCGAATCCAAAAGTCATCCACTTGGCGGATAGTAGAATACTTCCCTTTCGAGGGCCTAAACCACCAAGAGACCATCAAATGGAGGATCCGATCCTGAGCATTTAGGGCGGTGACAGAACCACTATGAACATGGCCAAGAGCATTCTCATCATCATAGCCTTCATCCTCCAATTTGAACACTTCACAAATAGATTGAACATATATAGTGATCTTTTTACCCATAAGATGAGAATTAACGGCCGTAACAACACCATCTCGATTGGCACAACATTTGGCATTAGCATAAAAGATTAAAACCAAAATACGAAAGTAAAACCCGGGAATAGTGAGAAAATCCATAAACTTCCACTCTTAGAGCAAAGGTAGATATTCAAATTTGTATCGCTCCGAGTTAAGAAAAGGGATAAAGATTACCCTCTCCGGACGGATCTTATAGTTTTGGAATTGACGAAAATAGTTGAGAGCTCCGGGGGATTGAAAGGATAGTTGATAAATATGTGTGAGATTTGGACGAGCACCACCTCCGGTATTGGATCCTTCACCGGCTTCATTAGTGCGCGTTCTCTTCCTAGAAGGTGCCATGAACTAGATAAAACAATGTATGCATTAAGATTTCTTCATTCAACTCATTGAAAAACCAAGAATCAAGGTTAAAAAAAATTAAATTTTTTTTTGAAAAGAGAGTTTGGTTTGAGAGGACAAAAAAATAAAAACAAAATAAGAAAAAGTTGGAAAACAAAAATAATAAGAAAAATTAAAAGAAAAAGAAAGTGTTTTACCTTGATATTGATTAGAGAGGAATGGAAGAAAAGCTTAGCACCAAATTGATGAAAAAGCCTTAGAGCTTTGCTTGATTTTGGAAACCCTCTTGAGATTTTGAGTTGTGGTGTGAAAATATGAGGGAGGAAGAGGCTATTTATAGAGTGAAAATGGCTAGGGTTTTTAGGGTTTTGAGAAATTTTAATTTTGGTAAAAGTTGAACTCTTAAATGCCAATTGATAGCTGTCTGCGCAATCGCGTATCGATATGCCTGAGGGTGTATCGATACGAGGGTAAAAACGTAATTCCAATAAAAATGCCCGTTGCAGGATCGTATCGAAACGGATGCAATCCGTATCGAAACAATTGTAGCTTGTATTGAAACGGGTTTAACCGTATCGATACCCATTTGAGGCAAAATGAAGTCTGGGAAGCTAATATAGTACTCGTATCGGTACGCGTAGGACCGTATCGATACCCTATGCCCATAAATACATTTTAGGCCTAAAGAACAACCAAAAGCTCAATTCTAACATCTCCTAAATGAATGAAAATGATGAATGAGCAGTTCTAAGCATATTTTAACAGATTCATACTCCCCCTAGCTATAGGCATGGATATTTTCAAGAGCTACAACACACAAACATGCAATTTCACAAGATCAAGCAATTATAAGCACAAAAGAGGTCCTAAAAGGTCAAGATAGGCTAGTTAGACCTAACTCTCTCCTAAGGGACCAAAAACGCTCTTTATCTAAAGGCTTTGTAAAGATGTCCGCTAGTTGGTTTAAGGTGTCAACATACTCTATAACAACATCTTCCTTAAGGACATGATCTCTAATGAAATGATGCCTTATTTCTATATGTTTGGTTTTAGAGTGTTGGATGGGATTTTTTGTCAAACATATGGCACTAGTGTTATCACACTTAAGGGGTATGGTTTCAACTTTAATACCATAATCTAAGAGTTGTTGCTTCATCCAAAGGACTTGAGCACAACAACTCCCTAAGGATATGTACTCGGCTTCGGTGGTAGATAAGACTACACTATTTTGTTTCTTAGAGAACCAAGATATGAGCATACTACCTAGGAATTGACAAGTTCCCGAAGTATTCTTCCTATCGATTTTACACCCCCCATAATCCGAATCCGAATAAGCATGAAGGTTGAAGGTGGAGTCTCTAGGGTACCAAAGTCCTAAACAAGGGGTATCTCGAAGGTACCTAAAGATTCTCTTAACGGCTATAAGGTGAGACTCTCTAGGACTAGCTTGAAACCTAGCACACAAGCAAACTCTAAACAAGATATTCGGTCTACTTGCGATAAGGTAAAGCAATGATCCAATCATAGAACGGTAAAGCTTAGAGTCAACACACTTACCTCCTTCATCTTTGTCAATCTTTGTAGGTGAGCTCATAGGTGTGGCTTGAGGCTTTGCATTCTCCAAGCCAAACTTCTTGAGCATATCCTTGATGTACTTTGCTTGATTGATGAAGGTGCCATCCTTTCTTTGCTTGATTTGGAGTCCCAAAAAGAATGAGAGCTCCCCCATCATGCTCATCTCGAATTCACCTTGCATTAACTTAGCAAACTCTTTGCAATGACATTCATTAGTAGATCCAAAAATAATATCATCAACATAAATTTGTACTACTAAGATGTCATTTTTATACCTTTTTATGAAAAGTGTAGTGTCCACCTTACCTTTTTCAATAAAAAAGTTTGAAAGTCTTTCATACCAAGCTCTAAGAGCTTGTTTTAAACCTTAAAGAGCTTTAGTAAGTTTGAAAACATGATTTGGAAATTTTGAGTCTTCAAAACCCGATGGTTGTTCCACATACACTTTCTCATTTATAAAACCATTTAAAAATGCGCTTTTAACATCCATTTGAAAAAACTTGAAATCATGATAACATGCATATGCAAGCAACATCCTAATGACTTCCATTCTAGCTACGGGTGCATAGGTTTCATCAAAATCTATTACCTTTTATTGAGTGTAACCTTGTGCTACTAGTCTAGCTTTATTTCTCACAATGTTACCACTCTCATCTAGTTTGTTCTTATAGACCCATTTAGTTCCTATAGTAGATTGATTACTAGGCCTATCAACTAATGTCCAAACATTACTTCTCTCAAATTGATTTAACTCTTCTTGCATAGCCATAATCCAAAAATCATCTTTTAATGCTTCTTTTACATTCTTAGGCTCTATGCATGAGATAAATGCAATATGGTTCATAAGTTTAAGAGAAGATCTAGTGGTTACCCCCTTGGATGGATCACCCAAGATTTCACCACCTTTGACATAGTTGAACTCCCTTGGGTAGCTCACTTCCTTTTCCTCAAGATCCAAGTCCTTCAAGGCTTCAAGAGGTGGATCTTGTGTATCCTCTTCTTTTGGAGGAATCTCATCCTCCTTTGAAGTTTGTCCTCCATCAAAGGCCTCAATGATTCTTACATCATCATCATCACAAGAATCCTTCCTCGGAAGGAGGTTATCATCGAATACAACATGTATAGACTCTTATACTACTAAAGTTCTTTTGTTAAATACTCGATAGGCTTTAGAGTTTAAGGAATATCCTATGAAAATAGCTTCATCACTTTTTGCATCAAATTTACCTAAGTTATCTTTTCCATTATTTAAAACAAAACACTTGCAACCAAATGGATGAAAATAGCTAATGTTAGGCTTTTTAGATTTTAAAATCTCATAAGGTGTTTTCTTTAAAATTGGCCTAATCATTACTCGATTTGCAATGTAGCAAGCGGTGTTTGTGGCTTCCGCCTAAAAATATTTAGGTAAATTGTTTTCACAAAGCATGGTTCTAGCCATTTCTTGTAAAGTTCTATTTTTCCTCTCAACTACCCCACTTTGTTGAAGAGTTCGAGGAGCCGAAAAATTGTGGCTAATACCATTTTCATTTAAAAACTCTTCAAACCCTAGATTTTGAAACTCGATTCCATGATCACTTCTTATATGAGAAGTTCTAAGTTCAAGATCATTTTGGGTTAATTTTGAAAATGTGATGAATTTTTCTAAAGCCTCATCTTTAGTACTTAAAAATAGAACCCAAGTAAATCTAGAAAAATCATCAACAAGAACAAATGCATAAGATTTACCACCCAAGCTTATAGTCCTAATTGGCCCAAATAAATCCATATGGATAAGTTGTAAACACCTACTTGTAGAAACATCATTAATGGATTTAAAGGATGACTTATGTTGTTTACCCTTAGAGCATGCATCACAAATTTTATCGTTTGAGAACTTAATCTTGGGTAAACCTCTAACTAGATCAAGGGAAACTAATTTTTCTAAAACACTAATGCTAGCATGTCCTAGTTTCCTATGCCATAGCCAATCATCATTCTCATTTTGAGCTACTAAACATGCATGAGATGTAAGTATGTCATCTAAATGCACCATGTAAATGTTACCTATACGATGACCTATGAGCATAATGTTATTAGATTTAATGTCAAACAATTTTGCACCCATTTTTATCAAATAAAACATTAAATCCTTTATCACATAATTGGCTTATGCTCAACAAATTATGTTTAAGACCATCGACATACAAGACATTTTCAATAAGAATGGTAGAGTGATTACCCATGGAGCCAATACCTTTAATGTGGCCTTTGGAGTTGTCACCAAATGTCACCACTCCTCCACTTTTTGGCTTTAAATCCATGAATATACTCTTGCTTCCGGTCAAACGCCTCGAGCATCCACTATCAAGGTACCAAGAATTTTGACTTTGTGCTTTGGCCTTGTAGCAATGCTCCCCCTACAAACAAAGATATTAAACTTTTGTTTTTGGTACCCAAATCATTTTGGGTCCACGAGTGTTAGCTCCCAATAGCTTGGTTCCCTTAGGAATCCAAGGTGACATAGCAACAATATTATTAGATTTTACAAGTTCCTTAGGAACCCATACACTTCTAATCTTTTTAGTTCTATTGTGTCTAAGAAAGCTACTTTGTTTGTAGTTATTAGTCTTTCTCCTAGGTTGGTTTGTTTTAGATGATTCACCTTTTTCACGCTTCACATTACCAATATATTTAAAAGACTCTTTGAGCTTGTTAAGCTCATCTAACACCTTTTGGTGTTCACTATTGCATTGAGAAAGAAGATTATTTAGGTCTACATTTTTATCTTGGAAAAATTTAAGCTCATATTTCAAACCTAAAATCTTTTTCTCAAATTTTAAGTTAGCTTGAGAGAGAGAGTTATTTTTATCATTTAATTCCAAAATAATTTTCTTATTCCTAATGACCGACTCTTTGTATTTCTCAACTAACTCATCATAAACCTCTTGCAACTCATCATATGCATCATGCAATTCATCAAATGTAAAGTCAAAAGATGATGAGTTAGAGGTTACCATGGAGGAATCTTCCTCAAGTGCCATGAGGCAAAGGTTGGTCACTTCTTGTTCGTCATCCTCGGATGACTCCTCATCACTCCAAGTAGCAAGCTTGGCTTTAAGCTTCTTCTTCTTCTCAAAGCCCTTCTTCTTGAGTTGACGAAACTCTAAACGAATGTGACCGAGCTTCTTGCACTCGAAGAAAATGATTTGATCCCTCTCTTCTTCTTTGCTTTTACCTTTGAAGTCCATCTTTCTTTGAATTTTCCTTCCACGGTTGGACCTCATGAATCTAGAGAACTTTTTGGCTATCATAGCCAGTTCTTCAAGTTCATCCTCCTCGCTAGAAGAGCTCTTCTCAAGTAATGAAGCTTTGAGAGCCACTCCCATTTTCTTCTTCTTTTCCACCTCTAGCTTCTCCACTCTTTTCTCTTCCTTCTTCTTTTCTTCTTCCCTTCCTTGCTTCATAATTTCCTGAGTAAGGAGAGAACCAACTAGCTCATCAAGTTTTAGAGTCTTCAAGTTTTTAGCTTCGATGATGGCGGTTCTCTTCCCATCCCAAAATTCGAGAAGTGAGTAGAGTAGCTTCCGGACAAGCTTGTCTTCCGGAATAGTCTCTTCAAAGCCTTTAAGCCCGTTGACGATGGTTGAGAAGCGATCAAACATTTTGGACACCGTTTCGTCAGGATCCATCTTGAAATTCTCATAACTAAGATTGAGAATTCCAATCTTGGTTTCCTTCACATCATTGGTTCCTTCATAGGTGGTCTCAAGAGTATCCCACACTTCTTTGGCACTCTCAATGGAGGGGACTTTGGAGTAGATGTCGGGATCAAAAGAACAAAAGAGCATGTAAAGAGCTTTGTCATTTATTTGGATCTTCTTCCTCTCTTCTTCACTCATCTCAATCTTCTTCTTTAGAACCATCTTTCCATCATCATCACTCTTCAACGGAATGTAGGGACCATCTTCAATGACATCCCAAACCAAGTAATCGTTGGACTTGATGAAGAGGCGCATCCGATTCTTCCAAAACGGATAGTTGTCACCATTATAGAATGAAGGTTTTGTAGTGGATTGAGACTCGTACATGCTAGAACCGGAGGTAGATGCCATGCCTTGATTTTTGGATGATCACACTCTTCTTAGGAACTCCTCTTGTGGTTGTTAATCCTTCAAAGAGGTAGGCTCTGATACCAATTGTTGAGTGGATCGATAGATTAATCAAGACCAAGAGGGGGTGAATTGGGATTTTAAAACTTTGTTGGAGTGAATGGAAAAATAAAAATGAAGAACAAAGGATTTTAGAGTGGTTCAAGTTCCAAATGAACTCTACATCCACTACCTTAGCTACCACTAAGGATTTGCAACAATTCACTAATTTGTTCTTCCCCTTTTAAAGGCTTAGGAGGTAACCTTTACACAACCGGTCAAATTTTCTACCCAAAATTTGACCAAACCCTCACAAATAAACAAAGAAGAAATTGCACAAGAAATATATCTCTCAAATATAATATTGTCCCTTGAAGTACAACACTCAATCCAAATTTGAAGATAGAATAAGAATTGAACACAACTCAACTTGGGGTTTATAAGAAATTGGAAAATAGGCACACTTGAGGTTGGATTTTTGCTTGGATGTTTGTCTTTAATACAATAGTTGTTGCTGGTCTTCAATGAGCTTCAATTTATACCTTCTCTATCAATTCTAGCCGTTTGGGTGGTTAGGGTATTGATTATAGTCGTTGGGACCCTCTCTTTCCACCATAAATGCACTTCTGCAGCTATCCGTATCGGTACATGGGAAGCCGTATCGATACCTGTCTCAAAACAGAAAGAGTCGTTGTACATAATAAAGAGGGCATATCGAAACGCACGTAAGCGTATCGGTACGGGACAGGGACCATTTCGGTACGGAAGAGATCGTATCGATACCTTTTTTCTCAACTTAGCTCACTGGAAGTCTCCGTTTCGATACGGGGTTTCACCGTATCGATATGGGTCAACTGCCACTTTAAATGTTAGTTACCTAACGACTGACACCAACGGTCGAAAATATTTAAAACACTTCAAATTAAAAATTCAATTAAAACTGTATTGATACGGGTTAAGCCGTATCAGTACACCATTCAAACTCCTTCAGTTTTTGTAGAGGGGCGTATCGATACAGATTGAATCTTTTTTGATACGGTTAAGAGCGTATCGAAACGCGTCTTTCCAATAGCCAACTTTGTAAAAAAGGTATCGATACGGCTGGAGGTGTATCGATACACCTGGACGATTTTCAATACTTTGGCCTTGAAATACTTAGAAAATATTTAGAGTTTGAGTTTTTCAAATCAGTTTTAAAGTGTTGGTGATTTATAAATTATTAAAGAAACTTAGAAATCAATTTCAAGTTTTCAATTTACTCCTTAACACTTTAATTATATCAAAATCAATCATAGGTTTTACAATTTCTTTTCAACCAAACACATTTCCTCCATCAATTAGCCTCTGATTTTCATTCCTTTTGATGAGATTTCAATCTCCTTTTGATTCCTAATCTTTTCCTCATCAAATCCTCTTGTTTTCACATTGGATTTTCAAGAAAACTTGCCCAAATCAAGGAGAAATCAGCCATTAGAGGTAAGCTTTGTTCTTCTCCTAAATGATCAGTTCTTTACTAAAATTCCCAAGTTATCAATCCTTTGTTAATGATTTTTTGAGTTTCTTTGATGTTAGAAACAAGAAATTGTATTAAAACTCAAGGTTTTTGGTGAGATCTTGATAATTTTCGTGGTTGATGGTTAGGCTCTGTTTTGAGGTTGTTTTATAATGTATTTTGGATGTTAATTGATCTTATAAATGAGGTTTTATCAAACAAATCCTGAATAGGCTTGGATTCCTAAGTTTTGCATGCTAGAATGGTGATTTTTGGGGTGGTTGTAGTGTTCTGTTATAGCTGGAGGTATAAGGACGAGTTTGTGGTGGTTTTTGATGTTGATTGATGTTTAGAAATGATTAGAAGTGGTAGATCTTGGCTGGGCTTTGTTTTGAAAGAATTTGGAGATGATTTCAGTTGTTTTTGGTGGCCTAAATGAGGTTCTTGAGTAGAGCAGCGGGTTTAGGTGTGTGGCTGATGATTTCAATGCATGATGATGCATTAATCCTATGCTCTTATGTGATATAAACAGGGGAGACATCTTCGGACGCCTTTGGTGTTGATTCAAGAGCTTAGATAGCGTTTCGGCGAGCAAGTGAAACGTAATTGGTGAATGCGAATGGTTTTAGAAGTCCTTGAGGGGCTAAGAAACAAGGTTTGGGGATTTAGGAAAGGTTTGGAACACCTTCCTAAGTTCGAAAGTATGTATTGGCTAGATTGCTCTCTTATATGTGGTGGTTGCCCCTAAAATGCTTTTACATGCTCATGGTTTGAGATAGATAAATTCCAACTGTTTTTATGCATGATTTGTAGCATGAGATGATGCCTGAAATGATTTCATGGAATAACATGTTACATTGATGAGTTTTGAGATTTTGTTTTTAAGCATGGCAAATGTTATAGCTTTGAAATGAGATGTGAAAGATTTGAGAAATGTTGCATGAAAAAAACAGTAGGTGAGATGATGTGTGACATAATATATTGGCATTGAAGATGAGATACTTACCGGATATAATTGACCGATCAATAGGATGAGAGTGCACTATAAACTAAAAATTCGTACGTGCTCCTTGGTTTAATCCAAAGGGAGAAACCGATGATGGGCATTCCATCGGGTAGGACTTGGTGAAATACCCAAGCTTTGTGGCGATGAGAGATTCCGCCATGTGAGTACGGTGATGTGAGATTCCACCGGAAATTGTGTTACTAGACAAGTGAGTACGGTGATGTGAGATTCCACCGGAAGCGTCTAGTGGTTTGAGAATGATGTCCGCATATCCGAGTAGTAATGAGATGTGAAATGCCAATATAACATAGGAAAATGCTTTTGATTCACATGTACCTATTGTTGAGATGATTTATGCTATGAGAAATGCATATGAGATTTGTATATAAAATGCTTTGGTTTTCACAAGCATGAGTATGGCTTTGCCATGAGATTTGCATTGGTTTAAATGCGTGAGATAGAATTGAGGTACATGTGTTTTCAATGAGGTTTTGCTTTGAAATGGTTTTCAAGCATGAGATAGAATGAGCATGTTGTAGAAAAAGCTTTTGAGAAAGTGTTTTCAAGAAATGCATTATTGTGTTGGTTTTATTTAGAGCACGCCTCACTAAGCAAATGTGCTTACGCTCTCTTTTACCAATAATGCAGATAATTGAGGTGTTTTCGGGTAGGAAGAAGGTTAAGAACATCCAAGGAAGTTCAAAGCTCATGTATGGTGATGTTTTTATACACTTTAGTTTTGATATTTGGCAATGGGACACCAAGGTTGTATTGGGAGATGTGTTTTGAACTCCCTAAGTTTGTAGCATGTTTGTGATGGCTTTTGTGGGTTGTAAATGGTTCTAAAGGTTTTCTTTGAGGTTTGATGGCTTGTTTTGGTTTTGTGGCTAGGAAGCATGCATATAGATTGAGTGATTATGAGTTTGATGCCATGCTCTAGCTTAAGGTTCTTAAATATGATCCTTAGTGTCATAATAGGTTGCTGGTAAGTTATGATCTCTTTGAAGCACATTTGAGTGGTTTAAAAGGATAAAAACCAGAAATTCTTGCTGTCACTGGGCATAGTGTATCGAAACACCCTTAACTGTTTCGAAACGGGGGCTTGTAATGGTCATAGCGTTTCAGAACGGTTGAAGATGTTTTGAAACAATTTGGCCACTGGTGAGGCCTGTTTCAATACCGATCTCGAAACACACCCGAGTACCGAAACGGTCAACTCCGTTTCGATACGGGCGTTTCGGTACGAAGGATTGGTGTTTCGAAACGGGTGACCGTTGGATGTTGATTTGAATTGTTTTAAGTTTCCATGTTTTACATTATAGTCCTGAATGTTGTGGATGCAATTGCTTGAGCTTCGAATGTTCTTTTATGCTAAAATTTGACAGAGGAGCATGTAATATGACTAATTACATATTGGTAAGCTTAAAATCCATTAAGTCCTTATAAATTCTAAAAATTATGTTTTGGTCCTTAAAAGTGAAATTCATGTAATTGAGTCCCTATATTTTTTCCGATCGCTGTGCCTTTCTCTCCCATGGTTCTTGAGTGTTCACATAGGCTTAATGTGCATCTAGAAATGATTAAAAAGAAAAAAAAGGGTCGTTAATCAAGGTTGACTTTAATGTTGACTTTGGTTTTCCCAGTGTAATCTTCGTAGTTCGGGTCAAGCGTCTAGGTCGGGCTAAGGGGGTTTCATTGCCACCTTCCTAGGAGTTCATAAGGTCAAAATACATTACTTTAGGGCTTGTAGTGACTTGTCTTGCGTTGACTATCCGAGCTTCAAACCCACGATCTTTCAACCAGAAATGCATGAGATGAGATACGTTAGGCATACATTGCCTAGTGAGGTAGTCATGAACAATATGAACAACAACGTAACAAGTATTTGTATACATGCTCTCATGCTCATCAATGCTAATACTATGCATCATTATACAATGTTTAACATATTCATTTCATCATTAACCCTTGGATTAAATCAAGATAGTGGATACGCAAATTCCTACGCCTCGCCAAATCAATTAATGGTCTAGTCCCTCCGCCTCGCCAATATGACCAATATCAATACACATCCCTCCGCCTCGCCAAATCAATATAGGTCGTAGCCTTATGCCGTAGTCCACCCTACAATGAGCTCATGAATTCTATGGCATGCCAATTGTATCCATTGTCCATTCAAACCCAATGTTTCAATGTCTGTGCCGATATTCAATGTTCAATGAGAATTCTAATGACCAATTATTTCAATATTATCAATGACAAACAAGTCTCATTAGTAATGTTTCATGGTTCAATGCCAATACCAATATTCGGTGATTTCTTTGCAATGTTTCAATAACAATAACTATATCAATGACAATGCACAATGCACAATGACGATACCAATAACTATGTCCGATATTCAATAACAAACTTACCGACACTTACCAAGGTGTCTGTTTAACAATCCGATGTAACTTCTTCAATAGTAATGTTAGCTAAATGATCAAAAACAACGATAAAAGATTCGGGAAGCTTTTTGCCTAATCTCGAGACTCCGACTACACTCACCTTACTAATCAGATGCTCTTACGGCTCTCGGATGATAACTCCCTTGTTCCTAGCCTTCGGTGAGTTTGATGGAAGCTCCTTTTCATTGTCTTGAGCTAGGAAATCAATAGGGAGACTATTAGGATCGATAATACGATATCAAAATAAATACAACGATATCAAAATCGATATCCGAATTCAATATCCATGGATGGTGTTGAGTATGCAAAAGTTCTACTTTTTACCCCTTATTTAACCCATATTTCTGCTGCATTCAAGCATAATTCATTACATTTAGGTAAAGTTTCACATATAAATCACAATTATATAAAATGGCACAATTGCTACTGATTTTGGCTACTTTTGCAGGTAGCTGTTGTGGCAGACTCAGGGCAGTGAAGAAGTAGAGCTGGAACACAGGACTGGAGTTGAGAAGAAGGATGCTGTCGTGGCCGCTGCCATGGCAGCCATGACGACAGCAATGGTGAAGGGAAAAGTGAAGTGGAGCTCGACAAATAGAGGAAATTAAGTCGGTCTGCCGTGGATCACTCATATATTTTTCTAAGCCCTAGATCAGAATGAAGGCCAAGCCCAAAGTTCAAGGAAGAAACTCAAAGCAAGAAAAGAGGACGAATTAAAGGGATCTACTCTGGAGATTTAATCTTAATTAGAGTTGTACTTTAGTTTGAACTTGTACTCTTACCTTATTAGAAAACTTGAATCCAAGGCCTCTTTAAAGGCATGTAATTCGACCTAGGGAAGGATATCTCATTCTCTACCCGTCTTTCCCAAACCCGAGTCGTTTCCCCCTTCTCATCATGTTCTAAACTTCCCCTAGGGCTAAGGGTTGATTCTATAAAGTAGTTGCAAGGATTGTACTGTTTTTAGGAATTTTCTGTTCAATAAAATAAACTTCAAGTTTGCTTATTTTGGTTTCAACATCTTGCAAGAGTATCGGGAGAGCATTGTGAGATTATTTATTTACTTAATATCGAGAGAGTTAAGTATACGAAAGGAATAAGTGCGGGTTCTCCAGTTTATGGTTGAACTATCTCGGACCTAGGGATAGGACGAGGTTAAGTGGCTAAGAAAGAATTCAATAACATTGGTGTTCACCCTTTGATTCACGCCGGGAGGTAGCATCCGAGAAGTGTCATCAACAGTACTTGGACCTAGGGATAGGACAAGTCACAGTAGGGATTCTTGACAAGCTTGAAGTACAGAGTTGTGTGATCGCTGCCGCGACAACAACAGACTACTGCCGCGACAGGGAGGACGACAGAACATGAATTCTTAACACAGTGCAACACCTGCACTACCAAGCAGATCAATACCAGCCTATTTCTCAACTCTGAAAACTCCATTCTTTTATATTCAATATTCTTCATTATAAATTCTCAATAAATTAAACTCTTTTATTTTTCTCTTATGCAGCAATCCAAGGATAAAGCTATTTCCAGTCCCTGTGGATTCGACATCTGATACTTCGTGTATCACTTTAGTACTTGCGTCATGTACACTTGAACTCTATTACGATAGACTATTTTACACGCAACAAGTTTTTGGCGCCGTTGTCGGGGACTGGCAACATATCTTTACCCTTACTTTTACTGCACTTTCTTTTTAATCTTTATGTTTTTATTGGGATTGTTTACCTTGTTCTTTTCAAAAGGTTTTTCGTTTGCTTATGCGCAGATCAAGACGAGGCAAAGAACCTGAGTATAAGCTAGACCCTGAAATCGAACGCTCGTGCAATCTCAGGAACCGAGTCCGCCTTTTGATAGCCAGAAATGATTATCTTGAGGAACAGTTAGAAGCAATGCATAACGGGAGAAACAATCCGAGGAATCCTAAAGATCCAGAAGATCCTCTCGTGGATGAGGGGAATGGATGGCCTGCTACCGAGGCCGCACGTCGGTCAAGCCGTGATTACATGATTAACGATCATGTGGAACTGGAGACCACCCTGCCAGACGTGGAAGCTGAAACCTGTGATGTTCAGCATGATCAATTCCGCTGGCCAATTTAGTGGTGCTACTACAGAGGATGCCAGAGAACATCTGAAAACGTTCCAAGAAATTTGTGGATCGTTTAGATTACCAGGAGAAGATGACGAGCCAATGCACGAGGCATGGGACATGTTTACCAATCTTCTGAGGAATTGCCCGATGCACGGATTCCCTGTTTGGAATCAAGTCATTAAATTTTACAATGCTGCCAACACCCACACTCGGATGAGAATAGATTCAACAACAAATGGACTGCTATTGGATAAAGATCCAGACGAAGCCATGGTAGTATTGAAAAATCTAGCCAAGAATGAAGAGCAATTTCCCACAGTGAGGAGAGGTAAACGAGTGCTAGTTGTAAAAGACTATGAAGCCGACAATTCCCTAAAGAAACAGGTTGCGTTCCTCACAAAGGCAGTAGAAATTTTGATAAAGAAAGATTCAAAACCTGTCTACTCAGCGGAAGAGGTATGTGAAACTTGCAGTGGGAATCACAATTCGGAAGACTGCCCGTTACAGCTAGAGGAAGGGATGTATGTTGGAAACTATAACAAGCCGAGAAATTACGACTCCAACAATTACAATCCCAACTGGAGGAAAGACCCCAAGTTCTCCTGGAGTAACCCAAACAACGCACTGAATCCTCAAGTGCAGAACACTCAAAACCAGGGGGCACCCAAAATTCTGACACGGCAGCAACTGCAACAGCAGCCGGCAGCCGCACCTAGTAAACTGGAGCAAACATTGGCCACATTTATGTCACAGACAGGAGCTTACATGGAAAACATGGATCACTTCGTCAAGAAGACTAAGTCGTTCATGGATAAAACAGAGATGAGAATGACTAACCATGAAGCTACACTGAAATCACTGGAGACACAGATGGGCCAGGTTTCCCAGCATATTAAGCCAAGGCAGAACGGAGGATTCCTTAGCGATACTGAGGTCGCTAGACAACCCACACATGAGTAGTGTAAAGCTATTACAACTAGGAGTGGGAAACAACTGCAAGGGACAGAGATGAAAACTGTACCGATTGAAGAACCAGCCTTAGAAACATCTGCCGCGAACACTGCCCCGACAGAAGAAGATAAACAACTTGTTGCCGCCACACCTATCACGACAACAGAAGGGACAGAGGGGAAAGACAAGAATGATGAAGAACCTAAACCTCCTCAGATCCGAATACCATGTGAAGGACGACTGGAAGATTACCGTCCTCCACCTCCTTTCCCACCGCTGTTAGAGGCCATCAAGCAGATGCCCGGTTATGCGAAATTTCTCAAGGATGCTATGTTGAAAAGATCCAGACTTGGGGAATTCAAAACGGTAAAGATGACAGAGGGATGCATAACTATCTTGCACATGCATCCACCCCTAAAAAAGAAGGATCCTGGGAGCTTCATCATACCGTGCATAATTGGTGATAAATTCATGGGTAAGGCACTTTGTGATCTAGGTGCTAGTATTAATTTAATGCCAAAATCTGTGTTTCAGAAATTAGGTATTGGACGAGCACGACCCACGACAGTTATGCTGCAGCTGTCAGACCGCTCTTACGTACAACCAGAAGGGAAGATCGAAGATATTCTGGTAAGAGTGGATAAGTTCATTTTTCCTGCTGACTTTCTTGTCTTAGACTGTGAAGTAGATGAGAACGCACCAATCATCCTGAGGCGACCCTTCCTAGCCACAGGCAGATCACTGATTGATGTAGAGAAAGGAGAACTAACAATGAGAGTAAATGATCAAGAGATCAAGCTCAATGTTCTCCAGGCAATTAAACAAGATGATGTAGAAGAAGAATGCAAGGTCATCACTGAAGTAATCCTTGACCAACCCTGCATCAGGTCGAGCTGCCATGACATTAAATTTGGTCACTGTCACAGCAGCCATCTAGAAGACTGTCACGACAGCAACGACGACGGCAACTCCTCCGAATCAGATATATCTGACACTGAAGATCATGAGGAGGTAAACTGGATAGGAAATCGTCCAGGTAAGTTATTCGAGCCCCTAAACTATACCTCGAATGAACACATAATCCAAAAGCCTTCAACTGTAGAACCACCTGTTTTAGACCTTAAGCCCCTGCCAGGACAGCTTAAATATGTTTTTCTTGGTTTAAATGATACGTTGCCCGTAATCATCTCTTCCAAGTTAATGCAGAAAATGGAACATCAGCTAATAGGGATGTTGCAGCAGCATAAAAAGGCTATTGGATGGACGATAGCTGACATCCAAGGCATCAGTCCGGCACTATGTATGCACAAAATTCTCCTAGAGGATGATCATAAGCCGACAATTGATGCTCAGAGACGCTTGAACGACGCTATGCGAGAAGTGGTTAGAAAAGAAATTATCAAATGGTTTTATGCCATCTCGGATAGTAAGTGGGTGAACCCGGTGCAGTGTGTTCCGAAAAAGGGAGGAATAACCGTGGTGACCAATGAAGAGAACGAACTAATCCCAACCAGGACTGTGACCGGTTGGAGGGTTTGTATGGATTACCGTAAGCTTAACAAAGCTACCTGGAAGGACCATTTTCCCCTACCTTTTATTGATCAAATGCTTGATAGATTAACGGGGAAACCTTATTATTGTTTTCTTGACGGGGAAACCTTAACTTGCCCATACGACACTTATGCTTTTCGGAGAATGTCATTTGGACTCTACAATGGTGGATGAAGGGATAGTCCTAGGCCACAAGGTAAGCTGCCGCGACATAGAGGTCGACAGAGCAAACATAGAAGTGATTGAAAAGCTGCCGCCACCCACCACAGTCAAGGGAATTCGGAGTTTCTTAGGGCATGCTGGGTTTTGTCGAAGATTTATTGCAAATTTTTTGAAGATCACCAAGCCTTTGTGCTACCTACTGGAGCATAATCGTCCCTTTGACTTCAATACCGAATGTAATGAGGCATTCAGAATCCTGAAAGAAAAGCTGGTAACAACCCCGATTGTACAGCCACCAGACTGGAGTTTGCCATTTGAAATTATGTGTGATGCTAGTGAGTACGCTGTAGGGGCAGCACTTGGGCAGAGGAAGGACAAGCTTTTCCACGTAATTTATTACGCTAGAAAAATACTAAACGATGCCCAAATAAATTACACCACAACAGAAAAGGAATTGTTAGCAGTGGTGTTATCGATTGACAAGTTCCGTTCGTACATACTTGGAACGAAGGTGGTGGTCCATACAGATCACTCAGCACTGAAGTATCTGTTCGCTAAAAAAGATGTAAAACCTAGACTGATACGTTGGATTCTGTTGCTGCAAGAATTTGACATTGAAATCAAGGATAAAAAGGGGACAGAAAACCAAGTTGCAGACCACTTGTCAAGATTATAGATGGGAAAAAGTCTACTGACAGACAAGACCAACATACTGGATACTTTCCCCGACGAGCAGCTGTTTGCTGCCACAAGCACTGCCGCGACAACCATGGTGGCAGGTAAGTTTTCTGAACTTCCTTGGTACGCTGATTTCGTTAATTACATAGTTAGCGGAGTATTACCTCCTAAACTTAATTACCATGCAAGGAAGAGGTTCCAAAATGATGCAAAACATTATTATTGGGACGAACCTCTTCTTTTCAAACATTGTGCATATCAAATCATCAGGAGGTGTGTACCACAGGATGAGCAGGAAGCTGTGCTTCACCACTGCCATGCTTCCCCATATGGAGGACACTTAGGTGGAAACAAAAACCACTGCCAAGGTTTTGCAATCTGGTTTTTACTGGCCCTCACTGTTCAAGGATGCCCAAGCATTCTACAAAAGCTGTGACAAGTGCCAACGAATTGGGAACATCTCAAGAAGACATGAGATGCCACTGCAAAACATCCTAGAAGTCGAAATCTTCGATGTATGGGGGATTGATTTCATGAGACCATTCCCAGCATCATGTGGGAATTTATATATCCTATTGGCAGTGGATTATGTATCCAAATGGGTTGAAGCGATCGCCACGCAGAAAAATGATGCCAAGACTGTTTAGAGATTTCTGCACAGAAACATTTTCTCCAGGTTTGGCATACCTAAGGCGATCATTAGTGATGAAGGGAGACATTTCGACAATAGGGTAATCGCTGCTACCTTAAGAAAATATGGCGTAAAGCACCGGATTGCAACAGCATATCACCCTCAAACCAATGGACAGGCCGAAATATCCAACAAGAAAGTAAAGAACATTCTTGAGAAGATGGTTAAACCTACTCAAAATGACTGGTCTTTACACCTCAATGATGCACTCCGGGCTTATAGAACAACATTCAAGACACCATTGGGAATGTCACCTTACAGGCTTATATGTGGGAAAACATGCCATTTACCTGTCGAGATAGAGCACAGAGCTTACTTGGCTATCAAGGTAGTAAACATGGACTTATATAAGGCATGACAGAAGAGGCTACTCGACTTGAACGAAATTGAAGAAATTCGAGCAATGGCCTACGACAACGCAAAAATTTACAAGGATAAAACGAAAAGATGACATGACAAGAAATTGCTGCCACAACAGTTCTGCTCAGGGCAGCTTGTGTTGTTATTCAACTCTAGGTTGAAAATTTTCCCAGGAAAGCTAAAATCTAGATGGTCCGGCCCTTTCCAAGTTGTGCAAGTTTTTCCCCATGGTGCCATCACGATCAAATCCTTAAAAGACGAGCACCAATTCAAAGTCAACGAACATAGACTAAACCATTATCAGGGGACTGAACCCCAAGGATGCAGGAAGTGGTTACTTTAGGAGATGCCCCTCAAGGCATCCCTAATTTAACTTTATTTTATTTTATTTTATTTTTATTATTTATGTATTTTATTTATTAGGAATTAAGAATTATTTTATTTTTTAGGAACTAAAGTTTGATTTTAATTATTTTTAGGAAATAAGGGAAACAAGTAAAGGAGAAGAAGTGAAACAGCCCACCAGCAGCCCAAAAAGCCCAACGGAGGAGTCTGTCGTCACAACCTGTCAACAGCTGTCGCGACAGACGCGGAAAATACAGCCTGTCACCACGCTGTCGCGGCAGACACGCAAACGCGTAATAGACGCGCAGCAGACACAGAAACGCATGACAGATGCGTCAGAAACCGCATAACAGCTGGCCCCGTTATTCGCGCATACCGTTACAGCTCCAACATGTAGCAACCCATCTATCTATATAAACTCCATTCATTATTCATTTTTTTCACCTCACTTTTACTCTCTCAACTTGCTTTCTCTCTAGATCTCAAATTTCTTTTTATCTTCCACAACCTTGCAACTATGACAACCAGACAGACCCGTAGAAGTGCTTCCTCCAGCTCTGTTGCAGCAGTCAACACACCCAGCCACAGTGCCATCCCCAATCGCTTTGCCTCAACTGACTCCGCCGACAGATACTACCGCTCCTTCTAGAAGAGGGAGATGTGGGAGGAAAGAGGGTTTCTTTACACCAAACGCACGGAAGACCTCGGGCTCGAACCGTTCATCTCACGAAAAATCAAGGCCCTCAAATGGCAGATGTTTGCTGCCCAGCCTGAAGAAATGAATGTCATGTTGGTCCGAGAATTTTACGTTGCCGTCGACAGCAAGGATACCAAGACCGTGACAGTGCGAGGTAAAGAAGTTACTTTCGAGCCTGCTTACATAAACACCCTCTATGGCATCTATGTCAGCAAAAAGGAGAACGGCCACAAGAGGTTCGTCGAGAGTCTGTCGCCGACAGACTACGATGCTGTGATGGCATAGGTAACCGAGGAATGGACAGAATGGAACACCGACCCCAAGCATCGGTGGACGGTGAAACGCACTCAACTCACTCCCGAGGCCAAACTATGGAACCACTTCGTAAAGAAGAGGATAATGCATTCTTCCCATAACAACACGGTCGACTGACCCAGGTTGGAACTCGTTCATTCAATTTTAAATGAGAGAACCATTAACGTCGGCCGATACATAAGGGAGGGAATTTTGGAATGTGCCCTCTGACCGTCGGGACCTCTTGCCTTCCCATACCTCATCATCGAGATCTACCGAGGCCACAACGTTCCAGAAATCCCCAAAGATTTCAAAGTCCGAGGGAAGGGATGGACGGAGCACAACATCTTCAGCTTAATGGAACTGAAAGCAGCAGCACCACTCTCTTTCTTCAACCCTTCTGCCACAACAGAGCAACCGGCAGAGCCCACTCAAACAGAACCTGCCGCAGCAGAGCAGCAGCAGCCTCTACAGCAGACACCTCCACTCAGATCCTGGCCACGCTAAAAAAGATAGAGGAAAGGTAGCTCGGTCTGATGAGTTTCGTTAGAGACTTCACAGCAGCCACGATACATTTTATTCAAAATAATTTAAATTTTGCAAATGTACAATTTCCTGCATTCCCAGAGCAATACTTTGCTGCCCCTACACCTACACCTACCCCTGCTCCCACTCATGTTGCCACACCAAAAACACCATCCGCTGCATCTACTCCAACTCTGGTCGTGACAGCTGAAGGTGACAGCTACACTGCCACTGCCTCTGCCAGAGGTGAGAAACGAAAGGAGCCGCTGCCAGAACTCGATGACGACTACTTCGCAGGGTTCTCATCATCCTCCATCTGGCAAAACTCTGATGGGGAGCCCTCTGTCGCTAGAAACCTTTCAAAGGAGTTCACTCCTATGAAAAGGCAGAAGCCCAACCAAGCTGGTGAAGGATCATCCGGCAATGGCAAGTCTGCCCGCAACAGCAGTAGCAGCAGCAACTCATCAGATGAGGTACAAGTGCTGGAAAAGCTACCCCAGATCTCACCCACTCGTATCCAGCCCCCAAGGGAAGCCAAGAAGAAAACTGCCTCTGCCTCTCCCAGCACTCTGTCGGCACCCACAATGAAGGTCACTGCCCGCCGGCAGCTACAGATTAGCAGCAGCGATGGCAGCTCCTGAAATTAAGTTTCTATCTTATTTTTGCTGTCTTGTTGTTTTATTATTATTGTGATGTATTTTGTTTTTCTTTTTCATCCCTGTCATCATGCATTGAAGGCAATGCAACCCTCGAGTTTGGGGGTGGCATCCCTCTAGTAATGAAGTGTCTTTAGGTTTAAAAATTGTGTCTAAGTGTTAATTATTATTTAGTTTATTTTTGCTTAAAAAAACATTTGGCTTAAGTCTTTGAACTGAACTTACCTGCCGCGACATACGCTGTCGTGACAGTGCCTTTAGGAAATTTTAGGATCTGTTTAGAGCCTTGCTATGATTCTAATATGTACAACACAATATGCCTTCTAGATTACTTTAGTACACTGGAATAGGAATGTTTACCCACTTGAAACTTCCCCTAGAGGTGCCTATCACTGGCTCTAGGAAAACAATAAAAGAAAGAAAATTATTCATACTCATTTGCATGCAAAACTGCCTTGCACTAATTTTAGGAGATTTCTTTTGAGCTAAGTTAGAAAAAACTAAAGGAGCCCAAGAATTGCCTCCTGAAAAGATACAGTTAAATCAAGAGTCAGAAAAACTAAAGGAGCCTAAGAATTGCCTCCAGAAAAAATTGAATTGGCATAAACTCAAGTTTGTAAGCATAACTATTCTGATATACTAAGGTAGTCTAGATACATAGTTGATCACAAAACCTGCACACACTGCATAAGAATTATAGCATGGTTCCGAATAAATTCAGAAATGTCCGACAAGGTGTTGTTTGTGATAGAGCATGTGTGGTAGGTAAGGAAAAGTTCACTGAATTAAGCCAAACAAAAAATTTAGTTAGGTAATAATTGCTTGAGGGCAAGCAAGAACTTGAGTTTGGGGGTGTGTTGAGTGTGCAAAAGTTCTACTTTTTACCCCTTATTTAACCCATATTTCTGCTGTATTCAAGCATAATTCATTGCATTTAGGTAAAGTTTCACATATACATCACAATTATATAAAATGGCACAGTTGCTACTGATTTTGGCTACTTTTGCAGGTAGCTGTTGTGGAAGACTCAGGGCAGTGAAGAAGCATAGCTGGAACACAGGACTGGAGTTGAGAAGAAGGACGCTGCCGTGGCCACTACCGTGGCAACCATGACGACAGCAATGGTGAAGGGAAAAGTGAAGTGGAGCTCGACAAATAGAAGAAATTAAGCCGGTCTGCTGTGGATCACTCATATATTTTTCTGAGCCCTAGATCAGAATGAAGGCCAAGCCCGAAGTTCAAGGAAGAAACCCAAAGCAAGAAAAGATGACGAATTAAAGGGATCTACTCTGGAGATTTAATCTTAATTAGAGTTGTACTTTAGTTTGAACTTGTACTCTTACCTTATTAGAAAACTTGAACCCAAGGCCTATATAAAGGCATGTAATTCGACCTAGGGAAGGATATCCCATTCTCTAGCCGTCTTTCCCAAACCCCAGTCGTTTCCCCTTCTCATCATGTTCTAAACTTCCCCTAGGGCTAAGGGTTGATTCTGTAAAGTATTTGCAAGGATTGTACTATTTTTAGGAATTTTCTGTTCAATAAAATAAACTTCAAGTTTGCTTAATCTGGTTTCAACATCTTGCAATAGTATTGGGAGAGCATTGTGAGATTATTTATTTACTTAATATCGGGAGAGTTAAGTATACGAAAGGAATAAGTGCGGGTTCTCCAGTTTATGGTTGAACTATCTCAGACCTAGGGATAGGACGAGGTTAAGTGGCTAAGAAAGAATTCAACAACATTGGTGTTCACCCTTTGATTCACGCCGGGAGGTATCATCCGAGAAGTGTCATCAACAGTACTTGGACCTAGGGATAGGACAAGTCACAACATGGATTCTTGCCAAGCTTGAAGTACAGAGTTGTGTGATCGCTGCCGCGACAACAACAGACTGCTGCCGCGACAGGTGCTGCCGTGACAGAACATGAATTCTTAACACAGTGCAATACATGCACTACCAAGCAGAACAATACCGGCCTATTTCTCAACTCTAAAAACTCCATTCTTTTATATTCAGTATTCTTCATTATAAATTCTCAATAAATTAAACTCTTTTATTTTTCTCTTGTGCAGCAATCCAAGGATAAAGCTATTTCCAGTCCCTGTGGATTTGACATCCGATACTTCGTGTATCACTTTACTACTTGCGTCGTGTACAGTTGCACTCTATTGCGATAGACTATTTTACACGCAACGGATGGCTAAAACCCTATCTTCAGATTAAGCTTGACACATCCATGAAATCCAACGATTGTTTGAGGATTATTGCTTAACCGAACGATGGCAACGATTCGATAGCAATAAGGTGAAGAAAATCAAAACTTGAGGTTTCCTACAATGGTGGTGCTTGCTAGATGGTTGGAGGAAGAAGATGAAGATGATTAGAGGTGATTGGTTATTTTGCAATCAGGTAAGCTTATTCTTTTAACTATTCTATATCTTTTAATTAGTATAGGTTTTCTTCCAATGAAGGAAATGAAAAAGGGGCTAATAGCAAGATAAGTCCCTCAATTCTCAATGCTTTAAAATTTTGACTCCAACTCCTAATTTTTACAATTTAGCCACTATAATGTTTTTGATAATATTGAATAAGATCCCATAGCAACGATTTAACTCAATTAGAGTCCAATATCAATAATTAACTAGTCAATACTATATTTAGACTTTATCGATGCAAATTTTTCGATCACCGGAACCCAATTCTGACAAGACCGGATTTTGGGGTGTTACACTTTCTACAATTTATCTTACTCTGATCAAATACACGAGTCAAAATGTGACACCTTAAAAATACCATAGTTGAAAGCCCTAAATAATTAAAATGAAATGTGTAAACATGGTCAATAACAAAGATTAGAATAAACAATTGAACTTAACATTAAAAGTATTCTAATTAATAGATATGTCATGTTACATTATAGAAATAAAATATATATGGATAATGTACTATAGTGGAAATTGAATTATAAATGTATACATATACATATACATTCTCGGTGGATTAAACTTACAATAATCATAACATATAAACCTATTATAATAAGAAAATTAAACATTCAAGTAATTATAAAAATTAAAATATAATATATGTGAAGCTAGTGAAGATTAATAAGATAAATTCTTGGTTACTATGTAACCAAGTGTCCCACCCAAAACAAATGGGTGACACTCGGCCAAATTGGAAGACACAAACCATGTGTTTTCTTCCTTCTTCACCACAACATGAAACCACCGAATTAAACAAAAATAAGAGAGAAAATCTGGAGAGTTGAGAGCTTAAGAAAGCTGGAGAAAATAAAGTTTTGAATTAAAGATTTAGGGCTGGAAATCTAATAGAGTTCATGCATGTTCATTCAAAGCTCAAGTAAGTGTTTATGAGATAACCGATTTTAGTCTTAGAATTCTATTGTTATTTTGATGAATACATGGTTTGGTCTTGCTGGAAAATTGTTGTTATATGCTTTATTATGTTTAAAGGGTGCTGGGTTTGTGAGATTAGTGAAAATGGATTAGAAATGTGGTTGAAATAAGCTAGAACTTGAAATCTGCCTATATTCGTACATCTAGAACACCGTGTAAAAATCTGCGTTTTTGAGCATGATAGAATTCGAATTAGAAAATGTTTTGTATGAAAAAGTTGTAGAAAATTTAATTTATTATAGGATAAAGGTCTTGGAATTATCAAAATGATCATAGGATTGTTAGAAATTAAGTTAGAACAAAACTGGTCACATGAAGAATGAATCTGGAAAAAATTAGGTATTTCGAATAATTCTGAAAATTTAGGGATTAAATTGCTAAGTAATAAATTCTTGAAAATTTGTTTTAAAACAGGGTATATGATGAATGAATGAATGAAATATAACTTGGAGAAATTATTAGGTAGGCCCTTCCCACCACATCAGCAATGGTCCCTAACCAATAATTTAATGCCAAATAATAATTAATTTACATGTCATTAAAAAATTTGCCAACACATTATTGATTCCATTCCAATTCATCTTCTTCTCCATTGTTCTTTTTCTCAGTCATTACTTTAAACTTTCAACAATCTCCAGAAAATTAAGAAAAACAATTATAAAAAATCAACAAAAAGATAAACAAGATTATTGTTAGCGTCGTCATCTTCACGATCTCTTGGTATAGTTTTGACTCTTCTCTGATCTCTTTTTGAGTTTGGGTCTTACTTAAATCGAATTTTTCAATGATCTCTTGTCGGACATTATTGACTTCATCAGGTTCTTTATTGATCATTTCTTGAGTATTAATTTCATCGGGTTCTTCACTGCTATTGGGAATTGAATTGTTTTTTTCATTCATCTCTTACAATACCTTCCATAAAAATCAATATACAGATGACAAATTAGTAACTCATATTACTGAATAAGAAAAGAGTGAAACAGGGGACGCAACTGAGCTGCTCATGAGATGGAACAATAATCAATAGTGAACTGATAAAATATTTGAGCAATCAATAACGATTTTTGAAATGAAAAAAAATCAGCAATAATCAAAGAAAATCTATTTATATAAGTGAAAAATGATGAATAAATCAAATATATTTATACAAGTAATAAAATTTTCATAAGCAAACAAGAACATAACAATGAGCTCGCTGTTAGATTTAAATTCTCATGAAATAATTAATGTTGATATTTAAAATTTAAAGAAAAAATGTTTATTGTTGAAGAGAACGGTTCAGAGAGGAAGAAAGAACAATGGAAGAAGAACGGTGAGTTGGAATGAAAATCAATAATGTGTTGGCAAATTTTTTAATGACATGTAAATTAATTATTATTTGGCATTAAATTATTGGTTAGGGACCATTGCTGATGTGGTGGGAAGGGCCTACCTAATAATTTCTCTATAAGAGAAGGACCATTGCTGATGTGGTGGGAAGAGCCTACCTAATAATTTCTCTATAACTTGGTTGGATTGAATTATGGCTTAAATGATAGGTTAAAGCTCACTAGAACACTTAGAACACTAATCTGGACTAATTTGAAAAATGATAAAATTTCAGGACCTAATTACCCTGTTTTTGAACCAAATAAAACTTGAAAAATATAAAGGAGAAACAAGTTAAACTTGGTTTAAAAGGATAGATTTAAACTAATTAAGGACCATAGTTAAAAAGTACACTAAAGTCGCATAGTAAGTTAAGTTGGCAGACTAGGCCCTGAAAAATGCCCTGTTTTCAAGTGTAAAACTGTATTGATTGGGAAATGGGAAAAATATGTGCCATACATAAATTTAAATATAAGTGAAAATGGTAAAGTAATTAAAATTTGGACTTATGACTAAAAAGTTATGGCCAAAATAGTGACTAGTGCTCAAACTGCCAGATTATGGATAATTTATATGTTTAAGTGTTTGTGATTGTATAAATGAGCTTATATGCTTGAAATGAGTTATAATATGAATTGTATATTTTTTTTGAATGTTTAAGACCAAGACTTTGAAGAGACATTGGAGGATTCAAGAGTTGGACATCCAAATAAAAAAGACAAGGGCATAGTGATCAAGGAAACAACCTAGCTTGGAATATTGTGAGTGTAGTAATCCTTAGGGTTAGGACTAGTGTCCTAACCAATGTATTTATTTTGATATATGATGACTTATAAGCATGAAATGAACCTAATTGATAATTGGTAAATACTTAAGGGAAGTAGGTTAAATGGCAAGACAAATGACTATGTTTACTCTAGTCTAGTGACTTTGTGTGACATATGATTCATGCTCATGATTGATAGGCTATATGTGCTTTATGATATGAACTTATATGTGATCTTAAGCCACTGTTTTTGATGAATTCCTGAATGAAATTGAATGATAAGCTTGCTAGAAATTGCTTGAATTATGACCTTAAATAGGTCCAATGTATTGGTGACATGAACATGTTGTATGATTCTTGTAATTGGTTGATAACCACTTGTTTTTGCTAGCTGGAAATTAAATGACATAATAAGTCCTTGGTTGACTAGTGGTCCTCAGGTAGAAGGGCATGCCTTAGAGTCTATAACTCCTTTAAAACTAGTACTTTGAGTACTCTCTGTTGGTGTTGTTAACACCTTGTATAATTGATGCTTTGAGCATCCTCTGTTGAACATGTGATTAATATTGTGACACCTTCCTCCCGGCTTAGTCGTAAACTGGTCAGGATGCGTTGTAAAATTTTTTTAAAAACTTTTCACAACTCACTCCTAAAGAATGAGTTGCTTGGCTAGTAAGCAACGATCAACCAAAACATTTAGCAAACAATTCCAACATGTTCAGATACACGACACTCAATCACAAACACAAACAGCCAAATTAGGGAAGACATTAACTTAATTTCCAAGTTATGTGAGATTAAAGTTCATTCTTACATATACTTAGCTACTATATTAAAATTTACTAATGTTACTATTTTACAAAACCTATATATAAAGTTTTGATCATGTACAATTTAAGACTTAACTAATTGAACCATACAAGTAAACAATGTATCCTAACTTTTATTATCCTATTCGAAACATCAACTCAAGCATAATAAATTTTCATTTGATTTATTTCAAGGAAAAGAACAATTAATCAAACATACCCAACCAACAATTCAATCAATTATATAATCCATTCCATATTTCAAACAAGATCATACTATCATTCATAAAACCATGCTAACATATTTACAAGTCGAGTCTCAAAACATTACATGCCATGTTTGTATTTACAAACATGTCTTCAATTCATTACAAGCCGAGATCAAACTAGAAAATACATCATCATCCATATCATCTAGACCTATTATGCACGACATAACCAACTCAAAAACTACTCCTATGCCACCATTCAGAAGTCGAACAAGAATGATAAAGCCATACATGATTACTATGCTTGTAGTATTTTCTCTCGATCAAGGAAGTATTAGCTATCGAACCAGGATCAATATGCTAAGTTGGGAAGAAGGAAACAAGAGATGATAAGTACAAAGTTGTACTTAGTGAGGTAGCAATTACATTATTCAATTTTAAATCAAGTTGGATCTTATTCAAGGTTGCACAAAGATTTCCTACATAGATGTTTAATAAGAAGACCTAGCTAGTCTCATAGCATATTCAATCATATACATTCATAGAAATAGTCACATAACATTAATCATTGCTTGCAAAACAAGTCACAATAACAATTATCATAAGAATTAATCATGCAAGATAAGTCATGTTATATTTAATCTTGAAATTCAAGTTGCTTTGGTTATTAGATTGGTCTAGGTAATCGAGTCACAAGTTGGTACATTTGTACCTAATCAAGAAGATACTAGATAGTATCACAAGTAGGTTCTAAGACACCAAATCCACTAGTACATATAGTACCATTTCACAAGGCACACAAGGAGCTAATCAAGAAGGTGTTAATCACCAATTTCGAGAAGGTATGTTAATACCCGAATCAAGAGAGCTCTAGACCCTAAGGAACGCCCTTCTACCTAAGCCATCTAGCAAACTAAGGTCTTGTAGCTTTTAAATTAGCATATCCACAATACTAAACAATCCATTCAAGCATACTTTCATGTTTAATTATTTAGCCTCCTTCCCTTACTAAATTACCAGCTTTAATTTAAGTCATTTTCATGCATGTAACATAATTTAAATTAAATTGAAAATGGTGGTTAGAACACTAATCCCAACCCTAGGACAACTACACTCACAAACTCTCAAGCTGCTCTTGTTACTTGATACTAATCCCCTTGCTCCTTCTTTGAGATGACCCAACCTTGGCTTCCTCCTCCAAGTTCTCAATATCTTAGTCTTGTTGATCATACACATACATATAAAAGACATATTAGTATCTAAATCATGCATTAGACAACCAATATGCAAATGTTAAATTCAATTTCTCAAGGTTGTCCTAATCTGACAGACTTGAGCACCAGCCACTAAATTGGTCATAACTTTCTCTGTACAATTCCAAAAATTAATTATCATACATGCTTAGAAAGGTAAGTCAATATTATATTTAACCAAATTGGCCTCACATTTTCCCTAATACAATTTATCACTTCTTTACAGGTATTTCGGATTCAAGACAGTTTTGGAGTGCCTAATTTAATTTATTTCCAGATTTTAGCACATTGCTCCAAATTGAGCTCTGTTTTCTATAAACTAAAATAGACATATGAAAGTTTAATCCATCAAAATTTCAGATTAAAATTTCTTATATACGATTTATAGTGAATTTTCAAAGTTGATGTCCGGAACAGAACTGTTCTTGGACATATTTCACTAATTTGCTTAATTTATCAAATTGAGCCATTTTACGTTTAATTCGAGTTACTAACAATTTTTCTAACATAATCCCATGATTTTAAATCAATCTACAGAATCATAATTTAACAGATTTTAATCCTAGCATTTTCTAATTATTACAAAACCGCCCCACTATTCAGTTTTCATAATTTACTGAACCAATTTGATAATTCCTTCAATCTAACTTCATTTTAATCACATTTTAGCCAATCCAAAGCCTAAATTTTATAATTAAGACTCTAATATTCAATTCATTCCTAATGTAAATTTTCCAATTCAAAACCTAATTCTTTCCATTTTACAGATTAATCCAGGGCCTTAAACATTATCTTGAAATCTGTCCTAATTCATTCGGTTCACTAATTCAAGCTTAAAAATTCAATTTCCAGTATAGACCTCAATTCAAATTAATTCCTAAGCTCATAAACATTAAATGCATGCATAACTCAAGAATTTCCAGCCATGAAACACAATAAAAATCAATTCAAATCATCCTAGCATCAATCGGCTATCTAGCATAATTAAGATTTAGTTTACTTACATGTGATAGCTTTAATCCATCTTGAAAATAAGCTTAAATCAAGCTTCTAAACACTCAATAATGTCCGAAGAACCAGCAAAGTTTCCCTCTCTAAGCTCTCTAACTTTCACGGTAAGAAGAAGAAAGGAAGAAGGAGAAGAGAAAGTTTTGTTTGATAGTGGGATATGTCCAATCCCACTCTCTCTCTCAAGTGGCCGACCAAGGTGATGATTAGGGGCTAGGAAAGCTCAATTTTACTCCTCAACTCTCTTCTAGAATTAACTATTTACAAGGGGTAGGCTTGGTCTATTTAAAACTTTTGCATGCAATCTTTTTATTTAAGCTTAGTTCTAGTTAAGTCATCTTAATTTAGCTCTCATATTTTCAATTTCATTCAATTAGCTACTAAATCATCTAATTACATTTAATTTGTGATCAATTAATTAATCATCTTAATTTATTTTCTTCTAAGGTACATCGAGGATATTACAAATATGAATTGGTGTAAGACACTTTGATGCAATGAGCATCCTCTAATTTTGATGCATTGTGCATCCCATGAATTGGTACTTTGTACCTAAAGAGAATTGATTACCTAGTTGTACTAATCTACCAAGGCGAAACATGAAATGTACTAGAAATAAGACTTAACAAATGAGACATGTGATATGGTTGATATGTGTTTGTGATCCTATGATATGCTTTGAGTTTATGATTTGAATGATTAGTTGCTGGATTGTTATATTGATGCTACTATGCCTACATGTTCACTTGTTGAATACATGATATTAAAACTAGCTAAGTATGACTTGAGCATGCTTAAACTAGCTAGGTAATACTTGTGTAAAATGAAGCTTAGCTAAGTAACCTTGGTTCATTGATATAAGACACTTAAAAGACTCAATTAATAGCTTTAAGTACTACCTCACTAAGTACATCTTTATACTTATCAATCTTTGTTTCTTTCTTCCCAAAACAACATGTTGTTCTGATTCCGAAGCTAGCCTAATCTGATCCGGAAGCTGGTCACAAGCCAAAGCAAAGTATGACATATAACCTTTTGTTTAGACTCCTAGGAGGTGGCATAGATATGTGTATCTAGTGTGTCACATGCATCTGAACTTTGTATACATATGTAGTTGGAATATGTAAGACTTATGGATAATGGTTTGTAATGGTTGATCTAACTATGTTTGACATGTTATGTCTATGTTTTGAGATGTATATATATGTGATGTGGTTTAATGTTTGGTAAGCTAGATATGAAACTTGTTTGTGTCTTGGATTGATATTAATCTTGTATATGCCTTGGATTGATATATGTAATGCAAGTATATGTTTAACATGTTATGTATATTGGTTGGATAAGTGTAAATGCATCTAGAAAGCTTCTTGGATTAGTAGTATGATTCGAATGGCATAGGGTTGATTAAGGCAACTATATGTTTGTTGTCGATTGATGCTTGAATTGATTATGATTATTGGTTGATTGGTTCAAAATATTCTAAGGTGTTATTGACCAAATTTGAATAAATTAGAATGATGTACTAGTAGGAGTTGTTTGATTTCATATTTAAGATGATGTTAGAATTAATCCAAGATGATCGTGTTTGATTCGAATATCCTAGGTATCTTAGTTCAATTCGAAATGTGTTATTAGTGTGTAAGGACATGTAGTTAGTTTATATGTTCACTTGTTATTTGGATAGTGATTAATGTTAGATTAACTATGATCCAAACAATGTGAATGTAAGTTGATAGGTTCGAATTTATCATATGTTATTTAGGATGGATTGACCTTGTATGGCTATGTTGATTGTATAAGCATGGTTGAGGTGTTAACATTGTAAAAATGTGTACGTTTGGTATTATGAACTAATTGGTCTTGTTAGGTTAAAAGTTTTTGTTTGCCCACCATGTTGTATGATGTATGTTAGGTTTACATGAGTTATGTTGAATGTCAAGTGTTATAGGTCATGTTGTAAGTTGAAGGTTACATGATTTGCATGTTATAAGTCATCTATGTTTAGATGTTTACATGTTTGAATGCTAAGTTGTATGTATGTTATATGTTTACTTGTTTGTTCGATTATGTTCTATTCTAGTAATGCTCCTCGCTCTTAACCCAGGTGAAGGGTGTGACATAAAGTGGTAATCAGAGCTTTAGGTTATAGGTCCTAAAGTTTATACGAGTCTGCATTCATCATATAAGTTAAACTATGCCACCTAGGAGTCTTATATCGAACTACTTGTGATTATGTTTCTCTAATCCCGATTTCATTTAAATCTTAATAGAATGTCCAAGACACGAATAGGTCGAAACAACGAAATTCCCCGTAATTCCTCTAACGAGGATGGTAGTGTTAGGATGAGAAATAATCCTTCGGGACCAAATGATCTTCCGGAACAATCAGATCCTCATAGAAGGACAAAACCTCGAGATCCGGCTCCGCCTCCTAAACAAAATCAACAAACTCCGAACAACCCGACTGTTTAAAGTGCCCAAAGAGAATGTCTCCTTAGTATGAAGGAGATGTTTGATCAACTTGTGACGAGCATAAGACATGATCAACCGGCTCCTGTTGTTGTTGCCCCGAGTCGAGCCCCGATTGACAAACTCACGCAACACCAAGCTTTCACATTCACCGACGAGAACGAGGAGAAGCCGAGGGATCCGAGCACTGGCTTGAAAGAACGACTCAAATCTTGACCAAACAACTCCATTGCTCGGACGAGCATAAACTCAATTGTGTAGTTGCCCTATTAGCCGACGAAGCACTTAGTTGGTGGGAAACTACGACTCTAACTGCCCCGGCCAATTCTGTAACATGGGAATTCTTTGTCGCGGAATTCAAGAAGAAGTACATAAGCGAACAATACTTGGCTGATCGCAGGAACAAGTTCTTGTATCTAAAGTAGGCTAATCGGCCGATTGAACAATATGTAGCCGATTTTTGCAAGTACTACAAGTACGGCTCGGAGTACATTAAAACCGAGAAAGTCAAGTGTCGAATGTTCATCGATGGGCTGAGCGATGAACTGATTCTGATGTTTACCGCCCTGGATATCACGGACTTTCAAACCTTGGTGAACCAAGCCATTGCTACGGAAGCCAAAATTAGAGCTGCGGAGAAAAGAAAGAGCGGCTATCGAAGCGATAAGAAGCAGAAAAGTGATGACCAGCCCCGTTGGCAATCAAAGAAAGCCAAGAATATGAAAGAAGGTTCTTCTACATATGCTCACACTCCTCGAAGAAACTATTTGACGAGACCTCAATCGGTGAATAAATTTGTTGTCCATGTTGTTTCCGTTAACAGCACGGGAAATGCCGAGAAAGTTTCGACTTGCAAGCATTTCCAAAAACAACACTTTGGAAAATGCCTTCTCCAATCTAATTTGTTCTTTGCGTGTGGTGGCGATGATCACTACATCAAGGACTGTCCGAGGAAGTCCGATAAGGCACCTACTCAAAATTCGGCAAATCTGAGCCCTGCACCATTCAACCGAAACAAGAATCCGAAGCAGGCTCAGTCAGGAAATTAAGGGAGGGGAAGAAGCTCCCTTTCGAAAGCCATGGCTCACCAAGAATCCTAAGCCCCAACTCGTGTCTATCACATCCGAGGCAAGGGAGAAGAAGAATCTCCCGATGTAATCGCGGGTACGGTTGAACTAAACTTTCATCATGTTTATGCTTTGATAGATTCGAGATCAACCCATTCTTTTATATGTTCAACCATGTTAGATAAAGTTCAATTGAAACCCGAAATAATGAAAACAAGCCTTGTAGTATCCAATCCAATAGGAGGAAACTTGCCTATTAATCTGATCTATAGAGATTGCCATGTAACTATTCGAAACATATCCTTCCCATGTGATCTCTTTGTACTACCCGAATGTGAGTTTGACTTAGTGTTAGGCTTAGATTGGTTGGGTAGACATCAAGCCTGGATAGATTGCCAAAACCGACGATTGTATCTTCGGGGTTTAGGAAAGGAATCCATTCCATTAATTGATCAAAAACCAAATTCAATCTTTTCTGCTATGCTGTTACAAGATGAATATGATTTCGGCTTACCCTCTCTTCATGATGTTTCCAAATTCGCCGATGTCTTTTACGAGGATCTCCCTAGTCTTCCTCCGACTCGTGAAGTAGAGTTTGGGATCAACATTCAACCCGAAACCAGCCCGGTGTCTATCACGCCCTATCGGATGGTTGCAATTGAGTTGAAAGAATTAAAGAAGTTGTTGCAAGAATTACAAGACAAGGGCTTCATTCGACCGAGCACTTCTCACTGGGGTGCACCGGTTTTATTCGTAAAGAAGAAAGATGGCTCGATGCGGCTTTGTATCAACTATCGACAATTGAATCGAGTGACCATCAAAAACAAGTATCCTTTGCCGAGAATCGATGATCTTTTCAACCAACTCCGGGAAGCATCGGTTTTCTCCAAAATCGATCTTCGATCGTGTTACTATCAGATGAAAGTTAAAGAAGAAGATGTTCCTAAGACTGCTTTCCGTACGAGATACGGTCACTTTGAATTCCTCATCATGCCTTTTGGATTGATGAATGCTCTTGCCGCATTCATGGACATGTTGAACCGAGTGTTCAAACCCTATCTCGACAAGTTCATGGTTGTTTTCATCGATGATATACTTGCCTATTCCTGGAATAAGGAGGAACATGTTGAACACCTCTGGATTGTTTTATAGACTCTCTGAGATTGTCAATTGTTCGCCAAGTTCTCCAAGTGTGAGTTTTGGCTATCGGAAGTCACTTTCCTTGGTCACGTAATATACGCTAAAGGCATCAAAGTCGATCCTAAGAAAATACAAGCAATTCTTGATTGGTAACCTTCGAAGAATGTTAGTGAGGTTCGCATTTTTCTCGGTTTAGCCGGTTACTACAGGAGACTCGTTAGAGGCTTTTCTAAGATCGCCTTACTGCTAACTAAACTCCTCCGCAAAGATCAACCATTTAATTGGTCCAAAAATCAGCAAAGGAGCTTTGACCAATTGAAGCAAGTGTTGACTCATGCCCCAGTTTTAATCCAACCCGAGTTGGGTAAAGAATTCACGGTCTATAGTGACGCCTCTCATTCGAGATTAGGATGTGTTTTGATGCAAGGTGACAATGTTGTGGCATACGCCTCTCGACAATTGAAGCCACATGAACTCAATTACCCAACACACGATCTTGAACTAGCCGCCATCCTCTTCCTTCTTAAAATCTGGAGATAATATCTCTACGGTGAAAAGTGTCACTTGTTTACCGACCACAAGAGCTTCAAGTATCTCCTTACTCGGAAGGATCTTAATCTCAGACAGCGAAGATGGATGGAATTGTTAAAAGATTAAGATCTGATCATCGACTATCATCCCGGGAAAGCCAATGTGGTTGTGGATGCTCTCAGTCGAAAACCAACCCTCGGTAAGACATTCTAGCCTTAAACCATTCGAATTCTACCTTGCTCAATAAGCCATGGTTCGAATTCTTTCTTGCTAAAGAAGTAACTATTCGAATTTGCCTTGTCATCTAAGTAACCCATTTGAATTGTTGATTTATAGCTTCCTTGATAATCAACGCTCATTTTCGATTCTCTAAAGCTCGTAAATATCTATCTGAATTGCAAGTCCAATCCACTATCATCTCTAAGATTAAAGAACTTAAGAAAGTTGACCAAAACTCTAGAAGATCGCTTCTAAGCTTGAGTCTAATTCCAACTTCTCAATTAAGTCGAATGATCTCCTGTATTTTAAAGATAGAGTTTGTGTTCCTGATAACAAGTAATTACAAGAAGAGATATTAAGTGAAGCACATCAAAGTTCTTTCTCGATCCACCCTGGATCGGTTAAGATGTACAAGGATCTCAAGCCCTTGTATTGGTGGCCCGAAATGAAATCAGCCATCAACGACTATGTCTCGAAGTGTTTGAATTGCCAACGTGTGAAAGCCGAGCATCGAGTTCCTACTGGATTGCTCCAACCTCTCGAATTTCCACAATGGAAATGGGAACGAATCACAATGGACTTCGTATCCGGACTACCTTGCCCCCCAAGGAAGTGTGACGTTGTTTGGGTAATCATCGATAGATTCACCAAGTCTGCCCATTTCATTCAAGTCCGTATGAACTATAGTTTGGAAACTTTGGCCAATCTCTACATCCGAGAAATCATCCGTTTGCACAGAGTTCTCATCTCAATTGTCTCTGATCGAGATCCCCGATTCATAGCTCGTTTCTAGAGGACTCTTCAACGAGCTCTTGGCACCAAGTTGAATCTGAGTACAACTTTCCATCCGCAAAGTGGTGGACAATCCAAGCAAGTGATTCAAGTCTTGGAAGACATGCTTCAAGATTGTATCATCAACTTCAGGAAGAATTGGGAGAAATCTCTACCATTAGTAGAATTTGCATACAACAACAACTATCAATCTTCTATTCAAATGGCTCCTTTTGAAGCGTTGCATGGCAGAAGGTGCCGAATCCGTCTATGTTGGTCTGGACTTGGTGATAACAAAGTGTTAGGGCCCCAATTGCTTCGGGAAACCGAAGAACAATTCCAAATCATCCACTCTCGATTGAAACAAGCCTTCGATCGTCAAAAGTCCTACGCTAATCTAAAACATAGAGATATCCAATATGAAGTCGGAGATAAAATCTTTCTCAAAGTCTCCCCATGGAAGAATGTGTTCCAATTTGGCAAAAGAGGGAAGTTAAGTCCTCATTTCATTGGACTGTTCGAAGTGATTGAAAGAATAGGTCCGGTGGCTTATCGACTCGCACTTCCTCCCGAGTTCGATAAAATTCATAATGTCTTCCATGTCACAATGCTACTACGTTATCGATCTGATCCGTCTCACATTCTTGAGCCTGAAGAAGTTGAACTTAATCCCGACCTTTCATACAAAGAAAAGCATGTCCAAATTCTTGATCGGGAAGTTAAAAGACTTCAAAACAAGAACGTTCCCCTCGTTAAAGTTCTATGGAGAAACCATAAAGTCAAATAGGCTACGTGGGAACCCGAGGATACGATGTGAAAGCAATATCTTCATCTATTCAATTCAGGAAAATTTGAGGGTGATTTTATTTTTAAGGGGAGGAGTTGTGATACCCTAAAAATATCATAGTTGAAAGCCCTAAATAATTAAAATGAAATGTGTAAACTTAAAATTAAAAGTATTCTAACTAACATATATGTTATGTTACATGATAGAAATAAAATATATGTGGATAATGTACTATAGTGGAAATTGAATTATAAATGTATACATATACATATACATTCTCGGTGGATTAAACTTACAATAATCATAACATATAAACCTATTATAATAAGGAAATCAAACATTCAAGTAATTATAAAAATTAAAATATAATATATGTGAAGCTAGTGAAGATTAATAAGATAAATGCTTGGTTATAGTAACCAACTGTCCCACCCAAAACAAAACGGTGACACTCGGCCAAATTGGAAGACGCAAACCATGTGTTGTCTTCCTTCTTCACCACAACATGAAACCACTGAATTAAACAAAAATAAGAGAGAAAATATGGAGAGTTGAGAGCTTAAGAAATCTGGAGAAAATAAAGTTTTGAATCAAAGATTTAGGGCTGGAAATCTGATAGAGTTCATGCATGTTCATTCAAAGCTCAAGTAAATGTTTATGGGATAACCGATTTTAGTCTTAGAATTCTATTGTTATTTTGATGAATACATGGTTTGATCTTGCTGGAAAATTGTTGTTATATGCTTGATTATGTTTAAAGGGTGCTGGGATTGTGAGATTAATGAAAGTGGACTAGAAATGTGGTTGAAATAAGCTAGAACTTGAAATCTGCCCAGATTCGTACATCTAAAACACCCTGTAGAAATCTAAGTTTTTGAGCATGATGCAGTTCGAATTAGAAAACTTTCTGTAGGACAAAGTTGTAGAAAGTTTGATTTACTATAGGATAGGGGTCTTGGAATTATGAAACTGATCATAGTATTGCTGGAAATTAAGTTAGAACAAAACTGGTCACATGAAGAATGAATATGGAAAATTCTGGGTATTTCGAATAATTCTGAAAATTTAGGGATTAAATTGATAAGTAATAAATTCTGGAAAATTTGTTTAAAAACATGGTATATGATGAATGAATGAAATATAACTTGGTTGGATTGAATTATGGCTTAAATGATAGGTTAAAGCTCACTAGAACACTTAGAACACTAATCTGGACTAATTTGAAAAATGGTAAAATTTCAGGACCTAATTACCTTTTTTTTAACCAAATAAAACTTGAAAATATAAAGGACAAACATGTTAAACTTGGTTTAAAAGATGGATTTAAACTAATTAAGGACCATAGTTAAAAAGTGCACTGAAGTCACATAGTAAGTTAAGTTGGCAGACTAGGCTCTGAAAAATGCCATGTTTTCAAGTGTAAAACTGTATTGATTGTGAAATGGAAAAAATATGTTCCATACATGGATTTAAGCTCAGTAAATAAGCTTTCTGAAATGGTAAAGTAATTGAAATTTGGACTTGTGAGTAAAACGTTATGGCCAAAATAGCGACTAGTGCTCAAATTGCCAGATTAGGGATAGTTTACATGTTTTAAGTGTTTGTGATTGTATAAATGAGTTTATATGCTTGAAATGAGTTCTAATATAATTGTATATGTTGTGTTTGAGTGTTTAAGACCAAGAATTTGAGGAGACATTGGAGTATTCAAGAGTTGGACATCCAAATAAAAAGACAAGGGCATAGTGATCAAGAAAACAACCTAGCTTGAAGTATTGTGAGTGTAGTAATCCTTAGGGTCAGGACTAGTGTCCTAACCAATGTATTTATTTTTATATATGATGACTTATAAGCATGAAATGAACCTAATTAATAATTGGTAAATGCTTAAGGGAAGAAGGTTAAATGGCAAGACAAATGACTATGTTTACTCTAGTCTAGTGACTTTGTGTGACATATGATTCATGCTCATGATTGATAGGTTATATGTGCTTTATGATATGAACTTATATGTGATCTTAAGACATTGTTTTTTTATGAATTCATGAATGAAATGGCATGATAAGCTTGCTGGAAATTGCTTGAATTATGACCTTGAATAGGTCCAATGTATTGGTGACATGAACATGTTGTATGATTCTTGTAATTGGTTGATAACCACTTGTTTGTGCTTGCTGGAAATTAAATGACATAATATGTCCTTGGTTGACTAGTGGTCCTTAGGTAGAAGGGCATGCCTTCGAGTCTAGAGATCCTCTGAAACTAGTACTTTGAGTACTCTCTGTTAGTGTTGTTAACACCTTGTATAATTGACGCTTTGAGCATCCTCTGTTGAACATGCGATTAATATGAATTGGTGTAAGACACTTTGATGCAATGAGCATCCTCTGATTTTGATGCATTGTGCATCCCCTGAATTGGTACTTTGTACCTAAAGAGACTTGATTACCTAGTTCTACTAATCTACCAAGGCAAAACATGAAATGTACTAAAATATGACTTAACAAATGAGACATGTGATATGATTGATATGTGTTTGTGATCCTATGATATGCTTTGAGTTTATGATTGATATGTGTTTGTCTAATTTACAAATATTTTGTAATTAGACCTTGAGAGTGAACAAACCTAAGCCTTAATCACTTGATGTACGATGTCATGTAGGATCATCATGTCATTCTAAGGTGTTTACCGTTAGTTAATTAACAATTTTTATCTATTGAGAGGTTTATTTTGACCCAAAATAAAATATTAAAGGTTAAAATGTTTCAAAAATAAAATAAGAGTAAAGTGACAATACAATGAGATGCTAAATATAAGGAAGTAAAAGCCCGCTTCCTACGACTTGATTGGTTTTTAAAAACAAGAGCCGCAATTTATTAAAGGTAAAGAAAAGTTTAAAAAAACACAACTCAAACTAAATATATATTTGGAAAGTATATTTATTAAGAATGCGTAACGTCATAAAAAATATCCTAATATTCGACTGAATAAGTATTTTAGTCTTTATTTAATTTGAAGTATTTTAATTTATAATGTTTTATTTTGAGTGAATATGGTCCATACGTGGATAAAAATTGTTAGTCAAACATATATGGCATTGTATATTGACATAGCATTGTCATATAGACAAATGTGCTAACTTTACAGATTAACACATGAGACAAAAAAATAATTTTATAAAATTGTATAAAATATAAAAAAAATTGATGATGTATCATTCTATCAAGTCATTTCAAGATATTCATTGTCAATTGATTGACAGTTCTCAACTATGGAAGAGTCATTTTGACCCAAAATGAAATGTTTGAGGGTTAAAATGCTTCAAAAAAGAATATAGGCCAAAATGATTATTCAGTCAAATGTTATGGGTATTTTTGATATTATGACTACTAAAAATTTATACATAAAGAAAAATAAAATATGAAATAAAAATTTAAATAACGTGAAGAAAAACAAAATATTCCTTTGAACACAACCTTCAATTTTCCTTAGAAACCCAAAAATCATCATCATAATTTTATTGTCTCTATCCAACTAGACGCTTATATATTGATGTATGAGAGGTGATGGACACAAGTAATCTTGTATACATGATCCGCTAATAGTTTTGGTTACATTGACAAAACTGTCACAAACAGAGATCTGACCGTACAAGACCGCTGACCTTCTCTGTTCAGAAACGTGAACCATAATGATAGTTACACGAATGCAAAACTACCAGAAAGGAGGTAAATGAGAACATAGCCGCAAGACACAGAAAATCGTGTTACAAAGGCATACGAGACAAATACAGCAAACAGTAGCGGAACTTGGTGAAAAAGTTTGAGGGGCCAAAAAAATTGAAGAGTTCAATTTATATTTTAAAAAATAATTGGGGTCTAACTAAAATTTTTAAAAAATTGAAAAGATTAATGAGAACTTTTAAAAAATTATGGGAGAAATTTAATTAAGAATATTTTAAAATTTTAAAGTTTAATATGAATTTTTAAAATTTTGTAATGGGGAGAAAACTAATTTTTTTGAAAATTTTATGGGAATAATTTTTTTTTTCAAATTTGGGATATAGCCCCATAGGTCTCACCTACGTTTTGTCTTTGATAGCATGATACGTGAAAATGAGTAATTCAAGACAAAAAAAATCTTATTAAAAATTAAAAAAAAAATCTCTAGCGGTCGACAATAGATATAAAAATAATATAGCTGAATGAAAAAAAAAATCGACGGTAGAAAATAAAGAAAATAAAGTGGCTAGATTGGTTTTTAAACTATCGGATGTGTTCCATTAATACCAAATAGGAAAATACTAGTATATATTATGAATTGTTCCGTCCAAGTATAGATTACTGTATCGTGCCGTTCAAGTAATGGACGGTTGATTTGTACACCCATTTGATTATAATTTAGGGCTATATACATTGTATTATAATTAGTGAACTGTTTTTCACGTTCTAATTACGGTTATCTTGTTGAGTTTTCTAAATTCATAATACTCTTTCTGACAGTCCTGTAAATTAAGATTATTATTTTTTACTAGTCCGAAAATTAGTTTGGTATTATACTCTTTCTGATAGTCAAGATTATTAGTTTGTCTAAACCCTAACTCTGAATTCCACGTTCTAAATCTTACACCCTAAAAAATATCTTACCATCAGTTCTCTAAACTCTAACCTTAAACCCTAAACCTTAAACTCATTTTTTTTAAAGTGAAGGCACCAAAAGAGACATAATTTGGGCCAAACGATTTTCATCCTTCCGTATGAATACAATTTTGGAAATAAAAATTCAAAAAAGAAGAAGAAACAAATAAATATGATATATATACTGAAAATGGAGAACATGCAAGCAAAACCAAACATAAACATGTTAAAAAAACAAAACAAACATAAACAATGAGATGGAGACAAATACAACTGCCATGCTCTGGTTACAAGGAAAATGAAGGAAAGAAAGAAAAAAAAAAGGAAAGGGATTGGAAAATGAGGAGGAAAGAAATGTTGAAAAATCCAGTATATACATAATGGTGTTTTTGTAGATAAGTTAATATATAATTTGAGTTGGATTTGGTCAAGTCAGAGAATTGTTATCCAAAACTCGAATCATCTCATTCCGATTCTATTCCTCTCAAAATCCGTCTGAACCGGATGTTTTAAAAAAGTCATCCATATAGACTGGGTCGTGTTCTGTCGGGTTCAAGTCAAATTATCATCTCTAGAGTAGAGGTGTTAAATATGAACCCAGGATCTTGTACCAATTTGAATCTAAAAGCAAAGTTCATGCATCTAATTAGACTAAAAAAAATTAGGTACCAAATTGAATCTTAAAGTCAAATGTAAGTACCTAATTGGACAAAAAAATTGGTACCAAATTGAACTTTAAAGCCATATGTAGGTACCTAATTAGACAAACAAAATTAAATACCAAATTGTACATTGGAATTAAATTCAAACACTAAAATATATATTCACTTTTTATTATCATTACTATCGGTGAAAATAAAAAATTTCAACTAACAAGTGTTGGGTGCACTGGTAAGGCACATTGCACTCTCAATTAGAGGACACAAGTTTGAACTTTGGAAATGATATTGTTGAGAGGAGCAACCTCGTACTCCGAATATGGACTATAACATGTACATGTATATTACCAATAAAAAATAAAAAATTTCACAAATAAATTAATGGCTACAAATACTCTTCGTATATTTTAAATATTTAAACTATAAGCGACATTTTTTTACTATTTTTTTTACTAATAACCAGAGTAAGTTATATATTTTTTTTTTGAATAATGCTGGTGCGATGCAAGGGTAGTATCTGTTCAACTTTCTTAGTCTTTTCAAAGACGGCACACACAGCATGGCATAACTGGTGCTCGAACCCGGGTCCCAAGGGATGATAAACATCTACCTTTGCCACCAGGACACAAGGGGATGAGCATATTTTTTTATACATTAACCAAACAACTTTATTGATAAATAAAATAAAATTAAAACATAAATATAATAAAAGTTTTAGAACATAAAAAAAACAACAAATAAGAAAATCATAAATCTAAAAAGAAAAGATAACACCAGTCAGATCAGATACTTCTTCTTTGCACCAAAGAAAACTTCTACGGTCCATTGTAGGAAAGGTCTATGGGGAGTTGTCAAAACACGAACTAGAATAAATCTCCGAAATCGACAATAACTTTTCACGTCTATTCTCAAAAACGACGATTCAAACACCCAAACAACATATGTACCTAAAAAACCTTTCACGCCTATTCTGAAAAATCTCCTTTTAGATTGTTTGTCAAAAACTAACTACTTAAAAATAAAATACGACCAAACACGAAAAGGATTCAAACACCCAAACAAACGACTAGGACAAATGCTAGATACGTACAAACATCATTGTAGGCGATGAAAGAGAAACAACATTAACACAAACATAAAAATACATATAATAATAATGGTCCGTTGACGAACTAATATTTTCACAACTAAATTGTGACCTACTTTCAATATGTATGTGAGTTTTTTATTTTAGGCTTATATTTAAGGATTTAATCCTAACCGGACGTTTCGATCCGTTCTACTTTTAAAAGGTTGAATTCTTTTTAATTTGGAATAAAATTAGGTTGGATAGGGGTGCTTTTGAGTTGAGCAGCTCGCAAACAATTCGAGCTCGATTCGATCAAAATTTAGTTAACTCTCGACTCGAATTGATTTGACTCGAAATCGAGTTCAACTCGAGATCTTAGTGAGTCAAGTCGAGCAAAGCTCGACTTGATTCGATAAGTTCGCGAGCAGCTCATTATTTTTTTATAAATTCTTTTACGATTTTTTGGTGGCCACCTTAAAATTTTATGTTCTAAGAAATTTAAATAATAGTTAAAAATTCTAAAAAAATCATTGAATTTATAGGTAATTTACCCATAAAGTTTGTGTTTCAAATTTCCAAAAATTTTTGTATTTCTCAAGAATTAAAAAAGTTAATAAGAAATTAAATTATAATAATGAGTCATTACCTTTTCTTTTATTATTACTTTACGTATAAAAGTAAAAAATGGAAAAAGTCTTTAGTTTCCACTTTTCATACAAAAAATACGATTGAAAATTAAAACCTCAGAAATCTTAAGGCATTCTATCCTTTGTTGTTTATTGAAGATTGTTGAGAAACTAAAAAGAGTCTCACACTCGAATATCAACTTCATCTCTATCTCGGTCATGACAAGTTCATTTATTTATCTCGTCAAACCTCACATTTTCCCCTAAATTTCTATGTTTATATTAAGTTCTAATAGTATCACAACATTTTACCGATATTTAAAAAACCAAGGTAAAATTTTGACGAGATTAACGAGCAACGATTTGAGTCGAGCAACGATATTTTTTAACGTGCACGATCCGAGCAAAATTTTATCGAGCTTAACGAACAACGAATCGAGTCGAACAACGATATTTTTTAACGAGCACGATTCGAACACTACTCAACTCACGATCGACTCGCTCGATAAGCACCCTTGAATTTTAGGACGTGGTCAGGTAAGGTGGAGTATCGGGCAGATGGATCTAATATTTAGGCCGGATATTTATTTTACATAAACACGATCTAATTCGATCGCATCCTTCATAAAATATGACTGACCTGACTCCAAATTTAAAGGACCTGACTCCAAATTTAAAGAACCTAACTCTATAAGGTCGGATGAGTCGTAACTCATTGAATTCATGTCAAATGATCTTCCTTAAATATCAGCCTAAAATAAAACCCACATAATTATCACATTTTTTTGATAAATCAAAGAAAAAAATTATTATAGGCCTCATTAAAAATCCTCTTAAGTCTAATGAGGGAAAAGAGTACCTATAAATAATTCATACAAAACCCAAGTAACGAAAACAAACTATGAATTGCGCACATCCGGGATACAATTATCCCTTAACAACTCTAGTACCTGTACCGGAGCATGAGCAAACATGGTATCCATAAAACGATCCCGCAATGCTAACTTCGCTAACGCATCCGCCACCTGATTAACATCACGATAAACATCTTTTATATAATGAAACAAATATTCGTGGGTGAGATGTTTTTTGTCTAGTTAAAATTGAATAAATCGATCAAACTAAAACTTAGTTCGATTAATCGATCGGTTAAAAGATTTAAAATTCGATTATTGGTTAATTACCGAAAATATTAAATATTTAAATATATTTTATATATTACATTTATATATTAAGGGGTTTTATCGTGAAAAAGTATCTAAAGTATATTATTTTTTCATTTAGGTACTTAAAGTAATTTTTCGTTAAAGTATGTACTTAAAGTATACCACCTTTTTCATCCAAGTACCTGAAATATTTTTCGTCAAAGCAAGTACCTAAATTATATTATTTTGGTCAAAATAGATACCTAAAGTATTTTTTTAATTAATGCCACTTGTTAACTTTTAAAAACTTAAATGAATAATGTTATATTAAAAATTATTTTTATATAACTAAATTAATGACGCTAAGCTCCGAGAAAACCGGGCAGGGTTGTGGATTGGCGTCGGCTGGACGGCCCCCTAATCAGCAGGATCGGGTTCTGGATACTACGGCTGCCGGAGGAGTTGGGGCCGGTGCAATCGCTGATAATGATCCCAATGTAGAGGATCACCGAATGGATGTGGAACCATCGCCCCCCGTGAATGGTGGCGTCGACGGTTTCGTTAGTGGTTTGGCGGGTGGTTCGTCGGACGTAGATGGGTCGATCGGGAACGCGAAGGCAAAATTATATTTCCGTGATACGGTTGTTGGGCAGCGATCGGAGGGACAAAAGGATAACTTTATATGTGATTTGGACGTTGACCTAGAAGTCGAGGATGTGAGCATTGGAAACGTGGGTAAGATTCCGGAGATCAAATTTTTCGAACGTGTTCATCGCATCATTGATGAGAAGTTAGCGAAGTCCTTGGTGGTGAGACTTTTGGGAAGACCAATTGGATATCGAGCGCTTCACAATCGTGTGCATGCGATGTGGAAACCGGTAGGTGAGATTAATATTGTTGATCTTGATAATGACTACTTCTTAGTGAGGTTTGCGATGGATGTGGATTATGAACGTGTGTTATCCGGAGGACCTTGGATGATTTATGGTAGTTATCTCACGGTGCAACCGTGGTCTCGGGAATTTTCTACGGCCATTGATTACCCTAGGAAGTTGTTGATTTGGTTGCGGCTTCCGGGATTATCTTATAGATATTACTCGCGTAGTATATTTGAGGCCATTGTCGGAGTCCTTGGGGAGGTGATTCGTGTTGACTTTAATACAACGGAAGCCTCTCGGGGAAAGTTTGCTCGCCTTGACGTGGTTGTGGATTTGGAGAAGTCGTTGATCCCGGCTATTATCATCGATGTACGGCATCAATTAATTGAGTACGAAGGGTTATCGCATATTTTTTTGATTGTGGCAAGTATGGCCACTTGAAGGAAGTTTGTCCGACTTCAACGGCGAATAAGGGGAAGGCTAAGGTTGTAGAGGAGGCAGCCCCAGAAAATACTGAACGCTTTGGTCCGTGGATGCAGGCACCTAGTCGCCGGCGTCGGCAACCTGTGACGAAGGACAAAGTGCCTATGCGAGCAGCGCCTAGACAGCAGCAGGGGTCGCGGTTTAGTCCGCTTGTCGTGGACGATGGGAATAGGAATCCGATGAATGCGATGGAAGATAGGGTGTTGGATCACGATGGATCGAGCAGCAAGGATCGTAGGGAGAAGGTGAGTGCTGCAAACGGAATCTCGGGCTTACATGCATCACACGATGGGATGGAGAAGCGGGTATCGAGAGAGGTGACGTTGAATGCCGTAGATGAGGTTGATACAGTGCTACCGCAAGCGGAAAGTGCTGGGGGAGTGAGCACATGGATATGCGTGATGTTGATACTGATGGGATGGGGGACGGATTGGTAGCTTCGGCTGATGTGGTTATTGTTGAGGATTCTTCACTTCCGTCCGCGAACCATACGGCGGTAAGAGTGGTAGAGGATGATGGACGGCAGTTGTTGAAGGACTTGAACGGCCGAGCTAATGCAGGGGGCAACCGTGGGAGTATAAGCAAAAGTGGTAGTCGAAGTAAATTAGCCCCTAAAGGAATGGCGTTAAAAGGAATCAAAGCGAAGAAGTCTGATAGCCCTGGTTTATCGCAAGTAGCGGTTAAGGATTGGGCCAAGGAATTGTCCAAGTCCTTAACAGTGGCGAAAAAAGGTGTACCACATCCTACGAAGCAAAGTCGGGTTAATAGAGGTGAGAGTAGAGATTCAGTCCAGTGGATTAGGAATGAAACCTTTAAGAGGCCGTCGCCGGGTACGCCTCAATGACCTTCTATTTTACCTAAATCTTTTTATGGTTAAGTTTATTGTTTGGAATGCTCAAGGCGCTCTTGGCCTTGATTTTAACCGTTATTTTAGAGTGGTGGATAGATTGTATTGTCCGGATATGTTTGCTATTGTTGAGCCACGTATTAGTGGTGCTGCAGCGGATGCTTTTATTCGTCGCGCTAGATATGACTTTTCTTACAGGGTTGAAGCCAATGGTTTATCTGGTGGTATTTGGGTGTTGTGGAGAGATAAATTCATTTTGATGTGCTGGCTGTATCGAATCAGTTTGTTCATGGATGGTGTAGGGATTTGGATTCCAATGTTAGTTTTTTCCTTACTTTTGTTTATGCTAGCCCTAATCAGAGGGGAAGACGGTTACTTTGGGACCAACTTCGTGCGCCAGAGATGGACGGTGATGTCCCATGGGTGCTAGGTGGGGATTTTAACGCCATCTATTCTGCAGATGATAGACAAGAAGGGTCTCAACGGCGGTCGGGTATATGTCGTCTTTTTGGTGATTTTATGTTCAAGTCGGGGTTGCATGATATGGGCTTTAATGGACCTCGTTTTACTTGGAAACGGGGGGATCTCCATCAACGGCAAGATAGATGGATTTGTTCTGGTTCTTGGTATTGCGCTTTTCCCCTCTCGGAAGTGTTTCATCTTCAACGCCTGGGCTCGGATCATAGACCAATTTTGCTATCTACCGATCGCTTGCAAGGGAACCAGGGGGCTCGGCCGTTTCGTTTCATCGCAGCATGGAATGAGCATCCGGAGTTTGCATCTTTGTTGAGTGAGAGCTGGAATATGGAGAGGGAGATTTTTGAGAACTTAGCCGAATTCCAGAATAGTAGCCGGCGATGGAACAGAGAGGTCTTCGGGCATATCGGGCAAAGGAAAAAGCAGATGTTAGCCCGTATCCGTGGGGTAGAGATAGCTATCGAACGGAATCAAACGCCGTTTCTTTTGGAGTTAGAGAGGAGTTTAAAAGAGGATTTGTCTGAGGTGTTTAAGCAGGAAGAGAGTCTTTGGTTTCAGAAATCTCGCAGTCAGTGGATTGAACAGGGGGGTCGAAACACGAAATATTTTCATGCGAAGACTTTGAGCCGTCGCCGGAAAAATTCGATTAAAATGCTTCAGTTGGATAATGGTGCTTGGTGTGATGATCCGATGGTGTTGAAGGAACATGCCGTCGAGTATTTCTCCCCCCTTTTCACGTCGGAGCCGTGTCGGGAACCGCCCGAGCTGGTTTCAAAGGGTTTTCCGCGGGTTCATAGGGATGACATGCAGGGTTTATTACGGAAGGTGACTTTTGAAGAGGATACTGAGGTTGTCTTTAGTATGAGCCCTCTCAAGGCCCCGGGTGCGGATGGTTTTCACGCTACTTTCTTCCAAAAGAATTGGAGTACGGTGGGAGAATCGGTATTTCGGTTTGTTACTAAATTTTTTTAGCATGGACATCTCCCTGATGATGCAAACCAAACACTTTTAGTGCTTATCCCGAAAGTTCAAAATCCGACTAAGATAAGTCAATACCGCCCTATTAGTCTTTGTAGTGTACTTTATAAAGTTATTACAAAGATTTTGGTTAATAAACTTAAACCGTTGTTATCTGATTTGGTTAGTCAAAACCAGGTGAGCTTTGTTCCTGGTCGTCAAATTACTGATAATATCATTTTGGCCCAGGAAATTATTCATTCAATGGCGAAGAAGACTGGGGCAAAAGCTTGGATGGCGGTTAAGGTGGATCTGGAGAAAGCGTATGATCGGTTAGAATGGAGGTTCATTGAGTCCACTCTGATCGAAATTGGCCTGCCAGCGAGGTTTGTTAATTGGGTTATGCTCTGTGTTAGCTCTGTGCAAACTCGAATTATTATGAATGGAGATCTTACTCCTAGCTTTCGGCCATCGCGTGGTATCCGGCAAGGGGTCCCTTTTTCCCCGTATCTGTTCGTGCTTTGTATGGAACAGTTGTCTCATGCGATTAGTAGAATGGTGGATGAGGGGAGGTGGAAGAGTATTGTCCTGTCTAAGAATGGGCCTGGCATTTCTCACCTTTTCTTTGCAGACGACTTGGTGCTGTTTGCGGAAGCAAACATTGATCAGATGTGGCGGGTGAATGAGATTTTATCCATGTTCTGTGCATGTTCGGGGCACCGCGTGAGTACAGCTAAAACCACTGTGTGCTTTTCTAGGAATTTAAGCAAGGAAAGGGGTATCGCTTTGGCAGGAATTGGGGGTTTTCAACTTGTCGAGGACTTGGGTATGTATCTCGGAGTTCCTTTATTGCATAAGCGTGTCACTGCTGCTACGTATAGTTTCCTCTTAGATAAAATTGAGAGTAAATTAACTGGTTGGGCGGCGTGCACGTTATCCCTAGCTGGGCGTATCACTTTGGCTAAGGCGGTACTTTAGGCTATTCCTACATATGTTATGCAAACGGCTTGGCTTCCAAAAGGTATCTGTTCGGCTATGGAACGCATTATTCGCCGATTTATCTGGGGCTCTTCTAGTGGCTCTAAAGGAATTCCACTGGTGCGATGGGATACTATTTCATCAGAGGTTCGAGAGGGAGGTCTTGGCCTGCGCCGTCTTGAGCGTCATAACCAAGCATTTCTTATGAAGGTTGGGTATCGGCTTGTTACTGATCAGAACAAGCTTTGGGTGCAAGTTCTTCGCCATAAATATAAGTGGGATGCACCTATTCCCCAGTATATTTATCGGGCTGGTTGTTCGCGTTTGTGGAGAGGTTTGAGCCAAATATGGGATCATGTTCGTAGTGGAATTTGTTGGGAGATCCGTGATGGGTGGAGCGCCAGCTTCTGGACTGACCAGTGGCTAGACGGTGCGGGCGTTTTGGCTGAGCAGTGCACTGTTGATCACACGTGCCAGAGGTCACCGGTAGCGGCATGGATTGACGCGAAAGGTGAGTGGAATTGGGGAAAGCTAGAGAGTGTTTTACCGGATACTGTCATCCAGCAGATTCATGTTGTTACTCCTCCGCACGCTGCCTTGGGTTCGGATAGAGTGGCTTGGAAATGGGAGCCATCGCGTACCTTTTCTACGGCATCAGCGTATAGGGCGTTGGGTAGTGGGGACGTGCCGGCAAGTCCGAAGCGCTGGCTAAACATTTGGAAGATCAAAGTTCCCCAACGTATTAAGGCGTTTCTGTGGTTGGTGGCACATGGGAAAATATTGACGAACGTGGAGCGGGGGAGACGGCACTTGACAGCGTCGTTGGACTGCAGTGTGTGTGCTGGTGTTGTGGAATATCTGGATCATGTTCTTCGCGCGTGTCCACGAGCGTGGAACCAGTGGTCGAAGATTGTCGCTCCCTCTCGGCTACAGGAATTTCGGGAGCTGCCGTTTGAGACGTGGTTCTAGAATAATGTCGCTGGGCAGATGCAGTGGGGATCGACGGATGTCGATTGGGCCATTCTGTTTGCCACTATCCTCTGGTTGATATGGAAAGAGCGCTGTGCTCATGTGCTGGGCGACACTGCTGCTGTTCCGCGCGACATGGTGGCTGCTGCTGTTCGTTTGAGGGCGGAATACGCCATAGCGTTTCATCATACTGGTGCTGCGGCTTCGATGGGTCGGGGAGATGGAGGCCCCAGACGCGATACTGGTTCATCGCACTGGATTTGCCCGGATAGGGGGAGGGTCAAAGTTAACGCGGATGGCTCGGTTAGGGGACTGTTACAGATGGCGGCTATTGGTGCCACTATTCGGGATGAGACGGGGAGTTGGTTATTCGAATTTGGGAGATGTGTTGGTCGTTGTTCGATCCTCGTGTGTGAGCTTTGGGCGGCTTATGAGGTACTAAAGCATGCATGGGATCTTGGTTACCGCTCTGTAGATTTTGAGACGGACAATTCTACGGTGGCAGATATGTTGAACGGTAAGAAGGACATTTTGTGTGGGCATGGTTTAACTAGTAAGTTACATGAGATTAGGAAGCGCGACTGGGATTTGTCTATTCGTCATATACCTCGGGGCTCCAATACGATTGCTGATAAGATGGCTTCGCTGGCCTTTGATTGGTCGTTTGGTGGAAGAACATGGCGCAGTCCCCCCCGGAAGTGGTGGATTTGATCTTAGACGATAGGGATTTATTGGTCTAGGCCGTTGTGCTCGTTGTTTTTTTTATATAATTTCCTGTACGTAACAACACATGTACTCTTTTCCCCCATCTAGGTTTAGGGGGTTTTTAACGAGGCATGTGTTGTTACCCCTCTTTTCAATCAAAAAAAACTTAAATGAATAAAAAAATATGCTTTAAATGCCTATTTTGACCAAAGTATTTTTTGTGATATAAACCTATTTTAAGCTCATACCTAATAAGATGTCAAAATCCAACATTTTTTTAACTCCACCACCACGAGACCCATTAAGATTGTAAGGTCCAACCAATTTTAACCCAAAAAAGACTAAAAATTATTAGATATACCCGGCTCACCACGTCATTTGTGGTTCCAGCCAATAAAGTTCATCCATCTCATTTTTTCTAAGGTGAATCTCCACCTCTTTCCTACATGTCAATAAGAAGTAGATAGTTATTTGGAAGTTCAAATGAGATGGATGGACCTTATTGGCTAGGACCACGAATGACATGGTGAGTCGGGTCCATCTAATAATTTCTCAAAAAAAAAAACACAAACTTTTAAGCTTTGTTAGGTTAATTTGAAAAGACCAAATTAGCCTAACTTTGTTCGGTTCGATTAATCATTTAAAAAATCAGTTTAGTTATTGGTTAAAGAAATGTGATTAACCAATAAGTGTTGGGTGCATTGGTAAGGTACATTAGACTTCCAAAAAGAGAGCACGAGTTCGAATCTTGGAGATGGCATTGTTGGAAGGGTTAGCCTTGTACCCCGGACATGTCCATACAAGACGGACATGCATATAACTAAAAAAAACATGATTACACTACAACAAAAAAGACTTTTAGCGACATTTTTAGCCCTATAACGGCGTTTTTAAGCTTCGTTAAAAATTTTTCCGGTGTTAGAAAAAACACCACAAGAAGTGCCTCTAGATCAAATGACGCCACTAAAATCACGTCTTTATAAAGTTTCAGCAAGATAAATATGTATCTTCCGCTATTGACTATTTATCTTTCGCCTCCCTCAGTCAGGGGCAGACCTACCATAGTGCATGGTAGGTACCTTGAGCTACTATGAGTGCTTATTGAGTTGAGCAGCTCGCAAACAACTCAAGCTTGACTCGATCAAAACTCGGTTAACGCTCGACTCAAGTTGACTCGACTCGAAATCGAGCTGGACCCGAGATCTTATTGAGCCAAGTCGAGCAAGGTCCAAACTCGACTCGATAAGTTCGTGAGAAGCTCGTTAATTTTTTTATAAATTCTTTTATGATTTTTTGGTGACCACCTTAAAAAATTATGTTTCAAAAAATTTAAATACTGGTTGAAAACTCAAGAAAAGTTCACTGAATTACCAGGTAATTTACCTATAAAATTTTGGTTTCAAATTTTAAAACGTTTTGTATTTCCCGTGAATTAAAAAAAATTGATTTGTATTGATAAGAAATTAAATTATAATAATAAATCTTTTCTTTTTCTTATTAAAATATTTTATTTTTCTTTTATTATTACTTTATATATATATAAGTAGAAAAATGAAAATGTCTTCAATTTCCACTTCTCAAAAAATATGTGGTTGAAAGTTAAAAACCCCCGAAATTCTTAAGGCATTCTCTTCTTTGTTATTCATCAAAGATTGTTAAGAAACTAAAAAGAGTCTCACACTCGAATATTGACTTCATCTCTAACTCGGTTATGGCATGTTCGTTTATTTATCTCTTCAAACCTCACGTTTTTTATTCTGAATTTCTATGTTTATATTAAGCTCTAATAGTATCACTAGATTTTACTTACATTTAAAAAACAAGTTAAAAAATTTGGCGAGCTTAACGAGCAACGAGTTGAGTCGAGCAAAATTTTATCGAGCTTAACGAGCAACGAGTCTAGTCGAGCAACGATATTTTTAACGAGCATGAGTCGAGCACTACTCAATTCGCGATCGACTCACTCGGTAAGCACCCCTATGACCTACCATTACTTTTCTGGAGAAACTACATTTGTGGCCATCAACATATTGTTCTTTTTCTATTTTGGTTACCGAACTATTATTTTTGATAAAATCTTATTAAAATTATGGTTTTTCTATTTTGGTTACTAATATTACGTCTTTTCCTGTTTTGGTCACCAACAAATGGTTTCTTTTTTGTTTTTTCCACTTAGCTATTATTTTTTTTCGTTAATATTTTAGCGACGAGTGACCAAAAGTGAAAAAAAAAACGTAACGACAATGGTTCGGTGACCAATTGAATATTTTTAACGACAATGGTTGTAATAAAATCGAATTAAACATTTATTGATTGTAATGGAGGTTTTTAGATTCAAATGATTAAAGTGAAAGCGTACTAAGTTTAGTGATTACTAGTGTAGTTTACCCTAAAAATAATAAGCATTTTTAAATGAAAAATCAAACATTAATTATTATTATTATTGTTGTTGTTGTTGTTTTTAGCTCCTAATCTATTTTTGGTCAAAAACAAATATCTAAACTAACATCCTATATTATTTTAAGTATTTTTATTGGCTCTATTAAGAAATTTTAGTTAAATACATTGACACTTATGTCAATTTATTTAAAACCAGTAAAACTTTTTTAGCTCTCAAATAAACATGTATGCCACAAAAAAATTTGTTTATGATAGTGTAACCCTTTTCATTTGAAAATGCTCCTTTTGTTCATACCATTTTGAAACTTAAATTCTTCCTCGGTTTTTTGTTTTCGATAAATTGTAATCGATTTGAGTTTTTGAATCCTAAAACGATCTTGATTCCGTAATCTTTTTTAAAATTCCTAGAACTACAAATCAGGTTTGAATATAAAATTTACATTTGCTTGCGCAACAATCGCCACTGTCAATATTTAATTTTAGAGTATAATGCTTATAATCTCTCAAACATATATTTATATAGTATAAATTGGTTCTTCAATATCAATATGTCTCTAACATAAATCATGTTTGCTTGCATAACAATCACCCCTTATCAATATATTATTACACTGATGTAAATTAATTTTATATTACTATATTAATCGATAGACTACCAAATTTAAATTCCTAAATCCGCTTCTTTATAAAGTTTCAGTAACATAAATATGAAGTCGATGTGGGGTATAAAATTTAAATCCTACGCATCAATAGTACGTTTGCTTAAAAAACGCGGCTAATAGTACCACTAAAAACCTATCATTCCTGTAGTATTAATATACAGTTGTGTATATTATTTGAATTCTGTCGGTGACAGATTTAACCTTTACACCTATCCGTGGGATTGGACAAAATCAAAATTTACGTGATTATTATAAGGGTTTTATTTTGATGCACAAGCTGTGTAAATTTTTTTTACACATTCCTTTTATAAAATTTAAAATTTAAATCACAAACCCTAGCAACCTAAAATCTAAGCCCTAAATCCTAAACTCTAAATTCTAAATTCTACCCATAAACCTTAAATTATATACCCTACATACTAAACTCTTAAACCCTAAACTAAAACCCTAAACCCTAAACCCTAAAATTAAAGGGCTTGTGTAAACTAAAGTTTACACAGCTCGTGCATCAAAGTATTTTCCTTATTATAATCACGTTAAAGTTAAGGGTTTTATTTTGATGCACAAGCTGTGTAAATTTTTTTTACACAATCCTTCTATAAAATTTAAAATCTAAATCACAAACCCTAGCAACCTAAACCCTAAACCCTAAGCCCTAAACTCTAAACTCTAAATTCTAATCATAAACCTTAAATTATATACCCTACATACTAAACCCCTAAACCCTAACATAAAACCTTAAACCCTAAACCCTAAAATTAAAAGGCTTGTGTAAACTAAAGTTTACACAGCTTGTGCATCAAAGTATTTTCCTAAAGTTAAAACAGACAAAATTAATTAATTGATTCATGAACTCGATTTCGCCCGTTTAAGGGATTGAATTGTATATGCAAAATCCTAATTGCCATATATAAATAAGGTGAAAAGTATGGCATTGGGAAGCACATTCGAAACAACAAATCAGTTTAGTCATGGCCGAGTTGACGGATAGAACACACACAGAGATATGTAGTGTTGATAATGGAGCAGAGGCGACGGTGCAGGGGCAAGGTGAAATACTTCGAATCTTGGACAACATTGCCGAAAGCATGGCTCTCAGGTGTGTCGTGGAGCTCGGCATTGCAGATGCACTGAATTCTCATCCCCATGGCCACAACTATCTGATTCCGATGTCTTTGTCCCAGATTGCGGCTCGCATTCCCTTCCCGAACCTCGACATGGACCGTCTTTCACATGTAATGACATTTCTTTCCTGCAGGAAGGTTTTCGATGCGACCGTTGATAAAGAAAGTGGAGAGACTATGTACGGCCTCACCGATACCTCAAAATGGCTTCTTGCCAACAATAAGTTGGAAAGCCTGGTGCCTGCGGTGCTTCTCGCAACCCATCCATGCTCAATGGCTGCCTGGAATTGCCTGAGTACAAGCATAGCGGAAGGCGGAGCCTGTGGATTTTCGAGAGCCAATGGCTCAACTATCTATGATTTCCAATCGAAAAATCATGAATACAAAAGAGTCTTTGGCGAAGCAATGGCCTGCAACTCTAGGGTAGTTATGAAAGCTGTTCTTGAGTACTACAAAGACGGATTCAATAATGTAGGAACAATCGTTGATGTCGGAGGAGGATCGGGAGCTGCGGTGGCGGAGATCGTCGAGGCATATCCTCATATTAGGGGATTTAACTTTGATCTTCCGAACGTAGTGGCTGATGCACCCAAGTACCCCAATGTCACCCATGTGGGAGGTGACATGTTTGCCACTGTTCCCATCAACGCTGATGCAATTTTTCTCAAGGTACATGCATATATATTGAAACTAATGGAGTATAATACAAGTTGTGAAGTACATGTTTCTAACATTATGAATTGATTCAGTGGATATTGCACAATTGGAGCGACGAGAAATGCGTGGAGATCCTAAAGAAGTGCAGGAAAGCTCTGGTGGAGGAAAAGGGGAAGTTGATAATAGTGGAAGCAGTTCTTCGTCGGAAAAGCGAAAGCCTATTCGACCTGGAAGCACAGAGGTATGACTTGAGGATGCTGGTTCTGTCTCCAAGTGGGAAAGAAAGAACTGAAGATGAATGGAAGAAGCTATTGGAACGAGGAGGTTTCTCTCGTCCAAATCCCTTCGTTTCTGTCGATTATCGAAGCCTTCCCTTCTTAATTAGAGTAAAATACACATATATCACTTGCTGTTGCAGTGATCCATTTCTATCTTTGTTTACTTTAATATGTTTAATCTGTAGCATTGCACTGATGGACCTGTACGTTCCATGTGGTTCTGGTAACATATACTGTTACATGGTAGAACTGGAAAGGAAACATGTTAAATATATGTGTATGTTTTAGAAATGTGAATTCTTTGTTTCAATCTTCTAATTTGCAATCTTAATCTCTGGTTGTCTCGCTCTTTCGTTTTCAATGGAAATCCCAAGTACGAATGATTGTAATAAGTTAATAAATCACTTCATGATTCGTACATGTACTTGCATTTGCAAATGCATTTTGACCGAGACTCGAACCGATTTACCTGATTTGAGATTCGATAGCAACTCAAATATAATTTGAAACCCAAAGTAATCGTAAACAAAAACAAATCCAAATTTTAGTTGAACCGATACGGACCCGAACAGAAAGCAACCCGGATTTATTTAATTTAAACTCGATCTAAATCGAACATTGGTCTAATTTTAACCGATAATTGATTCGAAATGAAAAATAAATTCGTCCATGCGGATGTTATTCTAGACAACTTGTTACTGAACAGCTTAAGTGGATCCTTTGTGTTCGTCTAAGTGGATGCACAACGGAACATCATTAACAATTTTAACAAATTCTCCGTCCTAGCCGATCTTCATATCCGCCTAAACGTAATGAAAAGTTCTGCCTAAGCGGATTTAGTGGTGTAAAGTTATTTATGAAAAGTTATTTATTTAATTAAAATAAAATTAGGATCTGATTTAATAAGTAAATACTAGGAACTAAACATGTAATTTTAAAAATATCCTGCTAACTGCCACGTGGCACTTCCGTCACTCATCAGTTAACTTTTTAACGGCGGTGGTCAAAATAAGTTGATTTAATAAGTTTGGTGGTGTGATTGACGTTTTTATAGTTCGGTGGTTCAAATAGGTATCCTCAATTACTTCGGTGGTCACTAGAATAGTTTTTCCTTAAAATTATGTATGAATATGCACGAGAATTATTGCAGAAGGTTCAATCACATCACGGTCCAAGAAAAGCACGGGAATTGCTACCCATACGCGGCAGCAAAACCAGGACGTTTGTAAACTACGTTTGCCTTCACTTTCGATTTGACGTTTGTAGCTGATGCCCGAGCCGAGATTTGTCGCAGGTTTTTGCCCTAGATTTATCGCAGGATTTTGCCGCAGCTCTTTGCCACAGACCAGACGCACATCATTCTTCACGATCTTCTTGTTTCCGTGTTCGGATTGTTGTTTCTACTGAAGATAAGAAGACGAATTATACCATTCAGAAATCTCAAGAAGCTTTCAGTGCCCCTACCAAGAACTCAATGGAAAACCCTAAACGAGTCTTCTAGCCCTAACATAGCGGCCACGTCTTTCGCCGAGGCTGTGGTTGCCAGCTATCACGGGGGACGGCCACCGGATGAGGTTCTTGTTTTAGATGCTCCAGTGTCCTTCAAGCATCCTGGATCCCCGGTTCCTGTAGGGGTTCAACCTTTAAGCAAAAAAGAACGTGGTGTGGGTTCAACCTTCAAGGTGCATGCGATTCAATTCTTTCGTAGGTTGTTTACAAGCGAACATTTGTCGACAACAGTTGTGGATATCACAAGTACATTTAAACAGTTCAGGGAGGAGAAGTTGAGGCCATTGATTGGGGCTGTCACGTTTGAAGAGGTAAGGCGAGTGGTTTTTGCGATGGCGCCTTTAAAGTCCCCTGGGGTTGATGGCTTGCATGTTGCTTTTTATCAGTGGAATTGGAACACGGTAGGAAGAACTGTGGTAAGCTTTGTTCAACGCTTTTTTGAGGAGGGGTTTTTGGAGGAATGGGTTAATCAAACTCTTATCGTTTTGATTCCGAAGGTTGATGTTCCAGAGTCTATCAACCACTTCCAGCCTATAAGCCTTTGCACAGTTTTGTATAAAATTATTACTAAGATAATTGTTGACAAATTGAAGCCTTTCCTTCCGGATTGGGTTGCCAATACTCAGGCTAGTTTCGTCCCTGGTCGTCATATTACGGATAATATAATCATTGCCCAAGAAGTTGTGCATTCAATGATATCTAAGAAGGGACAGAAGGCGTGGATGGCAATTAAAGTTGATCTCGAAAAGGCATACGATCGCCTGGAAAGATATTTCATAGAGGAGACATTAGTAGCAGTGGGAGTGTCGGCCAAGCTTCTTCACCTTATTATGGTGTGTGTTCGCTTTGTATCCACTCAGATTCTATGGAATGGAGAGTTGTTTGATTCGTTCCATCCCACCAGAGGTATTAGAGAGGGTGATCCTCTTTCGCCTTACATTTTTGTCTTTTGTATGGAAAGGTTGTCGCAAGAGATTGAGAACAAGGTTAATGCGAGGTTATGGAAGCTGATCAGGTTAGCTCGGAGAGGACCGCATTTGTCTCATTTATTTTTTGCTGTCGACATGGTGTTATTTGCGGAAGCATCCATGGAATAGGTTTTGGTGATTAAAGATGTCATGGAATGGTTCTGTGCTATTTTTGTTCATAAGGTTAGTATTGCAAAAACTCATATATTTTTCTCTCGTAATTATCCGCTTGAGGATAGAGCTAGCATCGCCCAGGCTTTTGGCTTTGAGGAGGTGGAGGATTTGGGTAGATATTTAGGTGTCCCGTTATTGCATCAGAGGGTGACTACGGCGACATACTCATATCTTCTTGAAAAAATGAGAGCGAGATTACCAAGTTGGGCTGCGAAATCCCTGACTCTGGCAGGTCGAATAACCTTGGCAAAGGCGGTCCTGCAGGCTATTCCGGTGTATGTGATGCAGTCCACGTTGTTGCCAAAAGGAACGTGTGAAGAGATGGAGAAATTAATTCGTCGATTTGTATGGGGTTCCAATGATGGTAAAAGAAGAATTAGTTTGGTACCTTGGAAGACGGTTCAGAGGCCTATGGTTGAGGGAGGTTTTGGGTTTTAAAGATATTTTCCAGCAAAATAGAGCGTTATTAATGAAACTTGGGTTTCAGCTTCTAAAGGATGTGGATAAACTTTAGGTTCAGGTTCTTCGGGCGAAGTATAATTGGGAGGAGGTGTTGCCGCTGTCGATCCACCGCACAAAGTATTTGAGACTTTGGAAGGGGTTAATGAGTGTGTGGGAAGATGTTAAGGAAAGCGTATCTTGGGAGATTCGCGATGGAACGTCTACGGATTTATGGTATGATAACTGGCTTGATCCGACTGGACGGTTAATCTTTTCTTGGTTATCCGACTCTGTGCCAAGGCCTATGATGGTCGCGGATTTGGTTAAGGATTCGGGAGACTGGGACTGGGACATGTTAGCATCGAACCTGTCTAAGGATGTTTTGAAGCTTTTGGCGGCAACAAAACCACCTCGAGCATCGTTAGGGGTTGATTGCCCTAGTTGGCAATAGACTGATAATAGAGTATTCACGCTTCGGTCGGCATATGACTATCAGGTTAATAGAGTGGTGGTGGCTCCGGGAAATAAGTGGCGAGTTATTTGGCAGTTATGTGTTCCTCAACGCATACGAGTCTTTATGTGGCTTGCGGTTCATCAGCGCCACCTTACAAATGTGGAAAGGGTAAGGCGACATTTAGCATTATCAGAGGAGTGTGTTGTTTGCCGAAAGGATTCCGAGAATATGGATCATGTTCTTCGACATTGTCCGATAGCGGTTGAGCTATGGAAGTGCGTGATTGACCCTGACCAGCCATGCGTGTTCTTCCAAGGTTCGTTTTAGGATTGGATGCCACGCAACCTTGTCGAGAGCAATACCAGGGTATCGACGGGCGTAACTTGGAGTGTTAGATTTTTGGTGTATTGATGGTTGCTCTGGAAAACAGGATGCAGCAGGGTCTTAGATGAGAGCTTTGTGTTACGGGAGGACATATTAAGCCGAGGGGTGTTGCGTGTAAAAGAGTCTATCGCAATAGAGTGCAAGTGTACACGACGCAAGTAGTAAAGTGATACACGAAGTATCGGATGTGAATCCACACGGACTGGAAATAGCTTTATCCTTGGATTTTTGCACAAGAGAGAAAGAAGAGAGTTTAATTGTTTGTAGAGGAATAATAAAGAATACTGAAGATAAAAGATTAAAAGATTCAGATTAAAGAAATAGGCCGATATTGAATTGCTCAGTAGTGCAAGTGTTGCACTGTATAAAACTTCCTGTTCTGTCATCGTTCCTGTCGCGACAACACCTGCGGCGGCAGCAGTCTGTTGTTGTCGCGGCAGCGATCACACAACTCTGTACTTCAAGCTTGGCAAGAATCTCTGATGTAACTTTTCCTATCCCTAGGTCCAAGTCTGTCAATGAACACGTCTTAGATGATACCTCCCGGCGTGAATCGAAGGATGAACACCGATGTTGTTGAATTCTTTCTTAGCCACTTAACCTTGTCATATCCCTAGGTTCGAGATAGTTCAACCATAAACTGGAGAACCCGTACTTATTCCTTTCGTATACTTAACTCTCCCGATATTAAGTAAATGAATAATCTCACAATGCTCTCCCAATACTCTTGCAAGATGTTGAAAACCAGAATAAGAAAACTTGAAGTTTATTTTATTGAACAAAAAAATCCTAAAATAGTACAATCCTTGCAACTACTTTACAGAATCAACCCTTAGCCCTAGGGGAAGTTTAGAACATGATGAGAAAGGGAAAATGACTAGGGTTTTGGGGAAGACGGCTAGAGAATGAGATCTCTTTTCCCTAGGTCGAATTACATGCCTTTATATAGGCCTTGGGTTCAAGTTTTCTAATAAGGTAAGAATACAAATTCAAACTAAAGTACAACTCTAATTAAGACTAAATCTTCAGAGTAGATGCCTTCAATTCGTCCTCTTTTCTTGATTTGGGTTTCTTCCTTGAACTTTGGGCTTGACCTTCATTCTGATATAGGGCTTAGAAAAATATAGGATTGGCCCACGACAGACCGGCTTAAATTCCTCCATCTGTCGAGCTCCACTTCACTTTTTTCCTTCACCATTGTTGTCGTCATTGGCTGCCGCGGCAGCGGCCACGGCAGCGTCTTCCTTCTCGACCTTAGTCCTGTGTTCCAGCTCTGCTTCGTCACTGCCCCTAGTCTGCTACAACAGCTACCTGAAAAATCAATAGCAACTGTGCCATTTTATATAATTGTCATGTATATGTGAAATCTTTCTTAAATGCAATGAATTATGCTTGAATGCAGCAGAAATATGGGTTAAATAGGGGATAAAATATTGAACTTTTACACACTCAACACGCCCCCAAACTCAAGTTCTTGCTTGTCCTCAAGCAATTAAGACCTAAAAAGAAAAAAAAATAAAACTTTTTGTTTGGCTTAAAACAGTGAACTTTTCCTTACCTACCATTCATGTCCTATTGCGAACAACACCTTGTTGGACACTTCAGGATTCATTCGGAACCTTGCTATAATTCTCGTGTAGTGTGTGCATGTTTTGTGAACAATTATATGCCTAGACTCTTTTAGTTTACTAGAATAGCTAAGCCACTCACTTGAATTTTTATGCCAACTTTCATTTTCTTGGAGGCAATTCTTAGGCTCCTTTAGTTTTTTCTTAGACTCGATTTTCTTTTCTTAATTTAAGTTTGACTAGAGCTTGTTTTGGGCACCTCTAGCTAACTTCCTAGAGCCGGTTTCGGGCACCTCTAGGTGTATAGAGTCTACTTTTTCTTAACTTCTTTTCCTAGAGCCAGTGTTAGGCACCTCTAGGGGCAACTCAAGTGTTTGAGCTTTTTCCTATTCTAGTTTACCAGTAGAGTTCTAGACAGTATAAGAGTCACAAAGGGTGTTTTAGGATCAGAACTATAGTAAGGCTCTAAACTGTTCCTAAAAATATCCTAAAGGCACTGCCACGACAGAGGCTGTCACGACAGGTAAGTTCAGTTCAAAGACTTAAGCCTTTTTAAGCAAAAATAAACTTAAATAATAATTAACACTTAGACACAATATTTAACCTAAAAACATTTCATATTATTGGAGGGATGCCACCCCCAAACTCAAGGGTTGCATTGCCCTCAATGCATGATGACATGGATGAAAAAAGAAAAACAAAATACATCACAATAATAATAAAATAACAGAACAGCAAAATAAGATAAGAACTTAATTTTAGGTGTTGTCATCGTTGCTGCTGCTGCTAATCTGTAGATGCCGACAGGCAGTGACCTTCATTGTTGGTGCCGGCAGATGGCTAGGAGAGGTGGAGGCAGTCTTCTTCTTAGCTTCCCTTGGGGGCTGGATACGAGTGGGTGAGATCTGGGGTGGCTTTTCCAGCACTTGTACCTCCTCTAATGAGCTACTGTTGCTGCTGTTGCGGGCAGACTTGCCTTTTCTGGACGATCCTTCACTAGTGTTGGTCCTTTGCCTCTTCATAGGAGTGAACTCATTGGAAAGGTTTCTTTTTACAGAGGGCTCCCCATCAGATTCTTGCCAGATGGAGGAGGAAGAGAACCCGACAATAAAATCATCAAGTTCGGGCAGTGGCTCCTTTCGTTTCTCCCCTCTAGCAGAGGCAGTGGGAGTGCGGCTGTCGCCTTCAGCTGTCGCGGCCGGGGTTTGAGTGGATGCATCAGAGGGTGTTCTCGGTGTCGCAGCAGGAGTGGGAGTATGTGCAGGTGTAGGGGCAGCAAAGTAATGCTCTGGGAAAATAGGAAACTGTACATTTGCAAAATTTAAAATTTTTTGAATAAAATGTATTGTTGCTGTTGTAAAGTCTCTGACGAAACTCATCAGACCAAGCTGCCGTTCCTCCATCTTTTTTAGTGTGGCCAGAATTTGAGTGGAGAAGTCTGCTGGAGGAGCTGCTGCGGTGGGCTGGTGCTGCTCTGCGGCAGCAGGTTTTGGCTGAGTGGGCCCTGCTGGCTCTTCTGTTGCGGCAGACGGGTTGAAGAAGGAGAGGGGTGTGGCTGCTTTCAGTTCCATTAAACTGAATATGTTGCGCTCCGTCCATCCCTTCCCTCGAACCTTATAATCTTCAGGGATTTTGGGGACGTTGTGGCTGCGGCAGATCTCAGTGATGAGGTACGGGAAGAAAAGGGGTCCCGATGGTTGAAGGGCACACTCCAAAATTCCCTCGTATATATCGGCCGACATTAATAGGTATCTCATTTAAAATAGAATGAACGAGAGCTAACATGGGTCTGTCAACCGTGCTGTTGTGGGAAGAGGGCATTATCCTCTTCTTTACGAAGTGGTTCCAAAGTTTGGCCTCCAGAGTGAGTTGAGTGCGTTTCACCGTCCACCGATGCTTGGGATCAGTATTCCACTCTGTCCCCTCTTTAGTTAATTCTGCCATGACAGCATCGTAGTCTGCCGGCGACAAACTTTCCATGAACCTCTTGTGTCTGTTCTCTCGTTTGCTGACATATATGTCGTAGAGGGTATTGATGTATTCCGGCTCAAAAGTAACTTCCTTACCTCGCACGGTGACAGTCTTCGTATCCTTGCTGTCGACAGCAGTGTAAAACTCTCGGACTAAAGTGACATTCATCTCCTCGGGCTGGGCAGCAAACATCTAGCATTTTAGGGCTTTGATCTTTCGAGCTATGAACGGTTCGAGCCCGAAATCTCTCGTGCGTTTGGTGTAAAGGAACCCTCTCTCTTCCCACATCTCCCTCTTTTGGAAAGAGGTTTAGTATCGGTCGACAGAGTCAGTGGTGGCAAAGCGGTTAGGGAGTCGGTCGTGGTTGGGTGTGCCGGCTGCTACGGCAGAGCTGGAGGCAGCACTTCGTCTTGTTTGTCTGGTACTCATAGTTTCAAGGCTGTAGAAAATGAAAGAAATTTGAGATCTAAAGAGAAAGCAAGTTGAGAGAGTGAAAGTGAGGTGAAAAATGAATAGTAAAACGGGGTTTATATAGATGAATGGGTTGCTGCCCGTTGGAGCTGTAACGGCAGGCGCAAATAACGGGGCCAACTGTTACGCGGTTTCTAACGCGTCTGTCACACGTTTCCGTGTCTGCTGCGCGTCTGTTACGCGTTTGCATGTCTGTCGCGACAGCGTGTTGACATGTTGTATTTCCCGTGTCTGTCGCGACAGCTGTTGACAGGCTGTGACGACAGACTCCTCCTTTGGGCTTTTTGGGCTGCTGTTGAGATGGTGGGCTGGTTCACTTCTTCTCCTCTCCTTGTTTCCCTTATTTCCTAAAAATAATTAAAATAAAAAAACTTAGTTCCTAAAAATAAAATAATTCTATTTCCTAATAAATAAAATACATAAGTAAATAAAAATAAAAATAAGTTAAATTAGGGATGCCTTGAGGGGCATCTCCTAAAGTAACTATTTCCTGCATCCTTGAGGCTTCAGTCCCCTAATAATGCTTCAGTCTCTACCCATTGACTTTAAATTGGTGCCCGTCTTTTAAGGATTTGATCGTGATAGCACCATGAGGAAAAACTTGCACAACTTGGAATGGGCCGGACCATCTAGATTTAAGCTTCCCTGGGAAAAGTTTCAACCTAGAGTTAAATAACAACACAAGCTGCCCTGGGCAGATCTGTCGTGGCAGCAACTTCTTGTCATGCCACCTCTTGGTCTTGTCCTTGTAAATCCTTGCGTTGTCGTAGGCCATTGCTCGAATTTCTTCAATTTCATTCAAGTCAAGTAACCTCTTCTGTCCTGCCTTATCTAAGTCCATGTTCACTGCCTTGATAGCCCAGTAAGCTCTGTGCTCTATCTCAACAGGTAGATGGCATGTTTTTCCATATATGAGCATGTAGGGTGACATTCCCAATGGTGTCTTAAATGTTGTTCTGTAGGCCCATAGTGCATCATTGAGGTGTAAAGACCAGTCCTTTCGAGTAGGTTTAACCATCTTCTCAAGAATGTTCTTTACTCCCTTGTTGGATATTTCGGCCTGTCCATTGGTCTGTGGGTGATATGTTGTTGCGATCCGATGCTTTACGCCATATTTTCTTAAGGCAGCAGCTATTACCCTATTGTCGAAACGTCTCCCTTCATCACTGATGACCGCCTTAGGTATGCCAAACCTGAAGAAGATATTTTTGTGCAGAAATCTCTGAACAGTCTTGGCATCGTTTTTTCTGTTTGGTGATCGCTTCAACCCATTTGGATGCATAATCCACTGCTAGAAGGATGTAGAGGTTCTCACATGACGTTGGGAATGGTCCCATGAAATCGATCCCCCAAACATCGAAGATCTCGACTTTTAAAATGTTTTGCAGTGGCATCTCATGTCTTCTTGAGATGTTTCCAGTCTATTGGCACTTGTCACAGCTTTTGTAGAATGCTTGGGCATCCTTGAACAGTGAGGGCCAATAAAAACCAGATTGCAAAACCTTGGCAGCGGTTTTGTTTCCACTTAAGTGTCCTCCATATTGTGAAGCATGGCAGTGATGAAGCACAGCCTCTTGCTCTTCATGTGGTACACACCTCCTGATGATTTGATCTACACAATGTTTGAAAAGAAGAGGTTCGTCCCAATAATAATGTTTTGTATCATTTTGGAACCTCTTCCTTGTCTGGTAATTAAGTTCAGGAGGTAATATTCTGCTAACTATGTAATTAACGAAATTAGCATACCAAGGAAGTTCAGAAAACTTACCTGCCACCATGGCTGTCGCGGCAGTGCTTGTGGCAGCAAACAACTGCTCGTCAGGGAAAGTCTTCAATATGTGTGTCTTGTCTGTTGGTAGACTCTTTCCCCTTTCTAATCTTGACAATTGGTCTGCAACTTGGTTTTCTGTCCCCTTTTTATCCTTGATTTCAATGTCGAACTCTTGTAGCAGTAGAATCCAACGTATCAGTCTAGGTTTTGCATCTTTTTTAGCGATCAGATACTTTAGTGCAGAGTGATCTATGTGGACTACGACCTTCGTTCCAAGTATGTATGAACGAAACTTGTCAATCAAGAACACCACTGCTAACAGTTCCTTTTCTGTTGTGGTGTAATTTACTTGGGCATCGTTTAGTGTTTTGTTGGCGTAGTAAATTACGTGGAATAGCTTGTCCTTCCTCTGCCCAAGTGCTGCCCTACAGCATAGTCACTGGCATCACACATAATTTCAAATGGCAAACTCCAGTCTGGTGGTTGTACAATTGGGGTTGTTACCAGCTTCTCTTTCAGGATCCTGAATGCCTTAGTACATTCATTATTGAAGTCAAAGGGACGGTTATGTTCCAGTAGGTGGCATAATGGCTTGGTAATCTTCGAAAAATTTGCAATAAACATTCGATAAAACCCAGCATGCCCTAAGAAACTCCTAATTCCCTTGACTGTGGTGGGAGGCGGCAGCTTTTCAATCACCTCTATCTTCGCTCTATCGACCTCTATGCCGCGGCAGCTTACCTTGTGGCCTAGGACTATCCCTTCATCCACCATGAAGTGACATTTTTCCCAGTTTAATACCAAGTTCGGTTTCTCGCATCTTTCGAGTACCTTCTGTAGGTTGCCTAAGCAGCTTTCAAAACTGTCTCCAAAGACGGAAAAATCGTCCATGAATATTTCCAGGAAATCCTCCACCATGTCGGAGAATATCGCCATCATACACCTCTAGAATGTTGCTGGTGCATTGCAAAGTCCAAATGGCATTCTTCGAAAAGTGTACGTGCCGTATGGGCAAGTGAAAGTCGTTTTCTCTTGATCCTCTGGTGCTATAGCTATTTGGTTATAACCTGAGTAACCATCAAGAAAACAATAATAAGGTTTTCTCGCTAACCTATCAAGCATTTGATCAATAAAAGGTAGGGGAAAATGGTCTTTTCCGGGTAGCTTTGTTAAGCCTCCGGTAATCCATTCAAACCCTCCAACCGGTCACAGTCCTGGTTGGGATTAATTCGTTCTCTTCATTGGCCACCACGGTTATTCCTCCCTTCTTAGGAACGCACTGCACCGGGCTCACCCACTTCCTATCCGAGATGGCATAAATTATCCCAGCGTCAAGCCACTTGATAATTTCTTTTCGAACCACTTCTCGCATAGCGTCGTTTAAACGTCTCTGGGCATCAATGGTCGACTTATGATCATCCTCTAGGAGAATTTTGTGCATGCATAGTGCTAGACTGATGCCTTGGATATCAGCTATCGTCTATCCAATAGCCTTTTTATGCTGCTGCAGCATCCCTATCAGCTGTTGTTCCTGTTTCTGCATCAACTTGGAAGAGATGATTACGGGCAACGTATCATTTAAACCAAGGAAAACATATTTAAGTTGCCCTGGAAGTGGCTTAAGGTCTAAAATATGTGGTTCTATAGTTGAAGGCTTTTGGATTATGTGTTCATTCGAGGTATAGTTTAGGGGCTCGAATAACTTACCTGGACGATTTCCTATCCAGTTTACCTCCTCATGACCTTCAGTGTCAGATATGTTAGAATCCGAGGAGTTGCTTTCGTCGTTGCTGCCGTGACAGTCTTCCAGATGGCTGCTGTGGCAGTAGCCAAATTTAATGTCATGGCAGCTCGACCTGATGCAGGGTTGGTCAAGGATTACTTCAGTGATAGCCTTGCATTCTTCTTTTGCATCAGCATGTTTGATTGCTTGAAGAACATCTAGCCTGATCTCTTGATCATTCACTGTCATTGTAAGTTCTCCCTTCTCTACATCAATCAGTGATCTGCCTATGGCTAGGAAGGGTCGCCCCAGGATGATTGGTGCATTCTCATCTGCTTCACAATCTAAAACAAGAAAGTCAACAGGAAAAATGAACTTATCCACTCTTACCAGAATATCTTCGATCTTCCCTTCTGGTTGTACATAAGAGCGGTCTGTCAGCTGCAGCATAACTATCGTGGGTCGTGCTCGTCCAATACCCTTACCCACGAATTTATCACCAATTATGCACGGTATAATGAAACTCCCAGGATCCTTCTTCTTCTGGGGTGGATGCCTGTATAAGATAGTCAGGCATCCCTCTGTCATCTTTACCGTTTCGAATTCCCCAAGTCTGGATCTTTTCGACATAGCATCCTTGAGAAATTTTGCATAACCAGGCATCTGCTAGATGGCCTCTAACAGCGGTATGTTGATGTGAACATGCTTAAAAATATCATAGATCTTCTTAAGCTTGTACTCCTGCTCCTGCTTTTGTAGCCGCTGTGGAAAAAGAGGTGGAGAACGGTAATCTTCTAGTCGTCTTTCACATGGTATTCGGATCTGAGGAGGCTTAGGTTCTTCATCCTTCTTGTCTTTCTCCTCTGTCTCTACTGTTGTCGTGACAGGTGTGGCGGCAGCAGGTTGTTTATCTTCTACCGGGGCAGTGTTCGCGACAGAGGTTTCTAGGGCTGGTTCCTCAATCGGTACGGCTTTCTTCTCCGGCCCTGGCAGTTGCTTCTCACTCCTAGTTGTGATTGCTTTGCACTGCTCATGTGTGGGTTGTCTAGCGACCTCAGTATCGCTAGGGAATCCTATGTTCTGCCTTGGCTTAATATGCTGGGAAACCTAGCCCATCTATGTCTCCAGTGATTTCAGTGTAGCTTCATGGTTAGTCATTCTCATCTCTGTTTTATCCATGAACGACTCAGTCTTCTTGACGAAATGATCCATGTTTGTTATGTAAGTTCCTGTCTGTGACATAAATGTGGCCAAGGTCTGCTCCAGTATACTAGGTGTGGCTGCTGGCTGCTGTTGCGGTTGCTGCCGTGTCAGGAGTCTAGGTGCCCCTTGGTTTTGAGTGTTCTGCACTTGAGGATTTAGTGCGTTGTTTGGGTTACTCCAGGAGAACTTGGGGTCTTTCCTCCAGTTGGGATTGTAATTGTTGGAATCGTAGTTTCTTTGCTTGTTATAGTTTCCAACATACATCCCTTCCTCTAGCGGTAGTGGGCAGTCTTCCGAACTATGATTCCCACTGCAAGTTTCACATACCTTTTCTGCAGAGTAGACAAGCTTTAAATCTTCCTTTAGCAAATTCTCTACTGCCTTTGTGAGGTACTTAACCTGTGTCTTTAGGGAATTGTCGGCTTCATAGTCTTTCACAGCTAGTACTCGTTTACCTATCCTCACTGTGGGAAACTGCTCTTCATTCTTTGCCAGATTTTTCAATACTACCATGGCTTCGTCTGGATCTTTATCCAACAGCAATCTATTGGCTGCTGAATCTATTCTCATTCGAGTGTGTATGTTGGCAGAATTGTAAAATTTGATGACTTGATTCTAGACGGGGAATCCTTGCATCGGGCAATTCCTCAGAAGAGTGGTACACCTGTCCCATGCCTCGTGCATTGGCTCGTCATCTTCCTGTTGAAAAGTAGCAATTTCATTACGTAATCGCTCAGATAAATGGGAAGGATTAAAACGAGATAAAAATTCACGAGTTAGATCCGCCCAAGTTCGTATTGAACCCGGAGTTAATTTATTCCACCAAGTTTTCGCTCTGTCCCTCAGTGAATGAGGAAATAACCGAAGCCTCAGTATCTCTGGATTTACTCCTGGTAGTCTAAACAAACCACAGATTTCTTGGAACGTTTTCAGATGTTCTCTGCCATCCTCTGTAGCAGCACCACTAAATTGGCTAGCGGAATTGATCATGCTGAACATAACAAGTTTTAGCTCGAAATTCTCAGCTTCCACGTCTGGCAGGGTGGTTTCCAGTTCCACATGATCGTTGATCATATAATCACGGCATGACCGTCGTGCGGCCACGGCAGCGGCATGCTGTCCGTTTCCTTCATCCCCGATAAGATCTTCAGGATTTTCGGGATTCCCTTGGTTGTTCCTCCCGTTATGCATAGCTTTTAAATGTTCCTCAAGATAATCGTTTCTGGCTATCAAAAGACGGACTCGGTTCCTAAGATTGCACGAGCATTCTATTTCAGGGTCTAGTTGATACTCAGGTTCTTTGCCTCGTCTAGATCTGCGCATAAGCAAAAGAAAATCCTTGAGAAAAGCACAGGGGAACAGTCCCAATAAAAACAAAAAAATTAAAAAGAATGTGCAGTAAAAGTAGGGTAAAGGTATGTTGCCAGTCCCCGGCAACGGCGCCAAAAACTTGTTGCGTGTAAAAGAGTCTATCGCAATAGAGTGCAAGTGTACACGACGCAAGTAGTAAAGTGATACACGAAGTATCGGATGTCGAATCCACAGGGACTGGAAATAGCTTTATCCTTGATTGTTGCACAAGAGAGAAAGAAGAGAGTTTAATTGATTGTAGAGGAATAATAAAGAATATTGAAGATAAAAGATTAAAAGATTTAGATTAAAGAAATAGGTCGGTATTGAATTGCTCAGTAGTGCAGGTGTTGCACTGTATAGAACTTCATGTTCTGTCATCGTTCCTGTCGTGGCAGCACCTGCGGCGGCAGCAGTCTGTTGTTGTCGCGGCAGCGATCACACAACTCTGTACTTCAAGCTTGGCAAGAATCTCTGTTGTAACTTGTCATATCCCTAGGTCCAAGTCTGTCGATGAACACGTCTTAGATGATACCTCCCGGTGTGAATCGAAGGATGAACACCGATGTTGTTGAATTCTTCCTTAGCCACTTAACCTCGTCCTATCCCTAGGTCCGAGATAGTTCAACCATAAACTAGAGAACCCGTACTTATTCCTTTCGTATACTTAACTCTCCCAATATTAAGTAAATGAATAATCTCACAATGCTCTCCCGATACTCTTGCCAGATGTTGAAAACCAGAATAAGCAAACTTGAAGTTTATTTTATTGAACAGAAAAAATCCTAAAACAGTACAATCCTTGCATGGGCTATGAACCCTACGTAAAATGCATGGGCCATGTGACCTCGCCATGCATCAACCCTATGTAAAATTTTAATAAACTTATTTAAAACACAATCTATAACCCTAAACCAATTCCAAACCCTCACCCTAAACCAATTCCAAACCCTTAACATAAGCCTTAAACCCTACTCTATACAAACCCGAAACCCTAACCAACCATAATCATTTACCTAACCCTTAAACCATATTAACCATGCTTGATATGTGATGTGCATGGCCCGAACCCTAATCTACACAAACTCGAAACCCTAAACAATCCTAACAAATTATCTAACCCCTAAACCAAATTACTATGTTTGTACGTGTGTTGCATGGCCCATGTGACCTCGCCACCTCCTTATGGCGAGGTCACCCTTACCTCAATTACAACAGCCACCAGCCAGCCACCAACCAGGATTGGAGCCGAGTAGCCGGCCATAAGGGAGCCACCAAGTACCTCGCCATAAGGAGGTGACGAGGTTGGGCAAAAAGTAGACCACACCATAAGGAGGTGGCGTGGTTCTGTAGATTTTGGCCTATTTCCCAAAATTTCCCCCAAACTCCCCTATTTTGCTAATTAATAATCTATTTTGGATTATTAACCAAAATTACCCTATATTAATGGTCATTATCAGATTTTTATAGCCCTAACAGCCTTTGGTTGTATTTTTTCTAATTGCCAGTTGGTCCTGCCGCGCTGGGACCTGGGCAATCGCTCTTGTTGCTCAGGCCTAGGGACGGCTCTGTTTATACCTTGCATAAATGTACTCTAACTAAATTCATAACATGCAAATAAGTAGTTAACCTCTTCCCCCACACTATTCTTACTATCACTGGTTGAACTCAACATTATTTGTTGATTGGCTATTTTTTTTAAAAAAAAACTTAGTGAATCAACACTGAATTTAATATTTGGGGTCAAAAGAACGGTTTTATCATATATTTTTTAAAAATTTTAATATTTTGTGTGAGCCACCCCTACTTGTTATTAAACCTGGCAAACTTGACCCAAGACCCGAAACTTGAACCGAATTACTCGAACCGAGACCCAATTTTGACCCGAACATGATGATCCGAAGTTGACCCGAAACCCGAAATAAACTGAACCGAACCGAAACCAAACCGAAATTTTTTGTTGAACCGAAATAGACCCGAACCGAATGGACCCGAATCGGTTTGACTCGAACCGAAAGCTGAACCGAATATTGACCCGATTTTAACCCGAAAATTAAGGTAAAATAAATAAATAATTTATTTTTAATATTATATATTTTTTACAATATAATAAATAATGTACTATACCATGGAAGAGACTGTTGCTCTTGTCAAAGTTGTGGTATAATAACATTTTATGTCATTTTAGGTTTAAATATTAATTAAATAAAACTTTTGTCCCTACTAATTTTTAAATTTAGAATTTTAATGTACTATTTTCTCTCCCAATAAATAATCTTAAGCCATAAATCCTAAACAATAAACCTTAAGCCATAGAAATTAATCTCATGAACCAATAACCTTAAACTAAACCATAAACCCTAAATCATTAACACTAAGCCCTAAAAATCTAAATTGTTAACCTTTAAGCCATAGAAATTAATCTAAAATCAATAACCCTAAACCATTAACACTAAGGCCTAAACCATAAACCATAAACTAAAATTAGAGACAATTTTTACAATCTTACCATAAAATATAGCTAAAACTGGAATTAGAGACCATCTTGACAATTTGAATGTAGAGAAATTTGAGAGCTTGGTGACCAATTTTATAATTTCACCATAAAATATAACATAAAACTGAAATTGTGGACTAAATTGACAATTTGGAAGTGGAGAAATTTGAGAGTCCAATGACCAATTTCATAATTATACCATATAAATAAATAGGGGTCAATTTTGGCTAAAAATTAAATCTTAGAAATTAAAATGAACAAAAATATCATTATATTAAATTAATAGACTAAATTACAATAGTTAATTTTGACTAAAAGTAAATTTTTAGAGACTAAATATCACTACGGGGAGGGGATTTCTATATCCGAAGTCTAAACCGTGAGGATACTTGTGACTAATTAAATTAAACTAAAACTTAAAGTTGGATATTAGTACTAAAATGTAACATTTTAAATGCAACATGACCTAAAAAGTAATTAATCTCTAGCTTAAATAATTGGTGGCTTATTTTCCTCCAAAATTTTGTCTTTTCCCTCTCTATTTTTACGAATTGTCTTTTTCTTTTTTTTCAATCTAGCTTACAAAATTGGTGGCTTATTTTCATCTAAAATTTTGTCTTTTTCCTCTCTATCTTTACCAATTGTCTTTCTCTTTTTCTTTTTCTTAATTTAATTGAGTTTCAATTTAGATTAATTTAATTGAAATTTCACGTTTAGTTTTAGAATTATTTTAATTATGTTCGTGATTTATGCTTCTAGATTTTAGTTAGTTCAACTAGATCCTAAGTTTAATAAATTAATTCATTTCAGACATTATTATTATTATTATTATTATTATTATTATTATTATTATTATTATTATTATTATTATTATTATTATTATTATTATTATTATTATTATTATTACATATAATAAACTTTGATTTAATATAATTATACACAAAACTTTGATATGGATACATGAAGCTTTGATTTAAATATTTAATCAAATTCAAATGCATAGATTAACAAGTTGAATCAGAACTAATTCATACACCAGTAACTCTAAACTAAACCATAAATACTAAACCCCAAACCCTAAACCCAACTCAAATCGAATTGACCCGAAAATTCAAATGTTGACCCGACCCGAAATCGACCGAACAACCCGATTTTGACCCGAACCGAAAGCGACCCGAATGACCCGATTTTGACCCGAACCGAACGCGACCGATCCGATATTGACCCGACCCGAAAACAACCGATCCGATTTTAACCCGATCCAATACCCGAACCGGATCCGACTCATCACAAACCCGAATTAGACCCGAACTGAACCGAATCTAAACCGATTCTAGATAGACCCGAAACGACCCGAACCAAACCCGAACGACCTGATTGCCACCTCTACTTGTTATGGACAAAATTTTTTGTCCTTTTTCGGTGCCCCTTTCTATACTCCAACACTAACAATTAAATTCTAAGTCTTATCCCTAAATTTTAAACCATAAACCCTAAAAACAAATTACCCATAATTCTATAAACCTTAACCCTAAACTTATTTTTTTTAGTATTGGGGCGCTTGGAATTGCGTTGGTGCATACCTAGCGAAGGCGGAGCATGTCGATTTTCAAGAGCCAATGGCTCAACCGTGTATGCTTTCCAATAATAAAGAAAACTATGAATACAAGAAGGTGTTCGGCAAAGCAATGGTTCAATAATGTCAGAACAATCGTTGATGTCGGAGGAGGGTCATGAGCTACCTTGACGTCGATCGTCACGGCACATCCTCTTATTGAAGATTCATAATTCGATGTTGTTGAACATTGATAAGCCAATAAATTAATTGTAGCTCTGTCTATCATTCAATTATATATATGGTTGGACCCGAGTGGTTAGAGATAATTATATAGATCAACATGTGTAGGGACATTTTCTGCAATGGATTGATTCCATCTAAAAGTAAAGAGAAAGAAAACCCCAAGGATTTGGATTTAACTAAAATTAAGAATAACATATGATTTTATTGTTTTGATTCATTGTTTGTTTCTACTGCTGGATGAGAAGATTGAACTCAGACAAAAGACATCCACCACAGGGACATTAAGAAGAGGGCTAATCGTTGTGACAGCACCATGTCCATGCCTATGTGATCCATGTTTAAAGCTACTCTTCTTGTCCTGTCTGTGATTACCTTTTCTGTTCCTATGACCTTCTGGTTTCACCTTTGGAGTTGAAGGGCATAATCTCCGCTTGTTACCACTCGAACTTTGATTCTTCGATCTGGCATTGGTACCATCCAGCTGAGGTTGGGGTTCCTGGGGTGGGAGTACCGGTTGTTTCTTGATCTGAAGAGGAAGGATCTTGCCATTGGCGAAAAGCTCATTGGCTGACAAATAACAACACTCACACTCTTGATCGTCGTCACGATTGTTAACTCGAACATCGAATGTGAATTCCGTGCTTGAATCCGGTGACACGGGAATTGATCGGAGAGGAGGGCAATGGTGGTACTGTTGCATTGGTGAAAACAAATAATGGGAAAATGAGACTCTTGGAATGGCTTCAGCTGGACGTAATTCCACAGCCATTTGTTTTCCAAAAGAGAAATCTAACAAGGTTTCTGAATGGAAACTGTTGTATTATCCATCATATATAGATAAAAAGATAGATTGCCAAAGAGATACGTAAGTATAAAAATCAAACTACCTCTGCAGAAGATCGAGTACCAATTGGTCCAATGTGATCAGGTATTAATTTTTTAAAATAAAATGTTCGAATTTAATATTATGATTGGAGTAAACTGATATCTGAAGGATTACTTTTATAATAACAAACTGAATTAGTTATCATAATGAATATATCAGTATATATAAAAAAATTATTTATGGGGACGGAAATAGTTTTACCAACGAAGCTCAAATGGGGATGGGGACGAGAATTGTTATATTTGAACCATGAAAATAACCGAACTATAACCGTATAAATAATCATAGAGATCTCAAAAAAAGCATCTGCAAAGATTCTGATATTTTACAATACTTTTTAAAAATATATAATTATTTATTTATATACACACAATATATATCTTAATAAAGAAATTCTAACTATATTGTAATCACTTTAATTTTCTCTCAAACCTAGCCACTCAAGTTTCTCAACATGTTTTTATCTTAGTTTTTAGATATAAGCTAAAACTCTATCTAAATTTTTCTCAACACAACACCCTTTCAATCTTCATCATCTCGTAACTGCTTCCAATCGAAGTATCCAAACTTTATATTTTAAACTAAATTGGTCATTTATTTTGATCAGTAAAATAGTAATTTTGTTTATTATTTTTAGGCTTAGGGATTCTCCGAAAATCGAGGGGACCTACGCAGGGAGGGTATAGGGGAAAAATCTCAGAAATATTTAATGAGGATTTCCTGAAACCATAACCGCAAGTGTTAGAAACAGAGTGGAGAATGTAAAACCCTCATTGCCCCCACCGAATTCTCACCTCTAAGTATAAATAAAGATAAATTAATTAGTTTGTTCACACCATTAATAAAACAATAAAGACTAATATTAAATATTACATTTAATTTAAGATGAGTCTACCATGCTCGACGAGCACCGCTCAGCACTACTAACGTTGAGCACTGTTGGGCATCATTAAATTAATTAATAAAGATTATAAATTATTTAAAATATTAATTAAATTATTTTTCATATATATAATTGTTGTTAATCCTTTTTTAAAAATGATTGTATCAAATACCAACCACTAAACCCTAAACCTTAAACTTGAAACCTAAAACCATAAATCAGAAATCTAATATTCAAACTTAGGGTTTACGATTTAGACTTTATGGTATGGGTTTAAGGTTTTTAGTTTATGGGTTTATATTTTAAGTTTAGGGTTTTAGGTTTAGTGTGTATAGTTTAGGGTTTAGGATTTAGAGTTTAGGATTTATTGTTTAGAGTTTAGAGTTTAGAGTTTTTATTTTTTAAATTGACTAAAGTTGATATTTGATCTAATTATTTTAAAAAATTAAAAGATATTATATATTTGGAAAATAATTTAATTAATATTTTATTTTAAAAAATTTATCTTTAGATTTTTAAATTGACTAAGGTTGATATTTAATTAATATTTTTAATTATTTTATTTGAAAAATAATTTAAATAATTGTTGAAATAAATAGTGTTTTTATTTTCACACGACAAAGTGCACTTTTTCAAAAGCATTTTTGAAATAAAGAATGTTTTTATTTTCCAACATTATATTTAAAATTAACATTTTAATTTTCACAACGCTTTTTGACAACGTTAAAGTGCACTCTTCAGAGGCATTTTAATTCAACAATATTAGAGAACTAACGAACAAAAACCATATGCTCTTTTGAATATGTGGAGGTCCAAGTGGTAATGAATGATTTATTTTATTTAGGTGATTCAGGTTCGAGCACTATTTGTATATGGTGTGTGTATTTTATTAAACGGTTAAAAAAATTAAACAATACTACCTTATAATCACACAAGTATATTAAAAAAATCATCTGCTTTTTTGCGTCTTTTCTCTATGCACCAACATTAAAAAATTAAACTCTACACTTTAACTTTAAACCTTATAAATTATATTCTAGACCTTATACTCTAATCAATAAACACTAACCTTAAACCCTAAATTGTATTTTTAATGTTGGGACATACATAGGATACTAAAAAAGACAACAAAAAAATCTATTCAAACTAGCCCTTAATTATTTTTTTTCTTTTCTTTAGAATCAATATATTTTTTTATGTCCATTTTAGATCATAACAATATTTTCAGGTTATTTAGTTATCTCTTTCAACAATATTATTTTCATATTCAAATACGAATCATACCCTTAAAAGTGCAATGTATGATACTATTGTATCCAACACAATCACCAATTCATATGTGCTAGCTATACCTAACAAATCAAAAAAAAATTGTCGGCAGGACAGACTATGTTGGATCGATTTTGTGTAATATAATTAAGAATTGATATCCAATATTGACCACATGGATGGACATGCCCCTCTAAAAATTTGAAATTTATAGATATGAATTAAAATTTTATTTAGAAATTTTCTAATTGAAAATTTATTTTTGTTTCTTTAAAGTTTTATGAGTTTATCTCTTTAGAATTTTATAAGTTTGCCCAGCCTAACATAAAATCATGTGTTCGTCATTGATTGAGGATAAAAATTTCATTTAGTCCGCATGCATTCTGGACATTTACTACTCTTAATTAGAGTTGGTATCCAATTGAAGGAATTATGAGCTGTTCTTCCTTAAAATTGAAACCTGTTAAAATGACCCTTTTTGACATTTTGTGGGGATTGGTATTTACTTATCATTCCTAACTTGTAGAATAGAAGACTTTATGTTAATGTCGATTGTTAATAGATTAATGTAAGGTATAATTTATTCTACCCTTTTCATGTCTTCAGTTAGTATAATACCGGTAGTCATTTCATGACAAGTCAAGCCTGGCTCATACCATTAATAAAAATAAGGGAAATTATTTTATACACAATTGATGGAAACAAAAAAAATTGTAAAAATGTCTTAATTTTAAGATTTAAAGTTAGATTATAAGTTTTAGAGATTAGGGGTTTAGGTTTAATGGTATATAATTGATGGATTGTTGTTAGAATGTATGGTTTGGGCTTAAATTTTAGGGTTTACATGTTAAAAGCTAAATCTCTAAATGTATTACTCTAAACCCTAACACTAAACTCTAAATTCTAACTACAACTCCTAAATTCTAAACCCCTAAACATAAACTACTAGCCTCTAAATCCTAAAACTAAGATGCTTATAGAAATTTTTTGTTTGCACCACATGTATATTGAATATAAATCCATAAAATAATAAAGGCTAAAGGGGTACTTTTGCCTCTGAGTTCGACCCAAAAATGAAATTTTGCCCCTCGTCGAAAAGTGCAATCAATGTGGCCCTCCAGTCCATGAAATCGATCAAATTGGCCCTTTGACCGACGTTGACCGTTACGGTGCTGACGTGGCAGTTAACGGTGATGACGTGGCATTCCATGATGCTGACGTGGTGGTCAACGATGCTGACGTGGCAGTACACGTGGGATGATGACGTGGCACGAGGGGCTGAATTGATTTTTTTAACCGAATTCAAGGGCATAATTGATTTTTTCCTAAGTTTAGGGGCATAATTAAAAGTTTGATAATTTATTTAATCTTTAAGCTAAAAAAATAAAAACTATTAATATTTAAATAATATTTAAATATTCATAAAATATTAAAAAAATAAAAACACCATAATGAATTAAATATAAGTAAAAACATTAAAGTTATAAATATAAAAAATTAAAAAATATTTATAAACCATTAGAGAATCTTTCGATTGTTTCTCGTTATGCTACGCGTACTAATGTTCCTTGAACATATTTTCAATTGAGACATCCTTGTATTCAAGTATTAATAAAGCTAAAATTCTCTTTCATTTTTGTACATCAAATATTAATGAGCACCAATTTGATGTAAAAAAGCGAAAAAAAATTGAATTCTATTGTTACTCTAGTACAATGTTGATTTTACTAAAAAATCTAACGAATAGTAATACTCGAAATGACGAAGTCGAATTTTTTCCAATAAAAGTGTTTACTCTTTTAATAATTTATAAAAAAAATTATTAAGTTTTTAGATTAAATTTTATTTTTTTTAATTCATAATATATTTTAATTTTTTATATAATTTTTATTTTCAGTAACTTTTAAAATATTTTATTTATTTTTATTAACTTTATAAATTTTTATAAAATAAATTGAAGAATATTTTAATCTTCTGTGAGAGTCTTCACTTTGTTTTTTTTAATTATTCCCACTTAATAAAATTATTTATCTAGTTTTAATATTTTAAAATTTTAATAATTTAATAAATTCTTATTTTTCAACTTAAATATTAAATAAGTTATAGAACTTTTAATTAAAATCAATTATGCCCTTAAACTCAGGAGAAAATCAATTATGCCTTCGAATTCAGTTAAAATAATCAATTCAGCCCCTCTTGCCACGTCATCATCCCACGTGTACTGTCACGTCAGCATCATAGATTGCCACATCATCACCGTTAACTGCCACGTCAGCACCGTAACGGTCAACGTCGGTCAAAGGGTCAATTTGATCGATTTCATGAACTGGAGGGCCACATTGAGTGCACTTTTCGACGAGGGGCGAAATTACATTTTTGGGTCGAACTCAGGGGCAAAAGTACCCCTTTAGCCAATAATAAATAAAATTTCGAGTTCGAGTCTTCTAGAAAGAAAATTAAGGATAATTATATAAATAGTCCCTAAACTTTAGGGTGTTTACATTTTGGTCATCGACGTCTTTCACCATTATCTTCTCCTGCGAGATTCCGATAGTCATTCACACAAAAATGTTTCTTCTTTTCCTCTTTCGAATCAATAGTTTAGATTTTCGTAAAACCATCTTAAAACTCATAAATCTTATATGCTCTGATCGTCTCACCTTTGGGGTATGTTCTTCCTCTCACTATTTTCTACCTTATCAATGTTCAGATTGGTAAGGAAAATATCGAAACCCCGTGAATCCGAAAAACCCAAAATGGATTTCTTTCTCTTCTCTATTTATTTTTTCTTTTGATTTTCGATTTCTATGGTTCCCCATTAAATAAAATAAAATTATATATGCACATTGTGAACCATCCTGTCAATGAAGCCTTCACCATCCCGGTGATGAAAAAGTGGAAAATCAGAAGAATGAGTTCTAATATCAAATAATTCTAGTTTTTATGGTGTTTAAATAAAACTTTAGTTAAATTCAGGGGCATTCTAAATAACGAGTAAATATCAGGCTTACACTTAATAAGAAGCAAAGTTTAATGGTAATAAATAGAAACAAAACAAACAACAAAGATGATTAATTATCCAAGAGCAAACAGTCATGGGCTGTAACTTGTAAGGATGAGGATACCTGATTTTAAGGGGGAAATGGTGGTGGTCTTCAGGTCGAGGTCGAGGTCGACATCGGAGAGTAGGTGACATTTGACTTTTTTGTGGAAGAAAATATACAAGATGTGGCGACCGTTTTTAATATTCGTTTGTAGAAAAACAGCATGACAATTAAGGTTTTTGAAAATCGAGGTTTTTTAATTAATTTGATTTTAAAATTAGGGGGTTTTCTATTTTTAATCAAATTTTCTTTATTTTCTTAAAAATCATTTTGGAGTCGTCACCGGTCACTTTGGTAGACCGGACACCATAAAAACAGACCAGATATTCTTTTCGTAAAATTTGGGTTCGGGAGTCGGTTACGTGTAGGGAAGGGTTTGCACCCATACAACGCCCGTTATCGGTACCTTATTAATTTCACGTGGCATTTTGATATTTCGAACATTAATCTGAATTTAATTAAATCTTTAATTGTTAAATGGATTCCGTTTCGAATGAAGATATCCTTTTGTAAGAAAATACATTTTGGACGAATATAAGTCTTGAAATGTCCAAATACATCAAGACACATCAATTTATATTCAAAATGTATCTCAACACAAAAGGTTTGATGCATGTCCAATTATTTTTTTGTTCATTTTAAGTAAAACATAATCAAGGTTCCATTAATTTAATTAATTAAAATTTATGAATATTATTAATTTTTGGGCTTTATGGTATGTAACACCCCAATTTTGGGGCTAGATGTTGCGGATGTGGATTTTGATATTCGATGAGCTAGTTTGACATTTTGGGGTTAGACCGGGGAAATCCCTCTTCAGGTATTCCTAAAAAGTTGGGAATAATTTCTAAAATCATTATTTATTATGTATAAAAGTTTTGTGAGAACAATTTTGGAAAATCAATTATAGGAGGTTGAGATTTCGATCTAGTGACCAAATCGCAAGTTTTCAAAAGTTGGTGGCCATTTTGTAAAATCAGGCAAAAATGTGGTTCTAGTTTTTTATTAAACCTAAACCTGTTTTAATATGGTTTTAAAATAAAAAGAAAGGCTTTTGAATCAGCCCCACTTTCATTTTCACGTTGGTTTCCTAAAGCCAAGCCACTATTGTAGCGTTTTTCAATCCAAGGATTACCCATCAAGGTTTTAGGAGGTAAACTTGATTTCACCTTGCCTCTCTTTAATTAAACTTCTTTTTATTAGTCTTGTATCAAAATCGAATGGTTTACCTCTTTTGTTCTAAAAGTTCAAGGTTTGAAATAAAATGGTTTTTGGAAGATTTTCGTTCAATTGGCTTAGACTGGGTTTTAGAATGTTTTTTCGTGTTTAAATGATGCTTAAATGAAGGTAGGATCGCAAGGAAACTGAAACTTAAAGTTTAAGTGGAGTTTGGTATGAAAAATCTTGAGGTTAAGCTTGATTTCGGGTTCTTAATGGCAGCAGTGAATTTAGCATGTTTAAATTACTGATTTTGATGTTAATAGTTGAGTTTTTGATGGTTGAAATGATGGGTAATGGATGGTTTGTGATTTGGATGTTTTGGAAGTGACTTAGATGAATTTCGGTATTGGATTGTTGGGTATTTGAAAGTATTTGTTGGATTTTAGTGTTGTTGCAAGTTTGGAAGCTTATTTGGATATTAATACTCTGTTTTAACTTGTTTAGAAATAAGGGATCTTAATTTGGGAGCAATTCCAAGTGGCCGTTAGCTAATTGTGTAACACCCGTGTTTTGGGCCTAGGAGTTAACCGGGTTATAATTCGAGTCAAATTAAATTTAATTAAAATAATTCAACTTCTATTAATGACCTAGTTGAAGCTTTGGAAAAAGGGGAGGGACCTATGTTGCTATTTGACCCAAATTTAAAAAGCTAGACAACTTTATAGAAAAGTTGTCATCTTTCTTCCCCCCATTCCCTCTCCAACACCATTTTCACTAAAACTCTCCCCAAAACCCCTTCTTGCTTGGCTACTTTTCCACTCCATTCTAGCTTCAATTAAAGGTGTTTTTCAAAGGTAATTAAGTTTTCTAAACCTCCTCTTTATTCTCTATCTATCCCTTGTTGTAGATTTCAAAAAAATAGTGTTTTGAAAATTAGGGTTCATATGAAATTTTGGGCTTTTGATGGGGCTTTTCAAATTGTTTTGTTAAATTATGTTGGGGGTTTGTTTAAGCATGATGAAATACACCATATACTTTAATTTGGTTGAATTTTGATAGAAATTCGTAGTAAGGTCTTAGGGCTAGATTTAAGGTTGTAAAACTTGAGTTTTTGGTGGAATTTATGTTGAAAGTAAGGGGTTGTTGGTCTACCTATGGTATGGGGGTGTTTTGGGATGATTTGGAGGTCTTTTGGATGTTGGGAAATTGATTTTTCAGCAAGTTCTTAGGGGAGCACGAAAATTGGGTTTTTAGGAGATTGTGTGATTTGAGAAATGGAAGAATTTGGGTTGTGATTGCAAAGTGGGTTGAAGGTTGAATTAGCATTGAATTGGGAAGTAATATATGTGTTTTTGTTTGACTAGAAGCAAGAGGAAACGCGGAAGAGGCTTTGGGACCGAATCCGGGTGCGTAGGAGGATTGTCCGAATTGCTAAGGAAGGGCGGTGAGTGGTTCAACTTGTTTTTAAAGTTGGTTCGAGCATGAGTAGTGTGTGTGTGTGCAAGTGTGCTTGGTAGGCCACTTCCTTTTAATCCAAGTAGTTAACTTAGTCTAATTTCCTTGAATGCTATGTGCTTGATGACTATGCTCAAATGCTTGTGATTAGATGGTGCATGTATATGTATATCATGATGTGGATATATGTGTTGAGCATGAATGTGTTGATGATATGTGGTTGGTGATACATGTTGTGGTTATAATAATTGGCACTAAATAATTACCGGTTGTAAATGATCGATCATTAGGATAGTGTGCACACAAATTGAGTCAAAACGTACGTGGCCTTGATGGCGTTAAGTCATCAAGGAGGAGTACGGTGATGTAGCATTCCACCGGAAGCTTATTATATTTCTACGGGATGATGAGTGGAATCCCATCCGTAGGGCATGTGGCGATGAGTGGAATCCCGCACATGCAAGGTCCGGTGATGAGTGGAATCCCACCGAGGTAAAGTGTTGTCAAGGTTTTAATCCGCACAATCGGGGTAATTAAAGTGGCCAATTAACTTATTCATGTATTGTGATATATGATGGTGATATATGGTTGTGTTATATTTGTTGCTACATGATGATGATGTATGAGACTTGAACTTGTTAGGATTGAGAGACCATATATGCCACTTGAAAGACTAGCTAGGTCTACTTGATTTTATGCCTATGCTTGATGTATGTAAGACTAGGATTAACATGCTTGGACCCTGCATTGTTGTTGTTTTTCGTTTTAGAGCACCCTCACTAAGCTTATAGCTTACGCTCTCAATGTTCAACAATGCAGATCGTTAGCGTGGCGTTAGTTCGAGGCAGGGCGAGAAGGGCTTTCCAAGTTGCTGCTCAAGTATGGTTGATTTCGTAGTAGTTAAGCAATGTGGCAATAGGGTGTTTATATGAGCTTGTATGACTCATTTGAATGATGATGTTGTTGAGTTTGATTATGGTTTGTAAGCATGCAATACTTTGATGAATGTTGGTGTGTATAATGGTATGCTTTAGGATGCTTTAGGTCGTCTTATGCTGGGTGCAAACCTCTTTTGAATGACTTGTGGCTTATGATCCTTTAGAGCCTTTGTGTATGCTTAATATTGCCTATTTTGCTCCTTGAATTGAATGCTATGTATGAAGGCTTAAATTCATGTTTGAATGACACCCATGGCTTATATATGTGTGCTTGCATGTTGGTGTACGCTTAGGTGAGTCGAGAAATGCATTTAGGGTCGTGTTGGGGTCGTTTTAGTTGAGTTTGAGGAGTTGCAGTGCAGGGGGTATCGATACCCCTGGTTAGGGTATCGATACTCTCTTGCCCAAATGCCTCAGATTTTGCCTAGGGTATCGATACCCTTAGGGTATCGATACCGTCCAATGTTTCTATAATTTGGATTTGGGAGTTAGATTGGAGAGTATCGATACGGGGGCCCGAGTATCGATACGGGTCTAATCTGCTGACCAAGGATGGTTGACCGAGGAAGAGGGTATCGATACCCCTGATTAGGGTATCGATACTGCCTGCCTTATAAGCTTAAAACTGCATGTTTTTGTATGGCTGTGTTTTTGAATGTGATCTCCTTCGAACGTTTTCCGCTGTTGTGAATCATATAGTACCTAATATTCAGCTAGGCAAGATTAATATATAAAAAAAATATAGGGTTGCTAACCGAGGGGGAATCCTTTGGGTTTCGCTTCGGTTTTCCCCGTGTGGCCCACTCGGACCGGTCATCCGGCCAGACCGGGACGAGGGGGTTACATTTGTTGGTATCAGAGCCTGAGGTTACCGAGACCTCGGGCAGGTAAGTGAGGTAAGGTTAATGTGTTAAATGCTTGTGTTGTTCAATGCATGATTGCCATGAATCCTTGATGCTTGATTAATCGTATGATGTTTTGAATGCATAAACTGTCGTGTCTGGAATAGAGTGAGTGCCCATTGCTACTATTACTTAATTTAAAAGAGATTTTTGAAAAGAGGAATACTTGAGCACTATTGGACCCTTGCTTTGACTAACGTAATCCTTATCTGTTTCTTGTTGTAGTTTACCTTGCTAGTTGAACCATGAGACCACGTGGGAGGCCTAGGATGGTTCGACCGGAACCACGGGTAGAGGCTCCGAGAGTTGAGCCAGTTGTGAGAGTTGAGGCTCAAGTGGGAGAGCCAGTGGTTGGAGTTGGAGCTCCTCCACCACCTCCACCACCACCACCTCCTCCACCGGGAGTGGGAGGCGAGGCCGGGCCCGGGGGAATGGGACCACAAGGAGGCCAAGGACCGGCCGGGATTGACTTAGCTCCGTTGGTTCAGGCAATAGCCGGAGCATTCCAGGCTGCAGTAGCTGGAGGTCAGGCAGCTCATCATCAGGGTGAGGGCACCGGATTACCATTAGAGAGACTTCGGGGCCTTGGGGCCGAAGAGTTTAGAGGTGCTACTCCGGAGAGGTCAGAGATGTGGTTTGAGAAGACCGTCCGTATCCTTGCTCAGATGGGGTGCACTGGTGATCGTAAGTTGGGTTGTGTTGAGTCCTTGCTACAGGGTGATGCCTACACCTGGTGGGTCACCGTTACTTCGGGGATGGATGAGACCGAGATCACTTGGGAGTTCTTTGAGACGGCTTTCCGGAAGAAGTACTTGGGTCCGCGATACCTCGATGAGAGGAAGAGAGAGTTTATGGCACTGCTTCAGGGGAGTATGTCCGTGACTGATTATGAGATCCGATTTGTCAGGCTGAGTCAGTATGCACCTGAACTTGTACCTACTGAGGTGGAGCGTTGTAACCGCTTCCGATATGGGCTGAATGAGGAGATCAAGACTTATACTCTAGCTTCGGATTACTATGATTTTGATGTCTTGGTCTCGAGGGCCAAGGACTTAGAGCACAGTTTGAGTTTGACCAGGCGGTCAGGTGGATCTAGTTCGGGTAAGAGGTCCAGCAACTTTGATAGAGGTGATGCCAAGAGGCATCGGGACAACAGGCATCAGTATGATCATAGGCGTGGTGGCGGTAACCACGGTAGGGGCCATCAGGGTCAGAAAGCTGGTGGGAAGTTGCCCACATGTGCTACTTGCGGGAGGAACCACACCGGTGAGTGTTGGGGGAACTACCATTCTTGTTGGAGTTGTGGTGCTAGAGACCACATTAGGCGTGACTGTCCACATCAGGTGGGACAGGCACCAGCTCAGGCTCCTGCTAGAGCCAATGACCTTCAGAGAGGCCGCGGGCGCGGTAGAGGTAACTTCCAGCCGAGGAACGATGGTCAGAGAAATTTAGCTCATGTAGTTGCAGTCCAGCCAGAGGGCGGAGGACAGGCTAGGGTTTACGCTCAGCGCGGGGAGCAGCATGACACCGATGTGATCGCAGGTAACTTCTCGATACAGTCTTTGGGTTTGCTTTCTTTGATTGACTCTGGGTCTACACATTCCTACATATTGAGTGAGCATGCACAGTCTTTGAATTTGTCTTGTGAGTTGCTAGAGGTAGGAGTTAGTGTTACTAGTTCCTTTGGGGACACGGTAGTGGTTAGGAAGATGTACCGAAGGTGTCCGTTGATGGTTCAGGGACATGTGTTTCCAGTGGATATGATGGAACTTCCCTTCTATGGTTTTGATGTGATTCTGGGTATGGATTGGCTCACGGAACATAGAGCTAGGATAGATTTTGAAACTAAACGGATTTCTTTGAAGCTCACAGATGATTATGAGATTGTTGTGGTGGGTGAGAATGTGAAGTTCTTATCCAATGTGGTTTCAGTGTTAGAGGCCAAGAAATTAGTTGAGTTAGGGTGTGAAGCATACTTAGCGTATGTGATGAACCCTAACATGAGTGAGGTTAGACCTCAGGACATCCGAACAGTATGTGACTTTCCTAGTGTGTTTCCGGAAGAATTGCCAGGGTTACCACCGGACAGAGAGGTAGAGTTCAGCATTGAGACTTATTCTGGTTCAGCTCCTGTTTCGATTGCTCCGTACCGTATGGCACCGAAAGAATTGAAAGAGTTGAAGACTCAGTTGCAAGAATTGACAGATAGAGGTTTTATTAGGCCTAGTTCTTCACCTTGGGGTGCACCAGTGTTGTTTGTGAAGAAGAAAGATGGAAGTATGAGAATGTGCATAGATTACAGACAGTTGAATCAGTTGACAGTGAAGAACAAATATCCGTTGCCTAGAATTGATGACTTGTTTGATCAGTTGAGGGGAGCATCGGTCTTTTCGAAGATTGATTTGAGATCAGGTTACTACCAGATAAAGGTCAGAGAGGTCGATGTACCGAAGACAGCCTTTAGGACTAGGTATGGACACTATGAGTTTTTAGTCATGCCATTTGGGTTGACTAATGCACCGGCAGCTTTCATGGACATGATGAATAGGATTTTTCATCAGTATCTAGATCAGTTTGTAGTTGTGTTTATTGATGATATATTAGTGTACTCTCGAACCGAAGAAGATCATGACCGACACTTGAGACTTGTTTTGAAGACTTTGTTAGATCATCAGTTATATGCGAAGCTCAGCAAGTGTGAATTCTGGATTCGCGAGGTAGTCTTCTTAGGACATGTAGTGTCAGCTGAAGGCATTAGAGTTGATCCGAAGAAGATTGAATCCATTGTTGAGTGGAAGCAACCGAAGTCAGTGACAGAAGTACGTAGCTTCCTAGGCTTAGTCGGGTACTATAGGAGGTTTGTAGAGGGTTTCTCTAAGTTAGCCGCTCCTTTGACGCAGTTACTTCAGAAGAGTGTTCAGTTTGAGTGGACAGATGCAAGACAGAGAGCCTTTGAGAAATTGAAAGAAGCTTTGACCCAAGCTCCGATTTTGATTCAGCCTGAGTCCGGGAAGGACTATGTGGTTTATAGTGATGCCTCGTATGTAGGGTTAGGATGTGTCCTGATGCAAGACCGAAGAGTAGTGGCTTATGCCTCAAGACAGTTGAAGACTCATGAGCGCAACTATCCGACCCATGACATAGAGTTAGCTGCAGTTGTGTTTGCTCTGAAGATTTGGAGGCACTATTTGTACAGTGAGAAATGCACAGTATACACCGACCACAAGAGTTTGAAGTACATTATGACTCAGCGAGATTTGAATCTCAGACAGCGTAGATGGTTAGAGTTGCTAAAGGACTATGATCTTACTATTGAGTACCATCCGGGTAAGGCCAATGTAGTGGCCGATGCATTGAGTAGGAAGGTGGCCGTGGACTTGAGGGCCATGTTTGCTAGATTGAGTTTGTCCGGGGATGGTGGCTTAGTAGCCGAGCTTCAGGTTAGACCTACTCTAGGTCAGATGATTCGAGAGAAACAGCTCTTAGATAGATCTTTGGCACCTCACGTGCAAGATATAGCCGAAGGTAGATCTTCAGACTACAGTTTCAGTTCCGATGGGGTCTTATGTTTCAAGGACAGAATAGTTGTGCCTGAAGACAGTGATTTGAGACGTACGATCTTGACTGAAGCCCACAGTAGTCCGTTTGCTATGCATCCAGGAAGTACGAAGATGTACCGTGATTTGAAGAATGAGTACTTTTGGGTTGGCTTGAAGAGAGATGTAGCCGACTTTGTGAGTAAGTGCCTAGTGTGTCAGAGAGTGAAGGCGGAACATCAGGTTCCCTCAGGTTTGTTACAGCCGTTGAGAATTCCGGAATGGAAGTGGGAGAACATCACTATGGATTTTGTTTCGGGTTTGCCTTTGACTCCTACGAAGAAGAACTCAGTTTGGGTGATAGTAGATCGTTTTACGAAGTGTGCTCACTTCTTGGCAGTCAACACTACTTACACCTTAGATAGATTGGCCGATTTGTACATTGGTGAGATTGTGAGGCTACATGGTGTGCCGAAGTCCATTGTGTCAGATAGAGATCCGCGGTTTACTTCGAGATTTTGGGAGTGTCTGCATACAGCTTTGGGTACCCGTTTGAACTTCAGCACTTCTTATCATCCTCAGTCAGATGGTCAGTCAGAGAGGGTTATTCAGATCTTAGAGGATATGCTGCGTTGTTGTATCATAGACTTTCAGGGTACTTGGGAGAAGCATTTGCCTCTAGTAGAGTTTGCGTACAATAACAGTTTTCAGTCGAGCATTCAGATGGCTCCGTATGAGGCCTTGTATGGCCGGAAGTGTAGGACTCCAGTGTGTTGGGCCGAGGTAGGACAGAAACTGTTACCTATGCCGGATTTGCTAAAAGGGACGACCGACAAGGTAAAATTGATTTGTGATCGCTTGAAGGCTGCTTCGGATAGGCAGAAGTCCTATGCCGATTTGAAGAGGAAGGAAGTTGAGTTCTCAGTGGCTGAGAAGGTATTCTTGAAAGTGTCTCCGTGGAAGAAAGTGATGAGGTTTGGCCGAAAGGGGAAGTTGAGTCCGAGGTACATAGGACCGTATGAGATTGTGAAGAGAGTTGGTCCCGTTGCTTATCAGTTGCGCTTGCCATCCGAGTTAGAGAAGATACACGATGTGTTCCATGTATCCATGCTTCGTAAGTATAGGTCCGATCCATCACATGTTATGCCCGTAGAAAAAATTGAATTGAATCTGGATTTGACTTATGAGGAAGAGCCCGTTGAGATCTTGGCTTCTGACAGTAAAGTGTTACGGGGTAGATCAATTGAGTTAGTGAAGGTGAGGTGGCAACGTAGAGGTGTGGACGAGGCCACTTGGGAGAGGAAGGAGGATATGGAAAAGCAGTTTCCGTATCTCTTTCAGTCAGGTAATTTCGGGGACGAAATTCCTTAAGTGGGAGAGAGTTATAACACCCGTGTTTTGGGCCTAGGAGTTAACCGGGTTATAATTCGAGTCAAATTAAATTTAATTAAAATAATTCAACTTCTATTAATGACCTAGTTGAAGCTTTGGAAAAAGGGGAGGGACCTATGTTGCTATTTGACCCAAATTTAAAAAGCTAGACAACTTTATAGAAAAGTTGTCATCTTTCTTCCCCCCATTCCCTCTCCAACACCATTTTCACTAAAACTCTCCCCAAAACCCCTTCTTGCTTGGCTACTTTTCCACTCCATTCTAGCTTCAATTAAAGGTGTTTTTCAAAGGTAATTAAGTTTTCTAAACCTCCTCTTTATTCTCTATCTATCCCTTGTTGTAGATTTCAAAAAAATAGTGTTTTGAAAATTAGGGTTCATATGAAATTTGGGGCTTTTGATGGGGCTTTTCAAATTGTTTTGTTAAATTATGTTGGGGGTTTGTTTAAGCATGATGAAATACACCATATACTTTAATTTGGTTGAATTTTGATAGAAATTCGTAGTAAGGTCTTAGGGCTAGATTTAAGGTTGTAAAACTTGAGTTTTTGGTGGAATTTATGTTGAAAGTAAGGGGCTGTTTGTCTACCGATGGTATGGGGGTGTTTTGGGATGATTTGGAGGTCTTTTGGATGTTGGGAAATTGATTTTTCAGCAAGTTCTTAGGGGAGCACGAAAATTGGGTTTTTAGGAGATTGTGTGATTTGAGAAATGGAAGAATTTGGGTTGTGATTGCAAAGTGGGTTGAAGGTTGAATTAGCATTGAATTGGGAAGTAATATATGTGTTTTTGTTTGACTAGAAGCAAGAGGAAACGCGGAAGAGGCTTTGGGACCGAATCCGGGTGCGTAGGAGGATTGTCCGAATTGCTAAGGAAGGGCGGTGAGTGGTTCAACTTGTTTTTAAAGTTGGTTCGAGCATGAGTAGTGTGTGTGTGTGCAAGTGTGCTTGGTAGGCCACTTCCTTTTAATCCAAGTAGTTAACTTAGTCTAATTTCCTTGAATGCTATGTGCTTGATGACTATGCTCAAATGCTTGTGATTAGATGGTGCATGTATATGTATATCATGATGTGGATATATGTGTTGAGCATGAATGTGTTGATGATATGTGGTTGGTGATACATGTTGTGGTTATAATAATTGGCACTAAATAATTACCGGTTGTAAATGATCGATCATTAGGATAGTGTGCACACAAATTGAGTCAAAACGTACGTGGCCTTGATGGCGTTAAGTCATCAAGGAGGAGTACGGTGATGTAGCATTCCACCGGAAGCTTATTATATTTCTACGGGATGATGAGTGGAATCCCATCCGTAGGGCATGTGGCGATGAGTGGAATCCCGCACATGCAAGGTCCGGTGATGAGTGGAATCCCACCGAGGTAAAGTGTTGTCAAGGTTTTAATCCGCACAATCGGGGTAATTAAAGTGGCCAATTAACTTATTCATGTATTGTGATATATGATGGTGATATATGGTTGTGTTATATTTGTTGCTACATGATGATGATGTATGAGACTTGAACTTGTTAGGATTGAGAGACCATATATGCCACTTGAAAGACTAGCTAGGTCTACTTGATTTTATGCCTATGCTTGATGTATGTAAGACTAGGATTAACATGCTTGGACCCTGCATTGTTGTTGTTTTTCGTTTTAGAGCACCCTCACTAAGCTTATAGCTTACGCTCTCAATGTTCAACAATGCAGATCGTTAGCGTGGCGTTAGTTCGAGGCAGGGCGAGAAGGGCTTTCCAAGTTGCTGCTCAAGTATGGTTGATTTCGTAGTAGTTAAGCAATGTGGCAATAGGGTGTTTATATGAGCTTGTATGACTCATTTGAATGATGATGTTGTTGAGTTTGATTATGGTTTGTAAGCATGCAATACTTTGATGAATGTTGGTGTGTATAATGGTATGCTTTAGGATGCTTTAGGTCGTCTTATGCTGGGTGCAAACCTCTTTTGAATGACTTGTGGCTTATGATCCTTTAGAGCCTTTGTGTATGCTTAATATTGCCTATTTTGCTCCTTGAATTGAATGCTATGTATGAAGGCTTAAATTCATGTTTGAATGACACCCATGGCTTATATATGTGTGCTTGCATGTTGGTGTACGCTTAGGTGAGTCGAGAAATGCATTTAGGGTCGTGTTGGGGTCGTTTTAGTTGAGTTTGAGGAGTTGCAGTGCAGGGGGTATCGATACCCCTGGTTAGGGTATCGATACTCTCTTGCCCAAATGCCTCAGATTTTGCCTAGGGTATCGATACCCTTAGGGTATCGATACCGTCCAATGTTTCTGTAATTTGGATTTGGGAGTTAGATTGGAGAGTATCGATACGGGGGCCCGAGTATCGATACGGGTCTAATCTGCTGACCAAGGATGGTTGACCGAGGAAGAGGGTATCGATACCCCTGATTAGGGTATCGATACTGCCTGCCTTATAAGCTTAAAACTGCATGTTTTTGTATGGCTGTGTTTTTGAATGTGATCTCCTTCGAACGTTTTCCGCTGTTGTGAATCATATAGTACCTAATATTCAGCTAGGCAAGATTAATATATAAAAAAAAATATAGGGTTGCTAACCGAGGGGGAATCCTTTGGGTTTCGCTTCGGTTTTCCCCGTGTGGCCCACTCGGACCGGTCATCCGGCCAGACCGGGACGAGGGGGTTACAAATTGTGGGTTTCGTCTTTTTGGAACGAGTTTATCGGTGAGTGGGAATGTTTTAAATTATATGGAAATGTTCAGAGATGATTCTGAGAGTTTAGATTGAGCTTGATAAGCCAATTTAAACTCAAGAGTAAGTGGTTTTACACTTCTTCATGTTTTTGATATTGCGTGATGTGTTATAAAATTTTGGTGAGGCTTGTGATTGAATCACCTACTATTTTTCCTACTTTTATTGCCTATGATATGTTGTGAGCATGCTTATGTTGTTGTTGTAAGATTGTAAGATATTTGTTTTGGTGAAGGCATGCTTGGTATGGAAACATTGGTAAGAGTGAGATGTGGTAAGATGGCTTGATAGTCATGTAAGTTTGGTAAGTTTGACCATTGTTAGAATATTGGCATAAGTTAGAATCTTTACCGGATATAGTTGATCGATCAACTAGGATTAATGTGCACATGTAAGACTTGTAAAAAAATTCGCATGTGTGTAAGACAAATTCGTACGCGTAAGAAAATTCGGTCGTGTCAGACAAATTCGTACGTGTAAGATTAGCTTGGACGCGGTAATTGAGTTTACTCTCATCGACGTCCTGTAATACTTGTAAGATTATAAGAAATCCGTATATCCGGGTATTGTTGTTAATTATGTCAATATGCTACTCTTCTCCTTTGTAAGACTTTGTTACATTGTGGTAAGATGGAGCAAGGTTTGGTAAGGCCTTGTAAGAGTAAGTTGTGATTTGTAAGAATGGTTGAATGGTAAGATGATCTTGTTGGTTAGTACGTTGTTGTATGCACATTTTGGTTTGGTAAAAGGTTTTGGTTTTCTAAACTCTAAATGGTTTTAAAAATATGTTGTTGTTGTTTGGTTTTGAGCCATGCTCACTAAGATTAAATGCTTACGCTCTCTTTTCCAACAATGCAGACCGTTAGAGTTCCGGGCAGCAAGCTAGCAAGGGGAGCGAGGCCAATTTCCACTTTGGCTCAAGTATGATTTCTAAGTTTGTAATAATACTACTAGTAATGGGGATGCTATGTTTTATGTTTGGAGACTTGATGTTTTGTGGATGTATGGTTTGAGGCAAGTTTGCTATGATCCTATGAGGTTGTGTGAAGTATGGTTTCGTTGTTTTAATGTTTATTTTGTAGTTTGACCTCTTAAGAAAGTGTGGATCATTATTGGTTTCGTTCTTGTTTAATCTTAATGTTGAAATGATCTTGTTTGGTGTTGTTAAGTTCTTTTGCCTCGGAAATGCATATTTTATTGATCCTTTGTTGTTGGTATGTGGTTGGAATGCTTTCGGTGAGATTCGAAAATGCCTAAGACCCTTTTTGAACCAAGTTGTGCACAGGGGTTCCGAAACAAGCTCGACTGTATCGAAACGGGCATGAATTTTGCCTAGCCGTTTTAAAACACCCCTTGGTGTTTCGGAACGGTTTGCCTCTGGAAAATTTGGTTTTGAAACCCTATTTCGAAACGGGCAGTAGTGTTTCGAAACGCCTAGTAGTTAAATTAGTTAAAGGCATCTCCTAAGTTCTCTTTTCTTGCATTTTGGTCCCTGGTTTATGTTTTATCAAATGTATGAGTTTGGATGATCGTTTCATGCTGCATTTTGGCATATGTGTATGAAAACTGACTAATTGCAAGATGGCAACCTTAATACCATATTAGGTAACTATTTTATGCTAGAATTGCATTTTGGTCTCGGTATGCTTGTTTGTCTGTTCGAAGTTTGTTTCTTCGCGTTTTTATTTGTTGAGTGTGTTCCTCACCTGTAATGTCCTGAGTTTAGGGGTTGGAAGTTACTCAGGTAAATCGGGTTTTAGTCGTGGGCTCGCTTTAAACTAAATTGAGCTTTGGTTTTATTTTAAAAGAGCTTGTGACTCATTAAGGGCATTTTGGTAATTTTTAAAATAAGGAAAAAGATGAGAAAAAGGGGTTTTATTTCAAAAGAGCTCATCTTCCTCCTTGGTCTTCTTTTCACGTCAAAACCACTCTAAAACCCCAAATATTATTTCATTTGATTCCTTCACCATTTCAAATGTTTTCATCAAGGTAAGACCACTTTTGACTTGCCCTCTTCGTTCCTAACACATTGATGGTTTTAGATTTTAGAAAACGCCATTGTGGAGAAATTTGAGTTTTCAAAGAAATGGGTGAAACTTTAATGGTTTTTCGTTTTGCTTTTGATGTGTAGAGTTAGGTTATGAGTTAATCTTGCCCTAAAGTACATTATATCTTAATTTGGTTAGTTTTTATTAAGAATCCCGAAATGGGTATTCATTGATATTTTTAAAGGGTCAAAACTTGTGTTTTGTTGTGGTTTTGTGAAAAGTGAGTTGGGCTGGGGTTATAGTGATACTAGAAGGTTGGTTTGAAGGTGTTTAAAGGTGTTTTGGGTGTTTGAATCAAAGGTTTTCTGTTGGGTTGTTGGGGAGTACGAAAATTGGAATTTTGGGTATTTGCTTTGGGTTGAAATTGTGAGAATTTGGCTTGTAGTTGTAGATTGGGGTTGTGACAGTGTTTTGTGATATTTTGGCTGAGCAATGTATTTTTTTATTGGTTAGAATCAAGGGAAACCGTTGGAGAGGCTTCGGGCACTAATCCGGGGAATTTGGAGACTTGAGATCGGTGTTTCGACTTCCGATTGAGTTTTATCGGTGAGTGAAAATGGTTTAAACTTGATTTGATTTTGAAATGGGTTCTTGAGGGTTTGGGTGGAGCCTCGAGGGCTAACCTAAACCCAAGTGTAAGCTTATTAAACTTTACCTTGATTGTCAAGTGTTGGTGCATGAACAATTGTTGTGATGTTGTGTAAATTGTGGATTTCTTTTACTTCTGTTTGATGTTGTTGTGTAGTCGTTGTTAGTGTCGAGCCTCACGTGATGGTTTTCGTAACTACGATGATGTGTAGTCCCACCGGTAGTGATTAGTAGAAGGGTACGTTGATATGTAGTCTCATTGGAAAACTACTAGTCGAAACGGTGATGTGTAGCCCCACCGTGTTTTGGTTGTGCTCGTGCAAACCATGTAATTGTGTTGTTGTGCCTCATTTCGTGCATTTAAATGGTTTACTTAACCTTTAAGAAATGTGTTTTGAAAACTGCATTATTGATGAGTTTTTAGAGCTTCGCTCACTAAGCTATCAAGCTTACGCTCTCCTTTTTCCAACATGCAGATCGTTAGAGTTTCGGAAGGCAAGTGGGCAAGGGAGGAGCTTTTTGGAGTTCTCGAGTAGCTCGAGTATGATTTAAGTATTTGTAATAATGCCTAGACAATGAGGGTATAGACTTGTATGGGGTTGGTGTTCAACTCCTTATTTTGACTTGTTGATGTTCTAGCATGTTGGGATTGTTGATGCTATGTGTTTTTGTATGTGAGTTGTTAGACTCATATGTGCTTGTTTTTAATGTTGATGCCTTGGATGTGAATTTGTAAACCATGGTTATGATGTTGCAAATGTGTTTTTTAAAAAGCATGTGAAACCTTGTTATGAAATGTCTATATGTGTGTTTATTGCCTATGAATGAAATGGTGAAATCATGTATGTTTTTATGCAAGTATCCTACCTAATTGCTTGTCTTGTGTTGGATGCCATGTTTGTTCGGTTATGTTGAATCGCATGATTTGATGTGGTCACTAAATGATGTATGGGTGTTGGTATGTTGCTAGACGAGTCGTAAAATGCATCTAGAATTGAGTCTTGGTTCGTTTTGCAGCTAAATTGACTCTTGCAGTGCAGGGCGTATCGGTACGCCCAAGGGCCGTAACGATACGGTCCTACACTTTGGGGCTCAGTTTAAGCCTAGCGTACCGGTACACGGGGGTGTACCGATATGCCAAAAGCTCTATGGAAATCTGAGAAATCGACGAGATTTTGGTGTATCAGTACGAGTCTTGGGTGTACCAGTACGGTCTTTTATCGTTGACTGTGAGAAGTTGATCGTTAAGAGCGTATCGGTACGATCAACCAGTGTACCGATACGGTCTCCCTAGGTTGACTTTGGGTAACCGACCAAGTCATGGTGTATCGATACGGTCTCCTAGCGTATCGATACGGCCTGTCGTAAAGGCTAAAATGGGCTGTTGAATTGCTTGTTTTGGATTGCTTCGCATCGCTTCGTTGTCTTTCCGCTGTCGTATCTCACATAGGATGTATGAATGCCTTTAGACAAGATAATGTTTAAAAGAAATTTTCTAGGGTTGCTAACCGAAGGGGAGCCTTAACGGGTTTCACTTCGGTTTTCCCCGTGTAACCTACTCGGACCGGTCATTCGTCCAGACCGAGACGAGGGGGTTACATCACCTAAGTTTTAATAAGTGCATCTAGAAAGGATAATTTTAAAAGCTTGTTCCTCTTTTAGGGTTGCTAATCGAAGAGAAATCTTCGGGTCTCTCTCTTCGGTTAGTCCCGTGTGACCACCTTAAGTCAGTCTGGTGGCTAAGCCGGCCTAAGGAGGTTACATTATGGTAACACACAAATAATTGGACACTACACATATTAGGCCCGAATGTAACAATATTCCTAGCTTTAGTGTCATTAATTATTTAATGCTATTTTAATTTTATTAAGCTAACTACATTAGATTTTCATTTTCAATGTTCAAATGAAGTATTGAATATTTCACTAAAATACTCCCTTGATTAACATCTCATTGCAATGAGACACTAATCAAATTAGATTATGAAAGTGTTCATTTAATACTCATTTATTTTCTAAAATGATCTCACCTATCAAATTAAATTAAAAAACTTAGTCCTAAAGGCGCTAATTTAATTACATTAGGTGAATTAAAGTCTCCTAAACAAGTATACTATATGCTTAATTTTAAAACATGCAAGCAAAATAAAACTAAACAAATTAAATCAATTGAACAAAGACAATTAAGCTGATTTCGGGACTAAATTGAATTAAATTGAAAACTAGGTGTCTAGATTACATAAATTAAGTGACCAAAATGAAATGAAAACAAAATATAGCTGCCCAAACTGTAAAAGCCCAAGAGTAGGGCGCGGATCTTTCCGTCCGACCCAAATTGGTCTCGCGGATCACCCAACCCGGTTACAAAATGTTGTCGTTTTAACTCGCTATAAATGGCCTCTAACCGAGTTAACTCGCCCATTTTATCATACTACCCTCTCTCTCTAACTCTCTCACTCTCTCTCCTTTAAGGCTCTACTTCGGTTAACAACAAGCGAGAAAACTTTTTCAATTATTATTATCTTGTCTAGATGCGTTAATACATCCTATGTGAAACGACGACATCGGAAGCAACAAGCGAGGCGAAACAACGAACATACAATTTAAAACAGCCCATTTTAACTTTCACAGAGGGCCGTATCGATACACTAGAAGAGGGTATTGTTACGCCATGACTAGGTCAACAGCCCAAGGTCAACCCAGGGAGACTGTATCGGTACACAGGTTGACTGTACCGATACGCCTTCACTGGTCAACTTCTCACGGTCAACGATACAAGACCGTACTGATACACCCTAGACTCGTACCGTTATGCCAAAATCTCATCAATATCTCAAATTTCCAGAGAGGTTTTAGCGTATCGATACACCCCCGTGTACCGGTACGCTAAGCCAAACTTGAGTCCCACAGCGTAGGACCGTGTCGATACGGCCCTTGGGCGTACCGATACGCCATGCACTGCAACACTCAAATTTGCAGCAAAACGCAACAAGACTCGACTCTAGATGCAAATTAAGACTCACCTAGCCACAAGCAAACATACATACAACATTCAACATCCATGGTACAACATACGAGTCATTTAAAACGAACAAGGAGCATACGATCAAGGGAATCATACATTTACCATAAAGAGACTTACATAGTATTAAAAGGTTTCATGCTTTAGACAAACATAAACAAAAGCATTCATGATAGGGGCACAAGGCCAACATACTAGGCATAAGCAAGCCTTAAACAAAACATCCACATATCATACGAGTCTACACAAGCTCCTAACACATAACAACAACACAAATCAAAATACTCAAATCCCATTGCTTGTCTATTACATCTTAACTTAAAAGTCCATACTTGATAATTAAGATAGCACAAGTAGCACACTTGGAGGCCTTCTCCTTGCACAAGCAACCCACGAACTAAGGATATGCATTGTCGAACAAAAGAGAGCGTAAGCATAAAGCTTAGTGAGGGTAAGCTCATAAAACAAACCTCGACAATGTAGGATCCAAGCACGAGCAACACAACCAAGGAAGACTGCATATTTTCTTACCTTCGAAACCACATGAGTCAAATATAAATGATGCATGAACATAATCTCAATTATAACGCCATGCTCAACAAGTCCATAAACACAACCATATGGAAACATATATCAAACGTATTGGCACCTAGATATGACCCGAATACGTGGATAACAACAGTTGGACTCACATCCAACACTCAACCATTACCTTAGGCTGGGATTACACTCATCACCGTTTCACGCGGAGGAGATTCCACTCATCCTCACGCCCCGTCGATGTGATTCCACTCATCACCGACTAACATATATATAAGAAGGTTTACGGGCGTACCCGTACTCCATCTTGATGACTACCATCACCAAGACCATGCGTGCATTTCGACTCTCGTGTGCACACTAAACATTCTAATGATCGATCATTGTACCCAAGCATACTAGTGCCAATACTAACTCATTTCATTAATCAACCTCACAACTTTCTTACCAATTTCCGTGCTTAGCGCGTACTCACCATGATTTACCATCATGCACAAACCACATTCCACAACCACATACATATCACAATGCATCGAACATCATGCCTCAACACACATGTATATTAGAATATACATACAAAATTAATCACAATGAATATGAGTCAAGAGGCATATCATACATTTAGAAGTTCAACCAAAGGTCTCCTAAACTAAGCTTGAGATTAGACTACCACTCTAATCCCAACTCTAGGTGGGTTTATCAAGCCCAACCTAGGTCCACATGCTTGAACCAATGTTTGAAAACCAATTTAAAATATAGAGCCACTCACCGACTTTTCCAAGCTCAACAACTCTAGTCGATCAATCCACCAAGCTATCCAGATTCGTTCCCGAGGCTTCACCAACACAATTCCTTGCTTCTAAACACCCCAACACAATTACAACAACCACATTTCAATCCACAAATCACTGTAGCAAACCCAGAATACAATTCAAGCATAAATCACATGAATTCAAGCTAAAGACAACCCCATAAGTGCCATTTTCGAGCTTCCCAAAAGCCAAACCAGAAAACCATGTTTCCAACCTCCCAAGTGTCATCTAATACACCTAAAACAACCCTCAAACATAGTCTAACCATCAGCTCTCAAGTTCTCACCCAAAACAGCCCCAAAAACCAACCTTAAACCCCTCTAACCCCTTCCCCCCAACAAACCCAAATTCGTGAATCATTATAAAACCTTGTAAAAATCACATATGTTGGACCTTTTTTATAGCAAATAACTTATCTAACATCAACAAATCGAAAGCTCAACTAAAAGCTAACAAAGTTAATATTTTTAATTCGAAACCCAAAAACTTCAAAATGCAAAACCATGAGTTTTAATGAAAACTAAAGGTACAAACATGTAGAGGAAAGTGAGGACAAGTCAAAGTGAGGACAAAGAGTAAGGTGATGGAATAGTGAACCACAAAGGAGGGGAGGAGTTTGTCGTGAAATGGGAAGAGAAGGGGGAAGAAGATGAGTGAAAAAGTAATTTTTTAATGTTTGTTTTAATTTAAAAGCCAAAGACCATTTTATCCTTAATGAAATGGGATATTCACAAGAGCATGACATTCATGGCTAAATGGGCTTGATTTAAAATAAGTCCAACATAAATTTATTTGTTTTGAAAAATAGGAGGCCCAAAATAATATTTTAATATTTTAATTTCATTCGACCCCCAAACTCGGGTGTTACAACTCACCCACGCTTAAGAAATTTCGTCCCCAAAATTACCTGACGGAAACAAGTACGGAAACTGCTCAAGCATATCAGCTTTCCTCTCCCACGTGGCGTCTTCCACACCTCTATGTCTCCACAACACCTTGACCAACTCTATGGTCTTGCCACGCAACACCTTGCTATCAGAAGCAAGTATCTCAACTGGTTCTTCATTATAAGACAAATCCGGATTCAGTTCTATCTCCTCAACGGGCATAACATGAGATGGATCTGATCTATATCTCCTAAGCATCGACACATGGAAAACATCGTGGATCTTCTCTAACTCTGAAGGCAATCTCAAACGGTAAGCTACTGGCCCAATCCGCTCAACTATCTCATACGGACCGATAAACCTTGGACTCAACTTGCCTTTCTGGCTAAATCGCATTACCTTCTTCCACGGAGATACTTTCAGAAACACTTTCTCACCCACTGAAAACTTAATCTCTTTTCTCTTCAAATTTGCGTAAGATTTTTGACGATCGGAAGCTGCTTTCAAACGGTCACAAATTAACTTCACTTTATCAGTAGTCCTTTTGAGCAAATCTGGTATAGGTAACAACTTCTGGCGCGTTTCAGCCCAATAGATCGGAGTCCTACATCGCCTACCATAAAATTCCTCATAAGGAGCCATCTGGATACTAGCCTGGTAACTGTTGTTGTAAGCAAACTCGACTAAGGGCAAATGCTTCTCCCAAGAACCCTGGAAGTCAATCACACAACAACGGAGCATATCTTATAATGCATGTATCACTCGCTCTGACTGACCATCTGACTGCGGATGATAAGAAGTACTGAAATGCAAATGACTACCTAGGGCACTATGCAAACAACCCCAGAGCCTCGTTGTGAATCTCGAATCTCTGACTGATACAATAGACTTCGGAACTCCATGCAACCTCACAATCTCGCAGATGTACAAATCTGCCAACTTGTCCAAAGAATCTGTGGTGTTCACTGCTAAGAAATGAGCACACTTAGTGAATCTATCAACTATCACCCAAACATAATTCTTCTTCGAAGGAGACAACGGCAACCCTAACACAAAGTCCATAATGATTCTCTCCCACTTCCATTCCGAAATTTTCAAAGGCTGTAACAAACCTGAAGGAACCTGATGTTCTACCTTCACTCTCTGACAAACCATGCAACGGCTCACATACTCGGCTACATCCTTCTTCAAACCAACCCAAAAATAATCATTCTTCAAATCTCGGTACATCTTAGTACTGCTCGGATGCATAGAAAAGGGACTCGAATGTGCTTCGCTCAGAATTACACGTCTCAATTCAACATCTTCGGGTACTACAACTCTATCTCTGAAACACAACACATTCTCATCACTGAAACCGTACTCTGTCAGCCTACCTTCTGCAATGTCTTGAACATGTAAAGCTAAAGATACATCTTGCAACTGTTTCCCTTTGATCATTTGAATCAACGAAGGCTTCACTTGCAACTCATTAATCAAACCACCATCCTCTGATACACTCAGTCTAGCAAACATAGCTCGTAACTCAACTGCAACTTTTCTGCTCAACGAATCGGCCACTACATTTGCCTTACTCGGATGGTACTCGATAGTCAAATCGTAGTCTTTCAACAATTCAAGCCAGCTTCTCTGTCTCAAGTTCAGTTCTCTCTGAGTCATCAGATACTTCAAGCTTTTATGATCAATGTAAACCATGCACTTCTCACCATACAAGTAGTGACGCCAAATCTTCAACGCAAACACAATTGCTGCCAAATTAATGACGTGCGTAGGGTAGTTCTTCTCGTGCACCTCTGTCTCGAAGCATAAGCAACAACCCTCCTCTCTTGCATCAGAACACAACATAAACCTACGTAGGAAGCATCTCTATAGATCACAAACTCTTTCCCTAAAACTAGTTGTACTAACACTGGAGCATTCGTCAAAGCCTCTTTTAACTTCTCAAAAGCGCTCTGTCTTGCATATGACCACTCGAACTTAACTTCTTTTTGCAAAAATTTAGTCAACGGATCAGCTACTCTAGAGAAACCATCAACGAACCTCCTACAGTAACCAGCTAATCCTAGGAAACTCCTAATCTCGGTCACTGACTTAGGTTGTTTCCACTCAACAATGGCTTCAATGTTCTTCGGATCAACTCGGATACCTTCAGCTGACACAACGTGGCCAAGAAACACAACCTCTCTGATCCAGAACTCGCATTTACCCAACTTAGCATATAACTTATTACTCATCAATCTCTGCAAAACAAGTCGCAAATGTTCATCATGCTCTTCTTCTGATCTCGAGTATACAAGGATGTCGTCTATGAAAACAACTAAAAATCGGTCTAGATAGTCTCGGAAAACTCTGTTCATCATGTCCATGAAAGCTATCGGTGCATTCGTGAGCCCAAACGGCATCACAATGAACTCATAATGATTATATCTAGTCCTAAAAGTTGTCTTCGGAACATCACACTCTTTTACCTTCAACTGATAGTACCCTGATCTCAAATCTATCTTTGAAAACACTGAGGCACCCCTCAACTGATCAAACAAGTCATCTATACGAGGCAACGGATACTTGTTCTTCACTGTCAACTGGTTCAACTGCTTGTAATCGATACACATCCTCATACTGCCATCCTTCTTCTTCACAAACAACACGGGAGCACCCCAAGGCGAACTACTAGGCCTAATAAAACCTCGGTCTAACAACTCATGAAGTTGAATTTTCAACTCTTTCGGAGCCATACGGTACGGAGCAATAGAAACTGGAGTAGACCCTAAAACAGTCTCAATCACAAATTCTACATCTCTGTCAGGAGGCAACCCTGGTAACTCTTCTAGAAACACATCCGGAAAGTCACAAATTGTTCTGATATCTTTTTATCTAACCTCACTCATATTCGGATTCATCACGTACGCTAAATAAGCCCCACAACCGGAATCCATCAACCTATGAGCCTTTAAAGTCGACACAACGTTCGACAAGAACTTAACGTTCTCGCCTACTACCACTACCTCGTAGTCATCGGAAAGCTTCAACGAAATTCTCTTTGTCTCAAAATCTACACTAGCTCTGTGCTCAACCAACCAATCCATACCCAGAATAATATCAAAACCATAGAACGGAAGCTCCATCATATCAACAGAAAACACATGACCTTAAATCTTCAACGGACACCTCCTATACATTCATCTAACTACAACTGTCTCACCGAAGGAAATAGTCACATGCATCCCTACGTCTAAAATCTCAACATGTATGTCTAACTTCTTTGCATGCTCACTCAAAATGTAAGAATGTGTGGAACCCGAATCAACTAAGGAAAGCAAAGACATGGACTATAACTCAAAATTACCTGATATCACATCTGTGGCATTCCTTGCCTCTCTCTGTGCGTAGACTCTAGCTGGTCCACCGGCCTCTGGCTAAACTACCACTAAATGAGCAAGATTCCTTGGTGTCTCTATCCTAGGTGCATCAGCCCTCGGCTGGAAGTAACCACGACCGCGCCCACGGCCTCTCTGATAGTCGATCGCTCTCGCAGGAGCCTGTGCCTGAATCGGTGCCTGTGTCGCCTGATGCGGACACTCTCTCCTGAAGTGGTCTCTCGATCCACAGTTCCAGCAAGCATGATAGTTTCCCCAGCACTCTCATGAATGTTGTCTCCCACGTCGGGCACACTCGGGCAAACTCCCTCCAGCTCTCTGGCCCTGATGGCCTCTACCATGGTGGTCACCGCCACGCCTATGATCATAATGTTGTCCACTGCCCTGATGGCTCTTGGCATCACCACGATCAAAGTTGTTGTGCCTCTTCCCTGAATTGAATCCTCCCAAATTCTTGGTCAACCCCAAACTATGCTTGATGTCCTTGGCCCTAGCGACCAAGACATCAAAATCAGAATAATCTGAAGCTAAGGTGTACCTCTTGACTTCCTCATGAAGTCCATTCCTGAACCGATCACAACGGTCCCTCTCAGTAGGAACCAACTCCGGAGCATACTGACTCAATTGGATGAAGCGAATCTCATAATCTATCACTGATGCATCTCCCTGAACAAGAGCCATGAACTCCCGCTTCTTCTCATCTAAGTACCTCGGGCCAAAATACCTCTTTCTGAAAGCAGTCTCAAAGAAATTCCAACTGATCTCGGCCTCAGGCACGCCAGTAGTAATGGTCACCCACCAGGTGTAGGCATCACCCTGTAGCAACAAAACTACACAGCCCAACTTACGAGCCCCAACACATCCCATCTGAGCTAGAATACGGACTGTCTTCTCTAGCCACAACTCTTATCTCTCAGGTGTAGATCCCATGAACTCATCAACTCCTAGGCTACGGAGCCTCTCTAAAGGTAAGCTAGCATCATCTCCTCTCGGTTGAGCTGCAGCCTGAGCTCCGGCAACTACAACCTGAAACGCTCCCGCTATAGCTTGAACTAGCGGAGCCATGTCTATCCCCACAAGACCTTGGCCACCATTACCAACCTGAGGTCTCGCTCCATCAGCTCTAGCCTTGCCTTCCACATCAGGCTGAGGAGGTGGTGGTGGTGGAGGAGCTCCGACTCCAATAGTAAGCTCTTCCACAGGAGCCTCTACTCCAACCACCGGCTCATTAACAGGATTCGCAACACGAGGTTCCTGGCGAACCAACCTCGGTCTACCTCCAGGACTCGACATAACAGCTCACAGATAACAACTACAACAACAACAACATACAAGAATAGGGTTGGCAAGAGCAAGGGTCCAAGTGGCTCAAGTATGTTTCCCTCACTTAAAAATCCTTTTTCCGATGTAATAGAAGCAATGAGACTCTACTCAACATGCTTCAAACAACACACATATCCGATCAATTAAGCAAACATCAAGCATTCTTGATAAACAAGCAAACATGCTTACATGGCAAGCAAACACCGTGCAATTGCAATACAAGAATGTAACTTACCTAACTTACCTGCCCAAGGTCTCGGAAACCTCGGGCTCTGATACCAACAAGTGTAACCCCCTCGTCCCGGTCCGGGCGACTGACCGGTCCGAGCGGGTCACACGGGGATAACCGAGGCGAAACCCGTTAAGGCTCTACTTCGGTTAATAACACGAAAAAACTTTTTCATTTATTATTATCTTGTCTAGATGCGTTAATACATCCTATGTGAAACGACGACAGCAGAAGCAACAAGCGAGGCGAAACAACGAACATACAATTTAAAACAGCCCATTTTAACTTTCACAGCAGGTCGTATCGATACACTAGAAGAGGTTATCGATACGCCTTGACTAGGTCAACAGCCCAAGGTCAACCCAGGGAGACCGTATTGGTACACATGTTGACCATATCGATACGCCCTCACTGGTCAACTTCTCACGGTCAACGATACAAGACCATACCGATACACCCTAAACTCGTACCGATACGCCAAAATCTCGTTAATATCTCAATTTCCAGAGAGGTTTTGGCGTATCGATACACCCCCGTGTACTGGTACGCAAAGCCAAACTTGAGTCCTACAGCGTAGGACCGTATCGGTACGGTCCTTGGGCGTACCGATACGCCCTGCACTGCAACACTCAAATTTGCAGCAAAACGCAACAAGATTCGACTCTATATGCAAATGAATACTCAGCTAGCCACAAGCAAACATACATACAACAATCAACATCCATGGAACAACATACGAGTAATTTAAAACGAACAAGGAGCATACGATCAAGGGAATCATACATTTACCATAAAGAGACTTACATAGTATTAAAAGGTTTTATGTTTTAGACAAACATATACAAAAGCATTCATGATAGGGGCACAAGGCCAACATACTAGGCATAAGCAAGCCTTAAACAAAACATCCACATATCATTGGAGTCTACACAAACTCCTAACACATAACAACAACACAAATCAAAATACTCAAATCTCATTGCTTGTCTATTACATCTTAACTTAAAAGCCCATAATTGATAATTAAGATAGCACAACTAGCACACTTGGAGGCCCTCTCTTTGCACAACCCACGAACTAAGGATCTGCATTATCGAACAAAAGAGAGCGTAAGCATAAAGCTTAATGAGGGTAAGCTCATAAAACAAACCTCGACAACGCAGGGTCCAAGCACGAGCAACACAACCAAGGAAGAATGCATGTTTTCTTACCTTCGAAACCATATGAGTCAAATATAAATGATGCATGAACATAATCTCAATTATCATGTCATGCTCAACAAGTTCATAAACACAACCATATGGAAACATATATCAAACGTATTGGCACCTAGCTATGACCCGAATACGCGGATAACAACCGTTGGACTTACATCCAACACTCAACCATTACCTTACGGTGGGATTACACTCATCACCGTTTCACGCAGAGGGGATTTCACTCATCCTCACGCCCCGTCGATGGGATTCCACTCATCACCGAGTAACATATATATAAGAAGGTTTTCGGGCGTACGCGTACTCCATCTTGATGACTACCATCACCAAGACCACGCGCGCATTTCGACTCTCGTGTGCACACTAAACATCCTAATGATCGATCATTGTACCCAAGCATACTAGTGTCAATACTAACTCATTTCATTAATCAACCTCACAACTTTCTTACCAATTTCTGTGCTTAGCACGTATTCACCATGATTTACCATCATGCACAAACCACATTCCACAACCACATGCATATCACAATGCATCGAACATCATGCCTCAACATACATGTATATCACAATATACATACAACATTAATCACAATGAATATGAGTCAAGAGGCATATCATACATTTAGAAGTTCAACCAAAGGTCTCCTAAACTAAGCTTGAGATTAGACTACCACTCTAATCCCAACACTAGGTGGGTTTACCAAGCCCAACCTAGGTCCACATGCTTGAACCAACGTTTGAAAACCAATTTAAAACATAAAGCCACTCACCGACTATTCCAAGCTCAACAACTCTAGCCGATCGATCCACCAAGCTATCTGGATTCGTTCCCGAGGCTTCACCAACACAATTCCTTGCTTTTAAACACCCCAACACAATCAAAACAACCGCATTTCAGTCCACAAATCACTGTAGCAAACCCGAAATACAATCCAAGCATAAATCACATGAATTCAAGCTAAAGACAACCCCATAAGTGCCATTTTCGAGCTGCCCAAAAGCCAAACCAGAAAACCATGTTTCCAACCTCCCAAGTGTCATCTAATACACCCAAAACAACCCTCAAACATAGTCTAACCATCAGCCCTCAAGTTCTCACCCAAAACAGCCCCAAGAACCAACCTTAAACCCCTCTAAAACCCCCCCAACAAATCCAAATTCGTGAATCATTATAAAACCTTGTAAAAACCACATATGTTGGACCTTTTTGATAGCAAATAACTTATCTAACATCAACAAATTGAAATCTCAACTAAAAGCTAACAAAGTTAACATTTTTAATTCAAAACCCAAAAACTTCAAAATGCAAAACCATGGGTTTTAATGAAAACTAAAGGTACAAACATGTAGAGGAAAGTGAGGACAAGTCAAAAACATGTTTACCTTTCAAAAATCTCCAAAGATGAAAGAGTAAGGTGATGGAACAGTGAACCACAAAGGAGGGGAGGAGTTTGTCGTGAAAATGGGAAGAGAAGGGGGAAGAAGATGAGTGAAAAAGTAATTTTTTAATGTTTTGTTTTAATTTAAAAGCCAAATACCATTTTACCCTTAATGAAATGGGATATTCACAAGAGCATGACATTCATGGCTAAATGGGCTTGATTTAAAATAAGTCCAACATAAATTTATTTGTTTTGAAAAGTACGAGGCCCAAAATAATATTTTAATATTTTAATTTCATCCGACCCCAAAACCCAGGTGTTACAATTTTTGACCGCCGGCCGGAACCCAAAAAAATCCAAAAAAATCTCCATTTTGAACCTAAACCCTAAATCCAACCCTAATCCAATAGGATTCCCATCTTTCCTACCTAGATCTAACTACCTAAAACCCTAAGCCACTCATTTTTTAATCCGGCTTACTCCTCTAACGACGCACAACTATCTCCGACGACTAGAACTTTAAAACCGATCACATCCTCCTTTTTCGTCCTTCCTTTACTTTCAATTTTCATGAATATATGTGTAACTAACCCTAGTGCTTCTATTATTTTTTGCAAGTAATGGAAAGTTTCGAAAAGGGATTACCTTTCGGCAGTGGTCGTTCATATTCCTAGTAAATTTTACGGCATCCGTTCGCGTTCTCGACGAGCTTTCGTTGTCCGATGAGATTCCCGGCGGTCTCTTCGGTCGTTGTGGTAGTTCGGTTTCCCGAGGCAGTTCAACTTCCTAAGGTGATCATTCCCGAAAATTCCCTTTCCCTCTCCCCTTGTTTATTATTATTTACTATATTATTATTTTTGTGATAGTAATTATTATGGGAATTAATGGATTTGACATAAAGTTTCTCTCTCTATTTATAGTATGGTGGGGGGTGATGTAATGCTTACGTCAGCCCGACCAACTGGATCCAACTAATGTGGAAAGAAAACCACAATCCATGGCTAACTCATTCGGGCCAACCAAGAATCGCCACATGTCACGATTTGGGCGGGATTTTGAATTTTGGATCAAATGTGTGTTTGTTGGGCAGACATAATAGGTTTTGAGCGGGAAATTTTGTAACACTCATATTTGGGCTTGTTGACTAAATTTTTATATAATATGTGCTTTATTATATATTTATATCTATTTGGTTTTGTTTATATCGAATTACTAATATATACGGGTACTCAGACAAAATATGAGTATTACACTAGAGAAGGTGTCGAAGAAAAAAAACAGATGATGGTTGAGGGCAGCGATAACAACAAACCTAGATTTCGGGTTAGAGAATGATTAAATCGATAAGAATTTTAAATATTGAGGGTTAAATTTTGTTGGATTATCTTGAATTAAGACCAAATTGATAGAATATATAAGTTTAAGAGATTAAAATAGTTATTAAACCAGAGAACACCTCCGTTTTTAACTATCATAACCGAAATAAAAAAATGTAACATTGATGACCAAATTTACAAAATGAATAGTTCGGTAACCGAAGTAGAAAAATCATAATAGTTAGATGAATAACAATATAATTTATCCTTTAATTTAACTTAGAACAAAGGTTTGTTGAATTATTTATTCAGGGTTTATTAAAAAGCGGGTGATGTTTATCCTTAGAGACTTTGATTCACTTTGTCTGTAAGATGTGTGCATTGTCAAAAGGTTAAGAAATTTAAAAAGACATAATGCAAAAATATGCTCCTAAATTTTCATGGAATAGTCTTTTTGGCTTCTATTTTATTTTTTTGGCTCCGAATTTTTTTTAAATATTTTTTGTTCTTTTAAAAATAATAATTTATTTAATTTATTGTTTTTTAAATAATAATTTTTATTTTTTAAAAATAATAAATAATATTTTGTTTAATTTATTATTTTTTTAAAAAAATATTAAATTAAATTAAATAATTTATTATTTTTAAAAAATATTATTTTAAAACAATAAATTAAATAAATTATTATTTAATTTAAATTTTCTGTAAATAATAAATAATGATTTATTTAATTTATTTTTTAAAAATAATAAATAAAATAAATTATTATTTATCATTTAAAAATATTCATTTAAAAATATTAAATTAAATAAAATATTATTTTATTTAATATTTCTATAAATAATAAATAATTTAGTTAATTTATTTTTAAAAATAATAAATACTAATTTATTTAATTTTATTATTTTTTAAAAATAAAAATATAAAATTAAATAAATGATTATTAGTTTTTTGGCAAAATTAATATTTTTAAAAAAATGTCATGACAAAGTGCCAAGTCAACATGACACATCATTATCCCGCGTTGGCCGTTAGCGAACAAATGATTTTTATTCATAGGGGAAATTTTGACCTAAAATGAAATATTAGGGGTGAAAGTGGACCAAAATAGTAATAGGTGTCAAAATAATTGTTCTATTAAACATTAGGGACATATTCTAATATTATGTCATCTATAAATAGATACTATCTTATAATCGCCTTAAAACAATATATATATATATATATAATATAATCAAATTCTTATTTCGTACTTTCATATTTAAAAGCAGTAATAAATTAAGTTCTTAAAATATCCAATAGTTTTTCCTTTTTTTGGATAAATAATATCCGATAGTTTCTTATTGGCATAATGCCAAAAATGCCACAAATGTTTGATGAAATGGTCATTTCAGTTCATATTATTTTTTTGGTCTACTTTCACTATTAATGTTTTATTATGGTCGAAATAACTCCTCGTGAATGGAAACTATTTGTTGACTAATGATCAACACGAGATAATGTTGTGGCATGTTGACTTGGCTTGTGACCCTGCCACATCAACAATTTTTTTTTATTTTTTTAATAATAATTTATTCAATTTATTATTTTTTATTATATTAACAAAATAAAAATATTAATTTATTTATTTACCTTTTAAAAATAAATCATTATTTATTTTTTAAAAAAATAATAAATTAAATAAATTATAATTCATTATTTATAGAAAATTAAAAATAATAATTTATTTAAATGATAATTTATTATTTTTAAAAATAATTAATAATAAATTATTTTAAAAAGTAAAAATATTAAATTAAATATTATTCATTATTTAAAAAATACAAATATTTTAAAAAATAATAAATCAAATAAACTATTATTTTTTATTTTTTAAAAAAACAAAAATAATAAATTATTATCAATAATTTTTATAAAAAAAATTAAAAGAAAAATAATTTGTTTTGATGTTGTGCAAAGTGCCACGTTAGTGTCCCAAGCCAAGTCAACATGCCACATCATCATCATGCATTGACCACTAGTCAACTAACAGTTTCTATGAACATGGTACGTGTTGATAAAAAAATAAACGTTAGAGTTTAAATTTTTAAAAGTAAAAATAATAAATTAAATTAAACATTATTTACTATTTAAAATATAAATATATTTTTAAAAAATAATAAATCAAATAAACTATTATTTTTTATTTTTAAAAAATTAAAAAAAAAATAAATTATTATCAATTATTTTTATGAAAATTTAAAATATATTTTTAAATTTTTTTATGATGTAGCAAAGTGCCACGTTAGTGTCCCAAACCAAGTCAACATGCCACATCATTACATGCATTGACCACTAGTCAACTAACAGTCTCCATCAACATGAGACATGTTGATAAAAAATAAAACGTTAAAGTTGAAAGTGAACAAAAGAAATATAAACTAAAATAATCATTCTAAGAAATGTTAGGGTATTTTTTGACATTATACCTTTCTTATTTATTAAATAAGAATTCAAACAATAACTATTTAAAAAAAAATGAGTTCTCGTTAAAACCCATAATCGACGCTAAATCGAGGTTCAGCATCAAAAAAACGAAAGGGAGAAAAAGTGTACTGTTAATAATCTCAACTAATGATATACATACAATAAGAGAAATCATAAAACTTGGAGCTATATGAACCTAAAACATCCAACATACACCTGCGATAAAAAGAATCATCAAAGTCGATATCCAGAAAAATTATGACCGAAAGTAGATACTTAAATTGTAGTTGTGGTCACGTTACCGACATAACAAATGTTTTGTTGTCTTCGCGAGTATTGCAATTGTAAATTTTTTAGAAAACTACTCAAGTGACCATTTAACTATGGGTCGCGACCTGTTTTGACCAGCCAACTAAAAAAAATTAAAATTTGACTACCCAACTATTTAAATAGACTTATTTTGACCACCGGCCGTTAAAATCTAACGGAAAGGTGATGTGGCCGTTATGTAAAAATTCAAATGTGTAATTATACAAACTTTACTTAACGGCCACGTCACATTTCGGTTAGATTTTAATGGACGGTGGTCAAAATAGGTCTATTTAAATAGTTGGGTGGTCGAATTTTGAATTTTTTTAATTTCGTGGTTAAAATAGGTCGCGACCCGTAGTTGGGTGGTTACTGGAGTAGTTTTCCTTAAATTTTTCAAAGAACAAATGATATTACCGAAATGGGTAAAAATCTCCTGCCCCCTAACCATGCCTCCTTCTATGCCCCTGCCTAAAAACACTTAAAAATTAAATCTTGCCCCATAACCCTAATTTTCATATCATAAACCCCAAACCCTAAACCTTAAAAAATACACCCTACCCATAATTCCCTACACCTTAACCCTAAGCCCCAACATTAAACCCCAAACCCTAAACTATAAGCCCACTATTTTAAAGTGGGGGCACAAGTGGGAGCATACTTTGGGGGCAGATGATTTCCATCCTACCGAAATAATGATTGTCGATATCGCGATTTCGAACAATATGAAAATCACTATATAACAGCCGCTATTTAAATCTCCGTCTGCAAACTTTGTAGCTAGGAGTGTAAACGAGCCGACTCGAGCTCGAGTAGTGCTGAGTTCGACTTCGTTTGTCAAGAATTCGAGTCGAGTTAGATCTTTAGTAGTTTTTAGCAAGCCTGAATAATCTGAGCTCGTCTCGGCTCGTTAAGAACTCGAGCAGAGTCCGAGCTTGAGTCCGATCGAGTCGAGTGTTGACCGAACTTTGACCGAATTAGACTCGAGTAGCTCGCGATATGTCTCATCTCATTTGAAGTCCTATTAGGAAAAAACTTTGATACACAAGTTGTGTAAACTTTAGGGTTTATGGTGTTAGTTTAGGGTTTAGAGGTTTAAGTTGTTGGGTTTAGAATTTAGAATACAGATTTTAGGGGTTAAGACTTATGTTTAGGGTTTATGTTTTAGAGTTTTAGGTTTATGAATATAGGTTTTAAATTTGAAAAACATTAGTATATTATATTTTCGAGTAGATCACGAGCTTTTCGAGCCGGGTATCGAGTAGCTCGACTTGACTCATTAAGAACTTAAGCCGAGTTCGAGCTTGAATCGAGTCGAGTGTTGGCCGAACTTTGACCGAGTCAAACTCGAAAAGCCCGCAATCTGTGTCATCTCATATACAGCCCTATTTGCAGCATGGTGGGAAGCACGGGAAAGAAGGAGAAAAGCGAGATAGGGAAGATGATTAGTCAGAATAATCTTGCTTGCATTGTATGCTTGATAACCTTACTTGATTATATGATTGAATGAGATAACGAATTATGTGGTAGGAATGACTTAAATTGACAAGTCAACACAATACAATGATTAATATAAGAATTCCACCTTTTACTTTCCCATCAACCATATTTTTAGAATTTGTTTAAGGGTTAAATAAGCCCCTAAATTTTTGTAAAAAAATCAATTAAACCCCAATATTTTTTTGCACCTAATTAAGCCCTCAAACTTAGAGAAAAAAAATTAATTTGGTCTTTTGACCAACTTTGACCGTTAATTTTAACGGAATTTTTTGAAAATTTGTGACATGTGCCGCAATAGAATAATGTCACTTGTCATTTCTAGGATTTTTAATTTTTAATTTTTAATTTTTAAAAAATATATAAAATCAGAAGAAAAAAACATAAAAAAATCTAAAAATATATAGAAAATTCTAAAATTTATTTTAAAATATATTTTTTTCTAATTTTAATATTCATTCAAAATAATAAATAATAATTTTTTTAATGTGATAAGGGGATGTCACTATGAGCCTCATTAAAACCCTCTCTGAACCTAAATGGAGAAAAAAGTACTCGTAGGGATATACAAAGGTAACAAATAAAAACAGGCGGGCTAACAACCACTAAAAAGGAAGCTAATCAACAAGACAACTACTCCCATCGCAAATCCGCCAACATCAAGGGAATGATTCTCGGCGGTGGTTGGTCATACACAATCTCGCTAACATCCAATCCTTGAACCGATCGAGCCAGAGCATCCGCTACAACATTTCTACTGTGACGAATATGAAGTACTTGAATAATCCAATCCCGGCAAAGCAACTCACGAATATTCTCCACAAGCGCCTCTCCCGCAAGCGCAGCAGATTCACCCTTCAAGATTCGGACCATAGTCATATTATCCAGCTCTACCTCTACTCGACGATATTCAAGATGTCACGCATGAAGGAAGACATCATGAGCCACCCAAAGCTCCGCCACAAGCACCAAACAAATACACAAACTCCTTGCAAAACTGAAGAACCAACTACCAGAGGCATCTCAGATTACACCACCAATGGCTGCCCTATTATTTGATCCCTCAACCGCACCATCAGAATTGCAGTGAACCCAACAATGCACGGCGCTCTCCAGATCGACAACATTCCTCACGAAGCAGTTGGCGCAGGATGCGCTGTACCTTGAGCACCTTCATCCCGCAAGTGACCCCCCAAAACTTCATGCCACATGCAAAGAATGTAATGCACCACATCACCTCTCACCTCAAAGTCATCATTAAAAATGAGCATACATCTCCACTTCTAGATGGCCCAAATGGCAATAGCAAACAAGCAATTCCAACTACCATCTGAGCGATAAACGCAGTAGTTCCGTAAAATTTCATGCAGCCAAGCCATGATTCGAAGTCACCTATGAAAAAGGTTGTGTCCATATCCTGGCAGATGAAATGACCCCAAATCACCTTTGCTCGAACACAAGTACGAAGGGAATGATCTAAATCCTCCTCCCCATTTAGGCAAATTGGGCAATGGCCATCTAACGTGATATGTCTGCAGCGTTGTTCCACATTCGTCAAGACCCTACCATGTAAGCAAAGCCACAAAAAGTCCTAACACGTTGTACTACCCTCAATTGTCAAATCTTACGCCATAGTCCGTGATCAGCACTTCCCATCGGTTGCGAGAGCGCCTTATAGGCCGACGCTGTTGTGAAAGTGAGAGAGTCGGTCCATTTCCATACAGGTTGGTCCTGTCCGAGGCTCACATTATGTGGCACTATACATGCAATACGCAGTAGCACAGCCCTCGGCAGAAGCTGTTGTAACTTGGTCCAATCCCACTCTCCCGAAGAGGCTAACATACTGGCCACCGGCACATGAGGTGGGGTTACCGACATAGTACAAAAATTCGTCAACGGGGCAGTCGTATCCAGCCACGTATCCCACCAAAAATCAGCTTTCCACCCATCCTGAATCTGCCAACACAAACTCATACGAACATCCTCCCACAAGTTACTTAGACCCTGCCAAAGACGTGAAGAATTAGGCTTGCGGATATCCAACGGAAAAACCCCGGTCTATTTATATTTCTCCTTAAGAACTCGGACACAAGGTTTATCCCCTGACATTACTAGATGAGTTGCAACCTTCATCAGTAGTGCACTGTTATGGCGACTTAAATCATTTAAGCCCAAACTGCCCGCATCAATGGGTGATTGCACGTCCTCCCATTTAACGAGGGAATTGCCGACTTACCACTTGACGTTCCCCAAACAAAATGCTTAATCAACTTCTCCATCGCATCGCAAATTCCTTTGGGCAACCAAGTAGATTGCATTATATAAGTCGGAATTACTTGCAGGACGGACTTCGCTAACGTGATTCTTCCCGCGAATGATAGTGAATTAACTGCCCATCCAGACAATTTACGTTCAATTTTCTCAAGCAAAAATTGGTACGTAGAACGCGTAACTCGTTGATGCAAGAGCGGAACCCCTAAATACATACCAAGATCATCCGCAATCTCAAAACCAAACATGCTTGCTATCACATGACGTCTCTCTATTGCACAATTCTTTGAGAATAATGTTTGTGTTTTCGCTACACTAACTCGGTGTCTAGAGCAGACGTAGAAATTTAACAGAATACCCTTCACTACTTTCATCTGCTCAACAATAGCTTCTGCAAAAAGAACTAAGTTATCGGCAAAGAAAAGGTGAGTCAAGCCTGTACCTCCACGGACCAAACGAATTGGATTCCATGACCTAGAAATCATTGCTCTTTGTATAGCATGAGACAAACGCTTCATACATAAAACAAACATATATGGCGAGAGTAGATCCCCTTGGTGAATGCCCCGATAAGCTGTAAAAGCATTTGTTACTTCTTCATTCCAAATAATTTACGTCGACATAGAAGAGACACATTTCATGATCCACCAAATAAAACGCTCTGGAAGCCCAATTCTAGATTGCCATCCATGGCTTTGCATCTTGTTTCCTACTCATCGTATGAATAACTTCTTGGGCCAGGATATTATTATCGGTAATCTGCCTTCCCGGAACGAAACTAGTTTGCGTTTGTGCTATCCAATCAGGTAAATAAGGTTTTAAGCGGTTAACAAGAATCTTAGTAATCACCTTATACATAATCATACAAAGATTGATTGGTCGAAGTTGGAAAATGCTCTCCGGCTCGGGCACCTTAGGAATTAGGACAAGTAGAGTACGATTGGTCGAAATGTCAAGCTCACCAGTCTCAAAGAAGTCTCTAACAAAACAAATAACAGACTCACCCACATCCTCCCAATTCTTTGGAAGAAGCCCGCCTTAAAACCATCAAAACTCGGTGCTTTCGACGGCTCCATGTTGAACACCATACTTCTCACTTCTTCGAAGGTTACCAGCCGTACTAAGCTATTGTTATCCAATTTAGACAAATGCCCAAAACCACCACAAAATTGCGGCAAAGAGGCAAGGCGTGGCTCGGACGTTAATAGGTTTGCAAAGAAATCAATTGTGCTTTCTTTTAATTTGGTCGCATTTGTACACCAGTTGCCATCATCATCCTTCGGAGCTCTAATAAAGTTGCGACGCCGTCTACCCAAAGTTATGGAAAGAAAAAACTTCGTATTCCGATCACTATAGGCAAGCCATTTACTGCAAGATTTCTGGAACCAAATACTCTCTTCCTGTGCCAACAATTCATTCAATTCTTTCTTGAGAACTACATATAGATCAACTAAAAAAGGATTTCGATGTCGATCCAGGGCTAGTTCAACACCATGAATCCTCGCCAATAATATCGCCTTCCTCCACCCAATATGTCCAAAAACCTATCTATTCCATCGACGAGTAGCCTCCCGAAATTCTGAAAGATTATCAAACATAGTAAATACGTTATTCCAATTTTCTTTGATATGGCGGGCAAAATCCGAAAGATCATTCCATGCTGCCACAAACCGAAAGGGCCTACTACCTAATAAGTTCCCACCAATCTTCGTGGTCAACAAAATAGGCCTATGATCATATTCAAGTTGTCGCAAATGAGTAATTTCAACCGTAGCAAAGACCTTAAACCAACGGTCGTTACAAATACATCGATCCAATATTTGACTAAGATCGCCCTGCTCCCAAGTGAAGCGCGAACCATTAAATCCCATATCCAAAAGACCAGACTGGAACAAGAAATCGCAGAACTTCGCACAAACTCCAGTTCTGCGTTGAGAACCCCTCATATGTTCGGTAACACTGCAAATAACAATAAAGTCACATCCCAATACCCACAGACAATCATCTCCAGGATCTAAAGCACACAATTGGTCCCAAAAAAGACTCATTTGGCCATAATCAAGACTCGCATACACAAAATTTGCAAAGAACTTACGAATAGTACTCATTTCATCACATACCTCATGTAGAATTTGATTAGAATCGCCACTGTAACACCTTGAATGTTAAAAAAAAGAAAACAAGGGGGGAGATTGCTAGTCGTGGGAATCAAACCCACGATCTAAGGTAGCCAAGCCCATGACCCAGCCGCTAAGCTAGACAGCTCTTAATGTTCAAGGTCCCTCGTTATTCTTTTGAACCATTATATGTTGTTTACCTAGAATAATTAAAAGTCTGATACACCCCTCCACCTACCCAAATTGAATGCTCAATTTTCCCCCTTCCAAAACTCTCTCCCAAATGCTCCTACCAACTCCATCTTACCATTGTTATCCTCCCCTCATCGCCCGGCCGTGGTGTCTACCATCGACGCCAATCGAAGCGTCACCTCTGCCCGATCAAAGTTCTCTCCTCACTCGCGCGGTTACACAGCCGTTAGCCAGGGAGATCTGCTCAAAAATATGGTGAACCTTGCTTCATTGTTTCTTGCCGCCAACCGTCGTCAGTAGTTCGTTCGATGTGCTTCCACCGCTATCGAGTTTGTTGTACCGGGTTGAGCAAAACCCAAGTTCTAGTCTTCGTTTTGACACCTTTACGCCCCTCATCGGAGCCTCGTCGTTTTCTGGTCTTTCGAGTTTGTGTTAGGTAATTTCCGGTGGATTTCCGGCTTTTTTGTGTCTTGATGAGTGGGTTAAAACTTTGGGCTAACGATCTATCTCTTTTTGGTAGAATCACGACCAAACGCGTCTCCAGTGACCTTTCCGGCAACTTCCAGTGACACATTCTATTTTGGGTAGGTGAATCGGCTTGAAATGATTCGATCCAGCCTGAATCTGTTGAACTGGTCAGCCCAACAGCCCATAACCAACCCATGATCGAGTTCGACCTGACCTGAATCCAAACCCGACCCGGCCAACCCAAATTGAACCGTTTAATCCGAGTCAGCCGAGTCAACTTGTCCGAGTCAGCCCGAGTCAACTCTTCTGAGTCCGCTGAGTCAACTCGTCCGAGTCAACTCAGTTGACCTTTACTAGTTGACTGTTGATGTCAGCGTTCTGACCCTGCTGACCTTTGACCTGTTAACGTCAGCATTGACTTGCTGGCATCAACGTTGACTTTGACCGTTAACCAAAAAGTTAATTTTTTCGAAAACTCTTATTTTACATTTTTTGACATCTTGAGTTCGTTTTTGAAGCCCGTTTCGTGAAATTCTAACCCAAAAGCCTCCGAATTTAACCCTAATTATGAACATGCTTAATTAATGAACTATTGCTTCGAAAAGGAGTTATATTAAATAAATGACTGATGTAAACCTTTGTTTGCCTGAAGGTACTCGAGACTCCTCTTACTGTTTGTTTGCTCAACCTAGTTCTTCCCGATCCGCTCCTCCGCACATTCCGATAGTCACCAGTATGAACTTGTAAACTCTGTAAGCTATTAAAGTTATCACTTATTCTTGTAGTAACCATAATCTATTATTGATCTAGGATCTAGCATTGTGGCAGAGCGTAGTAAGGCAGGTGCTCGATAGATTCTCTGACCAGCTTTTTGAGGTGTGTTCCATGTCTGCTACATTTCTATTATATATATGTATATATATGAATTTTGTAATGATTCTCTGAATGCACAATAGAATGTTCATTTACTTGAGAAGCATGACTACTTGAAAGCATGATTACTTGACAAGCATAATTACCTTTTGTTTGAAAAGTATGATTATGATATGTTGAAAGTTTGTCTATCGTGATATGTTGGAAAGTGTACCTCACGTCTGATCTGAACTAGAGATATATGGTTTCTAGATGATAGAAATATTACATGTTTGTTGTCTGAACTCTATTGATGGTGTATATTAAATTGAATTGCTCTGTTTGGGGTACACTCTTGGGATATGATTGAAGTGTCTGTAGGTACAACCCTGATCTAGCTGGTAAAACCTTCGGTTAAGCTCCTACGCCCAATGGGCCTAGGGTAAGACTTCTAGGTAGGCTCCTACGCCCATGAGCCTAGGATAAGTCCTTCAGTATGCAGTTCATGGGGAATTGCATTTCGGTGTTCGGTTGGAGGGTAGATAGGTTAAAATGGAACTTTGGTTTCACTTATGACATGTTTGAAATGTCTTATGCATGTCTGAACTATATATATATGTTTTCTTGCACTTATTGGAACACACTGAGCTCCCTAGCTCACACCCCAAACTTTTCCCCTTTCAAGTTACTCTTGTATAGGCTACCTTGGGACTCGGCACTTGGAGGATCGACACATTATTACTTGTCTTTTGATGTAATGTTTCTATCCACCATATTGTCCGTATTGGGTGACATGAGCCTATATTTTGATACAATATATTTTACTAAATTGCCCGACGTGGCATTATTTTGTACTAAACCTCGATATGGTTCTAAACTACTACTTTACACTTTATTTTGTGGTGCGTGATTATCACTCATTATGGGGTTATGATATGAATTGTTATTTTAAAATGTTAGTACATATATTGTGACCCTTTTGAAATTTAGGTGAAATGCATAAGTAGGTTCAGGGGGTTACATTTAATTGGTATTAGAGCCTTTGGTTTTTAAAAACCTCGGAATGTGAATGGGTTCTAAAAAAATCGTATCTTTATAAAACGTTTTAAAAGTATTTTTTTTCTAAAAGAGGCCTTGTCACCAAGTTTTATATGCTTAAATGTGTTCGGTACTCCAGTGCCAATTCTGACCCTAGGTTTTACCTTTTGTAGAGCTGTGATTATCTGATGAGTGCCATACGAGGTCCTCGACATGCCCGGAGGCGAGGTCGACCTGCTAGGTTTTTCGACTCGCTTGACAATATGGCTAACGATCCTCCAGCCCCCGAAGATCCTCCCGCCTCTAGAGTTCCCACAGCTCCGGTAGACCCACCACTTACATCTGGCATAGATATGACGACTTCGATCAGAGGAGCACCCGCACCTCGTACCGAGCCACCGACATTAGTGTCTGACGAGACTCTTAGTAGACAATTCTTGTAGTTGATTCATGGCGCTGTTAGAGCCGCAGGAGTTGTTCCTGAGGTCCCTATCTCTCAGACCCTGATCACCAGTAGGGCTAAAATATTCAGTGGCTCTACTGGTGGACCCCCAACTGAAGCAGAGGAATGGCTCATTAACCTTGATATACGCATGGATTCCTTGGGATTTAAGCCACCCAAGAAATATCTGGGGGTTGTCTCACTGCTTTATGGGAATGCCCGCACCTGGTGGGAGTCTGTCGTGAGCAGTGTCCCTGCTACTCGTCTGACATGGGACTTCTTCAAAGAACGCTTCAAGAGTCCTTTCATTATAGAGTGTTATATGAGACAGATGCAAGAGTAGTTAAGGAATCTGACACAGGGGGTTACAGGTACAATATTCAGACGTACTGTATCTTTCCACATGACCCAAATACCACCAGAAAAACTTGTCGCCTCTACACGATACGAAAATTCAAACCCAGCCCTTTGAATAAACCTATCCGTAGAAGCCCCACTTACTCTCAAATTCATGATAGCAATAATATATGGATCTTGCGACCTCACAAGCAATCTAAAATATCGATTAAATTCAAGGCCTAAAGAGCCTTGAGAATTCCAGTAAATGAGCTTAATCATTAAAAATAAACAAAAAGGAACAAGGAATCAAAACAACCAACTTACTGCACCGGATTCCCCGAATCCCCCTGAAAAGACAAATTATCAATCCAATGAACACTAGGCTATGCACCCTCATGGACACTCTTCCCATATACCTTATCATGCATACCCGAGGGGCTAGCATTTGTCAGGTCCCGAGCCACATTTGTAACCCAATCAGATATCACCACTGGCTTAGTTGTAGCTACCTCAGCCTTTTTATGCTTCTCACCCTTCCGCGACAAACCAACCGACAATGTACTAGTACGATTGGAGGCCTTATTAATCGTCTTCCGAATAGAGCCATACGACGATCTCCCACGTTTTGGTCATTCCTTTACCACACAGACTGCAACATGTTTCTCTGAGTTCAAAGTTGTAGGAGCGGCCACATCCTTATCACGGGCAGCCACTGCTGGCACAGCAGGGACTGCTGCAGTTTTTGACACCACGACAAGTGACGTTGGGTTTGACACAAGCTCAACCGATGTGATATACATATGAGTTATCTCTCCATCAACAACACCCTCTTGACTTGCCTTATCAACCCCAATTTCCATCGCTCCAACTTGCGTCCCTGATCAAGTCTCACAAACATCACCCAATGCCTCTATCGAGCTCCCACCTGCATTATCCTAGGGCTGCAAATTTCTATGTTCCACAACCAAATTCTTTTCCGAAACATCATTTAAAATCTCAAACTGGGAACCCTTTACCCCAGACGGTGCATGCTTTTGTCGATTCCCGTGCATAGGGACTATGTTTGTACGGCGCCTTCATCTATCAACTTGCATCCACGGTCTATAGATATTCGTCTCAGTGGGCACTGAGGGTTCGAATGGCACTGATACGTCATTCATTCCAGTCGTTTGAGTAGATACTTCCTTCGTATGGCCATATTTCCCACACCCAAAGCATATGACCGGTAAGCCTTCATATTCTATCGATTGATGTTTGCTGTCGATAATTAGTCCCGGAATTAGTGGCTTATCCAGGTTCACCACAATCGCCAAACGTGCCAAGCGCCCCCACTTCCCTTCTGTAGTATTGAAATCCACTCGCACTACCGTTCCCAGAAGGCTAGCAATGGTGCGGAATAAACTTTTGAAATAGTATATGTATGGAAGACCTGGAAAACTCCCGTAAATCACCCAAGGACAATCCGATAGAACCCTCGCATAATCATCCTCCATGGCAAAACAGACAAGGTAATAGTCATTATCCAAGTCAATCAAATTCACCTCACCTTTCGGTGCCCACAAAGCATGGATATGATTCAATAAAGCTTGGTATCCGATTGACTTTTCAAGTAGCCGTACAATTAAGGATTTTGAGAGTTTCGTGTCAATCTCTTGATGAACCCGATCGAAGAAGCGGATTTTCGGCATCACTCATGTATGGGTGATTTTCACATCGCTCTCATAAAGCACTACATCCATATCACATATGAAATTTTCCTGTTGTAGTCAGTCATATTAACCCTTAACCATATCACAGAAGGAGAGCTTAGTTGGCCCATCAGCCGTAACCGTGGTCGTTGCAGCCTCTCTGGACACTTCAGTCGGTAATTTGCCCCACATCGTCAAACCATCATCGGGAAAAGGCTTACCAGTCGGTACCATGTCCACGTCCATACCCCCAACAACAGTCATGTCCACCACCGTTTCCCTGCCTAAATCAACCCTATGGACTGCCTGATCTGGCGGCTTATCCTCTGGCGCCACCTCGTGATGCTCAAACGCGAAGCCAGACTTTCCTGAAGATTCGGAACTCATGCTAAGTCAATAAATAATAATTTTATAAAAGATTAAAATATTTTTTAAAAAATAAAAAATATATTATATATTATTATAAAATTATAAAAATAAATATAAAACAATAAAATTTATTTAAAAACCCAAAAATAACTTTTATTGTTTTATATTTTCAATTTATTTTTATAATTGTATAATAATATATAATATTTTTAATTTTTTAAAATATTTTAATCTTTTGAAAAATTATTATTTATTATTTTTAAATAAATTTTGAATTTAAAAATATTTTATATTTTTAAAATAATGTTTAGAATTTTCCAAAATTTTATAATTTTTTAAAGATTTTTTCCTATTTTTAAAAATTCCTAAAAATGACAAATGACATTGTCCTGTTGCGACACGTGTAAAAAAGTGTCAAAAACGTTAAAATTAACGGTCAACGTTGGTCAAAATGCCAAATTAATTTTTTTCTTGAGTTTGAAGGTTTATTGGGGTGAAAAAAAAATTAAGGGCTTAATTTATTTTTTTGCAAAAATTAAGGGACTTATCAAACCTTTAATCCAACACAATACAGGGATAATATAAGAATTTCAGCTTTTACTTTCCCATCAACCATATTTCTAGAATTCTAGCCTGACAAGCAGACATTTGACCGATGATGGCCAAGTCTTCACCTGCTACAGCCTACAAGGCAGGCAGGCAGCCAAGTCATCGGACAAAAAAATATAATACTCTGCAGACGAACGCGCAGTTCCAATTTGATTGGTTCTTTCCCCTTTTGACAATTTATTCAAAATCAAACCATACGCAAACAAGAAAGACCCTACTCTTTTCCTTCCTTCTTTTCTCTGCCCCCCTCTTTCATTCCTTCATCTGCAACTTTCTCAAATCCCAAACAAGAGACACCACTTAAGAGAAGGGTTCTTCTTAGATTCTGAAGTGAAGGCAGAAAAATGTCGAACTGGGAGCTACAAAGCTGCTGCAATCATAGCCAAACCACCTTTCTGGTCACAATTGGTGTCTACACGGTTGTCATTTTTCTAGTAAGTTTCTTTCTTTTTTTTGGTCTTGTTTACAACGAATATCATCTTTCACTCTGCTCCGACTTTGATTCTTGAAAAAAAACAATACAAAAGACGATTAGAAAATAAGGGTTGGTTTTGGTAGAAGCTCAATGGTTATGTTTGTTTGAAGGATGAAAGATCTAGTCAAAAAGAGGATTTTGATTTTGTGGTCAAGTTGACTATGCCATGATTGTTAGTTTTAGCTTACATAGTTTCTTGTTTTGGAGAAAATATTGATGGTTATTTGAAAATTAAAAGTTTAAATGGTTCCCTGGTTTGGACATTGGAGGAAATATGGATTCTTTCAGTTATGGGAGGATTCATTGCAGTTGAGTTTCATGTAAAAGATATGGCATTCTTTATGTTTGAACTGGTTTGCCTTTGTTTTCTTAAATTTATGATCTGATGTAGTTTTCCACCTTGATTATTGTAGCTATGGAGGACCTTTCTGTTGACGCCGTTTAAGCTCATTACGGTATTCTTGCATGAAGCAAGCCATGCTGTTGCCTGCAAGCTTACCTGTGGTCATGTAAGAATCTCTTGCCTTTTATCATGTCATATAAAGAGCATAACGTGCTTTCAATGTGATCATGAGATTTTGACAACATAATGTTTATTCTGTTTTTAGATCATGTATTTTGTGAGATGCTGCTATGAAATCAATGAAAGTTTTGATATAGTTCTACTGATTAATGAACTCAGTTTTATGTATTTTGTAGCTATGAAATATGCTTTGTATTGTTTTAGAAAAAACGATCAAGTGCTTAAATAAGTTTCAATGTTCATTGTAATTGGTGCCCTACCAAAATTGATTTGAAAGGATTTGGAAATTGTTTTTTAAGCTGGTCTGAGTTAATGTTAACTCATCTTGCTGGTGTTTAGTCTTTGGATTATGATCCGGTCATTGAGCAATGTTCCTTTTACTATGATGTAGGTAGAAGGGATCAAGGTTCACGCTGATGAAGGTGGAGTAACACAGACACGAGGTGGTATATATTGGGTTATTTTACCTGCTGGATGTAAGTATTTTCATCTCGGAACACATCCTTGTTTTCATGGCATGTTTCATGACATCAATTCTAGAAGTATGTTGCAAAGACATTTTTATTTTATGCATTTATGGAAAGATCCATTTAGTCTTATTAGGACAAGATGATGTTCTTCCTCGTTTATTAATGCGTAATCAGTATACGGATGCATCAAGTCCTGTCTAATTGGAGTGTAAGTTTGCGGTTGTTGGCTGCCTGTGTTTGCCATATCCTGTTGTTTCACTGAGCACGACTCGCCGCATCTGGAGTGATAGGCTTGCATATTTTCATGATTTAAAGCTTTTATGTACAAACATGGAAGAATCAGGCTTTCTTTACCTTTTCCCTATTATAATCAGTTTACCATCCATTTCAAACCATTTATTTTATCCTTTTCGAACAACGTGATCTTTCATCTCATGCAAATTGCTTCTTAGTGTCATTTATGGTATACAATTTCTTTTGCTTTCAGATCTTGGCTCATCATTTTGGGGGATGGTTTTAATTCTTGCATCAACAGATCTCCTCTCTGCAAGAATAGCTGCCGGTTGTTTTCTTGCCGCTCTTGTTGTTGTGCTCTTTTATGCTAAAAATGTAAGATGTTATTTCCTGATAAAAATTGGCATTCATATACAGTTGCTGCTTTCTTTCTTTCCTTTTATACTTTATATTCTTCAAAGAGCACTTTCAAACTTTTTACCTGTGATGTGTATGATTATTCAAACAGTGGACACTTCGGGGACTTTGTATCGGTGAGTACCCTCATAACTTTGTAATGACTTGTACTTTTATAACCATGAGTTGAACTTGAAGTGCTAACAATTTGTTATCCATGAACTGGATTCCTCAGGGTTTATTATTTTCATTGCTCTAGTTTGGCTTTTGCAAGAAAGGACAACAGTTCGGATTCTCCGCTATGTCATTCTCTTCATTGGTATAGGCTCTCTTTTCGTATTTTCGTTTTCGTTCCCAAAGAATAATTTCATTCTCTCATCTCTTCCTTGAAAAGAAGTGTTGCTTATTTCTTGGTTTGGAAATTGCAGGTGTCATGAACAGTCTGTTTTCAGTCTATGGTATGTCTCAGACTCTCAGTGGTTATGCTGCCCATGACCTTTTCTTTTCTTTAATTATTGTTTGCCAATTGATTGTTATCAGAGTTAAGAACTAAGTTTGAAGCAACATGAATCTTATTTTCTCAGATATCTATGATGATCTAATATCTCGAAGAGTCAACTCCAGCGATGCGGAGAAGTTCGCAGAAATTTGTCCTTGCCCCTGTAATGGAGTTGGATGGGGATTCATATGGTGAGGAAGTGACACTTGAAGCATCAACTGTTTTCATGATTATCATTTCTATCTTGCAGCTCACATTCTTTCTGGAACGCTGCTTGCAGGGGAATGATATCGTTCATATTTCTCGGTGCATCGGTGTATGTAGGCCTTGTCATCTTATCTTGACTCGAGGTACAGCCTGCTTCCATCTCATCTGACCTTCCATGTTATTTAGATTGTTGTTAAGTCGAAACGTGTGATGTATTCTGCATTGCTAGTCCTAGTAGGATGCATTACTTCTTAATTAGCAGTCTGCTCTGATCTAGTCTTGCATGAATCTATCTGGCTGATGTTTTTTTACATTGCATTGACAGAAACTTACAAATCATGGTTCAGAGGGTTGGTTGAAAATTCATCTTGGTACAGCAATGGCAGTGAGTAGGCCATTTTTCAATCATCAGGACATAGTGTTTTTGTTTGTGATATTATTCATCATTTCTCCAGCAGAAGTATAGTAGGTTGGTGCGTAGTGTGATTGTAATTTTCTTCTTCTTAAAGATAGTAACAGCCTGGCTTCATTCTTTATAACCCTTTTTCATTTGGGTTCAGATTGACAATAATAGACTATATCAGATTGTAAAGTTTCCAAAGCTTGCATGAAATCAAACAAGACTTCTTTAATCATCTAAGATTGATCTTCTACTTCTGTAAAGTTGCCAAAGTTGACAAATTTTATTTTAAAATTCATACTTTATTGGCTTAATACAACTTTTTCCCTCTAAACTATATCCGATTTCCCAACTTGCCCCCTAAACTTCATTTTGTCCACTTTTTCCCCTTAAACAATTCGCCGTTACTCATTTTGCCCTATTCCGTTACCTTTTTCCGTTAAAAAAATTCGGCCAATAACATGCTGCCACGTCATCAACGGGTTGACTAAGTCAATCCGTCTGGTTATATTTAAAGGGTAAATGACATGTCAAGCCTGTCAGGTTTGTTTTTTTGTTCAATTTAGTCACTGAAAAGTCTATTTTTATCTTAAATTGACCTCTATTTGTTTCTAATTTTTATAATTTAGTCCATTATTTGTTATTATTAATAATATTATTTCATTAAAATGTTAATATTTAATAAAAATAAATAAAAACAAATATTTTAATACTAAATTAGGAATTTTTTAGATTCGAATTCCAATTAAATTCTAATTATTAATTCTAGTTTCACTATATTTGAATTATAGTTTTTGAGTAAAATTCAAATTATATTCGAATCATGTTCGTATTATATTAGAATCATATTCAAATTATATTTGAATCATATTCTAATTATATTCGAATTTTTCTATATTCGAAATATATTTTTTGAGCAAAATTTAAATTATATTAGAATTATATTTGAACCATGTCTATATTATATTCAAATCATATTAAAATTATTTTTGAAATATAATTTGAATATGATATTTCGAATGTAATTTGAATATGATTCGAATATAATATGAACATGATTCGAATATAATTCTAATATAATTACATGTTTTTTGAACTATTATATTCAAATCATATTCAAATTATATTCGAATCATGTTTAACATGTAATTATATTCGTATCATGCTCGTATTATATTCAAATCATGCTCATATTATATTCGAATTATATTTAGAATATAATTTGAATATGATTCGAATATAATATGAACATGATACGAATATAATTATCTGTTAAACATGATTCAAATCTAATTACCTGTCAAATATGATTCGAATATAATTACCTGTTAAACATGATTCGAATATAATAGTTCAAACAACATATAATTATATTATAATTATATTCGAATCATGTTCATATTATATTCGAATCATATTCAAATTACATTCGAAATATCATATTCAAATTATATTTCGAAAATAATTTTAATATGATTCGAATATAATATGAACATAATACGGATATAATTACCTGTCAAATATGATTCGAATATAATTACCTGTTAAACATGATTCGAATATAATAGTTCAAACAACATGTAATTATATTAGAATTATATTCGAATCATGTTCATATTATATTCGAATCATATTTAAATTACATTCGAAATATCATATTCAAATTATATTTCGAAAATAATTTTAATATGATTTGAATATAATATGAACATAATACAGATATAATTACCTGTTAAACAAGATTTGAATATAATTACATGTTAAACATGATTGGAATATAGTATGAACATGTTCCGAATATAATAGTTGAAAAAATATGTAATTATATTAGAATTATATTTGAATTATGTTCATATTATATTCGAATCATATTCGAATTACATTCGAAATATCATATTCAAATTATATTTCGAAAATAATTTGAATATGATTCGAATATAATATAGACATGGTTCAAATATAATTCTAATATAATTTGAATTTTGCTCAAAAAATATATTTCGAATATAGAAAAATTCGAATATAATTAGAAGATGATTCAAATATAATTTGAATATGACTCGAATATAATACGAACATGATCGAGTATAATTTAAATTTTACTCAAAAACTATAATTCAAATATAGTGAAATTAGAATTAATAATTAGAATTTAATTGAAATTCTAATCTAAAAAATTACTAATTTAGTATTAAAATATTTGTTTTTTATTTATTTTTGTTAGATATTAACATTTTAATAAAATAATATTATTAATAATAAAAAATAATGGACTAAATTATAAAAATTAGAAATAAATAGGGGTCAATTTAAGATAAAAATAGACTTTTCAGTGACTAAATTGAACAAAAAACAAACCTGACAAGCTTGACATGTCATTTACCTTTTAAATATAACCAGGCGGATTGACTTAGTCAACCCGTTGATGACGTGGCAACATGTTATTGGCCGAAATTTTTTTAACGGAAAAAGGTAACGGAATGGAACAAAATGGGTAACGGCGAATTGTTTAAGGGAAAAAGTGGGCAAAATGAAGTTTAGGGGGCAAGTTGGGAAATCGGGTATAGTTTAGGGGGAAAAAGTTGTATTAAGCCTACTTTATTTGAAAAAATTTCAAATAAAGTCAAGTTTTTGTTCAAATTTAATTGTAAATATATATTTATAATGTTATGATACTAATTAGTTCCAAATTAAACGTCTTTTTATAATGAGTATATGATATTAATACAAATACAAGTGATATACATATATCAGAATTGAGAAACTCAACTCGAATTTGAAAACTGATTTATTAATTATTAAAAATTTTGAGTTATTTGAGTCTCATTTTATAACTCAAAATCTTGTTTAAAATTGTTTCTAAGTCGAGCTTATAAAATTACGATTCAAGTCGAATCGAAAAATTTAACTTCTTCGAGTCGTATTTTGCTTATCCCTGATCTATGATGCACTTCTAAACGATTAAAGAAAAGAACCAAAAGTTCCGAAATCTGCATCACAACAACTCATTTAATGATAATTAATTAAGGAAGTTACGTCCTTATACTTCATGTTAAGATAAAGAAAGAAAACACTATTGACTTGGAAGCTCCCAATGGCTAAGCTAGGGATGGCAAATGGGCGAGGCGGATGTGGATACCTCCTCCCCATCTCCATATTTACTTAAAATTTTTATACCCACCACTTATGACAGGTACAATTTTTGAATTCACACCCGCCCACGCTGGTATATTTTTAAATTCATCTCCACGTCCACCACTTAATTGAATACTCATTATTCATCTCGTACCCGTCGGTACTCGCCTATACCTGCCTATTAACCCGTCTGGTAGCAACCATACACATAAAACATAAATTCATGAACAACAACAAAACATAAATTACAAGCAATATCCTATAAAATTTTAGGATTTATAGAATAGTTTGTGAAATTACATCTAAATTCATAATGGTCCAAATTTATATGAGAGGAAGGATGCGGGACGGGTAAGGTCTTAAATCCACCACCTACCCACTACCCGCGGCGGGTATGACTTTTTACATCCACACATGCCCTCTACTCACCAAACTTATACCCATCCCCACCCCAATTAGGACGGGTGCGGTGCGAAATCCACAAAATTATACTCTTCTGCCATCCCTAGGCGAAGCCACATGTAAATTAGGGGTAATATAAAAATTTTCATGAAAATATTAGAATTGACCCCACTTGGTTTGTTTGGGTATGAGATCAACAATATCTATATTGTAGTGGTATGGGAATTCTCAGTACTCTACTCTGACCCCATTATAGGAAAATCCTGACTCCGCCACTTGTCACACCTCCTACCACTTCGAACAGCAACAAATGAAATTATCATCCACAGACTATGGGAAAAAAAAAACAAAATAAAGGTATACATTTTGTATTTGCTGCTTAGTCCAGAGAAATGTGCAAATGTCCTACTGCACACAGACAAGCAAACAATAGCAGTTAACTGGCCTGGCAAGTCGCGTAATTATTCAATCTTTCTTCTTTCCTCTCATATTTTCCCAACCATAAGTATTAAAATGTGTCAATGTGACTGTGAGGACAGACAATTCCCTCATATATTTAACTTCACATATTGAGTAAATCAGAAACCAGCCCAACCAGCAGGTTGGGAAACTGTATGATTCTCCTTTGTTTTCGATTCACCTGAGCGTTGGGAACTACTTCCCTCACTTACTGGTGCTTTCAATCTCTGGGAACCGGCAGCCGGGGCAGCTGTAAAGTTTTCTGTACCAAAACCCCATGTTTCCAAACCAGAAGCTGCTTGAGCAGCATGCTTGTTTGAATGACCGTTTCTCATTCTGACTGACTGTACAGTATTCTTTGAAAGAGGCTGCTCCTGCTGTGGTTTGGCATCCTCTGAAAATCCCTGCCATGGCTTTGCTTCGGGGCTAGCAGTAGTCCAATTAGCAACATTTTCTTGCTGGAATGTTCCTTCAGTCTTCTCTCCCTGCTATGAAATAATTAGGTACAACCAAGAGCATAACTAACAGGTATAAATTTGATTGAAAAAAAAAAGTTAAATGTATATGAATACATATAGGAAACACAATGAAGAAAAGCGTACCAGACTTCCGGGTGAGTTATGATAACTTGAAGTGCTTTTATTAGGCGATGGAGTTCTAGCAGCTAGAGCTTGCTTGAGCTCCTGTATTTCCTGCCTCTGAGATCGACAAATTGCAGATAACTTTTCAAATTTGGAGGTCATCTCAGCCTTCTCGGAGTTGGTTTGTGTTAGCTGTTCTTTAAGCTTCCCTATTTCAGTCTCCAATGCTTTTTCTGTTCTGGCTTTGTTATTACTAATTCCAGAACTGATCTTATTGCTATCGAACTCAGCAACAAAGGTGTTAAACGCCTCATCTTGAAAAGCATTGGTGGTATTCTTCTCTTCGAAAAAATTAATTTCAATATCTTTAGAAGGGCCAGCTTCAGGCTTGTGCGATTTATCAGGCGCACTTCTTGAGGTAGAATGAGTTTGTACAGTTTCCCCTCTAATAGGACTCCTGTTATGTTTTACTGAGCTATAGCCGGTTGGCTCTTCGTCATATTTGGGTCTCTGCTTCTCTTCAGCAATATCTGAGTCATTTGCATGTTGAGTAGACCAGAAAGCACCAAGCTGTCCGCCACTTGGCCTTGAGCCAGGCTGTTGTGTATTTTTAGCTGGTTCCCCCTGAGGCGGAGGTGGAGGGCTTCTAGAAGGCACCTGAGGTGACCTATTTGTAGACCTTGGAACACCTGCTAAATTGGCACAAAGCATCTATTCAAGTTTAATGAAAACTAATGTCTAAGCCTCCAATATTCAAACCATTTTTATCTATAATCTTCTATAACTCATTCAATAACACCAGCATCCGCCATAACAAGCGGTTAAATTTAATACAAGTATTAGACCTTCAATTGGAGAACTGAACTGTCAATTGATATAAATCTTCACCTTCAGTAGATAGCATTTCAGGAGGCCGGTCAGGTAAAGACTTCTGTTGAGCAGCAGGCAACTGCTCATTCACTCGAAACCAGACCTGACATTATGGGAAGAAAATCCCAAGATCAGTTAACAGAAAGTTAGATCTCTTCCGACGATAAACTTGGACATAGATTATCTAAAACTAACCTAAATTCAAGGATGAATGACCAATCAAGCAAAGTGCTTGCCTGTGTGATGTCAGGTCTGTCAGCAGGAGATGCTTGAAGCATGTCTTTAATTAGGTTAGTAATTGAAGAGCTGTACTTTGGTAAATCTGGAATCCGATAGTTCCCATTTAAGATTTGCAACTTTGATTCACCATCAAATGCATTCTTGAAGTAGCAAATTCGAAAGAGAAGACACCCCAAGGCCTGCAACATGACAGAGCAGCTGCAGTTTGTACTTGGTATATCAAATCTAATCTGTCTCTAGATTTCACCTGGAGATGAAAGGTATAGTTAACTTACCCATATATCCACCTTTTCATTTATAAGTTCTCTCCGGAACAGATCCCACATCTATGCCATTAAAAGAATGAAGATATATATCAAACATTTTAACCACCATATAAAACACAAATTTAAAGTAAATAAGTTAATAAATATAGTAATTCATTCAACCTCAGGGGCTCTATAGGCAGGTGTGGTGTGCTTCCTGATATTGTCTTCTTCTATACCCATTTCTTCAGGCCTCTCAAAACGCTTGTGATTGGTCGATGCGCTCCCAAAATCGCACAACTTCCACAATCCATCAGAACCCAACAGAATGTTCTCTGCTTTCAAGTCCCTGCAAAAATCAAAATGCCGGGAAGGAAATAAAGAAACATACTTTTGGACCTTATAAAATCGGGGTCATTACATTTTCTTCATTTGATTATATTTTCATCTCCCTTATAAAATTGAGGAGCTTTAGGGTCAAATTACCTGTGAGCAACTGGTGGGGACTGGCAATGCATTGCAAAGACAGCATTGCAGATATCCAAGAAAATGCTAAGAATCTGTTTCTCCTCGAAATAGGCGGCTCCTCTGGCCTCTAATACGCTAACGAGAGATTTGTCACAATAATCCATGACAAGAAGGGCTTCCTTGGTCCTTCCCATATCCAAGATCGTATGCGCATAAAGTGTGACCACATTTGGGTGTCCTTTAAGTGATTTCATGACAGAGATCTCCTTGACGACCAACTCCATTGACTCATGATCATTGCACATGATGTGCTTTAAGGCATACTGCTTCGAAGCATGCAAAGCATCCTTAACTAAGTAGACACACGAGAAGCCACCCTCTGCAATCGCATTGCGAACATGAAGTTTCAGATTGGCGACGTCAAGGGATCTGCCCTCGAGCCCCGCAGGCTCTTTTTGCATAAATGGCTTGAACCTCCACATAATTAGTAGAATGAATGCAGAAAAAAAAGATGCTGCACGAAATGATGAAAAGCATTAAGGGAAATAAAAAAGAAAAATATGAGAAACCAATGATTAATGAATGCAAATAGAAAAGGCAACACAACAATAACAGATCTAAATACACTTAAATATCGAGGCAGCACAAAAACGAGCAAATTGCAATCAAGATCTCAACTTTCAACCAGACCCAAAACCCAGAAATCTTCGATCACTATCATTATTTGGTGGGTTTCTTTTTTTTTTATTTCAACCATTATTATTTCCATTGTCTGTGGCGAGTAGTAGGCAGCAAAAACAGATACTTTGCAGCTATATATGTAAATCAAATAATGAAGCTAAAGAGGGAACAAGAATTACTGAATCGATTCTAGTTTAAACAGAGGAAGAAGATGATGATCGAGAATGTACCTGGTTAGATCAAGCTGAGTGAATTACTCCTCCAGGAGTTGATTGATAGAAACAGATGATCTAGAATTGAACAAAGATACCAGAAAAGAAAGATGAGGCTTTGCTTTTGCTTTTGCTTAAAGATCTGATTTTGCGACCTTTTGTCATTGCGAGTTGCCTAATTTCTGAATATAATATAAACAAAACACTCCCAAATAATTTCCAAGTTATCATTTAGAATCATTACATCTGCTAATGATTTGTTTTTGAGTTTTAAAATATTGCAGTTGCAGATTTGAACATATTAATTGTTATTTTTTTTATGTTTAATACAACTTTTTCCCTAAAGTATACTCGACTTCTCAACTTGCCCCTTAAATTTTATTTTGCCCACTTTTTCCGCTTAAATAATTCGTCATTATCATTTTGCCCCATTCCGTTACCTTTTGCCGTTAAAAAAATTTCCAGCCAATAATATATTGCCACGTCATCAACTCATTAACTAAGTCAATCCGTCTGGTTTTATTTAAAGGGTAAATGACATGTCAAGTCTGTCATGTTTGTTTTTTATCCAATTTAGTCACTGAAAAGTCTATTTTTACCTTAAATTGACTTCTATTTGTTTCTAATTTTTTATAATTTAGTCCATTATTTGTTATTATTAATAATATTATTTTATTAAAATGTTAATATTTAATAAAAATAATTAAAATCAAATATTTTAATACTAAATTAGTAATTTCGTATTATATTCAAATTATGCTCGTATTATATTCGAATCATATTTAGAATATAATTTGAATATGATTCGAATATAATATGAACATGATATGAATATAATTACCTGTTAAACATGATTCGAATATAATTACCTGTTAAACATGATTCGAATATAATAGTTGAAAAACATGTAATTATATTAGAATTATATTCGAATCATGTTCATATTATATTCGAATCATATTCAAATTATATTCGAATCATATTCAAATTACATTCGAAATATCATATTCAAATTATATTTCGAAAATAATTTGAATATGATTTGAATATAATATGAACATGATACGAATATAATTACATGTTAAACATGATTCGAATATAATTACTTGTTAAACATGATTCGAATATACTATGAACATGATTCGAATATAATAGTTGAAAAAACATGTAATTATATTAGAATTATATTCGAATCATGTTCATATTATATTCGAATCATATTCAAATTATATTCGAATCATATTCAAATTACATTCGAAATATCATATTCAAATTATATTTCGAAAATAATTTGAATATGATTTGAATATAATATGAACATGATACGAATATAATTACCTGTTAAACATGATTCGAATATAATTACATGTTAAACATGATTCAAATATACTATGAACATGATTCGAATATAATAGTTGAAAAACATGTAATTATATTAGAATTATATTAGAATCATATTCAAATTATATTTCGAAAATAATTTGAATATGATTCAAATATAATATGAACATGATTCGAATATAATTACATGTTAAACATGATTCAAATATAATTACCTGTTAAACATGATTCGAATATACTATGAACATGATTCGAATATAATAGTTGCAAAAACATGCAATTATATTAGAATTATATTTGAATCATGTTTATATTATATTTGAATCATATTCAAATTACATTTGAAATATCATATTCAAATTATATTTCGAAAATAATTTGAATATGATTCGAATATAATATAGACATGGTTAAAATATAATTCAAATATAATTTGAATTTTGCTCAAAAATATATTTCGAATTAATAATTCGAATATAATTAGAAGATGATTCAAATATAATTTGAATTTTACTCAAAAACTATAATTGAAATATAGTGAAATTAGAATTAATAATTAGAATATAATTGGAATTCGAATATAATTCGAATTTTGCTCCAAAATACAATTCAAATTTCGCAAAATTCAAATAGAATCAGAATATGATTTGAATTTTTCTTTAAAAAAATTTAATTTATCTAAAAATTATTAATTTAGTATTAAAATATTTGATTTTAATTATTTTTATTAAATATAAACATTTTAATAAAATAATATTATTAATAATAACAAATAATGGACTAAATTATAAAAATTAGAAAAAAATAGGGGTTAATTTAAGGAAAAAATAGATTTTTCAATGACTAAATTGAACAAAAAAACAAACCTGACAGACTTGACATGTCATTTACCCTTTAAATAAAACCAGACGGATTGACTTAGTCAATGAGTTGATGACGTGGCAGTATGTTATTGGCTGAAAAAATTTTAACGGCAAAGGGTAACGGAATGGGGCAAAATGGGTAACGACGAATTGTTTAAGTGGAAAAAATGGGCAAAATGAAATTTAGGGGGAAAGTTGGGAAATCGGGTATAGTTTAGGGGGGAAAGTTGTATTAAGCCTATTTTTAACATAAAATATAGGATGAGTCTACCACGTGCGACGAACACTGATGAACACCACTAATGATGAACACCGATGAACATTATTAAATTAATTAATAAAAATTTAAAATTTTAAGTACCCATCATACAATTAATAATTATTTTTTAAAATTCAATTAAATTATTTTTTATATATATTAAAATTTTATTTTTAATAAGGGTAAACTATATATTTAGTACATCATCTATTTTCGTATTTCTATTGAACCCTCATTATTTAAATATTATTTCAATTTGATCCTATTCTTTATAAAAAAAATAATTTAACACTTAACCCTCAACCTAAAACCCTAAACTATTAAACTTTAAACTCTTAAACCTATACCCTAAATCATATACCATTAAAAATAAGGGAAAACTACACCGGGTGTCCCCAACTATTACCGTCTTCCTATTTTGGTCCCAAAACTATTTTTTCTAGCAAAACCGTCCCTTCTGTTACATAGTTCTCCTGTTTTGGTCCTCCGTCGTTAAAAACTAACAAAATTGCTGACGTGAAATTTTTTTCTTATTTTTTTTATTTTCTCTCTCTTATATATATATATATTATTTAACTTATTTATTCAGAGTAATGTGGTGGTGACACGTGTCACCACCATAACAAAGAAAATAAATTAAATGTGAGGGGGAGCTAGGATTCAAAACCATGTCCCCTAGCTCTAAAGTCATTAAGCAAACCACTAGGCTAAACTCCAAGTGCTAATATGTTTTAGCACAAATTATCTTTAAAGCAATCAAATGAACCCCAAAAACTAAAAAAATAGTTGAAACAAATGACTTGCAATAAGATTTGAACTCATGTGCCATGGCATAAAAAGGCCAAGCATAAACCAAATGTGCCAAGGAATTATTTCAACTAAAATTTATATTTAACGTATATTAGTTTACTAACAACACATATTAATTTATCAATTGAGTTTGTGTTTGAATAAAATATTTAACATATACTAAAATTTATATTTAATGTATATTAATTTATCAATAAAGTTTTGTATTCGAATAAAATATTTTATGTATACTAAAATTTATATTTAATGTATATTCCATTAATTTATCAATAAGGTTTTGTGTTCGAATAAAATATTTAAAATATACTAAAATTTATATTTAAGGTATATTAATTTATCAATAAGGTTTTGTATTCGAATAAAATATTTAATGTATACTAAAATTTATATTTAACATATATTCTATTAATTTATCAATAAAGTTTTGTGTTCGAATAAAATATTTAACATATACTAAAATTTATATTTAAGGTATATTAATTTATCAATAAGGTTTTGTATTCGAATAAAATATTTTACGTATAGTAAAATTTATATTTAAAATATATTCTATTAATTTATCAATAAGGTTTTGTGTTCGAATAAAATATTTAACATATACTAAAATTTATATTTAAGGTATATTAATTTATCAATAAGGTTTTGTATTCGAATAAAATATTTAACGTATACTAAAATTTATATTTAACGTATATTCTATTAATTTACCAATAATGTTTTGTGTTCGAATAAAATATTTAATGCATACTAAAATTTATATTTAACATATATTAATTTATCAATAAAGTTTTGTGTTCGAATCCCTCCCTAGGTTTAATATTTTATTTTGTGTTGTTTGTAAATTATTATACGTTAAATATAAATTTTAGTCGTAATAATTCTTTGGCACATTTGGTTTATGCTTGGTCTTTTTATGCCATGGCACATGGGTTTGAATCTTATTTTGCAAGTCATTTGTTTCAACTATTTCTTTGGTTTTGGGGGTTCATTTGATTGTTTTAAATCTAATTTGTGCTAAAAGACATTAATAATTGGAGTTTAGCCCAATGGTTATCCTATTGGCTTAATTGCTTAGGGGTGTGGGGGACGTGGGTTCGAATCTCAGCTCCCCCTTTCATATTCAATTTATTTTCTTTGTTATGGTGGTGACACGTGTCGCCACCACATTAGTCTGAATAATTTTTTTTTAATTATATATAGGAGAGAGAAAATAATAAAAAATAATAAAAAAAATTTCACGTCAGCAATTCCGTTAGTTTTTTAACGACGGGGGACTAAAACAGGAGAATTATGTAACAGAAGGGACGGTTTTGCTAAAAAAAATAGTTTTGGGACCAAAATAGGAAGACGATAATAGTTTGGGGACCACTGGTGTAATTTTCCCTAAAAATAATTTCACCATCATTGATTTAATTCAATTCAATGAATTGTTGAATTCTCCTAAAAAATTCAATTAAATTATTTATATATATATATCAAAATTAATTAAACTCGAATCTCCTAAAATTAACACTATCATCTTATTTGAGATGAAGAGGTCATCACAATTAATCATAATTAAATTGAATTAATCGATGAATTGAATCGATGATGGTGAAACTATTCAACTCCAATATTACAGTGCAATATACAAACATGGATAATTACATTAAAACCGGTATTGAATACAGAATCACACACTAAACATGGTGGTTTAAAGGTTTATTGATAGTCAGCCATAAAAACGAGATTCATTCTCGATAATATCTTCACGATTCTACCCAACGATTCTCAGACTAAGCGAATTACTTCAGTTCGAGCATACTAAAAACAGGGGCAGACATGTACTTGGATTATTAATCTAATAAACAAATTAACAATTAAAGTTGAAAATAGCATTTGGCACCCTTACTAATGTAAAATCATGAACAAGAGAGCAATAATTTAATCGTAAAACAATCGATTAAACACAAAAATTAAAAAGATAAAACTAATATGACACCCCTTTAACTCTTCAACATGCTCTTTCAGTATTTTAGCAGCACCAAGAACCATTGAAACATGAGCATCATGCCCGCAAGCATGCATTTTTCCAGGAATTTTACTCTTGTGCTTCCAATTCACCTCTTCCTACAGATTTCAACAACTCATTATTCGAATTATAGTTGATTCGAAGTCAATCTCAGATATTCAAATAGCGGTTCGAAACCATCATCGATTCAATTCATCGATTAATTCAATTCAATTCAATGAATTGAATTGATTATGATTAATTGTGATGGCTTCTTCATCTCAAATAAGATGACATTGTTAATTCTAGGAGATTCGAGTTTAATTAATTTTGATATATATAAAGAATAATTTAATTGAATTTTTTTAGGAGAATTCAACAATTCATTGAATTGAATAGAATAGAATCGATGATGGTGAAATTATTTTTAATGGTATATGGTTTAGGGTATAGGTTTAAGAGTTTAATGTTTAATAGTTTAGGGTTTTAGTTTGAGGGTTAAGGGTTAATTTTTTATAAAGAATAGGGTCAAATTAAAATAATATTTAAATAATGAGGGTTCAATAGAAATACAAAAATAGGTGATGTACTAAATATATAATTTACCCTTATTAAAAAATAAAATTTTAATATATATAAAAAATAATTTAATTGAATTTTTAAAAATAATTATTGTAACACCCGTGTTTTGGGGCTAGGAGTTAGCCGGGTTATAGTTCGAGTCAAATAAAATCTAATTAAAATAAACCAACTATAAATAATGACCAAATTGAGCTTTAATAAAGAGTGAGGGACTAATGTTGTAATTAGACCCAAAAGTTTTAAAAAGCAAGACAATTTTAAAATAAAGTTGTCATCTTTCTCACATTTTTCCATCTTCAATGTTAAACACCCCAAACCCTCTCCAAAACCCTCTCAAAGCTTGGCTACAATTCCATTGATTTCAACTTCATTTCAAGGGGGTTTTGAAAGGTAAAATCATATTCTCACTCTCCTCTCTATTATCTATCCATACATGGTCTTAGATTCTAAAAATATGAACTTTTGGAAATTAGGGTTTGATATAAAAGTTTGGGTTTTTATGGGTTTTTCATCTTGTTTTGTTAAATTGAGTTGGGGTTTTGTTTAATGAAGTTGAAATACACATTATACGTTAATTTGGTTAATTTTTAATGAATTTCCGAAGTGGGTTCTTAAACCCATTTTTGAGTTGTCAAAAATGCCATTTTTGGTGGGTTTGAGGGTGTAATTAGAGGGCTGATGGTTAGGGTATGTTAGGAGGATGATTTGGGACCATTTAAATGTCATTTGGGTGTTTGAAAATGGAATTTTCTGCTGGGTAAGATTGGAGTACGAAAATGGGAATTTTGGTGTGGTTTGTGTTGGAAATTGAAGGTTGGTGTTAGGTTAATAGTTGGGGGCTATTTTAGAAGCATTTGAATGTGCTAAATGTGTTGAAATCACAAGTTTTGGGCTGTGTATAAGGGCTGCTCGGATTTGGTGATTTTGGGGGGTTGTTCATGGTTTGAAATGTTGAGTTTGGTGTTTGATTAGTGTTCCGGGTTTGCTACTTTAATTGATGAATTGATTTGTGGTTGTTTTACTTGTGTTGAGATGTTTAGAAGCTTGGTTTTGGGTTGGTGAAGCCTTGGGAGCAAATCCGGAAAATTGAAGACCATGGTTGCTTGGTAGTTGAGCTTGGAGTAGAGGTGAGTGGTTAAAATATTTTAAATGGTTTTGAGCAATTGGTTCGAGCATGTGGACTAGGTTGAGATTGGTAGACTCACCTAGAGTTAGGATTAGGGTGGTAGCCTAATCCTAAGCTTTAGTTAGAGACATTGGATGATCTCTTTAATTGATGTTATGCCTCATGATTATTTGGATATGTATAATGTGTTATATATGTTGTTGAGACATGGTTTGATGCATTGCTATGCATGTGGTTTGTATTGTGATTATGTATGATGATGTTGAGTTTAATATGATGTTAGATGCCATATTATTACTCTTGAACATGACATTATGATATTATGTTGTTGAGATAATTGATGTTGAGCTTAATGTGATGTAAGATGCCTTATTATGACTCTTGAACATCTAAGGTTGTGAAATTTGATTAATTGGCACTAGTATGCTTGGGTACAATGATCGATCATTAGGATGAGTGTGCACACAAATTGAGTCAAAACGTACGTGGCCTTGGTGGCGTTAAGGCACCAATGAGGAGTACGGTGATGTAATATTCCACCGGAAGCTTTTATATATTTCTACGTGATGATGAGTGGAATCCCATCCGTAGGGCATGTGGCGATGAGTGGAATCCCGCACATGCAAGGACCGGTGATGCGTGGAATCCCACCGAGGTAATGTTGTTGTTGGAAATGCGTTTCAACATGTTATCCGCGTATTCGAGTCATAGCTAGGTGCCAATAAGAGAAAGTATGTTTATGCCAATATGAAATTATGCATACATGATAATATGAATTGATATGTGTATCAATGTAATATGAAATGTGAATTTCAATGTGAAACGATATATGATGTGGTTAATACATTGAGTTATGTATCATTGTAAGTTGAGCTTATGGTTGTTGAGCATGGCATAATGTTGACTATATGTTCATGCATCATGTTCATTTTGGCTTATGCGGATCGGAAGTAAGGACATGCATTTCATTATGGAAATTGCTCGTGCTTGGACCCTGCATTGTCGAAGGTTTGTTTTATGAGCTTACTCTCACTAAGCTTTTATGCTTACTCTCTATTTTGTTCGACAATGCAGATAAATAGCTTGTGGGTGGCAAGGGCAAGGAAAGGTCTCCAAGTGTTGCTTTTGGTGAGCTCAATGTATGAGTTTTGAGTAAATTAATGTAATAGTTAAGCAATGGGATAGGTTTTGATGTATGTCGATATTGGTTTGATTCTTGGATGCCTTGTTTGATCTATAAATATTGTTGTTGTTACATGCCATGAATGTCTACGTGTTTGGTTGCTAAGGCATGAAATCTTAAATGCTTGTATGTCCATATATGCATGAATTGCTTTTTGTATGAAGGTTATGTATGGATGCCTTGTTAATTGCTTGGTTGCTATCTATGGTTCATGTATGGTTGTTTAAATGATAGTATGTGCAAGTCTTATGAGTGTTAATTCATGCCTTTGGTCCTTTTCAAGCTTCTATTTGTGTCTATGCATGATCTTAGTGTTTTTTCATGGTTAGGTAGTCCTTAGGTTGAGCAGAAAGTGATCCCCTGCACTAAGGTTTCGAAACCATGGGTAAGGTTTCGAAACCTTTGCAGAGAATTTTGGTTCCAGGGGTCACTGCCAGCCAAAGTTTCGAAACCTTTGGGGTAGGTTTCGAAACTATGGTCAAAGGTTCCGAAACCTTCCCCAAGGTTTCGAAACCTTTGGTGAGAATTTAGTTCCAGGACATTCTGCCAACCAAAGTTTCGAGACCTTTGGGAAAGGTTTCGAAACTAAGGTCCAAGGTTTCGAAACCTTCCCCAAGGTTTCGAAACTTTGGGTGAGTTTGGGGTTCCAGCCCTTACTGCCAGTCTAAGTTTCGAAACCTTTTGGGGAGGTTTCGAAACCTTTGCTTAAAACTGCACTGTTTTGTCTTGTTGGCCTTTTTAGAGAGATAAACACATAGGAATCAATACGCCTCTAGTCAAGATTAAAATTTGGGTGTTTGAATGTGGTTTGGGGTTCGAATGTGATAAGATTAAAATGAAAAAAAAAATTAGGGTTGCTAACCGAGGAGGAACCCTTTGGGTTTCGCTTCGGTTTTCCCCGTGTGGCCCACTCGGACCGGTCATCCGGCCAGACCGGGACGAGGGGGTTACATTTGTTGGTATCAGAGCCTAAGGTTACCGAGACCTTGGGCAGGTAAGTGAGGTAAGTTTAAGTTTTGAATTGATATGCACGGTGTTTGCCTGTTTTGTAAGTATGGTTGCTTGTATGACAAGTATGTTGATTGTTCATTTAAAAGCATGTTGCTCGTTACCCGTGTATGATGTGATGTGTGATTGTTTGATTGAGAACATATGTTGTTTGATCGTACGCATATGTTTACTTGTTTAGCAAGTAAGCCTTGTTATATGCTTGGTTGAGCATGTATGTGTGTTGATTTGTTTAAAACGTGTTTAGTAGAGTCCCATTACTACTATTACATCGAAAAAGAAATTTTTAAGTGAGGGAAACATACTTGAGCCACTTGGAAGCCTTGCCTTGCTAACCCAATTGTGTATGTTTTACTGTTGTTGTTGTTGTTGATTTAATTGCTTTTCGGTAAGTAGAAGTAGTAGTTTCTGAAAGGGTGGACTATGTTGAGGGAGTCCATCACCTCAGTTAGAGAGGTATGGTTGTACCAGAATTGAGGTATAATTCGTCCGTTTGAGACGGTGTGTATGTGGGTTGATTCATGTGGATGAGGGACGGTGTGATCAACTCTGGCATTAGTTAGTAAGAAGAAGTGAAGGCCTATGAGTGGGGGTTAGAGTAGGGTCGATGTTTTACCGAATGAGCCCTTGGAATAGTATTAAGTTGGTTTCCTCCAGTTGATTCTAAATCCGTGCTTTTGTATATCGTTAGCAAGTATGCAAGTTGAACATGCCTGGTGAAGTGTTAGTTGGTGACCGTTGGGGTTCGGCCTACGATTTTAATGCAAGACAGCCGGTTAGTGTCCGTGAGTGTGAGCTAGTTTGTGTAATTGGGTCAGTGTACGTTGAGTTGTTTTCCAGCAAGCGGAAGAGAAGAAGTCACTTCCGATATAGTTGAGCCGAGAAGGGAGGCTTGAGCTTTGACTTCAAGATTGTTTGGTAGGGGTAGAACAGTTCCAGCTAGACTGTTTGTGTGCGATCAGAATTGAGTCTTGAAGTTACGAGATGCTCTAAGAACAGTTTAGAAGAGTCAGAATCTGTTGAAGAACCAGTCTGAAAACAAGAGGACCGAAGACTATCAGTTGTGTACATGTGAAGTTGCAATTTCTGCGAATACCTCCTTTTGCGTGAGCTTGTAAGAAATTGGATATACTTGTTGAGATCTTAGATGTAGGGACGCATGTGACTAGCCTTTGGGAGATAGTAGTGATCAGAAAGATGTACAGAAGATGTTCGTTGGTGGTTCAGAGTTACTAGTTTCTAGTAGATGTGAAGTGATCGTCTTCCTACGGTTTTGATGTACCTTTTGTCAAGGTTTGGCTTGAAGAGCACAAAATTAGTGTATACGTTGAGACAAAGAGAGAGTTGCTTTGAAGACACAGATTTTTGTGAGACTGTAGTGGTAGGTGAGGATGTGAGCTTCTTATTGAATGTTGATCCAGTTTTAGAGATCAAAGGTTGATTGAGTTTAGTTGACAGACTTGCTGAGCAATTGTGATGGATTTGATTTTTGAACGAAGATTAGACCGCAGAATGTTAAAATAGTTTGTGATTCTTCCTAGAAGTGTTTAGAAGAAACGCCCAGTTTGTCTCCTAATAGAGAAGAAGAGTTTATTATTGATGTCGTCTCCGAGTTTGCTCGTGTTTTAGTTTGCTCTGTATCTTATGGTTTCCGACAGAATTGAGAATGTTGAAGAATTAGCTCCAAGACTTGTTAGACCTTAGATTCATTAGGCCTAGTGCATCATCTCATAGTTCTACAGTGTAATTTGTGAAGAAGAAAGAGTGACAGTACGAGAATGTGTTCAGTTTACATACCGTCGAAACAAGTTTCAGTGATTTGTTGATCAGTTAGTGTGTGCTTCAGTCTATTTGAAGATTAATTTGAGATCCGTTTCTACCAGATGAAGGTGAGAAATTTGAAGTACCAAAGACAGCTTTAGGGGCAAGATGTAATCGCCTTGAGCTCTGAGTTATGCCGCTTTGTTTGACTAGTGTATTAGTTACCTTCATATAGATGTTGAGCATAATAATTTTCTGAGTTTCATGATCAGTGGTAGTAGCTCTTCTAGATGTCACGTGAGTATATTTAAGTACCGAGGAAGACCATGGCAAGTTTTGAAGTTAGTGTGGTAGATCCTATTAGAGAATCAGCTGTATACCAAGTTGTGCAACGTGAACTTTGAGTTAATGAAGATGTCCTCCTAGAACGTGCAGATCATCCGAGTGTATTAGAGTAAATCCCAAGTAGGCAAAAGAAGACATGAGTTGAGAGAAATTGAAGACTGTGACAGATATCTATAGTTCTAGGTCTAGCATTGTTACTTTCAGAGAATTGTAAATAGTGTTTGAAGATAGTTACTCCATTGATAGATTGCTACAGAAGAACGTTCAGTTGTGTGGTTAGATGCGAGACAATGAGCCCTTGAGAAACCGAAAGAAACTTTGAAGAGAGCTTCGACCTTGATCCAGCCTATACTAGAGAAAGAGCTTGTGAACTGTAGTGATGTGTTACATGTAGGGTTAGGTTGTGTACTTATGCAAGACGAAATGATTTTGACATGTTCATCGAGATAGTTGAAAGACCGTGAGAAGAGTTATCCGATATGAGACATAGAGTTAATTACAGTTGTGTTTGCTTCGAAGACTTAGAGACAAAGCTGGTATAGTAAGAAATGCACAATGTGTACGTACATATTATCAGAACTTGAATTGTTAGACAACTTAGGAATGGTTGAAACTTGAACAGCATAAGTGTTAGAACTGCTTGAAGACTGTAATATCAAGATTGAGTACCATCCGAAGATAGACAACGTAGTAACCGATGTTCCAAGTTGTATTTGCTGTTAGATTAGTAGTTGAGTTACGAGTTGCAATTGCCGAATTCCGTATATCAAATGATAGTAGTTTTGTGGCCGAGTTTCGGGTTGAGACTACTTTGAGTCAGAATGTTTGATGAGAAACAGTTGCAAGACAGATTCTTGGCACCTCACGTGCAAGACATAGTGGAAAGAAGACCTTCAGAATACAGTCCAGAGATGATAGAGTTTTGCATTTCAGAGATAGAATAGTTGTACCGACTGACCTAGTGTTTTGAGATGTATTGTTTTAGCCGAAGCGCACGGTGGTTCATTTGTATTGCATCTGAGTAGTATGAAGATGTATTGTGGGTTGAAGATGAGTACTTCCGGAATGAGTGGATGAATAATGTGGTTCAGTATGAGAGTAAGTATGTAAATTGCCAGCGTGTCAAGACTGAGCTTCAGTTTTCTTCTAGTTTGTTACATCCGTGGGAGATTCGCAGTAAAAGTGAGTAATAAAGATCCGAGATTTCAACTAGAATAATTTTGAAGACGTCTGCATAGTGTTTGGTTAATTGATGAAGACAGAGGATCAGTCAGAGAAAGTTATGAGTCAAGTGTTCAAGCAGTATTGTATGAGTTTGTGAATCGGGCTAGTTCTGTTGTTATCTGTTGCGGTTACCACCAGAGTTAGAAAGGGGTTTGAGATGTGTTACGTGTATCTATGATTCAGAAATGTGAGTCAGATCTGTTCCGTGCTATATTTGTTGAAGAGATTGAGTTGAGTTTGAAATTGGCATGCCTTGAAGAATCAGTTGAGATCTTAGTGTAAGATAGCAAGTGTGGTGTGGTAAGTCTTTCGAGTTGGTTAGTACGTTGTGGTGAGAGAGGAAGGCGTGGAGGTGCATGTTTCAGTGGCCCTCCGTGATCGATGAATTTCGGGGACGAAATTTCCTTAAGTGGGGGAGAGTTGTAACACCCGTGTTTTGGGGCTAGGAGTTAGCCGGGTTATAGTTCGAGTCAAATAAAATCTAATTAAAATAAACCAACTATAAATAATGACCAAATTGAGCTTTAATAAAGAGTGAGGGACTAATGTTGTAATTGGACCCAAAAGTTTTAAAAAGCAAGACAATTTTAAAATAAAGTTGTCATCTTTCTCACCTTTACCCATCTTCAATGTTAAACACCCCAAACCCTCTCCAAAACCCTCTCAAAGCTTGGCTACAATTCCATTGATTTCAACTTCATTTTAAGGGGGTTTTGAAAGGTAAAATCATATTCTCACTCTCCTCTCTATTATCTATCCATACATGGTCTTAGATTCTAAAAATATGAACTTTTGGAAATTAGGGTTTGATATAAAAGTTTGGGTTTTTATGGGTTTTTCATCTTGTTTTGTTAAATTGAGTTGGGGTTTTGTTTAATGAAGTTGAAATACACATTATACGTTAATTTGATTAATTTTTAATGAATTTCCGAAGTGGGTTCTTAAACCCATTTTTGAGTTGTCAAAAATGCCATTTTTGGTGGGTTTGAGGGTGTAATTAGAGGGCTGATGGTTAGGGTATGTTAGGAGGATGATTTGGGACCATTTAAATGTCATTTGGGTGTTTGAAAATGGAATTTTCTGCTGGGTAAGATTGGAGTACGAAAATGGGAATTTTGGTGTGGTTTGTGTTGGAAATTGAAGGTTGGTGTTAGGGTAATAGTTGGGGGCTGTTTTAGAAGCATTTGAATGTGCTAAATGTGTTGAAATCACAAGTTTTGGGCTGTGTATAAGGGCTGCTCGGATTTGGTGATTTTGGGGGGTTGTTCATGGTTTGAAATGTTGAGTTTGGTGTTTGATTAGTGTTCCGGGTTTGCTACTTTAATTGATGAATTGATTTGTGGTTGTTTTACTTGTGTTGAGATGTTTAGAAGCTTAGTTTTGGGTTGGTGAAGCCTTGGGAGCAAATCCGGAAAATTGAAGACCATGGTTGCTTGGTAGTTGAGCTTGGAGTAGAGGTGAGTGGTTAAAATATTTTAAATGGTTTTGAGCAATTGGTTCGAGCATGTGGACTAGGTTGAGATTGGTAGACTCACCTAGAGTTAGGATTAGGGTGGTAGCCTAATCCTAAGCTTTAGTTAGAGACATTGGATGATCTCTTTAATTGATGTTATGCCTCATGATTATTTGGATATGTATAATGTGTTATATATGTTGTTGAGACATGGTTTGATGCATTGCTATGCATGTGGTTTGTATTGTGATTGTGTATGATGATGTTGAGTTTAATATGATGTAATATGCCACATTATTACTCTTGAACATGACATTATGATATTATGTTGTTGAGATAATTGATGTTGAGCTTAATGTGATGTAAGATGCCATATTATGACTCTTGAACATCTAAGGTTGTGAAATTTGATTAATTGGCACTAGTATGCTTGGGTACAATGATCGATCATTAGGATGAGTGTGCACACAAATTGAGTCAAAACGTACGTGGCCTTGGTGGCGTTAAGGCACCAAGGAGGAGTACGGTGATGTAATATTCCACCGGAAGCTTTTATATATTTCTATGTGATGATGAGTGGAATCCCATCCGTAGGGCATGTGGCGATGAGAGGAATCCCGCACATGCAAGGACCGGTGATGCGCGGAATCCCACCGAGGTAATGTTGTTGTTGGAAATGTGTTCCAACATGTTATCCGCGTATTCGAGTCATAGCTAGGTGCCAATAAGAGTAAGTATGTTTATGCCAATATGAAATTATGCATACATGATAATATGAATTGATATGTGTATCAATGTAATATGAAATGTGAATTTCAATGTGAAACGATATATGATGTGGTTAATACATTGAGTTATGTATCATTGCAAGTTGAGCTTATGGTTGTTGAGCATGGCATAATGTTGACTATATGTTCATGCATCATGTTCATTTTGGCTTATGCGGATCGGAAGTAAGGACATGCATTTCATTATGGAAATTGCTCGTGCTTGGACCCTGCATTGTCGAAGGTTTGTTTTATGAGCTTACTCTCACTAAGCTTTTATGCTTACGCTCTCTTTTGTTCGACAATGCAGATAAATAGCTTGTGGGTGGCAAGGGCAAGGAAAGGTCTCCAAGTGTTGCTTTTGGTGAGCTCAATGTATGAGTTTTGAGTAAATTAATGTAATAGTTAAGCAATGGGATAGGTTTTGATGTATGTCGATATTGGTTTGATTCTTGGATGCCTTGTTTGATCTATAAATATTGTTGTTGTTACATGCCATGAATGTCTACGTGTTTGGTTGCTAAGGCATGAAATCTTAAATGCTTGTATGTCCATATACGCATGAATTGCTTTTTGTATGAAGGTTATGTATGGATGCCTTGTTAATTGCTTGGTTGCTATCTATGGTTCATGTATGGTTGTTTAAATGATAGTATGTGCAAGTCTTATGAGTGTTAATTCATGCCTTTGGTCCTTTTCAAGCTTCTATTTGTGTCTATGCATGATCTTAGTGTTTTTTCATGGTTAGGTAGTCCTTAGGTTGAGCAGAAAGTGATCCCCTGCACTAAGGTTTCGAAACCATGGGTAAGGTTTCGAAACCTTTGCAGAGAATTTTGGTTCCAGGGGTCACTGCCAGCCAAAGTTTCGAAACCTTTGGGGTAGGTTTCGAAACTATGGTCAAAGGTTCCGAAACCTTCCCCAAGGTTTCGAAACCTTTGGTGAGAATTTGGTTCCAGGACATTCTGCCAACCAAAGTTTCGAGACCTTTGGGTGAGTTTGGGGGTTCCAGACCTTACTGCCAGTCTAAGTTTCGAAACCTTTTGGGGAGGTTTCAAAACCTTTGCTTAAAACTGCACTGTTTTGTCTTGTTGGCCTTTTTAGAGAGATAAACACATAGGAATCAATACGCCTCTAGTCAAGATTAAAATTTGGGTGTTTGAATGTGGTTTGGGGTTCGAATGTGACAAGATTAAAATGAAAAAAAAATTTAGGGTTGCTAACCGAGGAGGAACCCTTTGGGTTTCGCTTCGGTTTTCCCCGTGTGGCCCACTCGGACCGGTCATCCGGCCAGACCGGGACGAGGGGGTTACAATTATTAATTGTATGATGGGTGCTTAAAATTTTAAATCTTTATTAATTAATTTAATAGTGTTCATCATTAGTGGTGTTCATCGGTGTTCGTCGCACGTTGTAGAATTTTCCTAAAATATAATAATTGTTGAATTTAAAACGATAGATATTTGGAAAAAGAAATTTATTTTTATTGGGTCTAAAATTCACGACCTAAAAACAGTGAAAAGTATCAACCTGCAGTTTTTAACTACTTGCTTATTGACAGAACAATAGATATCTTTTATTTATTATTCGAATTTACAAAACTTATACAAATTTAGATTGTATATTTGTTTTTTATATTCAGATGGATAATATTTGAATAAAAATTGAATTCAAATTTTTAGATAAATTTATGTATTTGAATTCTGATTTATATATAGAGTGAGAGGGGGTAATGAATAGAATTTTTCATTCAGAAATAATTAGGCATAACACACATCTACCCATTACAATAGTTATATAAAAAAAATAGAATCTCATTAGTAGGTAGGGATGTACATATATAGAGGTTACCTTCTAAAATTTTGAAATTTATGTACGATTTAAAATTTCTTTTAGAAAATTTTGATGTATTTTCTATTAAAAATTTATTTTTGTCTCCCTTAAAATTTTATAAGTTCGTCCTTCTAAAATTCTAAAAGTTCACCTTATAATATAAATTTTACGTCCGTTTCTGTTTGAAGTGAAAAATTCGACACTCAAAGCCATCTCCATGAACAAATTTAACTAGACCATCGGCTAGTTTATTACTTTCTCGAAATACATGCTCGAAAGAAACCTGCCAATTTCTATCAATTAATGTAGAAATATGACGTAATAACGTAGTAAATATCCCTTCGAGAGCCTTGGTTTAAGCAGCCTCACCACCTTGAGATTATTCGATTTTACAATGACACGGTTGCCACCTAAAATCACAGCACATTTATCCAATTTTATACTTAAGTTCAAATATATTTTGATTATCAGTAATTGTAATGTTTATTTTTTGTTAGAATCTTAATGTGTATTGATTATGATGGTATTTGTGACTATAAATACTGCTTCAAACAAAATAATCATTAATTTATTAATGATGTATGTAATTAATTTAAAAGATTGTACATATGTTAATTATTTTAAGGAGGGGTATTTATTAATTTACTGCTTAATAGGTAAAATGTGTCTAAATTATATATTTTTTAAATAAATGCCTAAAATATTTTTCAGCCCGAATAAGTGTTTAAAATTTTTACATTTATTATTTTAGGTGTATAATCGTTAACGGCCGTTTTAAAAAAAATCTTCTAACAAATCAAAACATTACACATGACTTTTATTTTATTTCTTATCTTAATTTTTGAAAAAAATCCCTAAATTTTTTAGAATTCACAAAATAACCCCCAAATCTCTAGATCCCCAAATTCGACCATTGTCGTCGTTGTTCATCATGCTGCCTGCGACGGATGAAGCATCCTCCTCTCATTGCAAGACCCGCACGCCATTCGTCATTTGATCGGCCGACATTGGCTCCCATCGTTTCTTTTTTTTTCTCCATTTGTCGTTCGACTTTGTTTCGACATTAGGCACTCCGGCCGTCGACTTTCTGCGACGGAAGGATGGGGAAATGATCGTGGGGGTCCGGCCACGTGTCATGTTTTTTATTGACTAACGGAAATTTTTAAATGACCATCAACGGCAAGATACTTAAAATAGTAACTATAAAAACGTTAGGCATTTACTTGAGCCGAAAAAATACATTAGGCACTCAGCCTTAATTTACTAATGATATGTTTTAATGAAAGTATTGATGTGTTGCTTTTATATATATATAAAGGTATTGATGTGTTGCCATCCTAAGAAACCTAGAACATCAGACTTGGCGATGCTCGTCGAATCCCTGCGACGTGTTGTCTATAACCCCCTCGTCCCGGTCTGGCCGAATGACCGGTCCGAGCGGGCCACACGGGGAAAACCGAGTGAAAACCACCTAAGGAATTCCCCCTCGGTTAGCAACCCTATTTTTTTTCATTTTAAATCTTGTCTAGATGAGTATTTAATCCTATGTGATCATACAGCGGAACAACATTCACGAAACAAACAAACGAACTCAAACTAACATGTTACAGCCCAATTTTATACTTATACTACAGACGGTATCGATACCCTTAAGGGGTGTATCGATACCCCCTAGACTAGGTCAACTGGTCCAAGTCAACCCGTGGAGACCGTATCGATACACCCAAGGAGTGTATCGATACCCTACCCAACGGGTTGACTTCCCACGGTCAACGCTAAGATGACGGTATCGATACGCCAGAGGCCGGTATCGATACCGAAATGGACAGTAGCTCTAGTGACCAAAATAGTATCGATACACCCCTCAAGTGTATCGATACACGAGGTCTGAAACAAGAAGGTGGTATCGATACCGTAACAACCGTATCGATACCCCTGCACTGAAAAACCTCCCAAACTCAACGAAACGATCAAGACTCGAGTCTAAATGCAATTTAAGACTTCCCTAGCCCCAACCAAACATTCTTACAACATTTACATACCACTTTATAGCCATACAAGCACCCAACATGTATATACATCAAGGAAATCATGCAATAGACCCAAGATGGCATTCAAGCATTCAAAGTTCATACTTCAACATTCTAACATGAAGGCAACCTCAAGAGACACATAGCTAACATTCATAATAAGCAATTTAGGCATGGATTACAATTCAAACATGGCATCACAAGCCATACAAAAGCAAGATAGCATGGATTCTAAACAAGCTCCTAAACAACCAACAATCATCCATCAAAAGACACATGTCCCATTGCTTAAACCATTACATGTTCAACATTTAAAAGTCATACTTGATGTACTCAAGCCAACAACCACACTTGGAGGCCCTCCCCTTGCGCAAGCAACCCACGAACTAAGGATCTGCAATGTTGAACAAAGAGAGCGTAAGCAATGATGCTTAGTGAGGGTAAGCTCTTAAAACAAACCTCAACATTGCAGGGTCCGAGCACGATCTAGCCAAGGCATTACACAAATATACCAAGAATCCACAAGAGCCACAAGATAAGATGCATGAGCAATATACGAGTAAATGTCATGATCAACAAGCTCTAAATCCTCAACACAAGTAGTCACATTAAACATCCAATAAAGATCGTAAATCTCAACACATTGATACATTTATCAACCAACATTGGCACCTAGCTATGACCCGAATACGCGGATAGACACGTTGGAACTCACATCCAACAACCACATTACCTCACGGTGGGATTACACTCATCACCAGTCTCGCGGAGGGGATTCCACTCATCCTCACGCCCCGTTGATGGGATTCCACTCATCACCGACTATATTTAAATACAATTTCCGGGCGAACCCGTACTCCTCCTTGGTGACTCAACGCCACCAAGGCCACGCGCGACTTTTGACTCATGTGTACACACTAACATCCTAATGATCGATCATTTGTATTCAAGTATACTAGTGCCAACATTTACTCATTCCACATTACTCATTTCAATCACTTTCGTGCTTAGCACGTACTCACCAACAACCATCATCATGCATGTCTCAAGCATCGCAAGTCATATCTCATCTCACATGTATAATACAATATACATAAGCATTCATATCACATTTCATACGAGACATACACAACCACATAAATGAGTTCACCCAAAGGCTCTAAATCAAGCTTAGGATTAGGCTACCACCCTAATCCTAACTCTAGGTGGGTCTACCAAGCCCAACCTAGTCCATATACTCGAACCAACTATTTTAAAACCATTTAAAACAATTAACCACTCACCTAAGCTTCCAAGCTCAAAGACCAAGCAAGCAACCACCTTCAACTTCCCGGATTTACTTCCGATGCTTTACCGATGCCCAAACTCGTTTCTAATCAATCTCAAACACAAACAAAACATTCGAAATCAATAACTCATCATCGGAACTAACCCGGATTAACATTATCAAGCATCCAACACTCAAAATCAACCCCAAAACAGAATTTCCGAGCAGCCCCTAAAACCCACTGAAATCTTCCATTTCAAGCATCCAAACAACCACCAAACACACCCAAAGCAACCATCATATATCATACTAGCACCAGCCCTCAAAATCCAACATTAAACAACCCCAAAAACCACTTTAAAACCCTCCAAAAACCTCTTTGAAACCCAATTCCGAAAATTTCCCAAAATCATTTGAAATTCACATATGTCATACCATTTGACCTCTATACATCATAACTAAACATATTAAATCAAAACATTTGGTTTTACAACATAAAGCTTTCATCTTTAATCCAAACTTTCCAAAATGACATTTTCTAAAACTTTCATGGAAATGAAAATAAAGAGTACTTTTATGGAGAGGAAGATGAGGGGAAGTCAAAAATACCATTACCTTTCAATTTGGAGTTGAAATGGAGAAGCTTTTTGAATGAAATAGTAACAAGAGGAGAAGAGCTCTCTTTCACGTTGGGGGAAAATGAAGAAGAGGATGAATAGTGGAAATATGTTAGGAAAAGGGGGTTTAAATTTGATGATGGGTAAATTACCCAAAAGGCCATTAATGAATGGCTATCCTTGTTTTTAAAGTAGCTCTTCAATTTTGAGTCTAAATCATTTTGGTCCCATTCAAATTGTTTTTTTTGAAACCCGAAATTTTAAAGGGTCATTTTATTTATAAAACCGAGCCCAAAATAGTATTAAAATATTATTTTCACCTAACCCCTAAACCCGGGTGTTACAACTCTCCCCCACTTAAGGAAGTTCGTCCCCGAAATTACCTGGTGGAAACAAATACGGAAACTGCTCAACCATATCCGCTTTCCTCTCCCACGTGGCCTCTTCCACACCTCTATGTCTCCACAACACCTTGACCAACTATATGGTCTTGCTACGCAACACCTTGCTATCAGAAGCAAGTATCTCAACGGGTTCTTCATTATAGGACAAATCCGGATTTAACTCTATCTCCTCAACGGGCATCACATGAGAAGGATCCGATCTATATCTCCTAAGCATAGACACGTGAAAGACATCATGGATCTTTTCTAACTCAGAAGGTAACCTCAAACGATAAGCTACAGGCCCAATCCGCTCAACTATCTCATACGGACCAATGAACCTCGGACTCAACTTGCCCTTCCGGCCAAATCTCATTACCTTCTTCCACGGAGATACTTTCAGAAACACTTTCTCACCCACTGAGTACTCAATCTCTTTTCTCTTCAAATCTGCATAAGACTTCTGACGATCGGAAGCTGCTTTCAGACGGTCACAAATCAACTTCACTTTTTCGGTAGTTCCCTTAAGCAAGTCTGGCATAGGTAACAATCTCTGACCTGTCTCAGCCCAACAAATCGGAGTCCTACATCGTCTACCATACAAAGCCTCATAAGGTGCCATCTGAATGCTAGACTGATAACTATTGTTGTAAGCAAACTCAACCAACGGTAAGTGCTTCTCCCAAGAACCCTGAAAATCAATCACACAACAACGAAGCATATCCTCAAGAATCTGTATCACTCGCTCTGACTGCCCATCGGACTGAGGATGATAAGATATGCTGAAATGCAAACGGCTACCTAAACAACTATGCAAGCGACCCCAGAATCTCGAAGTAAATCTAGGATCCCTATCTGAAACAATAGACTTCGGAACTCCATGAAGTCTCACAATCTCACGGAGGTACAAGTTTGCCAACTTGTCTAAGGAATCCGTAGTGTTCACTGCTAAGAAGTGAGCACACTTAGTAAGCCTATAAACAATCACCCAAACAGAGTTCTTCTTCGAAGGAGACAAAGGCAACCCCGACACAAAATCCATGGTGATCCTCTCCCATTTCCATTCCGGAATCTTCAAAGGCTGTAGCAAACCTGAAGGAACCTGATGTTCTGCCTTCACTCTCTGACAAACCATGCAACGGCTCACATACTCGGCTACATCTCTCTTCAAACCAATCCAGAAGTAATCATTCTTCAAATCTCGGTACATTTTGGTACTACCCGGATGCATAGAAAAGGGACTCGAATGTGCCTCACTCAAAATCTGACGTCTCAACTCAACATCTTCTGGTACAACAATTCTATCTCTAAAGCACAACAAGCTCTCACCACTGAAACTATACTCAGTCGGTCTTCCTTCGGCTATGTCCTGAACATGAGAAACTAAGCTCGTATCTTGCAACTGCTTCTCTCTAATCAACTGAATCAAAGAAGGCTTCACTTGCAACTCGGTGATCAAACCACCATCATCGGACACACTCAATCTAGCAAACATAGCTCTCAGCTCAACGGCCACTTTTCTACTCAAAGCATCGGCTACTACATTTGCTTTACTCGGATGGTACTCAATGGTCAAATCATAGTCTTTTAGCAACTCTAGCCATCTCCTCTGTCTCAAGTTCAACTCTTTTCTGTGTCATCAAGTACTTCAAGCTCTTGTGATCGGTGTAAACTATACACTTCTCACCATACAAATAATGACGCCAAATCTTCAATGCAATTACAACTGCGGCTAGCTCTATGTCATGAGTAGGATAGTTCTTCTCATGGATCTTCAACTGTCTAGAAGCATAAGCAACAACTCTCCTATCTTGCATCAAAACACATCCTAGGCCTACTTAGGAAGCATCACTGTAAATCACAAACTCCTTACCTGAAACAGGTTGCACTAACACTGGAGCATTTGTCAAAGCTTCCTTCAATTTCTCAAAGGCCTTCTGTCTTGCATCTGACCATTTAACTTAACTCCTTTTTGCAACAATTTAGTCAAAGGAGCAGCTACCCTAGAGAAACCATCAACAAATCTCCTATAGTAACCGGCTAATCCTAGGAAACTCCTAATCTCGGTCACGGACTTAGGTTGTTTCCACTCAACAATAGCCTCAATCTTCGATGGATCAACTCGGATGCCTTAGGCCGAAACAACATGGCCAAGAAATACAACCTCCCGAATCCAGAACTCACATTTACTAAGCTTCGCATACAACTGATTGCTCAACAATCATTGTAAAACAAATCTCAAGTGCTCATCATGCTCTTCTTCTGTCTTCGAGTACACAAGTATGTCATCAATGAAGACAACTACAAAACGGTCTAGATAGTCTCTAAAAATTCTGTTCATCATGTCCATGAATGCTGTTGGTGCATTCGTGAGCCCAAATGGCATCACAAGAAACTCATAGTGACCATATCTAGTCCTAAAAGCCGTCTTCGGAACATCACACTCTTTTACCTTTAACTGATAGTACCCGGATCTCAAATCTATCTTTGAGAACACTGAAGCACCTCTCAACTGATCAAACAAATCATCTATACGAGGCAACGAATACTTGTTCTTCACAGTCAACTGATTCAACTGTCTATAGTCAATACACATGCGCATGCTACCATCTTTCTTTTTCACAAACAACACGGGAACACCCCACGGAGAACTACTAGGCCTAATGAAACCACGGTCTAATAATTATTGCAACTGACTCTTCAATTCTTTCAACTCTCTCGGAGCCATGCGATACGGAGCTATCGAAACTGGATTAGATCCTGAAACTGTCTCAATCACAAACTCAACATCTCTGTCAGGAGGCAAACCCGGCAACTCTTCAGGAAACACATCTGGAAAGTCACACACTGTTCTGATATCTTTCGGTCTAGCTTCACTCATATCCGGATTCATAACATAAGCTAAATAAGCTCCACATCAAGAGTCCATCAACCTATGAGCCTCTAAAGCTGATACCACATTAGACAAGAACTTAAATGTTCTCGTCCACTACCACTACCTCGTAGTCATCAGAAAGCTTCAAGGAAATTCTCTTTGTCTCAAAATCTACACTAGCCCGGTGCTCAACCAACCAATCCATACCCAAAATAATATCAAAACCATAGAAGGGAAGTTCCATCATATCAACTGAAAACACATGACCCTGAATCTTCAGTGGACATCTCCTATACATCCGTCTAACCACAACTGTCTCACCAAGAGAACTAGTAACATGCATACCTACATCTAAGATCTCAACAGGGATATCTAACTTTTGTGCATGCTCACTCAAAATGTAGGAATGCGTAGAACCCGAATCAACCAAAGAAAGCAAAGACATAGACTGTAACTTGAAATTACCTGCTATCACATCGGTGTCATTCCCGGCCTCTCTCTGAGCATAAACTCTCGCTGGTCCTCCCGCCTCTGGCTGCACAGCCACAACATGAGCAAGATTCCTCTGAGCATCTACCCTAGGTGCATCAGCCCTAGGCTGGAAGTAACCACGACCGCGCCCACGGCCTCTCTGAAAATCATTCGCTCTCGTAGGAGCCTGAGCAACGTTCGGTGCCTGAGCCGCCTGATACGGACAATCCCTCCTAAAGTGGTCCCTCGAACCACAGTTCCAACAAGCATGGAAGTTACCCCAACACTCACAAGCGTGCTGTCTCCCACAACGGGTACACTCGGGCAAACGCCCTCCTCCTTTATGGCCCTGATGGCCCCTACCATGGTGGCCACCGCCACGTCTATGATCAAACTGATGTCCGCCACCTCTGTGCCTCTTGGCGTCTCTACCATCAAAGTGGTTATGCCTCTTGCCAGAACTAGAACCACCAGATCGTTTGGCCGAACCCAAACTATGCTCCAAATCCTTGGCCCTCGCGACCAATACATCAAAGTCTGAGTAGTCAGAAGCCAACGTGTACCTCTTGACCTCTTCATTCAATCCGTAGCGGAATCGGTTACAGCGTTCCACTTCAGTAGGAACTAACTCTGGGGCATACTGACTCAAGCGAACAAAGCGGATCTCATAATCAGTCACAGAAGCATCTCCTTGAGTAAGAGCCATGAACTCTCGCTTCTTCTCATCTAGGTACCTCGGTCCCAAGTACCTTTTCCTAAAAGCAGACTCAAAGAATTCCCAGTCAATCTCTGTCTCTGGAACCCCGGTAGTAATGGTGACCCACCATGTGTAGGCATCACCCTAAAGCAACGAGATCACACAACCCAACCTACGTGCGCCCGCACAACCCATCTGAGCCAAGATACGAACTGTCTTCTCCAACCATAACTCCGACCTCTCCGGAGTAGATCCTCTAAACTCCTCGGCCCCCAAGCTACGGAGCCTCTCCAAAGGTAGACTAGCATCGTCACACCTAGGCTGAGCTGCAGCCTGAGCTCCCGCAACTGCGGCCTGGAATGCTCCCGCTATCGCTTGCACTAGCGGAGTCATGTCAATTCCAACTGAACCTTGGCCACCTTGAGGTCCATCTCCTCCGGCTCCATCCTCGCCCCCAACTCCAGGTTGAGGAGGTGGTGGTGGTGGAGTGCCAACTCCCGCGGCCACCGGCCCTTCTATGTGAGCCCCCACACCAACTGCCGGCTCAACATGAGCCGCAACCCGTGGTTCCTGACGAACCACCCTCGGTCTACCTCTCGGCCTAGACATCGCTCTCACAGATATCAACTACAACCACAACAACAAAACACACAAGCTGGGTTAGCAAGGCAAGGCTTCCAAGTGTTCAAGTACGTTCCCTCACTTAAAAATCACTTTTCCAATGTAATAGTAGCAATGGGACTCACACACACATACTTTTGAATAAACAGTCAATCATACTTGTCAACAAGCAACCATTCTTTCAAGGAAAGCAAACACCGTGCATATCAATCAAAAACTTGAGCTTACCTCACTTACCTGCCCAAGGTCTCGGTAACCTTAGGCTCTGATACCAACAAGTGTAACCCCCTCGTCCCGGTCTGGCCGAATGACCGGTCCGAGTGGGCCACACGGGGAAAACCGAGTGAAAACCCCCTAAGGAATTCCCCCTCGGTTAGCAACCCTATTTTTTTCATTTTAAATCTTGTCTAGATGAGTATTTAATCCTATGTGATCATACAGCGGAACAACATTCACGAAACAAACAAACGAACTCAAACTAACATGTTACAGCCCAATTTTATACTTATACTACAGACGGTATCGATACCCTTAAGGGGTGTATCGATACCCCCTAGACTAGGTCAACTGGTCCAAGTCAACCCGTGGAGACCGTATCGATACACCCAAGGAGTGTATCGATACCCTACCCAACGGTTGACTTTCCACGGTCAACGCTAAGATGACGATATCGATACGCCAGAGGCCGGTATCGATACCGAAATGGACAGTAGCTCCAGTGACCAAAATAGTATCGATACACCCCTCAAGTGTATCGATACACGAGGTCTGAAACAAGAAGGTGGTATCGATACCGTACCAACCGTATCGATACTCCTACACTGCAAAACCTCCCAAACTCAACGAAACGATCAAGACTCGAGTCTAAATGCAATTTAAGACTTCCCTAGCCCCAACCAAACATTCTTACAACATTTACATACCACTTTATAGCCATACAAGCACCCAACATGTATATACATCAAGGAAATCATGCAATAGACCTAAGATGGCATTCAAGCATTCAAAGTTCATACTTCAACATTCTAACATGAAGGCAACCTCAAGAGACACATAGCTAACATTCATAATAAGCAATTTAGGCATGGATTACAATTCAAACATGGCATCACAAGCCATACAAAAGCAAGATAGCATGGAGTCTAAACAAGCTCCTAAACAACCAACAATCATCCATCAAAAGACACATGTCCCATTGCTTAAACCATTACATGTTCAACATTTAAAAGTCATACTTGATGTACTCAAGCCAACAACCACACTTGGAGGCCCTCCCCTTGCGCAAGCAACCCACTAACTAAGGATATGCAATGTTGAACAAAGAGAGCGTAAGCAATGATGCTTAGTGAGGGTAAGCTCTTAAAACAAACCTCAACATTGCAGGGTCCGAGCACGATCTAGCCAAGGCATTACACAAATATACCAAGAATCCACAAGAGCCACAAGATAAGATGCATGAGCAATATACGAGTAAATGTCATGATCAACAAGCTCTAAATCCTCAACACAAGTAGTCACATTAAACATCCAATAAAGATCGTAAATCTCAACACATTGATACATTTATCAACCAACATTGGCACCTAGCTATGACCCGAATACGCGGATAGACACGTTGGAACTCACATCCAACAACCACATTACCTCACGGTGGGATTACACTCATCACCAGTCTCGCGGAGGGGATTCCACTCATCCTCACGCCCCGTTGATGGGATTCCACTCATCACCGACTATATTTAAATACAATTTCCGGGCGAACCCGTACTCCTCCTTGGTGACTCAACGCCACCAAGGCCACGCGCGACTTTTGACTCATGTGTACACACTAACATCCTAATGATCGATCATTTGTATTCAAGTATACTAGTGCCAACATTTACTCATTCCACATTACTCATTTCAATCACTTTCGTGCTTAGCACGTACTCACCAACAACCATCATCATGCATGTCTCAAGCATCGCAAGTCATATCTCATCTCACATGTATAATACAATATACATAAGCATTCATATCACATTTCATACGAGACATACACAACCACATAAATGAGTTCACCCAAAGGCTCTAAATCAAGCTTAGGATTAGGCTACCACCCTAATCCTAACTCTAGGTGGGTCTACCAAGCCCAACCTAGTCCATATACTCGAACCAACTATTTTAAAACCATTTAAAACAATTAACCACTCACCTAAGCTTCCAAGCTCAAAGACCAAGCAAGCAACCACCTTCAACTTCCCGGATTTACTTCCGATGCTTTACCGATGCCCAAACTCGATTCTAATCAATCTCAAACACAAACAAAACATTCGAAATCAATAACTCATCATCGGAACTAACCCGGATTAACATTATCAAGCATCCAACACTCAAAATCAACCCCAAAACAGAATTTCCGAGCAGCCCCTAAAACCCACTGAAATCTTCCATTTCAAGCATCCAAACAACCACCAAACACACCCAAAGCAACCATCATATATCATACTAGCACCAGCCCTCAAAATCCAACATTAAACAACCCCAAAAACCACTTTAAAACCCTCCAAAAACCTCTTTGAAACCCAATTCCGAAAATTTCCCAAAATCATTTGAAATTCACATATGTCATACCATTTGACCTCTATACATCATAACTAAACATATTAAATCAAAACATTTGGTTTTACAACATAAAGCTTTCATCTTTAATCCAAACTTTCCAAAATGACATTTTCTAAAACTTTCATGGAAATGAAAATAAAGAGTACTTTTATGGAGAGGAAGATGAGGGGAAGTCAAAAATACCATTACCTTTCAATTTGGAGTTGAAATGGAGAAGCTTTTTGAATGAAATAGTAACAAGAGGAGAAGAGCTCTCTTTCACGTTGGGGGAAAATGAAGAAGAGGATGAATAGTGGAAATATGTTAGGAAAAGGGGGTTTAAATTTGATGATGGGTAAATTACCCAAAAGGCCATTAATGAATGGCTATCCTTGTTTTTAAAGTAGCTCTTCAATTTTGAGTCTAAATCATTTTGGTCCCATTCAAATTGTTTTTTTTTGAAACCCGAAATTTTAAAGGGTCATTTTATTTATAAAACCGAGCCCAAAATAGTATTAAAATATTATTTTCACCTAACCCCTAAACCCGGGTGTTACAACTCTCCCCCACTTAAGGAAGTTCGTCCCCGAAATTACCTGGTGGAAACAAATACGGAAACTGCTCAACCATATCCGCTTTCCTCTCCCATGTGGCCTCTTCCACACCTCTATGTCTCCACAACACCTTGACCAACTATATGGTCTTGCTACGCAACACCTTGCTATCAGAAGCAAGTATCTCAACGGGTTCTTCATTATAGGACAAATCCGGATTTAACTCTATCTCCTCAACGGGCATCACATGAGAAGGATCCGATCTATATCTCCTAAGCATAGACACGTGAAAGACATCATGGATCTTTTCTAACTCAGAAGGTAACCTCAAACGATAAGCTACAGACCCAATCCGCTCAACTATCTCATACGGACCAATGAACCTCGGACTCAACTTGCCCTTCCGGCCAAATCTCATTACCTTCTTCCACGGAGATACTTTCAGAAACACTTTCTCACCCACTGAGTACTCAATCTCTTTTCTCTTCAAATCTGCATAAGACTTCTGACGATCGGAAGCTGCTTTCAGACGGTCACAAATCAACTTCACTTTTTCGGTAGTTCCCTTAAGCAAGTCTGGCATAGGTAACAATCTCTGACCTGTCTCAGCCCAACAAATCGGAGTCCTACATCGTCTACCATACAAAGCCTCATAAGGTGCCATCTGAATGCTAGACTGATAACTATTGTTGTAAGCAAACTCAACCAACGGTAAGTGCTTCTCCCAAGAACCCTGAAAATCAATCACACAACAACGAAGCATATCCTCAAGAATCTGTATCACTCGCTCTGACTGCCCATCGGACTGAGGATGATAAGATGTGCTGAAATGCAAACGGCTACCTAAACAACTATGCAAGCGACCCCAGAATCTCGAAGTAAATCTAGGATCCCTATCTGAAACAATAGATTTCGGAACTCCATGAAGTCTCACAATCTCACGGAGGTACAAGTTTGCCAACTTGTCTAAGGAATCCGTAGTGTTCACTGCTAAGAAGTGAGCACACTTAGTAAGCCTATCAACAATCACCCAAACAGAGTTCTTCTTCGAAGGAGACAAAGGCAACCCCGACACAAAATCCATGGTGATCCTCTCCCATTTCCATTCCGGAATCTTCAAAGGCTGTAGCAAACCTGAAGGAACCTGATGTTCTGCCTTCACTCTCTGACAAACCATGCAACGGCTCACATACTCGGCAACATCTCTCTTCAAACCAACCCAGAAGTAATCATTCTTCAAATCTCGGTACATTTTGGTACTACCCGGATGCATAGAAAAGGGACTCGAATGTGCCTCACTCAAAATCTGACGTCTCAACTCAACATCTTCTGGTACAACAATTCTATCTCTAAAGCACAACAAGCTCTCACCACTGAAACTATACTCAGTCGGTCTTCCTTCGGCTATGTCCTGAACATGAGGAACTAAGCTCGTATCTTGCAACTGCTTCTCTCTAATCAACTGAATCAAAGAAGGCTTCACTTGCAACTCGGTGATCAAACCACCATCATCGAACACACTCAATCTAGCAAACATAGCTCTCAGCTCAACGGCCACTTTTCTACTCAAAGCATCGGCTACTACATTTGCTTTACCCGGATGGTACTCAATGGTCAAATCATAGTCTTTTAGCAACTCTAGCCATCTCCTCTGTCTCAAGTGCAACTCTTTATGTGTCATCAAGTACTTCAAGCTCTTGTGATCGGTGTAAACTATACACTTCTCACCATACAAATAATGACGCCAAATCTTCAATGCAAACACAACTGCGGCTAGCTCTATGTCATGAGTAGGATAGTTCTTCTCATGGATCTTCAACTGTCTAGAAGCATAAGCAACAACTCTCCTATCTTGCATCAAAACACATCCTAGGCCTACTTAGGAAGCATCACTGTAAATCACAAACTCCTTACCTGAAACAGGTTGCACTAACACTGGAGCATTTGTCAAAGCTTCCTTCAATTTCTCAAAGGCCTTCTGTCTTGCATCTGACCATTCAAACTTAACTCCTTTTTGCAACAATTTAGTCAAAGGAGCAGCTACCCTAGAGAAACCATCAACAAATCTCCTATAGTAACCGGCTAATCCTAGGAAACTCCTAATCTCGGTCACGGACTTAGGTTGTTTCCATTCAACAATAGCCTCAATCTTCGATGGATCAACTCGGATGCCTTAGGCCGAAACAACATGGCCAAGAAATACAACCTCCCGAATCCAGAACTCACATTTACTAAGCTTCGCATACAACTGATTGCTCAACAATCTCTGTAAAACAAATCTCAAGTGCTCATCATGCTCTTCTTCTGTCTTCGAGTACACAAGTATGTCATCAATGAAGACAACTACAAAACGGTCTAGATAGTCTCTAAAAATTCTGTTCATCATGTCCATGAATGCTGTTGGTGCATTCGTGAGCCCAAATGGCATCACAAGAAACTCATAGTGACCATATCTAGTCCTAAAAGCTGTCTTCGGAGCATCACACTCTTTTACCTTTAACTTATAGTACCCGGATCTCAAATCTATCTTTGAGAACACTGAAGCACCTCTCAACTGATCAAACAAATCATCTATACGAGGCAACGGATACTTGTTCTTCACAGTCAACTGATTCAACTGTCTATAGTCAATACACATGCGCATGCTACCATCTTTCTTTTTCACAAACAACACGGGAGCACCTCACGGAGAACTACTAGGCCTAATGAAACCACGGTCTAATAATTATTGCAATTGACTCTTCAATTCTTTCAACTCTCTCGGAGCCATGCGATATGGAGCTATCGAAACTGGATTAGATCCTGAAACTGTCTCAATCACAAACTCAACATCTCTGTCAGGAGGCAAACCCGGCAACTCTTCAGGAAACACATCTGGAAAGTCTCACACTGTTCTGATATCTTTCGGTCTAGCTTCACTCATATCCGGATTCATAACATAAGCTAAATAAGCTCTACATCCAGAGTCCATCAACCTATGAGCCTCTAAAGCTGATACCACATTAGACAAGAACTTAAATGTTCTCATCCACTACCACTACCTCGTAGTCATCAGAAAGCTTCAAGGAAATTCTCTTTGTCTCAAAATCTACACTAGCCCGGTGCTCAACCAACCAATCCATACCCAAAATAATATCAAAACCATAGAAGGGAAGTTCCATCATATCAACTGAAAACACATGACCCTGAATCTTCAGTGAACATCTCCTATACATCTGTCTAACCACAACTGTCTCACCAAGAGAACTAGTAACATGCATACCTACATCTAAGATCTCAACAGGGATATCTACCTTTTGTGCATGCTCACTCAAAATGTAGGAATGCGTAGAACCCGAATCAACCAAAGAAAGCAAAGACATAGACTGTAACTTGAAATTACCTGCTATCATATCGATGTCATTCCCGGCCTCTCTCTGGGCATAAACTCTCGCTGGTCCTCCCGCCTCTGGCTGCACAGCCACAACATGAGCAAGATTCCTCTGAGCATCTACCCTAGGTGCATCAGCCCTAGGCTGGAAGTAACCACGACCGCGCCCACGGCCTCTCTGAAAATCATTCGCTCTCGCAGGAGCCTGAGCAACGTTCGGTGCCTGAGCCGCCTGATACGGACAATCCCTCCTAAAGTGGTCCCTCGAACCACAGTTCCAACAAGCATGGAAGTTACCCCAACACTCACCAGCGTGCTGTCTCCCACAACGGGTACACTCGGGCAAACGCCCTCCTCCTCTATGGCCCTGATGGCCCCTACCATGGTGGCCACCGCCACGTCTATGATCAAACTGATGTCCGCCACCTCTGTGCCTCTTGGCGTCTCTACCATCAAAGTGGTTATGCCTCTTGCTAGAACTAGAACCACCAGGTCGTTTGGCCGAACCCAAACTATGCTCCAAATCCTTGGCCCTCGCGACCAATACATCAAAGTCTGAGTAGTCAGAAGCCAACGTGTACCTCTTGACCTCTTCATTCAATCCGTAGCGGAATCGGTTACAGCGTTCCACTTCAGTAGGGACTAACTCTGGGGCATACTGACTCAAGCGAACAAAGCGGATCTCATAATCAGTCACATAAGCATCTCCTTGAGTAAGAGCCATGAACTCTCGCTTCTTCTCATCTAGGTACCTCGGTCCGAAGTACCTTTTCCTAAAAGCAGACTCAAAGAATTCCCAGTCAATCTCTGTCTCTGGAACCCCGGTAGTAATGGTGACCCACCATGTGTAGGCATCACCCTGAAGCAACGAGATCACACAACCCAACCTACATGCGCCCGCACAACCCATCTGAGCCAAGATACGAACTGTCTTCTCCAACCATAACTCCGACCTCTCCGGAGTAGATCCTCTAAACTCCTCGGCCCCCAAGCTACGGAGCCTCTCCAAAGGTAGACTAGCATCGTCACACCTAGGCTGAGCTGCAGCCTGAGCTCCCGCAACTGCGGCCTGGAATGCTCCCGCTATCGCTTGCACTAGCGGAGTCATGTCAATTCCAGCTGGACCTTGGCCACCTTGAGGTCCATCTCCTCCGGCTCCATCCTCGCCCCCAACTCCAGGTAGAGGAGGTGGTGGTGGTGGAGGTGGTGGTGGAGCGCCAACTCCCGCGGCCACCGGCCCTTCTATGTGAGCCCCCACACCAACTGCCGGCTAGGCATGAGCCGCAACCCGTGGTTCCTGACGAACCACCCTCGGTCTACCTCTCGGCCTAGACATCGCTCTCACAGATATCAACTACAACCACAACAACAAAACACACAAGCTGGGTTAGCAAGGCAAGGCTTCCAAGTGTTGAAGTACGTTCCCTCACTTAAAAATCACTTTTCCAATGTAATAGTAGCAATGGGACTCACACACACATACTTTTGAATAAACAGTCAATCATACTTGTCAACAAGCAACCATTCTTTCAAGGCAAGCAAACACCGTACATATCAATCAAAAACTTGAGCTTACCTCACTTACCTGCCCAAGGTCTCGGTAACCTTAGGCTCTGATACCAACAAGTGTAACCTCCTCGTCCCGGTCTGGCCGAATGACCGGTCCGAGTGGGCCACACGGGGAAAACCGAGTGAAAACCCCCTAAGGAATTCCCCCTCGGTTAGCAACCCTATTTTTTTCATTTTAAATCTTGTCTAGATGAGTATTTAATCCTATGTGATCATACAGCGGAACAACATTCACGAAACAAACAAACAACTCAAACTAACATGTTACAGCCCAATTTTATACTTATACTACAGACGGTATCGATACCCTTAAGGGGTGTATCGATACCCCCTAGACTAGGTCAACTGGTCCAAGTCAACCCGTGGAGACCGTATCGATACACCCAAGGAGTGTACCGATACCCTACCCAACGGTTGATTTCCCACGGTCAACGCTAAGATGACGGTATCGATACGCCAGAGGCCGGTATCAATACCGAAATGGACAGTAGCTCCAGTGACCAAAATAGTATCGATACACCCCTCAAGTGTATCGATACACGAGGTCTGAAACAAGAAGGTGGTATCGATACCGTACCAACCGTATCGATACTCCTGCACTGCAAAACCTCCCAAACTCAACGAAACGATCAAGACTCGAGTCTAAATGCAATTTAAGACTTCCCTAGCCCCAACCAAACATTCTTACAACATTTACATAGCACTTTATAGCCATACAAGCACCCAACATGTATATACATCAAGGAAATCATGCAATAGACCCAAGATGGCATTCAAGCATTCAAAGTTCATACTTCAACATTCTAACATGAAGGCAACCTCAAGAGACACATAGCTAACATTCATAATAAGCAATTTAGGCATGGATTACAATTCAAACATGGCATCACAAGCCATACAAAAGCAAGATAGCATGGAGTCTAAACAAGCTCCTAAACAACCAACAATCATCCATCAAAAGACACATGTCCCATTGCTTAAACCATTACATGTTCAACATTTAAAAGTCATACTTGATGTACTCAAGCCAACAACCACACTTGGAGGCCCTCTTCTTGCGCAAGCAACCCACTAACTAAGGATATGCAATGTTGAACAAAGAGAGCGTAAGCAATGATGCTTAGTGAGGGTAAGCTCTTAAAACAAACCTCAACATTGCAGGGTCCGAGCACGATCTAGCCAAGGCATTACACAAATATACCAAGAATCCACAAGAACCACAAGATAAGATGCATGAGCAATATACGAGTAAATGTCATGATCAACAAGCTCTAAATCCTCAACACAAGTAGTCACATTAAACATCCAATAAAGATCGTAAATCTCAACACATTGATACATTTATCAACCAACATTGGCACCTAGCTATGACCCGAATACGCGGATAGACACGTTGGAACTCACATCCAACAACCACATTACCTCGCGGTGGGATTACACTCATCACCAGTATCGCGGAGGGGATTCCACTCATCCTCACGCCCCGTCGATGGGATTCCACTCATCACCGACTATATTTAAATACAATTTCCGGGAGAACCCGTACTCCTCCTTGGTGACTCAACGCCACCAAGGCCACGCGCGACTTTTGATTCATGTGTACACACTAACATCCTAATGATCGATCATTTGTATTCAAGTATACTAGTGCCAACATTTACTCATTCCACATTACTCATTTCAATCACTTTCGTGCTTAGCACGTACTCACCAACAACCATCATCATGCATGTCTCAAGCATCGCAAGTCATATCTCATCTCACATGTATAATACAATATACATAAGCATTCATATCACATTTCATACGAGACATACACAACCACATAAATGAGTTCACCCAAAGGCTCTAGATCAAGCTTAGGATTCGGGTACCACCCTAATCCTAACTCTAGGTGGGTCTACCAAGCCCAACCTAGTCCATATACTCGAACCAACTATTTTAAAACCATTTAAAACAATTAACCACTCACCTAAGCTTCCAAGCTCAAAGACCAAGCAAGCAACCACCTTCAACTTCCCGGATTTACTTCCGATGCTTTACCGATGCCCAAACTCGTTTCTAATCAATCTCAAACACAAACAAAACATTCGAAATCAATAACTCATCATCGGAACTAACCCGAATTAACATTATCAAGCATCCAACACTCAAAATCAAGCCCAAAACAGAATTTCCGAGCAGCCCCTAAAACCCACTGAAATCTTCCATTTCAAGCATCCAAACAACCACCAAACACATCCAAACCAACCATCATATATCATACTAGCACCAACCCTCAAAATCCAACATTAAACAACCCCAAAAACCACTTTAAAACCCTCCAAAAACCTTTTTGAAACCCAATTCCGAAAATTTCCCAAAATCATTTGAAATTCACATATGTCATACCATTTGATCTCTATACATCATAACTAAACATATTAAATCAAAACATTTGGTTTTACAACATAAAGCTTTCATCTTTAATCCAAACTTTCCAAAATGACATTTTCTAAAACTTTCATGGAAATGAAAATAAAGAGTACTTTTATGGAGAGGAAGATGAGGGGAAGTCAAAAATACCATTACCTTTCAATTTGGAGTTGAAATGGAGAATCTTTTTGAATGAAATAGTAACAAGAGGAGAAGAGCTCTCTTTCACGTTGGGGGAAAATGAAGAAGAGGATGAATAGTGGAAATATGTTAGGAAAAGGGGGTTTAAATTTGATGATGGGTAAATTACCCAAAAGGCCATTAATGAATGGCTATCCTTGTTTTTAAAGTAGCTCTTCAATTTTGAGTCTAAATCATTTTGGTCCCATTCAAATTGTTTTTTTTGAAACCCGAAATTTTAAAGGGTCATTTTATTTATAAAACCGAGCCCAAAATAATATTAAAATATTATTTTCACCTAACCCCTAAACCCGGGTGTTACAACTCTCCCCCACTTAAGGAAGTTCGTCCCCGAAATTACCTGGTGGAAACAAATACGGAAACTGCTCAACCATATCCGCTTTCCTCTCCCACGTGGCCTCTTCCACACCTCTATGTCTCCACAACACCTTGACCAACTATATGGTCTTGCCACGCAACACCTTGCTATCAGAAAGCAAGTATCTCAACGAGTTCTTCATTATAGGACAAATCCGGATTTAACTCTATCTTCTCAACGGGCATCACATGAGAAGGATCTGATCTATATCTCCTAAGCATAGATACATGAAAGATATCATGGATCTTTTCTAACTCAGAAGGTAACCTCAAACGATAAGCTACAGGCCCAATCCGCTCAACTATCTCATACGGACCAATGAACCTCGGACTCAACTTGCCCTTCCGGCCAAATCTCATTACCTTCTTCCACGGAGATACTTTCAGAAACACTTTCTCACCCACTGAGTACTCAATCTCTTTTCTCTTCAAATCTGCATAAGACTTCTGACGATCGGAAGCTGCTTTCAGACGGTCACAAATCAACTTCACTTTTTCGGTAGTTCCCTTAAGCAAGTCTGGCATAGGTAACAATCTCTGACCTGTCTCAGCCCAACAAATCGGAGTCCTACATCGTCTACCATACAAAGCCTCATAAGGTGCCATCTGAATGCTAGACTGATAACTGTTGTTGTAAGCAAACTCAACCAACGGTAAGTGCTTCTCCCAAGAACCCTGAAAATCAATCACACAACAACGAAGCATATCCTCAAGAATCTGTATCACTCGCTCTGACTGCCCATCGGACTGAGGATGATAAAATGTGCTGAAATGCAAACGGCTACCTAAACCACTATGCAAGCGACCCCAGAATCTCGAAGTAAATCTAGGATCTCTATCTGAAACAATAGACTTCGGAACTCCATGAAGTCTCACAATCTCACGGAGGTACAAGTTTGCCAACTTGTCTAAGGAATCCGTAGTGTTCACTGCTAAGAAGTGAGCACACTTAGTAAGCCTATCAACAATCACCCAAACAGAGTTCTTCTTCGAAGGAGACAAAGGCAACCCCGACACAAAATCCATGGTGATCCTCTCCCATTTCCATTCCGGAATCTTCAAAGGATGTAGCAAACCTGAAGGAACCTGATGTTCTGCCTTCACTCTCTAACAAACCATGCAACGGCTCACATACTCGGCTACATCTCTCTTCAAACCAACCAAGAAGTAATCATTCTTCAAATCTCGGTACATTTTGGTACTACCCGGATGCATAGAAAAGGGACTCGAATGTGCCTCACTCAAAATCTGACGTCTCAACTCAACATCTTCTAGTACAACAATTCTATCTCTAAAGCACAACAAGCTCTCACCACTGAAACTATACTCAGTCGGTCTTCCTTCGGCTATGTCCTGAACATGAGAAACTAAGCTCGTATCTTGCAACTGCTTCTCTCTAATCAACTGAATCAAAGAAGGCTTCACTTGCAACTCGGTGATCAAACCACCATCATCGGACACACTCAATCTAGCAAACATAGCTCTCAACTCAACGGCCACTTTTCTACTCAAAGCGTCGGCTACTACATTTGCTTTACCCGGATGGTACTCAATGGTCAAATCATAGTCTTTTAGCAACTCTAGCCATCTCCTCTGTCTCAAGTTCAACTCTTTCTGTGTCATCAAGTACTTCAAGCTCTTGTGATCGGTGTAAACTATACACTTCTCACCATACAAATAATGACGCCAAATCTTCAATGCAAACACAACTGCGGCTAGCTCTATGTCATGAGTAGGATAGTTCTTCTCATGGATCTTCAACTGTCTAGAAGCATAAGCAACAACTCTCCTATCTTGCATCAAAACACATCCTAGGCCTACGTAAAAAGCATCACTATAAATCACAAACTCCTTACCTGAAACAGGTTGCACTAACACTGGAGCATTCGTCAAAGCTTCCTTCAATTTCTCAAAGGCCTTATGTCTTGCATCTGACCATTCAAACTTAACTCCTTTTTGCAACAATTTATTCAAAGGAGCAGCTACCCTAGAGAAACCATCAACAAATCTCCTATAGTAACCGGCTAATCCTAGGAAACTCCTAATCTCGGTCACGGACTTAGGTTGTTTCCACTCAACAATAGCCTCAATCTTCGATGGATCAACTCGGATGCCTTCGGCCGAAACAACATGGCCAAGAAATACAACCTCCTGAATCCAGAACTCACATTTACTAAGCTTCGCATACAACTGATTGCTCAACAATCTCTGTAAAACAAATCTCAAGTGCTCATCATGCTCTTCTTCTGTCTTCGAGTACACAAGTATGTCATCAATGAAGACAACTACAAAACGGTCTAGATAGTCTCTAAAAATTCTGTTCATCATGTCCATGAATGCTGCTGGTGCATTCGTGAGCCCAAATGGCATCACAAGAAACTCATAGTGACCATATCTAGTCCTAAAAGCTGTCTTCAGAACATCACACTCTTTTACCTTTAACTGATAGTACCCGGATCTCAAATCTATCTTTGAGAACACTGAAGCACCTCTCAACTGATCAAACAAATCATCTATACGAGGCAACGGATACTTGTTCTTCACAGTCAACTGATTCAACTGTCTATAGTCAATACACATGCGCATGCTACCATCTTTCTTTTTCACAAACAACACGGGAGCACCCCACGGAGAACTACTAGCCTAATGAAACCACGGTCTAATAATTATTGCAACTGACTCTTCAATTCTTTCAACTCTCTCGGAGCCATGCGATACGGAGCTATCGAAACTGGATTAGATCCTGAAACTGTCTCAATCACAAACTCAACATCTCTGTCAGGAGGCAAACTCGGCAACTCTTCAGGAAACACATCTGAAAAGTCACACATTGTTCTGATATCTTTCGTTCTAGCTTCACTCATATCCGGATTCATAACATAAGCTAAATAAGCTCCACATCCAGAGTCCATCAACCTATGAGTCTCTAAAGCTGATACCACATTAGACAAGAACTTAAATGTTCTCGTCCACTACCACTACCTCGTAGTCATCAGAAAGCTTCAAGGAAATTCGCTTTGTCTCAAAATCTACACTAGCCCGGTGCTCAACCAACCAATCCATACCCAAAATAATATCAAAACCATAGAAGGGAAGTTCCATCATATCAACTAAAAACACATGACCCTGAATCTTCAGTGAACATCTCCTATACATCCGTCTAACCACAACTGTCTCACCAAGAGAACTAGTAACATGCATACCTACATCTAAGATCTCAACAGGGATATCTAACTTTTGTGCATGCTCACTCAAAATGTAGGAATGCGTAGAACCCGAATCAACCAAAGAAAGCAAAGACATAGACTGTAACTTGAAATTACCTGCTATCACATCGATGTCATTCCCGACCTCTCTCTGAGCATAAACTCTCGCTGGTCCTCCCGCCTCTGGCTGCACAGCCACAACATGAGCAAGATTCCTCTGAGCATCTACCCTAGGTGCATCAGCCCTAGGCTGGAAGTAACCACGACTGCGCCCACGACCTCTCTGAAAATCATTCGCTCTCGTAGGAGCCTGAGCAACGTTCGGTGCCTGAGCCGCCTGATGCGGACAATCCCTCCTAAAGTGGTCCCTCGAACCACAGTTCCAACAAGCATGGAAGTTACCCCAACACTCACCAGCGTGCTGTCTCCCACAACGGGTACACTCGGGCAAACGCCCTCCTCCTCTATGGCCCTGATGGCCCCTACCATGGTGGCCACCGCCACGTCTATGATCAAACTGATGTCCGCCACCTCTGTGCCTCTTGGCTTCTCTACCATCAAAGTGGTTATGCCTCTTGCCAGAACTAGAACCACCAGGTCGTTTGGCCAACCCAAACTATGCTCCAAATCCTTGGCCCTCGCGACCAATACATCAAAGTCTGAGTAGTCAGAAGCCAACGTGTACCTCTTGACCTCTTCATTCAATCCGTAGCGGAATCGGTTACAGCGTTCCACTTCAGTAGGAACTAACTCTGGGGCATACTGACTCAAGCGAACAAAGCGGATCTCATAATCAGTCACAGAAGCATCTCCTTGAGTAAGAGCCATGAACTCTCGCTTCTTCTCATCTAGGTACCTCGGTCCCAAGTACCTTTTCCTAAAAGCAGACACAAAGAATTCCCAGTCAATCTCTGTCTCTGGAACCCCGGTAGTAATGGTGACCCACCATGTGTAGGCATCACCCTGAAGCAACGAGATCACACAACCCAACCTACGTGCGCCCGCACAACCCATCTGAGCCAAGATATGAACTTTCTTCTCCAACCATAACTCCGACCTCTCCGGAGTAGATCCTCTAAACTCCTCGGCCCCCAAGCTACGGAGCCTCTCCAAAGGTAGACTAGCATCGTCACACCTAGGCTGAGCTGCAGCCTGAGCTCCCGCAACTGTGGCCTGGAATGCTCCCGCTATCGCTTGCACTAGCGGAGTCATGTCAATTCCAGCTGGACCTTGGTCTCCTTGGCCACCTTGAGGTCCATCTCCTCCGGCTCCATCCTCGCCCCCAACTCCAGGTGGAGGAGGTGGTGGTGGTGGAGATGGTGGTGGAGCGCCAACTCCCGCGGCCACCGGCCCTTCTATGTGAGCCCCCACACCAACTGCCGGCTCAGCATGAGCCGCAACCCGTGGTTCCTGACGAACCACCCTCGGTCTACCTCTTGGCCTAGACATCGCTCTCACAGATATCAACTACAACCACAACAACAAAACACACAAGCTGGGTTAGCAAGGCAAGGCTTCCAAGTGTTCAAGTACGTTCTCTCACTTAAAAATCACTTTTCCAATGTAATAGTAGCAATGGGACTCACACACACATACTTTTGAATAAACAGTCAATCATACTTGTCAACAAGCAACCATTCTTTCAAGGCAAGCAAACACCGTGCATATCAATCAAAAACTTGAGATTACCTCACTTACCTGCCCAAGGTCTCGGTAACCTTAGGCTCTGATACCAACAAGTGTAACCCCCTCGTCCCGGTCTGGCCGAATGACCGGTCCGAGTGGGCCACACGGGGAAAACCGAGTGAAAACCCCCTAAGGAATTCCCCCTCGGTTAGCAACCCTATTTTTTTTCATTTTAAATCTTGTCTAGATGAGTATTTAATCCTATGTGATCATACAGCGGAACAACATTCACGAAACAAACAAACGAACTCAAACTAACATGTTACAGCCCAATTTTATACTTATACTACAGACGGTATCGATACCCTTAAGGGGTGTATCGATACCCCCTAGACTAGGTCAACTGGTCCAAGTCAACCCGTGGAGACCGTATCGATACACCCAAGGAGTGTATCGATACCCTACCCAACGGTTGACTTCCCACTGTCAACGCTAAGATAACGGTATCGATACGCTAGAGGCCGGTATCGATACCGAAATGGACAGTAGCTCCAGTGACCAAAATAGTATCGATACACCCCTCAAGTGTATCGATACACGAGGTCTGAAACAAGAAGGTGGTATCGATACCGTACCAACCGTATCGATACTCCTGCACTGCAAAACCTCCCAAACTCAACGAACGATCAAGACTCGAGTCTAAATGCAATTTAAGACTTCCCTATCCCCAACCAAACATTCTTACAACATTTACATAGCACTTTATAGCCATACAAGCACCCAACATGTATATACATCAAGGAAATCATGCAATAGACCCAAGATGGCATTCAAGCATTCAAAGATCATACTTCAACATTCTAACATGAAGGCAACCTCAAGAGACACATAGCTAACATTCATAATAAGCAATTTAGGCATGGATTACAATTCAAACATGGCATCACAAGCCATACAAAAGCAAGATAGCATGGAGTCTAAACAAGCTCCTAAACAACCAACAATCATCCATCAAAAGACACATGTCCCATTGCTTAAACCATTACATGTTCAACATTTAAAAGTCATACTTGATGTACTCAAGCCAACAACCACACTTGGAGGCCCTCCCCTTGCGCAAGCAACCCACGAACTAAGGATCTGCAATGTTGAACAAAGAGAGCGTAAGCAATGATGCTTAGTGAGGGTAAGCTCTTAAAACAAACCTCAACATTGCAGGGTCCGAGCACGATCTAGCCAAGGCATTACACAAATATACCAAGAATCCACAAGAGCCACAAGATAAGATGCATGAGCAATATACGAGTAAATGTCATGATCAACAAGCTCTAAATCCTCAACACAAGTAGTCACATTAAACATCCAATAAAGATCGTAAATCTCAACACATTGATACATTTATCAACCAACATTGGCACCTAGCTATGACCCGAATACGCGGATAGACACGTTGGAACTCACATCCAACAACTACATTACCTCACGGTGGGATTACACTCATCACCGGTCTCGCGGAGGGGATTCCACTCATCCTCACGCCCCGTCGATGGGATTCCACTCATCACCGACTATATTTAAATACAATTTCCGGGCGAACCCGTACTCCTCCTTGGTGACTCAACGCCACCAAGGCCACGCGCGACTTTTGACTCATGTGTACACACTAACATCCTAATGATCGATCATTTGTATTCAAGTATACTAGTGCCAACATTTACTCATTCCACATTACTCATTTCAATCACTTTCGTGCTTAGCACGTACTCACCAACAACCATCATCATGCATGTCTCAAGCATCGCAAGTCATATCTCATCTCACATGTATAATACAATATACATAAGCATTCATATCACATTTCATACGAGACATACACAACCACATAAATGAGTTCACCCAAAGGCTCTAGATGAAGCTTAGGATTAGGCTACCACCCTAATCCTAACTCTAGGTGGGTCTACCAAGCCCAACCTAGTCCATATACTCGAACCAACTATTTTAAAACCATTTAAAACAATTAACCACTCACCTAAGCTTCCAAGCTCAAAGACCAAGCAAGCAACCACCTTCAACTTCCCGGATTTACTTCCGATGCTTTACCGATGCCCAAACTCGATTCTAATCAATCTCAAACACAAACAAAACATTCGAAATCAATAACTCATCATCGGAACTAACCCGGATTAACATTATCAAGCATCCAACACTCAAAATCAACCCCAAAACAGAATTTCCGAGCAGCCCCTAAAACCCACTGAAATCTTCCATTTCAAGCCTCCAAACAACCACCAAACACACCCAAAGCAACCATCATATATCATACTAGCACCAGCCCTCAAAATCCAACATTAAACAACCCCAAAAACCACTTTAAAACCCTCCAAAAACCTCTTTGAAACCCAATTCCGAAAATTTCCCAAAATCATTTGAAATTCACATATGTCATACCATTTGACCTCTATACATCATAACTAAACATATTAAATCAAAACATTTTGTTTTACAACATAAAACTTTCATCTTTAATCCAAACTTTCCAAAATGACATTTTCTAAAACTTTCATGGAAATGAAAGTAAAGAGTACTTTTATGGAGAGGAAGATGAGGGGAAGTCAAAAATACCATTACCTTTCAATTTGGAGTTGAAATGGAGAAGCTTTTTGAATGAAATAGTAACAAGAGGAGAAGAGCTCTCTTTCACGTTGGGGGAAAAATGAAGAAGAGGATGAATAGTGGAAAGATGTTAGGAAAATGGGGTTTAAATTTGATGATGGGTAAATTACCCAAAAGACCATTAATGAATGGATATCCTTGTTTTTAAAGTAGCTCTTCAATTTTGAGTCTAAATCATTTTGGTCCCATTCAAATCGTTTATTTTGAAACTCAAAATTTTAAAGGGTCATTTTATTTATAAAACCGAGCCCAAAATAATATTAAAATATTATTTTCACCTAAACCCTAAACCCGGGTGTTACATTGTCGAGGTGACAAAGGCGTTTTCCACGGCCATGAATGTCGAGAGTGTGTGGTCACTGGTCACAGATAGCTCTCAAGACCTTTCTTTTTAATGGAAAATGAGCATTAGTGGCTTAGAATAGAATCATGATATTACGCGACTGTAAGGAGGTTTCACAAGGTCTCTTTCAAAACAAGTTTGGATGATTTTAGATATTGTTTCGTGCATCATTATGGAAGTGTCTGTCGATTCGTGTAATTTTATTATTTTGGGTCAGTTTAGCATTGTTTTTGAAAAGTACGGTGAAAAAGTATTTTTACGATATGCTTTTAAAATTTTTGGTTTGAGATATAAGTGTTTAGTATTGCTGTCAAAAATACTTTTAAGAAGATAAATGACCACTTTAGACATGTTGCTGTAGGTTAGAAATATAATATATATATATAAAATGTAAATAATTAATGTGCGTAAAATAAATAAACGTAAAGAAAAATAAATAAAAACAAATTAATAATTCTCTTCAGAGTTATGAGAATAATTATAAGATAATTTATTCCTTTCGAGGGTTATAAGAAAATCAACAAGGTCTAAATGAGTTGGACCAACAATTTCCGAATAAAGTTGGACCAGTATCATCTTCGTCATGTTTCGCAAACAAAATTTGCTTCTATTTTCTTTCCTTTATCATTCAATGATTCTTGATTTTTCAACGTACAACACGTACGAGATCAATGATTTATAACATCGCATTGGTAATAAGAAGAGTTTTACTTCAATAGAATGATCTTTATCACTCTTGTCATCCTTATAACCTCACTACCGGTGGGTAGAAGTATTCTTAAAATGACCATATTTTTCATGTCTATATTCATAGCCTTTACCACGACCACAACTTCTAATGTGGTTTTTATATCTTCAATAATATAATCTCACATTCACTTCAGGGAATGTAGTAGAGTCAGTGGGCCTTTGAAACCTTTTTCACGTACGCGACATTGTTAAACATGTCCACAAGGTCCTTTAAAAACCTCCTTTGAGACCAGTAGCCTCGCAGAACGGGATGTCCAGCCAATATACTTGGATTATATCGAAATTATGTCTCTAATTAAATAATGATTTACCATGTTTGCATTCACTTCAGGGAATGAAACAGTTCCAATAATCGCATGGAATAAACATCATGCTCGCATTCACTTCAGGGAATGCCTCCCATAAAACTTTTTTGATCAAGACGAATTTTCGTAACTTGAAATTGAGAGAAGTCTATGGTCGAATTTTTCCGATGTAGAATAAATATTGCTTTCGAGCACATATGGTCTTTATAACAGTCTTCTTGTAGATTCAAAATCACCATGATTTATCGCACTTTAAAATCGTAGTTTAAAGAATAAAAATAAAAGTATAATTTACCGATAATGATTTTCTTCTCGAAAACGATGAAGACATAGCAAATGACCGAGACAACTTCTCATAATCCATTTATGTCATGTCTCTTTCTAAGTCATTTAAGCATATTATATAAAACTCAAAAATATGGTTAAAACATAAACTCTCATGAAAATAATAACATAAATATATATATATATATATATTGATTTTAATTATAATATAATATAAATATAACAATGACCATGGAGTAGTTAATCATACCCGACTTTAAACAATAGATCAAAATAATTAGATCAATGATGAAAATCTACGAGAAGAACAAGGATAAATAAAATAATGACCATGGCAATGTTTCAACGGCTCGTGGAGTAGTTAATTGAAACAAGGATAAAATTAATTAGATTTAGTCCCTCTGAAAGCAAGAAGAACAAGAATTCGTACTTATTCGTAAAGTAGTTTTGTGGGCATCTACGAGTCGTATAATAGTTTTTTTGTGTAAAGCACAATATTGCTCATTTGATCCAGTCCCTCGAAAAACAAGGATAAAAAATCACATGTCATTAATCAAAACACTATAAACATAATTATATATATATACAATCATAAATAAATAAATAAAACAATACCGAGCAGTGACCACGAGACCACTTTGCATGTGTTTTTCTAATGCCTTTAATGACATGTAGTTCAATTCAATTTTCGTTTTCCATCTTGATTCAAGTGCATGACTTTTCTATTTGATTGGAGCACTCGTGTTGATAACATGTTGTGAATAAAATAACAAGAACAACGAACAAAAATAAAAGAACAAAGAGACGAGAGAAAGAAGAAGATTTGTATTATTCTCAAATATAGACTTGTGTACAATACCTTCAGTAAATCATCTATTTATAGGCATAAGAAGTACATAATACATTAAACTCTAACTAATGTAGATCATATTCCTAATGATAAAGTAAGTCAAATCTCATTAATAAAGTTCTTATCATGATAGACATCCACATGGATAAATATTCATAACATAAATGATATTTAAAATTTTTAATGTTATAATCTCAACTTTAAATTACAATAAAATATTTTTAGTAATAAATAGATAATTTTTATCTAAAAAATTTGACCGAAAATTATATATATATTTAAACTAATAAATATTTAATAATAATAATAATAATAATAATAATAATATAATTATGTTTTTGGTAAACAAAAATTATAAGTTTATAAATGGGTAATTATTCCAATTTCCATGCAAAAGTGCTTTAATTTTAGGGTTTAAAGACCCTATTTAGGGTTTTAGAGTTTAGGGGTTTAAGTGTAGTACTTTTGAATTTAGGGGCTATTGATAAAATTTTTAAGTTTATGGTTAAAATTTAAGCTTTATAGGTTAAGATCTAAATCCTTAACCATAATTACCCTAAAACCTAAACCTTAACCATAAATCCCAAATTCTAACCCTAAATCTCAAATTCTAACCATGAACTCTAAATTATAAATCTATATACTAAAACCCTAAACTCTAAAATTAAAGTACTTGTGGAAATAAAAAATTTCACCGCGGCGTATGAGATAATAATCCTTTATCAATTATAAAATAAACACAACAAAAATAGCAAATGGAGGTTAAATTTGTAATTTAGCTCCCAAAACACTTTTCCAACTACAAAAAATTATAAATCAGTTTTTGTGTTTTGGGTTGAAATATACTTTTCAAACACAGTTTTCCCTCTAAAACCTGTTGTTTAGCATCATTGCTCATGGCTTGAAAAGTTTTCTTAAAGAGGAGAATAATAACTCAAACTAGTGAGATAGACTTGGACAAACCGACGAATTGGATAATATTGGAAGTGTATATGTATTATCAAGTTGTACTTCAATGAGTTTTGTCTTCAAGGGCTTTAAACATTGCCATTCCCTCTCATGACTTACGACCAACCGTAGGCTTAACTAGTGCATGTAAAACCCTACAACAATATACCGGGCTTTACTTGGCTTTTAAAAGCCATGACCAACAAAAATATTAAAAAAATAAGTTATATAGTAAAACTATTATTTAACTTTTAAAGTATATAATTTATTGTTGATCTTTAAAATTAAATAATAAATATATTTCTTTCAACAGATAATGCTGAGTTGTGCCATTGCAATCACTTAATTGCCGGGAGTTTGAGGACTCGTTAATTGAATTGAAAATCACAATATCTAAATGTATAAAATTTGTTTTTTTTCCAGAATTTCTAATGTGGTGCCCATAGTAGTATTTGTTCAGTTTTTATCTTTATAAAACTCACGTACAAATTACAAACAAAACAAGATTCCCCTTTTCTACTAAGGCTTCGCACGATCGAGATTATTAAACGGACGTTGGATTGTAAACAATCCTTTACCGTTAAATCATGGTTTTCAACATCTGTTTTGTGCGCTTGACGTGACCGTTCAATATTGTTATTTTTTTTTTGTTTGTTTAACGCTCCAACAATTATTTGAGAAGCATTAGTGAACGTAGTCTAAGGCGGCACCTGAAGAAGCATTTGTTGGTCATGAAACGTAACAAGGTATGGTGAGTTAATTTGTTGTTGGGTTGGGTGACCTGAATTTTCTGCATATAAAGCAAAGGGGGTTTCGCTCAAGGCCCAAATCCAAAGGAGAATCAGCAAATACAAGCCCTTCTCTATTACAACTCACTTCACTTGCTGCTTCCTTCTCTAATGGGTCTGGGTGAGTCGGACTCAGAGTGAGTGGTTCTCAGTTTCCCCTCAAATTTATAAATAAATAAAAAAGCAAAAATACTGCCACCCCAAAGCCTAGAACTTTCCAGCTCTCCCAAGTTAACTACCAAAAACCAAATTTAGGGTTTTGTTAGGGTTTAGCCAAAGTTAATCTCTTTCATCCTTTTTCCCTAAAGAAAAAAAGTCAAATTTTTATTTCGATTTGGTTGTTACAGACGGAGAGGGGGAGATTTCGAGTTATAGGTAAGAGCCCTAAAACAAACGAAGGGAATTTGAGTGAAAAAGGTTGCAAATGGTTGGGTCTAATGGCGTTAGGCTTATTCACTGCTTGCTTCGCCGCTCTCACTCCCTTTTCCACCACCCAAATTCTGTACGTTCTCTTTTATTTCATTTTATGATCCGATAATTAAAGTTTGCCTCTTTCCATTAACAATATATTCTTCAATCGTAAATACAGAAGGCTCTAATTGCCGGGGGTTTGAGGAGCTTCACTGCCGGACTTGGCAATCCAATTGGAAATCACACTCCTCGATTGGGTAATTTACTATCTCACCCTTTTTACAATTTCTTTTCTTTCTTTTTTGGTTGAAAAATTATTGAATTACATTGCCTTGTTAATGCCAGCTAAAACTAGGAACTGCTTGGTTTTTGGAGTTTTTAATCTGAACTTGGGTGCAAGACGGCCAATTCATGGCACTGGTATTGTACAAGTTCCCTTTTTTCGACTTATATAACTATCTCAGGGATGCATTATTGTTCCCTCTTTCATACTCTAATCTTTATCTTCTGGGTTCAGCTCCTCTGTCCGCTAGGGATTATTATGATGTGCTTGGTGTAAACAAGAGTGCTACTGCATCTGAAATAAAGAAAGCGTATTTTGGGGTAAATTATTTTTCTACACTCTATCTAGTGAATTTGAATGTGTTTGTGTTCCTTTGCACTCTGGATGTTATTTCAGAATTCTGTTATTTGTTATCCTTGATTCAAGTTTTTCTTGCTATTCTATAGCTTGCGAAAAAGCTCCATCCGGATGTAAATAAAGATGATCCTGAAGCTGAGAAAAAATTTCAAGAAGTTTCCAAGGCCTATGAGGTAAGTTTTTCTGGCCTGGGATTGTTGTCTTTGTCATGGTTAATTTCTCTTGGGGGACTGAAGCCTGAAGGGAATTACTTTTTGTTTGTTTTATTGTAGGTTTTAAAAGATGAGAACAAGCGTGCAGAGTACGATCAGGTGTGGTAAAATTTATTTATTTGTTCTTCTCATAAAACCTCTTCTTTTATTATCAGATGGAAAATGTTTCCAATAACCTTTCTGTTATTAATCAATACATTAAGCAGAGAAGGCAAGATGATAAATGTCATTTTCCCGCTCAATTGATATGTACCTTGTTGAATTTATAGCTGCACAAGTGTTTCCCGAATGGTTTATGTAAGACACTTTTTATATTTTCTGTACTCTTTTTCCCTGCTGATCTTAGTTATGTGCAAAATTTGATAGGTTGGCCATGACGCATTTGAACAGCAGCAAAATAATAGCGGCGGCTTTAGCGAAGAGGATTTTAATCCATTCAAATTCACCAACTTTCATGATGTAAGCTTCTTTTAACATTATTGGTTGGTTCTGGTTACATTTAGTCAATGATGTACTTTTTAATTACTGAACTTAAAGATTCTTTTAGTGTTTTATCATTGATAATATTCTATTTCTCTGGCTCATTTATGGTACTCAATTCTAGGAGGAGCAAGTTTTTGGGCTTTTTTATTCCAGAACTGTGAGATAATAGGATATGTGATACCCCATTTTGCAGAAGAGATTATTAATGTTCTATGCAAACTCAGGAGCCCTTAAGGATGAGAGTGAGGCAGTCAGATAGTTTTTTTTAAGTTTTGTTGGAGGTTCAAGTTTGGTACTATTATTAGTTCCTAATGAATAGACTCGTGAACTGTAGTGCCATTGGATTATCCTGTCAAGGTCGGTAGAGAAATAGACATAGGCGTCATACTTTTCTCACAGTATTATTGATATTTGAAATGTCAGTGCCTGGTACTCGGTTGATTTTTTATGCTTGGTTACCTGTGTATGTATTTGATCTGGTGGTCACCACTCTTGTTGTTGGCATGATTTAGTGTTCCTTGCATGAGAATATTGTTGCTGGATGGGGTGAACATGCTTATCTGTAGGTTTCTTAGTGCCTTTTATATTTATTGTTTTCAATTTAATAACACGATATTCTTATATGCTTGAACAGATATTCAATGTTCAGGATATATTCAGAAATCAAATGGGTGGTGAAGATATCAAGGTTTCCAACATTTCCAATTTCTTGTTGATATTTATGTTATTACTCTATTTTGTTCTTCTGAGTTGTCACGTGCGGTTTACCATACCTTAGGTTGCAATTGAACTATCATTTATGGAAGCCGTTCAAGGATGTACCAAAACAGTGACATTTCAAGCTCCAGTGCTTTGTCAAGCTTGTGGTATGGTCTTATCTTGCCTCTGAAACAATACTTTTTCCCCCAATGTAATCTCGCCTTGCAAAATGTTCTAAGCTCTTATAACTGTTTTGTTGTATCTTTTTTTTTTCTCTCTAGGCTGTATATGGTTGATATCTTTATTTTTATTTTTTGCTTTTAGAAGGAAAAAAGCTTCTTTGGATGCAAAAGCAAACAATATTTTTGAAAAGTTTATGATAAAAGAACCAAATATATAAACGTATGTTGATAAATTTATTTGGTCTCAAGTTATTTTGTCCATTTTTCAGGTGGAGAAGGTGTTCCTCCTGGCGTGAGACCTGAAAGATGCCGACACTGTGGAGGCTCAGGCATGGTTAGTTTATTGGAATAGAATCATGCAAGCCCTCATAATTGTTGTGATACTCCTTTTTAACTTATGGTTTTGCTGTTGTCTCAGCTATCGATCAATAAGGGCTTTATGAGTATCCGTTCTACTTGTCCTCATTGTAGTGGAACTGGTCAGTTTGTATCGGTATGATATCCATCCAAGTTCTCTCACTTCTAATGAATTTATTCGTGTTTTTATTGCGTGATCAGTTTGCTGTTGTTGCTTTTTGCTATTTTTATTTGAGGTTTTTTATTATGGTTAACAGAAGCAATTAATTTTCTCATGAATTTGGATTTTAGGATGATTTTTTTCTTTCTTTTTTCTCTTGATAAAATGCCTCTGAGCAATTAATGTTGCTTATTAGTTCTTCCTTTTATAACAAAGAATTTGTTTTATTTTTGCTTTCTTCCAGTTTGATTTTTGTTTTAGAATTGTCATTTGAGATCTCTTACTTTTTTTCTGGTTACAGAAGCTTTGCAAGTCATGCAATGGAGCTAGATTAGTAAAAGGACCTAAAACAGTAAAATTGGACATAATGCCAGGTACTATATGAAGTTAAATGTCTATTGGTGGTTGCTTTGGTAATGGTTTAACTTACCATGTCTTTCATTGTATGATTCATTGAGGTTTCTGTTGAGTCTCATGGAATGTGGAAATGTGTTTTTTTAAAGCCAAAATGTCCTAGGTGGACCCGAACTTAAGGCGTTGAAACTTACATCTAATGAATTGGTTGAGCAAATTATACTATAACAGTGCGTTGGACCATCACATTTTCATTTTCAATGTCAGAATTAAAAACAACAAAGTGGTGTCACTGTGATCCTTCACATCTATTATCGAAATGCATGGTCTTCTAGAATTTTGTTTTTATCATTAGATTAACTCAAGGTTATGTCCTGCTTTCAGGAGTTGATAATAATGAAACATTGAAGGTTTATGGAAGTGGCGGAGCTGATCCTGATAGAACTCATCCCGGTGATCTTTATGTAACCATAAAGGTAACCAGTTTAGGTTTTGTCTGATACTTTGACAGTTTGCATAGCTTTCAATGAAAAGAAATAATTGTAAATATTTGAGCCTTCTAAAAACAATTTATTCATAATCTCAGTACATGCTTGTTTAAGAAATGGAATAGAATTGTAGAAGATATTGAGTTTATTTTGGTGTGTGTTTTTCTTAGCTTATTTCAGAAACGGTGAATGGTGGATGAAGTTGGCAAAGACGGTAATACCGGTCATCAGAGTTATACTTGTGAAAAGAATGGTGTGCCGATAAAGAAAGCAGTAGTATGGACAACAATTTTAGAACTAGGCTTTAATGTAGACTTAAAAGAACAGTGACTGAATTTGAGACAGCATATAGTTACCCTTAGTTCTTGCCATGGACTGAATCTGGCTATGCTTTAATTCTGGATGCAGTACTAAAGCAGTCAATATGTTGTGGAATTAGTGGTGACAGGGATTGGTACTGAAAGATTAGATGCGCTTTTCCCCCCTTCATTACCTTGGTCTGCCGAGTTCTTTCAAAATTACTAGTCCAACTTTTCACCGTTAAGAGCGAAATTTACCTAACCATTTTTTGTTAGGTCCTGGTCTTTTACCCTAGCAGTTGGCAATAGCCTTTTTCTTTCATTTCTTGAAGATCATTGTCTCCATTGATCATGTTTATATTTGCAGGTCCGGCAAGACCCAGTTTTTCGTAGAGAAGGTGCCAATATTCATGTAGATGCTGTTTTGAGCGTTGTTCAGGTAGAACTGGAATTTCCAAACAAGCTATTAAGTTGCTCATCTGTTGGTCTTGAGCAATGCCCCTATATTTGATTGCACAGTTTACATAATTGCCAGTCTTCCATGGAATGTTTCTCTGATTGAAATGTTCATACAATGCCAAACAACTATTTTAGCTTTTATCATTGTGCATTTCTTTTTTAAAGTTTTTTAAGCATTGAAGAATGGTTTTATCAAATGGATCATATCCCGGTGAGGCTGATCCTTCTATCTGATTTTGCTGAATTAATTTGTCCCCCCCCCCCCCTTTTTTTGCAGGCAATATTAGGAGGAACCATCCAAGTCCCAACTCTTACCGGTGATGTTGTGCTCAAGGTTTGTTGGATCTTGTGTATGATTGATTTAAAGCATAGAAACCGAGCTTTAATTATTTGTTGTAGTTATGGCAAATGCTTTTTTTGCTGAATCTGTCACTTCCAATTTGCAGGTACGCCCTGGCACTCAACCTGGCCAGAAGGTGGTTCTTAAGAATAAAGGTGGGAATATCGCCATATATAGTTCTCGCACTCTGGTTGTCTTTGATTTGTAAGGTGCATTCTGTTTGATACAATTTGTGTATGTTTGGATAACAGGAATTAAGACAAGGAACTCCTACTCATATGGTGATCAATATGTGCACTTCAATGTCAGCATCCCAAAGTAAGTGTGTGTGTTATATATGCCATTAGGTTGTTCCATCATCCATCCGTGTTTTAATGTACTACTCGAGTCTTGATCGTATTAGGAGTCGAAAGCAATTACTGATCTGATTTATGTAACAGGAATCTGACCCCAAGACAACGCGAATTGATCGAGGAGTTTGCTAGAGAAGAACAGGGTGAAGATGTTAAGCGCGCTGCTGCCGGGGCATCTGGCTGAAGAGGGTCCTGACATAACATATTTTTTGGCTGGGTTTCACACAAAGATAAGAAGATGAATATTATCAGTAATAATTCGTTTTGTCGGAAGTTGTTTGGATTTTCTTTTTGTTTTATTTCTTTCACCCACAGATGGCTTGGAGCCATCATCATCTCGAGACCGATGGGTGATAATTGTATATGATTTTTATGTAGGTATAACATTAGTCTTTTTAATTAGTGTCTGTTAGTATTAAAAACTATGCTTTACAATTATTTTATATAGACAAATTTTACACGCGACTTTAATTTTAACTAGTGTAAATTTTATATTTATTTATAAATAAATAATTGAATGTTATAAATTGGAAGATGATCTTTTTGATCTCTTAATTTTACTTTTGCTCTTGATCTTTTATTGTTTGTTTGTTTTTACTTTCTAACTAAAGAAAATATTAAAAACTATATAAAAGTGTTAAGTTTTTAATTTTTTATGACATAATAGAAGATGCCATAATATCTGGCCTTAATTTATAAGCATTATCGATGAGGTTCGTTTTGATGAAAAAGAAATTGAGGGTTAAGAGGAATGGAATAAAAGTTTATAGATTAAAATAACTGAGTTAAAAGATTAGAGAAATGTTGCTCATCCCCTTGTGTCCTAGTGGCAAAGGTAGATGTTTATCATCCCTTGGGACCCGGGTTCTACCCTTGCATCGCACCAGCATATTAAAAAAAAAGATTAGAGAAATGTTCTTAATTTTATATAATCATTTATCATTTTTGAGAACTGTAACTAAGTTTATTAATTTAATTAGCGTCATTGGGATAGAAAAATAACTAGATGACTTCTATTTTTGGTATAATGATAAATTCCAATTTTAATATATATATATTTTTATTAAACTAATTTTAAGTTGAATTTAGTTCTAACTTTTTTGAAGAAGCCAAATCATTTTTGGTGAAAATTTGATCAGAACATTAATAATTTTGAAGTTTAAGAAATAAGGAAAAGCTATGATATGAAAACTCTCGGGAGATAAAAAAAACATAAGAAAATATTTTATATATCTACCACAGAAAATTTGTGTTTCACAAACGAGCCTAATTTATAAGTTTAATTTAGGGTTTATAATTTAAGGTTTCAAATTTAAAGTTTAATGTTAGAATTTAGAATTTAAAGTTTAGTAGTTGAGTTTAGAGTTTGAGATTTAAATTTTATATTATGCAGTTTAAATAGACACGCTTGTGTAAAAAAAATTACACTAATAATGCATCAAATATCAACTCATAAAATAGTGTATAAGCTATAAATGAATGTTTTGTCACTAAAATTTGTGTAAAGAACACTATTGTAACGATCATCATGTAACAGTTCGATAAATTATAAAAAGTTGTAAAATGATTATTAAATTTATCGAATTGTTATAAAATATCTATTAAATGCTACAAAATAGTTTAACAATTTGATAAATTTAATGATCATTCTATAACAGTTTGATAAAATTTTATGACTATTTCATAATAGTTTAATATATTTAATGATATTTTTAGCCTTTAAAAGATTAGTGACCAAATGATCATTTTTTATAGTTTAGTGGCTAGTGTACTTTGCCTATAACTTTTCTAAACTTGGTCCCCATTGGCCTCTTAATGTAATCTTTTTCTCACTTTGATCCTTAAACCTTTTTCAAATTAACCACAAATTTGGTATTTTTTAATTTGATCCCTAAATTTAGATTTTAGTTAAGGATTTAAAATGTGTAACAAAATCTAAGATTGGAGACTAAGAAAATGTTTACATGCCCCTATACTAATGTGGACCATAAGTACCAAATTTGAAAAAGTTGTCAAGTTTATAGATTAATGTAAACAACACATTTCACTATTTCAGGGACCAAACTGAATAAATTACCAAATCCAGGAGTTTAATATTGCTTTATCCCAATAAAAACGTTTGGATAAAGAAAATCTCGGGAGATAGATAAAATAGTTTACAAGCCATAAACACGTAAAGAGATCCACTCATTTCTCCAATTCCCATGGCGACCCTATCTTCTTCCCCTCCTCCGTCCACTCTTCCTTCCTCCGCCGCCAATTCCAAAACCCCACATCTTAAACCACCGCTACTCTTCTTCCGCAAACCACTAGCCACCGCTCTAACCGCCTCTTTAGCCACCTCCGCATTGATCCTAACCTCCCCTCCCTCCTCCATCGCCTCCTCAACATACAACATCTACTACGGCACCGCCGCCAGTGCCGCCAACTACGGAGGCTACGGTGGCAACTCCGACAAGAAAACCTCCGCGGAGTACGTGTACGACGTCCCGGAGGGATGGAAGGAGCGTTTGGTTTCGAAAGTCGAGAAGGGTACCAACGGGACAGACAGTGAGTTCTACAACCCGAAGAAGAGACAAGAGAAGGAGTACTTAACATTCTTGGCCGGATTCAGACAATTAGCTCCGAAGGACGTGATATTGAACAACTTGGCTTTGTCGGACGTGGAGTTGCAGGATTTGATTGCCGGGGCTGACAGCTTAGTATCGGAGGAGAAGAAGGACGAAGATGGACAGGTTTATTATGTGTACGAGATTGATGGAATCGGTAAGCATAGTTTGATCTCGGTTACTTGTGCGAAGAACAAGCTGTATGCTCACTTTGTTAACGCGCCGGCGCCGGAGTGGAAACGCGACGAGGACATTTTAAGGCACGTTCACGAGTCTTTCAAGACTGTTGGATAATCTTAAACTCACTCTGGTCTTGGTTTTGATGGTTGTAATATTACTGGATGGATATGATCATGTAAACTGCTGTTCCTTCACTTGTTCGTTTTTCTTTATATTGCAAGCAAGTGAGCATTTCTACTTTCATAATCTTCATTCTTGTCCGGCTAAGGATTTAGATTTGATATACTGCAATTTCAATGCAACAACATTACAACTTGTGAATCTCTTAATTCCCATGTCTAATGTGTACGGAGCTGGAATTAAATATTAAAAGAGACAGATTAATCTTTAAATTTAAAATTTAAAAAAAGTTAAAATTTTATTTAATTACTATTTGCGGTGGAAAATAAAGTTTCCACAAGCGGGTTTATTCAGGGGTTTAGTTTAGGGTTTAGAGATTAGGGGTTTAGGTGGTATGATTTAGAATTTAGGATTTATGGATAGAATTTAAAGTTTGGGGTTTGGGGCTTGGGGTTAGAATTTTAGGGTTTTAAGGTTAGAATTTTAAGTTTTAAATTTAAGCTTGAAAATAAGCATGCTCGTGTAAACTTTTTTTACACTGACAGTGTATCAAATATTAATCCTTAAATTAAAAGACTTAAAATGATACTCCCAACATTAGTGACGAGAAAAATCTCCCTCCTAACCATGTTTCCCTATATGTTCCTACTAAAAATCACCTAAAAATTAAATTTTAAGTCATAACATTAATTTTTAAACCCTAAATACTAAAAAATACACCATACCCCTAATTCCCTATAACCTAATATGTTTTCCTGCTTCCCCACTCTGTCCGTGGGAGTGGGTCACCATTCATCAAAGCCCTGGATATCTTCATCCTGCTCACCTAGCTTCGAATTCTGATTTCTTTTAATTAATGCTCTTTTGGGTGTCATTAAGTATATGAAAATCTTTTGATTTGGTTTTGTGTGAACTAATCTTATTTAAAAGTTTATTGATTTCTCATGCATGATGCTCGATCTGTATTTTACGTGATCTATACACCTCAATTAAGAAATTAAATTTTGGACTTAATCCAATCTTTTAATGAACCCTACCGAAAATTTAAAGTGTATTTAAGTAAAATTGCACGCGCGCAAACACAAACTTTTAGAAAATGAATAAAAAATAAGAGAACTATTTTATTAATCTTCTAATTGTCACCATATATATTGACACACATCTTACTCATATTATTAATTTCACAAAATACCTATTTTTTTAAATTAATATTTGTTGGTAAATTTTTTAGAAAATGATTATATGTATAATAATTTATTTCGGGACTTTCATTTTTTGAGGGGTTTGCGTGGTCGCACATCTCGCACATGCCCAGAACCACCCATGATTGTATTTCATAAATTTTGAGTTATTTCATGTTAATTTTTTATTCAAAAATAAATCTATCACCTAAAGAACAAGTCATCAAATGTTTATTTAGGGCCCGGTCAACAATGCTTCTGAAACGGCCGATGGAATACCAGTCGGTGAAGTAATGCTAAACAGGTACCTTCAACGGGATGGAAATCCTCTACCCTTTTCGGTGCCCCTACTTGTGCCCCACACTCAAAATTAGGTTTAGGATTTTGGGTTTTATGTTAGGGTTATAGTTAGGGTTTAGAAAATTTAGGGTAGGGTGTATTTTTAGGGTACAAGATGCAGAGTTTATGTTTTAGAATTTAGAGTTAGGGCTTAAAATTTAATTTTGTTGTATTTTTTTAGTGTTGAGGCATAAGGAGAGACACCAAAAAGGGCAGGAGATTTTTATCCCTTTCAACGTGCGTTTTAGCTTTTTTTGCCGAGTTTAATGCTCAAACGGGCGTTTTTTCGAAGCTGAATTTTCCAGTTTTTTTTTGTTAAACGAAGGTTTCAGATGATTGGGCGTTTGAAAATCCCTGGTAAACGAGGCCTTAGAATCTAGTCTCTGGCCGCGCTTCTTTACTATGAAGTTTTTCCCAAGAATCCCTGCTTATTTTTTGTCGTAGCTTCAGATGGGTTAGTACTTAGTAGGCTGCATGGACCTTTTAGTCTGCATCCGTTCGGGTTCTCCTTGGTGCTTCGGGTCACCCAATGAAGTTGGCTTTTCAAGAACATTTCGGCTCTGTTTAGTTGCAGTTGGGCCCATTCCCGCATCGTTTGACCACTGCTCAACTCTAATTGCCTGTTTGGAAACCATTTTAGAGCCAGTAGCTTCCTTAGCCAAACCGAACAAAAATCCTCGACCTCTTAAGTATGCCCTTTTCTATTACTCACATTAAAAAAATGAGTAAACTAACTTAATGACCATCATATTATGGTAAATGTATTAAAATGATCACATTAAAAATAATCGACTCAATTAAACCACCAAATTATTTAAATGGTATCAATGTGACCACCAGCCGTTAAAGGTTAACAGAAGGGTGATGTGGCAGTTAAAAAAATAAGAGTATAATTATACATTTGGTCATTATTACTTATACATTCTATCAATTTAGTCCCAATTTTAATTTAATAAAATAAATTAATTATTTGATGACACATGTCACCACCTTATTGTAGGACTTTAATTATTTTTATTTAATTTAATTAATTAATTTCCCCCTCCAATCAGGTAATGACACGTGTCACCTGATTAGGGGAAAGAAAAATCAAAGGCAAAGAAATGCCCTTGTGGGGACTCGAACTTGGGTCTTTCAAGAGAAAATAAGACATACTTACCGCTAGACTAAAAATAATTAAAGTCCTCCAATAAGGTGGTGGCACGTGTCACCAAATAATTAATTTATTTTATTAAATTAAAAGTGGGACTAAATTGATAGAGTGTATAAGTAATAAGGACCAAATGTGTAATTATACCCTTATTTTTTAACTGCCACGTCACCCTTCCGTTAACCTTTAACGGGTGGTGGTCACATTGATACCATTTAAATAGTTTGGTGATTTAATTGAGTCGATTATTTTTAATGTGGTCATTTTAATACATTTACCATAGTATGGTGGTCATTGGGTTAGTTTACCCTAAACAAATAAAAAAATGTATAATTAAGGGTAGACAATTTTCATCAAGCCAAACCCTTGTCTTTTGTTAAATAAAAATTATCTGCCCCTAAATATGCTTCACACTAAAAAAACACTAAAAAATTAAATTATAAACCCTAACTCTAAATCATATATCCTAAATCTTAAACCTTACGCCTTAAAAATACAACTCATCTTTAATTCCCTAAACCTAAACATAAATTTTATCTTTAAACCTTAAACTCTAAACTTACTTTTTTTTTTAGTGGAAGCACCAAAAGGGTAGTTAAGGTCCGTCTTTTTTTTCCTTATCCATGTCCTTTCCTTTTTTGTTCCTTAACCAAAGATCGATCAGCTGCTTTCCGCGCCGCCTCTGTGACCGTCGGCGCCGCCTTTGTCCGATGTCCGATGTCCATATAGGGGCATGTCAATTCCTTGGACTTGGTCGACGTTCTCATGTTCTTCTCTTTCAACAATAGGATCTACATCACCCTTCTTAGTTCCACAGATTTCACTTGAATGACCGTATGTGCCACACTCGTAACATATTGTTGGAAGGCCCTCATATCCAACCGTCTTAAGTCTTGACCATATACCATCAATGCCAATGCACCAAAACGATGGCTTCTCTAGATCAGTCACAGCAGCAAGCCTTGCAAACCGACCCCTCCTCCCGATATTAGTGTTATACACAATTCGAACAACAATAACGGCAAATATATGATTGAACAATTAAAAATAATAATAAAATTTACGTAGATAAATTTACTAATGTCAAAAAACAATATTAGCGTGAAAGAGAAGGCGTTGCCGACTTGGGTTCTTTTTAGCGTGATACTATAGTGGAGGTCTTGGGTTTAAAGAGGTAAATGATTTGAGTAAATACGATTTAACAGGGATAGAGCATAGAAGTATGGGGGGTATTGAGTTTTTTTCATCTTACTCTTCCTATTTATTTTTTTAAATTGATTTATTTATGAATTTGTTCCCCTCAAACATTTATAGTTTATTCTCTAACTTTAAATTTATTTATAGTTTACCCCTTAACCTTAAATCCTGACTCTGTCCTTGCTATCTAAGTTATCCGTGCGAAAATTATAACACTTTCTCTAATCTTTGTATATAAACTGTTGGAATTCGAGATTTTTTTTTAGAGATAACCAAAATTTCATTTTTCATCGGGATTCGGAGAGTTATAACCTAAACATTTTCTAACTATTGATCGCATGCGTGTTTACATATACACTCAGACAGCACACATAGTATCCATTGGTTTAAAAGATGTGCTTCTTGCAAATACTAAGTCAAACCAAAGAACATAAACATGCACTGCTTCAGCAATGATAAACACAGATAAAAATCAAAAGAGAAAAGAAAAGTGTATGTATATACATAAACAAGCACCTTGCCATGGCCATGGCTCGTCATGTTTAAAAGGAGGAGACCGGGGAAGAAAAATGTAAACAAAAGCCATTTAATCTAACCTAAAAAGAGTCAAGTACAAGTACAAGGACTAGCTAGAATGACGACTCACATTCAAGCTCAAATTCGGACCCTGGTTCATCATCTTCATCCAAAGAATCGGTGGTGCCAACCGCACCATGGCCGGGGCCAAAGGCCTTGATATGGTCTTTCAAAGACCTCTTGTGCTTGAAGTCCGACCCACAGATGCAGTACCAAATCTTCCCACAGTTCTTCTCGTGCGTTCTCCAGTCTCCTTTCACCGCAAACGCCTTGTCGCATTTCCTGCAGGCGAAGGGCTTCACGCCGTGTTTCCGTTTGTAGTGTGTTTGGAGGGTTCTGAAATCCTTGAGCGGCCTTGCTCTCGGGTGGTCGATGTTGTGCTTACAGCCAGGTGCGCAGCAGTAACATGGGAGCCTTAGCATGGCCGTTGGCTGGCTTCCTCTTAGCGAGTCTGGTCCCTTTCTATACTGTGATCCATGCCCCCACATATGCATCTGCACAATTAATAAGTCTATCATACATGATACAACCCCCCATAACTAGCAAAAAAAGTACATATATGCATAATGCATAATGCACAATGGATATAGGTGTAGGGCGGTGAACGAATACAACGTTTAAAGAACTAATCGTGAATCGTTCAAATATTGATTAGTTTATATTCGTTTATTAAGTTAAATAATTAAAAATCAAGACCCGGGAAGAGAGGGTAAAGAGAGAGAAGGGCTTGTGTCCGCAGATTGGCAGTTGCATGCATCAAAACAGATATCAAAGAGTGTGAAGGAGGAACCAACAAGTTGATTCAAGCGCAGAAAATTCTCGCTGGGAGACTCATCTACTAAAGTCAGATGTGAAACACGTGTAGGTTAATTTGGATGAAGGAAAAAAAAAAGAGTGTGAAGAAGGAAATAAACCGCAAAATAACAATTTGGATGAAGGGGGCAAGGGCTAATTGCTTGTAGGTTATCTTTGAAGGTTCGGCAAGTTGTTTAGGTAAATTTAACATGACATGTCTTTGTTAATCACAATAGGTAACAAGTAGAAGTCTCTAATTTCAATGCTGGTGTGTCAGATTAACACGTTTTTTGTCTGTTGGGGATGCAAATCTAGGGTGTTTCTTTTTCAGACAAGAGATGTTGAAAGTAAAGAGTAAATACCACCTGAAATCTGAAACCCTGATGAAAAATCTGAAACCCTGATGAAAAATCTGGAACTTGAACAAAAAGAAAAGAAAAAGAAACCCTGATGAAAAATCTGATCACTCCAGCATATTAACCTATATGTGAAATTTATCTGGGGTTTAGCTTCAGCACAATCTTCAAAGTCTCAAGAAGCAACAGCAATATTTCCAGTACCTTAATGACTCAAACCTACCGAGTTGAGTCACTCCTGCAACCTTAATGACTTACAGATCTACCCAAAACCAAGGATATAATTAAGATGAGATGTGAAGAAAAGGAAAATAAAGCAAATTTTGGCGGATCATGTCTCATGTCTCATGCAATGAGGTGGCCGTACCTGCAGATTGTTGTATCTGTTAAAGGTCTTGCAGCAGACATGACATGAGAACTGTGTAGGACCAACTAGAATCTGAGTAGGGGTAGGAATCCAGTACTGTCCCTTGCTCAATGGAAACCCAGAATCCGTCACATGAGTGGCCGGGGAAACCCCAACTCTCAGATCGGAGATAGGGCTAGGTAGCCCTATGTTTAGGGTTACAGTCTCATCTTCATCACTAGCACCAGCACCAGCAGCAGCACCCGCGTTGGAAAACAGCAGGCTCTTATCACCTTCCATGGAACTGCTTGAAGGTTCAGTCTCAGTACTCAGATAATTGATGAGAGGAAGAGCTCGTGACGAGCTCTGAGCCCCGATATCAGAAGATTTATCGGTGCTGAAACAAGAACCGTAGTGGGGATTTAGAGGTACAAAGTTGAAGGCTCCTCCGGTGAAGAGATTGGAGTAAGGATCTGTCATGGTTGTAAGAATATTGCAAAGAGAAAAAGGCAATTTGGCAACTGGAATGATGAAACACACAATCATGTACATATATAGATAAGATAGATGGATATATACATACATATACATTCAAACATGCATGATTGTATGGGAAGAGTAATTAATCAGATGGGAAATAGCAACAAAAGTGAATGGTAAAATTGTGAAAAGAGGGTGTACTGTGAAAGTGAAGAAATCAAATTACACCTATGGCTATGGCCATGCCATGCAGACAAGGAAATAAAGTAAAAGGCGGAGACATAAGTCAGAGATTTAAACAATCAACTTCCTCTTCGATGTCTCCTATGACTTTAACAATCAGAGGGAGTCATGGAAGTAGAATTAATGGACAAGGAATAAAGCGGTGGAGCTTCCAACCCTCGTTTTATTTAGTTTTTAGGATTATTTCAGTTTTAAGAGGTAATTTAGATTTATTTGTAAAATTTTCTCTTCAATTGTTTTTGAACAATGTTCAACTACCAATTCAATCCATTGTTTATTTAATATGCTTATCTGATCTCAGACATTCATTAAGTATTTATTTTTTTTAAATTCGGAGACAAAAAATTAATTAGCTTGAGTTCAAACTAACAAAAACTTAAAGTCATTACTCATTAGACTCAAAAATTAAGGAGGACTATAATCTTTACGTGCCTACGCCCCTCTTCATTGAACATAAATCTTCTACCTTTTTTCATTAATCCTATTTATGTTCCGCACTAAAAACTAAATTTAGAGTTAAGATTTAAGATTAGGGTACACAATGTATGGTATAAGATTTATTTTTAGAGTTTATGATTTAGATTTTATAGATTAGAGCTAGAATTTAAGATTTAATTTTTTAGTGTCGGACATGAATAGAAGCACCAGAAAGGGGAAATGATTTTTTGTTCTTCTTGAACATAAATCTCCTGCCCCTTTTATGTTCCTATTTATGTCCTCACGCTAAAAAATTAGGTTTAGAGTTAGAATTTAAGAAATTAGAAGTATTGTTTAGGATTTAGGGTTAGAACTTTAAATTATAATTTTTTAGTCATGAGACATAGAAAATGACACCGAAAATGGTTAGAGTATTTTTGTTCTTTTATTAATTGGCTAATTTCAATTTGTCTTGAAATAAAGCGTTAGTATTAGGGTCAGTTTTTATTGCTTTTAAAATCTACAATATCCGATTTGAATTAGTCAACTAATAAATTATATGTAAATGATTAAATAAAACAAATCAGTTTCTTTTATTTGGAAGTGCTTTTGATAATAAAAAACAAAGTTTAAAAATAGTTTTTAGAATATAAAAAAGTATTTTTAAACCACCTTTTGGAAACCTAAAAGAAGTAATTTTATATAAACTTATAAAAAATACCATTTAAGTTGACATTATTTATGTTCTAACATCATGTTTAAAATCGACATTTTAAATTTAAGCATTTTAAATTACACACCACACTTATTCACTTATTTTTTTTAAATAAAGAAACTTTTCGAAAGCATTTTTCAATCCAATCGAAAGCAGGATATGAATATAACTATTGAGGAAGGGCAAATAACTTAACTAAGTACCGGAAGCGTTTAGCTAACATTAATAAGTAGGTTGAATAATTGAATGCGAGTACCGGAAGGGTTTAGCTAATTCATTAACAAGTAGATTGAATAATTGAATGTGAAATAATTAATTAACTCGATTAGGTGGACTTCAATTCTAAGTTCATAATTAGAAAGCTAAGATCATAATTAGAAAGCTAATTCTTGTCGTTACTTCACTTAATCTTTTATTATTTGGTTAGTTTAACTTTAGACTTAGGATAAGTTTAGGGTAAACGTTAATATGTCACCGGGGCCGGTCATGTGCTTTTGGTGGCTCAGGGCGAATATAAAAAATAGGCCCCAAATTAAAAATTTAAATTGTGGTTGTAGTTGTATTGACAACCATGTTAAATTTTATTGTGGTTGCGGATATTATAGATGTTATTTCGGTCATTGCGAGTATTACAGTTGTGAGATCTCTTAATAACATATGTTATTGTGGACATAACAGTTGTGAGTATCGCGGGTTACAGATGGTGCCACTACTCATGGGCGGATTTAGCATATAAATTGGGTGCAATTAACCCCACTTGATTTGTTGGGTATGGAATTTTCAAGGAGGTAATATAGATTTTTTTTCATAAGAAATATTAGATTTGACCACACTTAATTTGTTGGGGTATGGGGTCGACGAATAGAAATCATCTGCCCCTTTTCGGTGCACATATTTATGCCCTACACTAAAAATTAGGTTTAGGGTTTAAGGTTAAGGTTTTTTGTTATAGTTTAAAGAATTTAGTGTAGGGTGTATTTTTAGGGTATAAGGTGTAGGGTTTAGGATTTAAAATTTAGGGTTGGGGATTGAAATTTATTTTTTAATGTTTTTTAGTGTTGATGCATAGAAAGAGACACCGAAAAGGGGCATATGATTTTTATCCAGGGTCAACAATGCTTATTCTAGTGATATAGAAATTCTTAATGCCTCATACTTCACTTATGACCCCACTATAAGAAAATCCTGGCTCCGCCACTATGACTGTCGTCATATAACGATCGTTGTTGTGGTTGCATATTGTTATTTAAATCTTTGTCCCTAATAGCAAGTAAAGAAAAAAATTAATTTTAAGAGTAGGTCCATAATAACAAGTATTGAAAAATTGGGCCCTAATAACAAAAATTGAAAAAGAAATTTAAGAATATGCCTAAAATAACATATATTAAAAAAATCGTGCCCCTAATAATAAATATTAGAAAAATATTAAACCTCTATTAACAAATATTGAAAAAATTAGGCTCTTAATAACAAGTATTAAAAAATTAGATCATTAAGAACAAATAAAATTTGAATAAAATTAGAAACGTGTAACTTCCTTCAGCTGTGGGCCTTGGGCGGGCGCCCATGTTGCTCCTGCCCAGGGCCAAGCATGTATGTCATGTAACCCCCTCATCCCGGTCTGGCCGGATGACCGGTCCGAGTGGGCCACACGGGGAAAACCGAAGCGAAACCCAAAGGATTCCCCCTCGGTTAGCAACCCTAATTTTTTTTTTAATATTAATCTTGCCTAGATGAATGTTAAGTCCTATGTGATTCACAACAGCGGAAAACGTTCAAAGGAAAAACACATTCGAATCACAACCACGCATAAACAGTCAATTTTTAGCTTATAAAGCAGACAGTATCGATACCCTAATCAGGGGTATCGATACCCTCCTTCTAGGTCAACCCAGGAAGTCAACACGAGAAGGCCGTATCGATACCCTTACCAGGGGTATCGATACCCTCTTCCTCGGTCAACCTTCCTTGGTCAACAGATTTGACCCGTATCGATACTCGGGACCCCGTATCGATACGCTCCAATCTAACTCCCCAAACCCAGATTACAGAAACTTTGGACGGTATCGATACCCTAAGGGTATCGATACCCTAGGCAAAATCTGAGGCATTTGGGCAAGAGTGTATCGATACCCTTACCAGGGGTATCGATACCCCCTGCACTGCAATTCCTCAAATTCGACTAAAACCACCCCAAACCGACTCTAAATGCATTCTTCGACTCACCTAAGCGTATACCAACATGCAAGCACACATATTTAAGCCATAGGTATCATTCAAACATGGATTCAAGCTTTCATACATAGCATTTGATTCAAGGAGCAAAATAGGCAATATTAAGCATACATAAAGACTCATAAGGATCATAAGGCCACAAGTCATTCAAAAGAGGTTAGCACCCAGCATAAGACAACCTAAAGCATCCTAGAGCATATCATCATACACACCAACATTCATCAAAGTATTGCATGCTTACAAACCATAATCAAACTCAACAACATCATCATTCAAATGAGTCATACAAGCTCATACAAAGACCTTTGCCACATTGCTAGCTATTACAAAATCAATAACCATACTTGAGCTACAAACTTGGATGCCCTTCTTGCCTTGCCTCGAGCTAACACCACGCTAATGATCTGCATTGTTGAACATTGAGAGCGTAAGCTATAAGCTTAGTGAGGGTGCTCTAAAACGAAAACAACAACAATGCAGGGTTCAAGCATGTAATCCTAGTCTTACACATATCAAGCATTGCAAATAAACAAGTAGACTTAGCTAGTCTTTCAAGTGGCATATATGGTCTCTCAATCCTAGCAAGATTTCCCATCATTATCAATTATCAAATACAATACCATATAGCAAAACACATATCACCATCATATGTCACATTACATAAACAAGTTTAATTGGCCACTTTAATTACCCCGATTGTGCGGATTAAAACCTTGACAACACTTTACCTCGGTGGGATTCCACTCATCACCGGACCTTGCATGTGCGGGATTCCACTCATCGCCACATGCCCTACGGATGGGATTCCACTCATCATCCCGTAGAAATATAATAAAAGCTTCCGGTGGAATGCTACATCACCGTACTCCTCCTTGATGACTTAACGCCATCAAGGCCACGTACGTTTTGACTCAATTGTGTGCACACTATCCTAATGATCGATCATTTACAACCGGTAATTTTTAGTGCCAATTATTATAACCACAACATGTATCACCAACCACATATCATCAACACATTCATGCTCAACACATATGTCCACAACATGATATACATATACATGCATCATCTAATCACAAGCATTTGAGCATAGTCATCAAGCACGTAGCATTCAAGGCAATTAGACTAAGTTAACTACTTGGATTAAAAGGAAGTGGCCTACCAAGCACACTTGCACACACACATACTACTCATGTTCGAACCAACTTGAAAACAAGTTTAGACCACTCACCGTCCTTCCTTAGCAAATCGAACAATCCTCCTACGCACCCGGATTCGGTCCCAAAGCTCCTTCAACGTTTCCCCTTGCTTCTAGCCAAACAAAATACATTCATCACTTCCCAAATCAATGCTAATTCAATCATCAATCCACATCGCAAAACACAACTCAATTTCCACAAATTCCAAATCACATAGCATCCCAAAAACCTAATTTTCGGACTCCCACAATCAAGGGCTGAAATACCCAATTTCAAGCATTCAAAAGACTTCCAAAACATCCCAAATCACCCTCCTAACATAACTAGACTATCAGCCCTTCAATTCCCACACAAATCCTCTCAAAAACCCAATTTTTCAAACCCTAAAATTGGCCCTAAAGACCCCCTACGAAAATTCATCCAAAATTGACCAAATTCATATATGTTGTATACTTTAGCATGATTTACAAAAACCCCAACACAATTTCTTAAGACCAATTGAAAAACTCCATTAAAACCCAATTTTCATCATAAACCCTAATATTTCAAAACCCACATTTTTGAAATTTAAGACAATAAGCAAGTAGAGGATGGAGAGGAGGTTGAGAAAATACAATTACCTCTTAAAATGGTGTGGAAATCGGGTGCTAAAATTGATGGAATAGTAATTCCAAGCTTGGGAGGTTTTAGAAATGGTGGGGGTTTTCAAAATGGGAAAATGAGGAAGAATGGGGGAGGAAGATAACTTTACCATAAAGTGGTCTTCCTTTATTTAAAACTTGGGTAATTAGCCCAATAGGTCCTTCCCAACTTAGTAAAACTCATTTAGACCATTATTTGAAATTGAATTGTTTTAATTTAGTTTTATTTAACTCGAACTAACACTCGACTAACTCCTAGGCCCAGAACACGGGTGTTACAACTCTCTCCCACTTAAGGAATTTCGTCCCCGAAATTACCTGACTGAAAGAGATACGGAAACTGCTTTTCCATATCCTCCTTCCTCTCCCAAGTGGCCTCGTCCACACCTCTTCGTTGCCACCTCACCTTCACTAACTCAATAGATCTACCCCTCAATACTTTACTGTCAGAAGCCAAGATCTCAACGGGCTCTTCCTCATAAGTCAAATCCGGATTCAATTCAATTTCTTCTACGGGCATAACATGTGATGGATCAGACCTATACTTGCGAAGCATGGATACATGGAACACATCGTGTATCTTCTCTAACTCGGATGGCAAGCGCAACTGATAAGCAACGGGACCAACTCTCTTCACAATCTTATACGGTCCTATGTACCTTGGACTCAATTTCCCTTTTCGGCCAAATCTCATCACTTTCTTCCACGGAGACACCTTCAAGAACACCTTCTCACCCACTGAGAACTCAACTTCCTTCCTCTTCAAATCGGCATAGGTCTTCTGCCTATCCGAAGCAGCCTTCAAGCGATCACAAATCAATTTTACCTTGTCGGTGGTCCCTTTTAGCAAATCCGGCATAGGTAACAGTTTCTGTCCTACCTCGGCCCAACACACCGGAGTTCTACACTTCCGGCCATACAAGGCCTCATACGGAGCCATCTGAATGCTCGACTGAAAACTGTTGTTGTAGGCAAACTCTACTAGAGGCAGATGCTTCTCCCAAGTACCCTGATAGTCAATGATACAACATCGCAACATATCCTCTAAGATCTGGATAACCCTCTCTGACTGACCATCTGACTGAGGATGATAAGAAGTGCTGAAGTTCAAACGGGTACCCAAAGCTGTATGCAGACACTCCCAAAATCTAGAAGTAAACCGCGGATCTCTATCTGACACAATGGACTTCGGCACACCATGTAGCCTCACAATCTCACCAATGTACAAATCGGCCAATCTATCTAAGGTGTAAGTAGTGTTGACTGCCAAGAAGTGAGCACACTTCGTAAAACGATCTACTATCACCCAAACTGAGTTCTTCTTCGTAGGAGTCAAAGGCAAACCCGAAACAAAATCCATGGTGATGTTCTCCCATTTCCATTCCAGAATTCTCAACGGCTGTAACAAACCTGAGGGAACCTGATGTTCCGCCTTCACTCTCTGACACACTAAGCACTTACTCACAAAGTCGGCTACATCTCTTTTCAAGCCAACCCAAAAGTACTCATTCTTCAAATCACGGTACATCTTCGTACTTCCTGGATGCATAGCAAACGGACTACTGTGGGCTTCAGTTAAGATCGTACGTCTCAAATCACTGTCTTCAGGCACAACTATTCTGTCCTTGAAACACAAGACCCCATCGGAACTGAAACTGTAGTCTGAAGATCTACCTTCGGCTATATCTTGCACGTGAGGTGCCAAAGATCTATCTAAGAGCTGTTTCTCTCGAATCATCTGACCTAGGGTAGGTCTAACCTGAAGCTCGGCTACTAAGCCATCATTCCCGGACAAACTCAGTCTAGCAAACATGGCTCTCAAGTCCACGGCCACCTTCCTACTTAATGCATCGGCCACTACATTGGCCTTACCCGGATGGTACTCAATAGTAAGATCATAGTCCTTTAGCAACTTTAACCATCTACGCTGTCTGAGATTCAAATCTCGCTGAGTCATAATGTACTTCAAACTCTTGTGGTCGGTGTATACTGTGCATTTCTCACCATACAAATAGTGCCTCCAAATCTTCAGAGCAAACACAACTGCAGCTAACTCTATGTCATGGGTCGGATAGTTGCGCTCATGAGTCTTCAACTGTCTTGAGGCATAAGCCACTACTCTTCGGTCTTGCATCAGAACACATCCTAACCCTACATACGAGGCATCACTATAAATCACATAATCCTTCCCGGACTCAGGCTGAATCAAGATCGGTGCTTGGGTCAAAGCTTCTTTCAAATTTTCAAAGGCTCTCTGTCTTGCATCTGTCCACTCAAACTGAACACTCTTCTGAAGTAACTGTGTCAATGGTGCGGCTAATTTAGAGAAACCCTCTACAAACCTCCTATAGTATCCGGCTAAGCCTAGGAAGCTACGTACCTCTGTCACTGACTTCGGTTGCTTCCACTCAACAATGGCTTCAATCTTCTTCGGATCGACTCTAATGCCTTCAGCTGACACTACATGTCCTAAGAAGACTACCTCGCGAATCCAGAATTCACACTTGCTGAGCTTCGCATATAACTGATGATCTAGCAAAGTCTTCAAAACAAGTCTCAAATGTCGGTCATGGTCTTCTTCGGTTCGCGAATACACCAAGATGTCATCAATAAACACAACTACAAACTGATCTAGATACTGATGAAAAATCCTATTCATCATGTCCATGAAAGCTGCCGGCGCATTAGTCAACCCAAATGGCATGACTAAAAACTCATAGTGTCCATACCTAGTCCTAAAGGCTGTCTTCCGTACATCGACCTCTCTGACCTTTAGCTGGTAGTAACCTGATCTCAAATCAATCTTCGAAAAGACCGATGCTCCCCTCAACTGATCAAATAAGTCATCAATTCTAGGCAACGGATATTTGTTCTTCACTGTCAACTGATTCAATTGTCTGTAATCTATGCACATTCTCATACTCCCATCTTTCTTCTTCACAAACAACACTGGTGCACCCCAAGGTGAAGAACTAGGCCTAATAAAACCTCTATCTGTCAATTCTTGCAACTGAGTCTTCAACTCTTTCAATTCTTTCGGTGCCATACGATACGGAGCAATCGAAACAGGAGCTGAATCAGAATAAGTCTCAATGTTGAACTCTACCTCTCTGTCCGATGGTAACCCTGGCAATTCTTCCGAAAACACACTAGGAAAATCACACACTGTCCGGATGTCTTGAGGTCTAACCTCACTCATGTTAGGGTTCATCACATACGCTAAGTATGCTTCACACCCCAACTCAACTAACCTCTTAGCCTCTAACACTGAAACCACATTGGATAAGAACTTCACATTCTCACCCACCACAACAATCTCATAGTCATCTGTGAGCTTCAAAGAAATCTGTTTAGTCTCAAAATCTATCCTAGCTCTATGTTCCGTGAGCCAATCCATACCCAGAATCACATCAAAACCATAGAAGGGAAGTTCCATCATATCCACTGGAAACACATGTCCCTGAACCATCAACGGACACCTTCGGTACATCTTCCTAACCACTACCGTGTCCCCAAAAGAACTAGTAACACTAACTCCTACTTCTAACAACTCACAAGGCAAATTCAAAGACTGTGCATGCTCACTCAATATGTAGGAATGTGTAGACCCAGAGTCAATCAAAGAAAGCAAACCCAAAGACTGTATCGAGAAGTTACCTGCGATCACATCGGTGTCATGCTGCTCCCCGCGCTGAGCGTAAACCCTAGCCTGTCCTCCGCCCTCCGGCTGGACTGCAACTACATGAGCTAAGTTTCTCTGACCATCGTTCCTTGGCTGGAAATTACCTCTACCGCGCCCGCGGCCTCTCTGAAAGTCATTGGCTCTAGCAGGAGCCTGAGCTGGTGCCTGTCCCACCTGATGTGGACAGTCACGCCTAATGTGGTCTCTAGCACCACAACTCCAACATGAATGATAGTTTCCCCAACACTCACCGGTGTGGTTCCTCCCGCAAGTAGCACATGTGGGCGACTTCCCACCAGCTTTCTGACCCTGATGGCCCCTACCGTGGTTACCGCCACCACGCCTATGATCATACTGATGCCTGTTGTCCCGATGCCTCTTGGCATCACCTCTATCAAAGTTGCTGGACCTCTTACCCGAACTAGATCCACCTGACCGCCTGGTCAAACTCAAACTGTGCTCTAAGTCCTTGGCCCTCGAGACCAAGACATCAAAATCAAAGTAATCAGAGGCTAGAGTATAAGTCTTGATTTCCTCATTCAGCCCATATCGGAAGCGGTTACAACGCTCTACCTCAGTTGGCACAAGTTCAGGCGCATACTGACTCAGCCTGACAAATCGGATCTCATAATCAGTCACAGACATACTCCCCTGAAGCAATGCCATAAACTCTCTCTTCCTCTCATCGAGGTATCGCGGACCCAAAAACTTCTTCCGGAAAGCTGTCTCAAAGAACCCCCAAGTGATCTCGGTCTCATCCATCCCTGAAGTAACGGTGACCCACCAGGTGTAGGCATCACCCTGTAGCAAGGACTCAACACAACCCAACTTACGATCACCAGTACATCCCATCTGAGCAAGGATACGGACGGTCTTCTCAAACCACATCTCTGACCTCTCCGGAGTAGCACCTCTAAACTCTTCGGCCCCAAGGCCCCGAAGTCTCTCTAATGGTAATCCGGTGCCCTCACCCTGATGATGAGCTGCCTGACCTCCAGCTACTGCAGCCTGGAATGCCCCGGCTATTGCCTGAACTAACGGAGCTAAGTCAATCCCGGCCGGTCCTTGGCCACCTTGGCCTCCTTGTGGTCCCATTCCTCTGGGCCCGGCCTCGCCTCCCACTCCCGGTGGAGGAGGTGGTGGTGGTGGAGGTGGTGGAGGAGCTCCAACTCCAACCACTGGCTCTCCCACTTGAGCCTCAACCCTCACAACTGGCTCAACTCTCGGAGCCTCTGCCCGTGGTTCCGGTCGAACCATCCTAGGCCTCCCACGTGGTCTCATGGTTCAACTAGCAAGGTAAACTACAACAAGAAACAGATAAGGATTACGTTAGTCAAAGCAAGGGTCCAATAGTGCTCAAGTATTCCTCTTTCAAAAATCCCTTTTAAATTAAGTAGTAGTAGCAATGGGCACACACTCACACGAGACACGACCATTCATGCATTCAAATCATCATACGATCAATAAAGCATCAAGGATTCATGTCAATTCATGCATCGGGCAACACAAGCATTTAACACATTAATCTTACCTCACTTACCTGCCCGAGGTCTCGGTAACCTCAGGCTCTGATACCAACAAATGTAACCCCCTCATCCCGGTCTGGCTGGATGACCGGTCCGAGTGGGCCACACGGGGAAAACCGAAGCGAAACCCAAAGGATTCCCCCTCGGTTAGCAACCCTATTTTTTTTTTTAATATTAATCTTGCCTAGATGAATGTTAAGTCCTATGTGATTCACAACAGCGGAAAACGTTCAAAGGAAAAACACATTCGAATCACAACCACGCATAAACAGTCAATTTTTAGCTTATAAAGCAGACAGTATCGATACCCTAATCAGGGGTATCGATACCCTCCTTCTAGGTCAACCCAGGAAGTCAACACGAGAAGGCCGTATCGATACCCTTACCAGGGGTATCGATACCCTCTTCCTCGGTCAACCTTCCTTGGTCAACAGATTTGACCCGTATCGATACTCGGGACCCCGTATCGATACGCTCCAATCTAACTCCCCAAACCCAGATTACAGAAACTTTGGACGGTATCGATACCCTAAGGGTATCGATACCCTAGGCAAAATCTGAGGCATTTGGGCAAGAGTGTATCGATACCCTTACCAGGGGTATCGATACCCCCTGCACTGCAATTCCTCAAATTCGACTAAAACCACCCCAAACCGACTCTAAATGCATTCTTCGACTCACCTAAGCGTATACCAACATGCAAGCACACATATTTAAGCCATAGGTATCATTCAAACATGGATTCAAGCTTTCATACATAGCATTTGATTCAAGGAGCAAAATAGGCAATATTAAGCATACATAAAGACTCATAAGGATCATAAGGCCACAAGTCATTCAAAAGAGGTTAGCACCCAGCATAAGACAACCTAAAGCATCCTAGAGCATATCATCATACACACCAACATTCATCAAAGTATTGCATGCTTACAAACCATAATCAAACTCAACAACATCATCATTCAAATGAGTCATACAAGCTCATACAAAGACCTTTGCCACATTGCTAGCTATTACAAAATCAATAACCATACTTGAGCTACAAACTTGGATGCCCTTCTTGCCTTGCCTCGAGCTAACACCACGCTAATGATCTGCATTGTTGAACATTGAGAGCGTAAGCTATAAGCTTAGTGAGGGTGCTCTAAAACGAAAACAACAACAATGCAGGGTTCAAGCATGTAATCCTAGTCTTACACATATCAAGCATTGCAAATAAACAAGTAGACTTAGCTAGTCTTTCAAGTGGCATATATGGTCTCTCAATCCTAGCAAGATTTCCCATCATTATCAATTATCAAATACAATACCATATAGCAAAACACATATCACCATCATATGTCACATTACATAAACAAGTTTAATTGGCCACTTTAATTACCCCGATTGTGCGGATTAAAACCTTGACAACACTTTACCTCGGTGGGATTCCACTCATCACCGGACCTTGCATGTGCGGGATTCCACTCATCGCCACATGCCCTACGGATGGGATTCCACTCATCATCCCGTAGAAATATAATAAAAGCTTCCGGTGGAATGCTACATCACCGTACTCCTCCTTGATGACTTAACGCCATCAAGGCCACGTACGTTTTGACTCAATTGTGTGCACACTATCCTAATGATCGATCATTTACAACCGGTAATTTTTAGTGCCAATTATTATAACCACAACATGTATCACCAACCACATATCATCAACACATTCATGCTCAACACATATGTCCACAACATGATATACATATACATGCATCATCTAATCACAAGCATTTGAGCATAGTCATCAAGCACGTAGCATTCAAGGCAATTAGACTAAGTTAACTACTTGGATTAAAAGGAAGTGGCCTACCAAGCACACTTGCACACACACATACTACTCATGTTCGAACCAACTTGAAAACAAGTTTAGACCACTCACCGTCCTTCCTTAGCAAATCGAACAATCCTCCTACGCACCCGGATTCGGTCCCAAAGCTCCTTCAACGTTTCCCCTTGCTTCTAGCCAAACAAAATACATTCATCACTTCCCAAATCAATGCTAATTCAATCATCAATCCACATCGCAAAACACAACTCAATTTTCACAAATTCCAAATCACATAGCATCCCAAAAACCCAATTTTCGGACTCCCACAATCAAGGGCTGAAATACCCAATTTCAAGCATTCAAAAGACTTCCAAAACATCCCAAATCACCCTCCTAACATAACTAGACTATCAGCCCTTCAATTCCCACACAAATCCTCTCAAAAACCCAATTTTTCAAACCCTAAAATTGGCCCTAAAGACCCCCTACGAAAATTCATCCAAAATTGACCAAATTCATATATGTTGTATACTTTAGCATGATTTACAAAAACCCCAACACAATTTCTTAAGACCAATTGAAAAACTCCATTAAAACCCAATTTTCATCATAAACCCTAATATTTCAAAACCCACATTTTTGAAATTTAAGACAATAAGCAAGTAGAGGATGGAGAGGAGGTTGAGAAAATACAATTACCTCTTAAAATGGTGTGGAAATCGGGTGCTAAAATTGATGGAATAGTAATTCCAAGCTTGGGAGGTTTTAGAAATGGTGGGGGTTTTCAAAATGGGAAAATGAGGAAGAATGGGGGAGGAAGATAACTTTACCATAAAGTGGTCTTCCTTTATTTAAAACTTGGGTAATTAGCCCAATAGGTCCTTCCCAACTTAGTAAAACTCATTTAGACCATTATTTGAAATTGAATTGTTTTAATTTAGTTTTATTTAACTCGAACTAACACTCGACTAACTCCTAGGCCCAGAACACGGGTGTTACAACTCTCTCCCACTTAAGGAATTTCGTCCCCGAAATTACCTGACTGAAAGAGATACGGAAACTGCTTTTCCATATCCTCCTTCCTCTCCCAAGTGGCCTCGTCCACACCTCTTCGTTGCCACCTCACCTTCACTAACTCAATAGATCTACCCCTCAATACTTTACTGTCAGAAGCCAAGATCTCAACGGGCTCTTCCTCATAAGTCAAATCCGGATTCAATTCAATTTCTTCTACGGGCATAACATGTGATGGATCAGACCTATACTTGCGAAGCATGGATACATGGAACACATCGTGTATCTTCTCTAACTCGGATGGCAAGCGCAACTGATAAGCAACGGGACCAACTCTCTTCACAATCTTATACGGTCCTATGTACCTTGGACTCAATTTCCCTTTTCGGCCAAATCTCATCACTTTCTTCCACGGAGACACCTTCAAGAACACCTTCTCACCCACTGAGAACTCAACTTCCTTCCTCTTCAAATCGGCATAGGTCTTCTGCCTATCCGAAGCAGCCTTCAAGCGATCACAAATCAATTTTACCTTGTCGGTGGTCCCTTTTAGCAAATCCGGCATAGGTAACAGTTTCTGTCCTACCTCGGCCCAACACACCGGAGTTCTACACTTCCGGCCATACAAGGCCTCATACGGAGCCATCTGAATGCTCGACTGAAAACTGTTGTTGTAGGCAAACTCTACTAGAGGCAGATGCTTCTCCCAAGTACCCTGATAGTCAATGATACAACATCGCAACATATCCTCTAAGATCTGGATAACCCTCTCTGACTGACCATCTGACTGAGGATGATAAGAAGTGCTGAAGTTCAAACGGGTACCCAAAGCTGTATGCAGACACTCCCAAAATCTAGAAGTAAACCGCGGATCTCTATCTGACACAATGGACTTCGGCACACCATGTAGCCTCACAATCTCACCAATGTACAAATCGGCCAATCTATCTAAGGTGTAAGTAGTGTTGACTGCCAAGAAGTGAGCACACTTCGTAAAACGATCTACTATCACCCAAACTGAGTTCTTCTTCGTAGGAGTCAAAGGCAAACCCGAAACAAAATCCATGGTGATGTTCTCCCATTTCCATTCCAGAATTCTCAACGGCTGTAACAAACCTGAGGGAACCTGATGTTCCGCCTTCACTCTCTGACACACTAAGCACTTACTCACAAAGTCGGCTACATCTCTTTTCAAGCCAACCCAAAAGTACTCATTCTTCAAATCACGGTACATCTTCGTACTTCCTGGATGCATAGCAAACGGACTACTGTGGGCTTCAGTTAAGATCGTACGTCTCAAATCACTGTCTTCAGGCACAACTATTCTGTCCTTGAAACACAAGACCCCATCGGAACTGAAACTGTAGTCTGAAGATCTACCTTCGGCTATATCTTGCACGTGAGGTGCCAAAGATCTATCTAAGAGCTGTTTCTCTCGAATCATCTGACCTAGGGTAGGTCTAACCTGAAGCTCGGCTACTAAGCCATCATTCCCGGACAAACTCAGTCTAGCAAACATGGCTCTCAAGTCCACGGCCACCTTCCTACTTAATGCATCGGCCACTACATTGGCCTTACCCGGATGGTACTCAATAGTAAGATCATAGTCCTTTAGCAACTTTAACCATCTACGCTGTCTGAGATTCAAATCTCGCTGAGTCATAATGTACTTCAAACTCTTGTGGTCGGTGTATACTGTGCATTTCTCACCATACAAATAGTGCCTCCAAATCTTCAGAGCAAACACAACTGCAGCTAACTCTATGTCATGGGTCGGATAGTTGCGCTCATGAGTCTTCAACTGTCTTGAGGCATAAGCCACTACTCTTCGGTCTTGCATCAGAACACATCCTAACCCTACATACGAGGCATCACTATAAATCACATAATCCTTCCCGGACTCAGGCTGAATCAAGATCGGTGCTTGGGTCAAAGCTTCTTTCAAATTTTCAAAGGCTCTCTGTCTTGCATCTGTCCACTCAAACTGAACACTCTTCTGAAGTAACTGTGTCAATGGTGCGGCTAATTTAGAGAAACCCTCTACAAACCTCCTATAGTATCCGGCTAAGCCTAGGAAGCTACGTACCTCTGTCACTGACTTCGGTTGCTTCCACTCAACAATGGCTTCAATCTTCTTCGGATCGACTCTAATGCCTTCAGCTGACACTACATGTCCTAAGAAGACTACCTCGCGAATCCAGAATTCACACTTGCTGAGCTTCGCATATAACTGATGATCTAGCAAAGTCTTCAAAACAAGTCTCAAATGTCGGTCATGGTCTTCTTCGGTTCGCGAATACACCAAGATGTCATCAATAAACACAACTACAAACTGATCTAGATACTGATGAAAAATCCTATTCATCATGTCCATGAAAGCTGCCGGCGCATTAGTCAACCCAAATGGCATGACTAAAAACTCATAGTGTCCATACCTAGTCCTAAAGGCTGTCTTCCGTACATCGACCTCTCTGACCTTTAGCTGGTAGTAACCTGATCTCAAATCAATCTTCGAAAAGACCGATGCTCCCCTCAACTGATCAAATAAGTCATCAATTCTAGGCAACGGATATTTGTTCTTCACTGTCAACTGATTCAATTGTCTGTAATCTATGCACATTCTCATACTCCCATCTTTCTTCTTCACAAACAACACTGGTGCACCCCAAGGTGAAGAACTAGGCCTAATAAAACCTCTATCTGTCAATTCTTGCAACTGAGTCTTCAACTCTTTCAATTCTTTCGGTGCCATACGATACGGAGCAATCGAAACAGGAGCTGAATCAGAATAAGTCTCAATGTTGAACTCTACCTCTCTGTCCGATGGTAACCCTGGCAATTCTTCCGAAAACACACTAGGAAAATCACACACTGTCCGGATGTCTTGAGGTCTAACCTCACTCATGTTAGGGTTCATCACATACGCTAAGTATGCTTCACACCCCAACTCAACTAACCTCTTAGCCTCTAACACTGAAACCACATTGGATAAGAACTTCACATTCTCACCCACCACAACAATCTCATAGTCATCTGTGAGCTTCAAAGAAATCTGTTTAGTCTCAAAATCTATCCTAGCTCTATGTTCCGTGAGCCAATCCATACCCAGAATCACATCAAAACCATAGAAGGGAAGTTCCATCATATCCACTGGAAACACATGTCCCTGAACCATCAACGGACACCTTCGGTACATCTTCCTAACCACTACCGTGTCCCCAAAAGAACTAGTAACACTAACTCCTACTTCTAACAACTCACAAGGCAAATTCAAAGACTGTGCATGCTCACTCAATATGTAGGAATGTGTAGACCCAGAGTCAATCAAAGAAAGCAAACCCAAAGACTGTATCGAGAAGTTACCTGCGATCACATCGGTGTCATGCTGCTCCCCGCGCTGAGCGTAAACCCTAGCCTGTCCTCCGCCCTCCGGCTGGACTGCAACTACATGAGCTAAGTTTCTCTGACCATCGTTCCTTGGCTGGAAATTACCTCTACCGCGCCCGCGGCCTCTCTGAAAGTCATTGGCTCTAGCAGGAGCCTGAGCTGGTGCCTGTCCCACCTGATGTGGACAGTCACGCCTAATGTGGTCTCTAGCACCACAACTCCAACATGAATGATAGTTTCCCCAACACTCACCGGTGTGGTTCCTCCCGCAAGTAGCACATGTGGGCGACTTCCCACCAGCTTTCTGACCCTGATGGCCCCTACCGTGGTTACCGCCACCACGCCTATGATCATACTGATGCCTGTTGTCCCGATGCCTCTTGGCATCACCTCTATCAAAGTTGCTGGACCTCTTACCCGAACTAGATCCACCTGACCGCCTGGTCAAACTCAAACTGTGCTCTAAGTCCTTGGCCCTCGAGACCAAGACATCAAAATCAAAGTAATCAGAGGCTAGAGTATAAGTCTTGATTTCCTCATTCAGCCCATATCGGAAGCGGTTACAACGCTCTACCTCAGTTGGCACAAGTTCAGGCGCATACTGACTCAGCCTGACAAATCGGATCTCATAATCAGTCACAGACATACTCCCCTGAAGCAATGCCATAAACTCTCTCTTCCTCTCATCGAGGTATCGCGGACCCAAAAACTTCTTCCGGAAAGCTGTCTCAAAGAACCCCCAAGTGATCTCGGTCTCATCCATCCCTGAAGTAACGGTGACCCACCAGGTGTAGGCATCACCCTGTAGCAAGGACTCAACACAACCCAACTTACGATCACCAGTACATCCCATCTGAGCAAGGATACGGACGGTCTTCTCAAACCACATCTCTGACCTCTCCGGAGTAGCACCTCTAAACTCTTCGGCCCCAAGGCCCCGAAGTCTCTCTAATGGTAATCCGGTGCCCTCACCCTGATGATGAGCTGCCTGACCTCCAGCTACTGCAGCCTGGAATGCCCCGGCTATTGCCTGAACTAACGGAGCTAAGTCAATCCCGGCCGGTCCTTGGCCACCTTGGCCTCCTTGTGGTCCCATTCCTCTGGGCCCGGCCTCGCCTCCCACTCCCGGTGGAGGAGGTGGTGGTGGTGGAGGTGGTGGAGGAGCTCCAACTCCAACCACTGGCTCTCCCACTTGAGCCTCAACCCTCACAACTGGCTCAACTCTCGGAGCCTCTGCCCGTGGTTCCGGTCGAACCATCCTAGGCCTCCCACGTGGTCTCATGGTTCAACTAGCAAGGTAAACTACAACAAGAAACAGATAAGGATTACGTTAGTCAAAGCAAGGGTCCAATAGTGCTCAAGTATTCCTCTTTCAAAAATCCCTTTTAAATTAAGTAGTAGTAGCAATGGGCACACACTCACACGAGACACGACCATTCATGCATTCAAATCATCATACGATCAATAAAGCATCAAGGATTCATGTCAATTCATGCATCGGGCAACACAAGCATTTAACACATTAATCTTACCTCACTTACCTGCCCGAGGTCTCGGTAACCTCAGGCTCTGATACCAACAAATGTAACCCCCTCATCCCGGTCTGGCTGGATGACCGGTCCGAGTGGGCCACACGGGGAAAACCGAAGCGAAACCCAAAGGATTCCCCCTCGGTTAGCAACCCTATTTTTTTTTTTAATATTAATCTTGCCTAGATGAATGTTAAGTCCTATGTGATTCACAACAGCGGAAAACGTTCAAAGGAAAAACACATTCGAATCACAACCACGCATAAACAGTCAATTTTTAGCTTATAAAGCAGACAGTATCGATACCCTAATCAGGGGTATCGATACCCTCCTTCTAGGTCAACCCAGGAAGTCAACACGAGAAGGCCGTATCGATACCCTTACCAGGGGTATCGATACCCTCTTCCTCGGTCAACCTTCCTTGGTCAACAGATTTGACCCGTATCGATACTCGGGACCCCGTATCGATACGCTCCAATCTAACTCCCCAAACCCAGATTACAGAAACTTTGGACGGTATCGATACCCTAAGGGTATCGATACCCTAGGCAAAATCTGAGGCATTTGGGCAAGAGTGTATCGATACCCTTACCAGGGGTATCGATACCCCCTGCACTGCAATTCCTCAAATTCGACTAAAACCACCCCAAACCGACTCTAAATGCATTCTTCGACTCACCTAAGCGTATACCAACATGCAAGCACACATATTTAAGCCATAGGTATCATTCAAACATGGATTCAAGCTTTCATACATAGCATTTGATTCAAGGAGCAAAATAGGCAATATTAAGCATACATAAAGACTCATAAGGATCATAAGGCCACAAGTCATTCAAAAGAGGTTAGCACCCAGCATAAGACAACCTAAAGCATCCTAGAGCATATCATCATACACACCAACATTCATCAAAGTATTGCATGCTTACAAACCATAATCAAACTCAACAACATCATCATTCAAATGAGTCATACAAGCTCATACAAAGACCTTTGCCACATTGCTAGCTATTACAAAATCAATAACCATACTTGAGCTACAAACTTGGATGCCCTTCTTGCCTTGCCTCGAGCTAACACCACGCTAATGATCTGCATTGTTGAACATTGAGAGCGTAAGCTATAAGCTTAGTGAGGGTGCTCTAAAACGAAAACAACAACAATGCAGGGTTCAAGCATGTAATCCTAGTCTTACACATATCAAGCATTGCAAATAAACAAGTAGACTTAGCTAGTCTTTCAAGTGGCATATATGGTCTCTCAATCCTAGCAAGATTTCCCATCATTATTAATTATCAAATACAATACCATATAGCAAAACAAATATCACCATCATATGTCACATTACATAAACAAGTTTAATTGGCCACTTTAATTATCCCGATTGTGCGGATTAAAACCTTGACAACACTTTACCTCGGTGGGATTCCACTCATCACCGGACCTTGCATGTGCGGGATTCCACTCATCGCCACATGCCTTACGGATGGGATTCCACTCATCATCCCGTAGAAATATAATAAAAGCTTCCGGTGGAATGCTACATCACCGTACTCCTCCTTGATGACTTAACGCCATCAAGGCCACGTACGTTTTGACTCAATTGTGTGCACACTATCCTAATGATCGATCATTTACAACCGGTAATTTTTAGTGCCAATTATTATAACCACAACATGTATCACCAACCACATATCATCAACACATTCATGCTCAACACATATGTCCACAACATGATATACATATACATGCATCATCTAATCACAAGCATTTGAGCATAGTCATCAAGCACGTAGCATTCAAGGCAATTAGACTAAGTTAACTACTTGGATTAAAAGGAAGTGGCCTACCAAGCACACTTGCACACACACATACTACTCATGTTCGAACCAACTTGAAAACAAGTTTAGACCACTCACCGTCCTTCCTTAGCAAATCGAACAATCCTCCTACGCACCCGGATTCGGTCCCAAAGCTCCTTCAACGTTTCCCCTTGCTTCTAGCCAAACAAAATACATTCATCACTTCCCAAATCAATGCTAATTCAATCATCAATCCACATCGCAAAACACAACTCAATTTTCACAAATTCCAAATCACATAGCATCCCAAAAACCCAATTTTCGGACTCCCACAATCAAGGGCTGAAATACCCAATTTCAAGCATTCAAAAGACTTCCAAAACATCCCAAATCACCCTCCTAACATAACTAGACTATCAGCCCTTCAATTCCCACACAAATCCTCTCAAAAACCCAATTTTTCAAACCCTAAAATTGGCCCTAAAGACCCCCTACGAAAATTCATCCAAAATTGACCAAATTCATATATGTTGTATACTTTAGCATGATTTACAAAAACCCCAACACAATTTCTTAAGACCAATTGAAAAACTCCATTAAAACCCAATTTTCATCATAAACCCTAATATTTCAAAACCCACATTTTTGAAATTTAAGACAATAAGCAAGTAGAGGATGGAGAGGAGGTTGAGAAAATACAATTACCTCTTAAAATGGTGTGGAAATCGGGTGCAAAAATTGATGGAATAGTAATTCCAAGCTTGGGAGGTTTTAGAAATGGTGGGGGTTTTCAAAATGGGAAAAGGAGGAAGAATGGGGGAGGAAGATAACTTTACCATAAAGTGGTCTTCCTTTATTTAAAACTTGGGTAATTAGCCCAATAGGTCCTTCCCAACTTAGTAAAACTCATTTAGACCATTATTTGAAATTGAATTGTTTTAATTTAGTTTTATTTAACTCGAACTAACACTCGACTAACTCCTAGGCCCAGAACACGGGTGTTACATGTCATGTACTGATATGTACCACTAATTTTATGCACTGATTTTATGTACTATTAACTTTTAATAACTTTTGAAATCATAGAGATTTAAAAAGTGATTATTTTTTCAGAATAAAATATATTAAAACAGTTTTGTGTCACTCTTTCATATTTTGTATTTTTTAATTCAAAAACAATAAAATTATTAAAATAAAAAGTGGACAATAATTAAAAATAAATAAAAAATCTGAAAAATAGCACAAAAATATTTTTACATATTTTATTCTAAATGAACAATCACGTTTTATGTAACACCCCGAGTTTAAGGCCGGGAGATAATCTGATTAGTCAAGCCGAGTCGGGTTAAATTTAAATTTGGAGAAAAACTATTGATATAAATATACCATAATTCTTGCAGCTTCGAGAGTCATAAGAAATCCATCTTTTTTTGTGTGTGTAATGTCGAATAGTTTTATCTGTCTAACACTAGTGCCAGGTGAACTTGATACAACATAAAATTTCTATTAATACTTACGAAAAAGTAATACATTAAAAACTGATCAATAATTAAAAAAAGTAATACCTCGACATTAGCTATACGAGCAAAACTCTTCGACTCGGCTGTCTGCTGGCAACTTCAATGCGTTCTCGATCCTACAATTTAAAATTTATATTACATATTAAGCCAATATTATAATGACATAGTATTATTTTTTAAAGTGCTTCGATTATACCTCTCCTTTCTTTGAACTCCAAAGCCTGACTGCATCTTCTCATAATGATATCGGAGAATTCTTAGTGGGACATTTTGCAGCTTCTCTTGAAGTATGAGATTATTCTTGAAATATGTTTTTTTCAAAAAAAAACTTTTATTGTCTCTCCATTTTTATTTATTTGCGGCGTTTTCCTATCAAACGCCGCTAAAATTTCTATTTTGTGGCGTTTCTACAACAAACGACACCATAAAATGACCAATTGCAGCGTTTGTTCCTAAAACGCTACGAAAAGCATCGCTACATATCAGACCTGGTGTAGTGTCGGTACATGACGTTTACTTTAGTATTTTTCGTAGACTTATCTTCTTCAAAATCATCTCCAGGTAAATTTCCAGAATATCATTTATTTATTCGATTTTAATTAAATTAACTAATCGAAATGTAATTCAATTCGTTTGATCGAATCAATCATATAAAACCAGTTTAATTAGCATAAGATATTTTAAGAAAAAATTGATTATTAGTTAATTCAGTTTGGTTAAATGAAATTAATTAATATATGCGACTTAACTTAAATTTATATTTAAAGGGGATTTAGCTTATGTTATCTAAGATTAAATTATGGTATAGGGTTATGATGTCTAGTTTGCGTCATGATTTTACATATAAACATATTGTAATCTAACATTATAGTCAGGGTGTAATGTTATCATCACCTTTTCATAATTTATAATTTTACATATAAAAGAGAATATCTTTAAGAAGTAATTATCTCTCGTTACGGACAGATTCATTTCGAGCCAGCCAAAAAAAACTCCACAACTAATACAACAGACTTAACCTATAACCAAGTAACTAACCAGAATTCGTCAACATTCACACCCTGTTTATAACTTATGATGGCCTGAAACTTCCTTTCTAGGGCGGCTCATACCGCTTATAATAGGGACGAAGTTGCTTTTGAATTCGAAGGGGTTATAGTTTTTAATTTTTTTAGTATATTGGTATTTTAAGTAATTTTTAATTTAAATATTAATTAAATAAAATACTTATTTCTCTTAATTTTTAAATTTAAACATTTAATCGATTCTTAACTTCTTTAAATATTTGATTTTAGTTTCATCTCTACTCGTACTGATTCTCTTATAAGACCTTACATCAATTACCTACAGAAGTTTTCGATATCGACACGTGGTGGCAATGTTGAATGTAGGCCGAAGAAGCTTAACTAATCGAAATAAGGGAATCGTGCAAGTTTTTGGTGTTGGTATGAGAATTAAAAGTTGAAGCTTGGAGTCCATGATCAAAACGAAAGGTAATGTTTGAACAATGGGAAATGAATGTGTGATGAAGGAGACACCACATATATCATAAAAGCCAAATGGCTGTAATTATTCCTTTTTTTTAAAATATCTTTTACACTCTAATTATCCCATACATATATAGACATTAAATAAACATACTTAGGTTATAGTTCTAGATTATGGCGTGGGATTCAAGTGGTTTCCAACTTGATGATATTGTTGAAAATTTGATGATATTGATGTAAATTTTTGTAATATTTAAATTTTGAATTAGTGACACAATATATTATATTTTTAATAAAATAATTTATAATTAAATCTTAGAGATAAAATCATTGATTGAGACAGTAATAAATTTAAAATATTTAATCGCAAAACATATATGAAAGAAAAATAATATATAAATTTATTTATAATTTACATTAAATCCAACCTTTTCTATTTGAATTTCATTTAAATAACATTATCTTCTAAATATTTGTAATATTATTTTTTAATAAAATAATTTAAAAAGTCATTTTAATAAATTTATGAGTGATTTGAATTGGATCATAACGAATTAAACTCAGATTAGAACCAATTTTTATTGAACGTTAGTCCTACTCATTAACACTTCTAATTCAAAATTCAAATACCGAACCAAATTTTATTATACAATACCAATATATATAGCAAGATATTTGGATTTATTATTCACAAAATTAAAGATATTTGGATGATGTTTACCCTTTAAAATTTATTTTCTGAATATACATTATAATATTTGCCCAATGAATTTAATTCGTTTGGCCAAAGAAGAACACACTTGACGGCCATAATTCTATTTTCTACTATGAGAATTATTTAATCAATTTGTCAATATTCCACAAAATGTGTGTATACATTTGGAAAGAGAGCGTACCAACCAGCCTGCCTGCTCAAGTTCTCATGCTTCAATTCATGACACTTTTATGAGTCTACTTTCCTTCCATTTTAAGCTCCACAGTAACAATTGCCCCTTCTAGTCAAACATATTCCCCTATCTTTCAAATTCAAAACAATGACTTTAAATAAAAATATTTTGATACACAGGTCATGTAAAATTATTTCACGCATCACTTGTTGCGATTGGACCTCGCATTCTTGCTGCAGCTGTCTATGCAACACCACAACAATGGAATTACCCTAAAAGGGTTTTGCTCTGGTAACTTGTCCATATAATTAAAACTATTAGCAAAGTAAACTGCAAGATTAATTTTTTTATCTTTATTCTTACATTAATATAATATTTAATTAAATAGAGAGATTTGATTATTTTTGTTCGATTTTTATGAAAATGTCCAATTGTTTTTCACCATCATTCCTTTTGAGATTTTTTTTACGCAAAAAAATATTTTTTATGGTGAATCTAGGTGCGACATGTTAATTTTAAGGTTAGAAAGGGACAAAATTGAAATGTTAGAAAACATCAAATCTAAAATATCACTCACACCAACCGAAATATTATACAAAATAATTTTTTCACAACAAGTTTCAAAATTTCTCTATGAGTTTCAAAATTTACCATCAATTTAAAATGTTATTCCATATGTCTCAATAAAATTGTCATTTTTGTGTTTTAAAATTGTGCTACTCAAATTGTTACTTTGAAAAATTCAATAATTTCTTTTTAATAAATTTATTTTTCTATCCTATTTTTAGTTTCCCAATAAAAAAGTTAATTTTTTGGGAGCAAATCTATCATTTAAATTATTTTATACCACACAATTTTTTCTTGTAAAAAAATAATATGTGATAAAATTAATAGGGCATAAATAGTATAAAGAAGTATAATATTTTAATCGTGTGCAGTGATAGATTTTGACCGTATAGTTTAGGTGAGCCTAATAACAATTTGAAAATCACAGTTAGAGAGTTATACCCTAAACTGGGGCGAAGAGTGTTTTATGGAAGGAAAGGTTTTAAAATCCGGTTAAGATGATTGGTGATTAGATTTGAGAAGATAGATGTTAGTGATTGGTGATTAGGTTAGAGAAAGTGCAAAAGCTACCTTCCAAAAAGCTTAAAGCAGACAACATTGTAATAATAATAATACCTGTGAAGGCGACAGTTGAGAACCTGGCCTCGCTTTGAGATTACAGAATATTGATTGCCACAATTCCATGATTTGAACTCACTGTTCACTTCTTATTCTGACCTCATTTTTATTATTTATCTTCTCATTTTTATTATCCACCCAGGGGAGGGGAGAGGACGATTAATCAAATGTAAAAAAAATATATATTAATTTATTCAGATGCTACTTGCTCTCTGCATAGTTGAAAGCGATGTGCTGCTGCTCATTGCATGGGTTCTCATCCCCACTACTACCTCCAGTGGCCGATCCACCTATTGTGCTGCGTGGTCCTGAAATTTAATTTTTTTTGTATTAATTATTTATTTTATTAATTATACACACCTTGAAATATTTTTAAAAATCATTTGTGTCTATTTTAAAATTTTATTTGTCCCCGCACACATATAAATTATAATAAAATATTAACTAAAAACGTCCGTAAGTAGTAAATTGTTCTTTCTTAGAGTCTAAAAGTAATTCATTTGAGTTCAATTTATTTATTCAACAAATAAATTTTTAAAAAAATTATTTGTGTCACACCTTAAAATTTTTATGTCCCCGCTCGCATATAAATTATAATAAAAAAATTGTCCAAAGCCGTCCATAAGTAGTAATTTGTTCTTTCTTAAAATTCAAAAACAATTTATTTGACTTCAATTCATTTATTCAACATATAGAAGTATATTTCAATTACTACTTACATTTTGTTTTACAAGAGTTCAAGACCTTTTGTTCTTTCTCTTACATATGTAGCAATATAAATAGGGATATAATAAGGGTTATATATTTTTTTGATAAATAAAAAGAAAGCTAACATATGCCTCGTTAAAAAATCTTCTAAATCTAATGGGAGAAAAGAGTACCTATAAGGGCTTGTACAAAATCAACTTACGAGATATCCCTCGCCATAATAGATCAATCAAACAATCAAACTACCCACAATTCTCATGCAAAAAAAAAACAATCACCTCATCAGGAGGGTACAAAAACATACGCGGCTCAAAACTATTCAAAGGAAATAATTTCGCCATTGCATCCGCCACTCGATTGCATTCCCGAGAGACATGTCGAAAAACCAATTGCCTTGAGTAATCCATTAACGTCCATATTGACCCAAGCAAGGAAGGATAAATGTTCCTTCGCCCATTGCCAACAAGACTCGAACAACATCTAGAACTTAAAGGATTATATTTTGATACACAACCCTTCATATTAAAATTATAAAATTTAAAACATAAAAGATTATATTTTGATACACAAGATGTGTAAAAAAAAAATTATACAACTCTTCTATAAAATTTAAAACAGAAATCCCAAACCCTAGCACCCTAAAACATAAACCTTAAACTCTAAACCCCAAACTCTATATTCTAAACCTAAACCTTAAGTTCTATCCATACACATGAAACCCATAAACCCTAACCTAAAACCCTAAAATTAAAAGACTTATGTAAACTTTAATTTACACAAGCTTGTGTATCAAAGTATTTTCCAAACCTAAATCCCTAGCACTAACACCATAAAACATAAACCCTAAACTCTAGCCATAACCTTAAATTCTACACCCTACACACCTATCCCCTAAACATAAACCTAAATCCATAAACCTTAAAATTGAAAGGTTTGTATAAATTTTATGTATCAAAGTATTTTCTATATAATAATTAATTATTTCGTGAATTTACGTTTACATTTTCCTTTTTTTAACTTTAGATTTTGTGTTAAAGATTAAATTAATTGGTAGTATAACTAGAAAGTTGACTTTATGAATTGACGATTCTTTATAGTAATTTTATTGAATCAATTTAATAAAAACATTCAATTTTATTATTATTTTTTATTAATTAAATATAAATTGATAATAGGCTCAAATTGAGTTGTTTTGAATTTATTGTAGCCTTGTAGGTATTATATATTACAATGCTTTGTAAATTGTAAAAATTTATGTTTCATTAATATGTTTTTATGGCTAGCGTGAATTGTATGATTTGTATTTGTAACCCCCTCGTCCCGGTCCGAACGTTTGATCGGTCCGAGTAGACTACACGGGGAAAATCGATGTGAAACCCGTTAAGGGCCCACCTCGGTTAGCAACCCTAGAAAATTTCTTTTATTTATCTTGTCTAAATGCATTATTATGTCTAGGGGTGTGAAAAACTGACCCGACCTGGTAACCTGCTTGAAACTCGATCGAGTCAGAACCTGGTTTAACCCAAGAATTCAATGACCGAACCCGACCTGCACCCGACCGAAACGAACCCGAACCCGAATTTGACCTGTAACTGTAGAAACCGATCCCGAACTGCACCCGACCGAAGTGAACTCGAACCCGAATTTGACATGTTACTGTAGTAACCGAACCCGACCTGCACCCGACCGAAACGAACCCGAGATCGAGACTGGTCTGCCAGATAACCGATTTAACCCGACCTATTTGGACCCGACCTGTTTTGAAACCGACCTGTTTTGAACCCGACCTGTTTTGAACCTGACCTGTTTTGAACCCGACCTGATATTGACCTGAACTGTTATTGACTTGAACTGTTCTTGACCTGAACTGATATTGACCTGAACTGTTATTGACCTGAACTGTTATTGACCTGAACTGATATTAACCTGAACTAATACTATTATTTGATTTGCTGATAATGATAATTATCTGACATTTGAAGAAATTATATTTAATGAATATAAAATAATGTCAAGTATTAATAAATTTTAAAATTAATAATAATGTCAAGTATTAATAAATTAACTAACTTAACTTTAATTAAAAGATAAATTGAATGAATAAATATCAAGCGGTAATAAATTATCATTAATTAAAAGATAACTTTAATTTAAGTTGAAATAACTTCAAAGATAAATTATTATCTTAAGTTGAAATAACCATTCTAATTAACTTAACTTTTATTTTAAAATAACTTCAAAGATAAATTATTATACTTAATTAACTTAATTTGAATGAATAACCATTATTAAATTAAATTTTTATACTTAATTAAATTAAGTTAAATGAATAAAGATTATTAAATTAAATCTGTATACTTAATTAACATAAGATGACTAATTTTTTATTAACTTAACATACTTAAATGACTTAATTAAGTTAAGTTGTTTAAAACTTTATAATTAACAGTGAATATATAAAAAATTACATAACTTTTACAATAACTTAAATGACTTAATTAAGTTATGTCGTTTAAATCTTTATAATAAATTTAATTAACTTAGCAAATAGCAATAATGTTTGAGTTTAATTTTGGAAAGAATAAGAGAAACTTTCAAATTTTTATTGAAGTATAAAACATAATAAGGCAAAATTTAAGAACAAAAACTTTAGAGAGAATAAGACAAACTTATATTCAATAATATAAAGGGTTAAACTTACAAAACTTTATTGAATAATATAGAAGTTTAAACTTTGGTTGTTTTGACTTTTGACTGACTATACTCAGCTTTGGTTGTTTCGATACCATAAAGTCTTGACACGTGTATTGATATTCTTCTTGCGACGCGTTTTCTCCTCTTTTTTTACAGCCAGATGTTGGTGGACATTGGTAACAGTCACAGGTTTAATGGCACTGTGTTCACCATTTAACCTTATGTTCACACTTTAACTTGTCTTTTTTCTTTTTTAATAAAGGCTAGGCTACTAAACTACCTGAGTGACAATTATAACTATCAAAATGTTTAATTAGAAAACTGAGGCTTAAAATATTATTTAAATATTATTCTCGCCTGACCCCAAAACCCAGGTGTTACAGTATTGCACGCAATCACCACGACATGAGGGAAGCAAATGTTTGTATAAAATTGTCCACATCATGAAGATGTTATATAGGTTCGTCTTTGTAAGTTGTAACATATGACATTGTTTTATACTTTTAAACAAACTTTAAATTATATACTATTAACCATAATGGTGGATCCACCATATAGTCAAGACAAAAAAGTTATTTACACCGTTATTTTTTTATTCACTAATCGGGTTAGGAGTGAGCATTCGTTCGAGTCGAGTCGAATTAAATTCTTTTGAATTAGTTGAGTTTATGAGTCTTATTTTATAACTCAAATTTTATTTGAAATTCAAGTCAAGTTTATGAAATCCGAATTGAGTGGAGTCGAGTTGTTCAACTTTCTGTTCAAATTTGATTGTAAAAATTTATAATGATATGGTACTAATTGGTTCTAATTTAAATGGATTTCTAATATTTACGATAAACATATATATTTCTTCATAATTTTTCATATGTGATATACATATCAGACAAAATTTTGAGACTCGACTCGAGCTTGAACTAATTACCAAAAATTATAACTCAAACTTTATTTGAAATTTTTGCTTTAAATGGATATCTAATATTTACGATATACTTATATATTTCTTCATATTTTTTCATATGCGATACACATATATCAGACAAAATTGAGGTACTCGACTCGAGCTTGAAAATTGATCCAATAATTATTAAAAATTTTGAGTTATTCGAATTCTCATTTTATAACTTAAATTTTATTTTTTTGCGTTAAATTGATAAAATTAATTTTTTCGAGTCAAATCGAATTTTGATCGCTCATATATCATGTTCAACTTTGAAGCATAGCTAAACAAAAGTCCAACCTTCACCCCCTCGTTATATTCCTACCTTAACTCGAAAATTGGCGTGGGATAACCGAGAAATTAATGGTTGAACTGATTAAATTAAAAATCGATGATCCGATCAGTTCAACTATTGATTCGATTTTTGTTTCTTCCATTCCATACTAACCATTAGGATTAAACACAAGCAAACCGAAACACATATATTAGGGGTAAGTCTAGGATGTGACACCTTAATTTAAGGCTAAAAAATGACGCAACTTAAAATATTACCACACAATAGAAATGTTATACTTTTTGATAACATATTACCTTTCATATTTTCATGAAAAGTCTCAAAACTTATCATAAACTACAAACCAAATTTTAAAACTTATAAAAAAACCACCAATTTAAAATGTTCAAAGTCACCAAACTTGTCGAAAAACTACAATGGACCAAATCCTTTCCCTCCGCTGTAATTTGCTATAGTTAAGCCTAGGATGAAGTACATTCAGTCACCAAATTATGCTCAAATTTAGTTATTACATTTTTAAAAGTTATAAAAATATCATTAAATTTATTCATTTATATTAAACTCATCAAACTTTATTATTATTATAACCGTCATAATGATGATTATTTTATAATAATTTGATAAATTTAATAATTTCATTAACGACCTTGACTTACTTTACCTTATCATATAGAATAACCCTGCAGGTCAGTTTTTGGGCCCTACAATTATTGTCTCCCCCATTTGATATCTGTGTAGCAGATAGTAAGCAAACTATCAATTCAAATCCACGCCCATCCTTGTACAATGATTCACCAATATGATTGTCAAAAAAAATGATTCACCAATATGTTACAAAAATAAAAATAACAGTAAATTTTATACTAATTTAGAAATGTTAAATTTAACGATGTGTATTTAATTAAATAATGTGAAACTCTCGCATAACTTAATATGTTTTTCTAACTTACTATAACTTAAAAAATTGAACCATTACATTAAACATGTCACCATTTAAAATATCATGCCATATCTTAAACTAATCATAGAACATTTAATGAAATTCACTCCATGTTAATTGAATCTTAGCTCGATTGACTTTTTTTTTTAAAACTACGAGTTCAAATTTAATGAGGCATAATCACGGCTAATTTAATTGTTTGAGAAGATTATGGTTAGTTCATGTATTGTATATATACAAAAGGATTATTATCTTATACACTAGCGATGAAAAATAAAGTTTTCACAAGCGGAGTTATTTAGAGGTTTAAATTTTTAGTTTAGAGTTTAGAGGGTAGGGGTTTAAGTTGTAGGTATAGAATTTAAGATTCATAGCTAGAATTTAGAGTTTAAGGTTTGTGGTTAGATCTTTATAGTTTTAAAGTTATAATTTTAGATTTTAGATTTAAACTTGAAAATAAGCATGTTTTGTATAAACTTTTTTACACTAATAGTGTATCAAATATTAATTTTATAAAACTCCACTTTATAAGTATTTTTCTTTCATTTGCTATGCAAATGACCATTACGCTCATTTTTTTTTTCTAATGTACTAGGAACTTTATAATCAATTTTAAAAATTCATTTTATGTTCACTCCTCTAAGTTGTGAGTTATTAGCAAAATTTTACTCTTCTCTTCTTAGGTAGGAAATGTTAAAAAAATTATATAAGATAAAATATACTCCGTACTCGTACGTTATACTATATAGATTTATCATGGGCCGATCATCCCAACCCACTTTGTTTTATTCACAACATCAAGATCTAAACTTTTACCTTATTTAAGAAACCTAACATATCATCCCACTGAATCTGCTAGATCAACGTCAATAGTGTAAGATATTCAAAACCCATTGGTGATATTAAAATTTTGGACAGATGTGATGCCCCAATCTCAGGAGTTCCCTACATGGCAAGAAACCTGTGGCATTGACAATTAAGTATGTACTTACCGTCGTTTAACTGAGCCAAGTAGCAACTTATGTTTCCCCATCACGAAATGACTTGTATGAAGAAGACATGCAGCAAGCGATTGAATAAGCGTTTAGATGAGTGGATGGATGGATAAGATTCAATAAAGACGAAGAAACTCAAGGCGAAAAACTCCAAAAAAGAAACCTTGCAAGCATTGAGGACACTGACTTTAGCCCTCGGCTTAGCAGACAGCCTCGTGGGTTTGCACAAGGAAAAATTGTGGCAGAAAACAGACCTCTAATTGCAAAGATGGAAAGAGACACAACAAGCTTAGCTTTCTATAATTAAATGAAGCAAGTCCTGCCAAGGCATAATGCTGCAATCAAAGAAGGTTGTTTTCTTGGAATTTAAATGTGGTTTAGATAGAACTCAAGGAGTTGTAGGCTTGTAGCAGTATGTTTCATTTAAGTGACCTGAATTCAAGCAGTTAGTTTACATGTATGCGTAAGTTTATTTAGATTTGAAACTAGACGCAACTTATACAAAAATGGTTGAAATATATCATGGGTTTCTATACTATTTCAAAAAATAAAATCTAATATCTATACTTTAATGAAACGACATTGGCTCCTTGTTCTTTTTTTAATATTGACCCCTATTATAACTCAACCTGACAATTATTAAAAGGACAAAATATTTGTTTAGTCCTCCCAGGTTTATAATTTTTTTATCAACCTAATCCTCAAATTTTACAAGTTAATAAAAAATATCGTTAATTGAAGTTTTGTTATACAAATTGATACATGAATTTGACAACTTTTCTTATATTGGTTCATGAACTTGGAAAGAATTTCATATTAGTACTTAAACTTGAATTTATTTTTATCAAATTGGTACGTAATGCTAGTGTGGTATTTCAATAGCCAAGTCTTGACATGTGATATTTGATGTCATCATCATTTTCATCGGTCAATTCCACTTGATTCATGCTGAGATGACAAGTCAACGCAGTTATTAATTTAAGAAAAACTCTTAAGTTTATATGCTAAATTGAGAAAAATTACCAAGTTCTAGTACCAATTTTTAGAAATATCTTAATTGAACAATACAATTTTTCAATAAACAAGTCAAATTGATAAAAAAACAACTGTAAACATAAAAGACGAAAAAATATTTTATTTTCACGAGCAATCATTTAGTCTAACGGAAGAAGATACTAGATCCCTTTAACAAAGTTAAATATTAAAATCCCGAGTAAAATTAAAATATAAAAATTAAATTTCAAAACAGTTAAGACAGGTTTTAATATATAAACCATCAAAAGCAGATGGCCGGCTATGGGGGAAAAACAGGAGAATCCCGCAGATCAAGGGGGAAACATGATGCATGTGAGAGGATGATTAAATGCAAAAGATCATTAATCAAATCAAGGAACAGGGTCCTAGGAAAAACACTGGCCTCAACTTCTTTTGACGGTGGGGGTGGGCCGTCTGCTTTCAACTCCATCGTCGGCAATCGTCAGGGATGGGCTCACAGGGATTTAAAATTTATCGATAATTTTTTTTTAAAAAATTATATATTTTCTATTAAAAAATTATTTTCGCCTTTTAAAATTTTATTAGTTCACCTCTTTAAAAATTTATAGTCTTATCTCCATAATATAAAATTATGCGTCCGTCCCTAATAATCGTATAATTGTGGTGGGAGCTGGGGACGCTGGTTTTAATCATGTCATGTAAGATGCAACCACTGCTTTCTTCAACTTTAACCTCTTCCCACAATCCAAACTATCCCTAAAGTGGCTCCAAAATAACGACAAGGTTCACAGATTTTTTTATGGTTAGTTATAAACAATAGAAGAAACCCAATAGCTGATGGAATTAGGATGGTCATTTTATCGGGATCGATGGGTTTCGATTTAATATTATAGGTCGGGTTTTCCGGTCAGATTTTGTAAGGAATAATATCATGTCGGATTTGGGTTTTCCGATCCAACCTAATATAATAGTACAATTTTTTCCTTACTATTTAGGAATAATAACCAAGGCAGATTGCAACAATAGGTAATGAACAATTTTTAATTCAAAAAACAGATTTAAAAACACAAGAAATTTAATTTTAAAATGAAATGTAACACAATAACCTGATGGATGCTTCAATATTGATGTCTAATTTTTTTTAAATTTTTGCACACAATAATCCTTTACACTTTTCAGTAGCCTCTCTTTTGGATACAATTTGAGTCATAATTTTTGTTCGAATTATCTCCATCATAGTCAATATAGGCTTATCTCTTGCCTCCAAAATAGACTGCATAAAACATAATAACAGTGAAAGAGTTAAACATATATGAAATACAAAATTATTAGCTTAATTAGTAAATAATTGAAACATTTTAATTACCTTGTTAAAAGATTCACAGTGGTTATTAAGGAGCATATCACACTTGCTCCTAGTGGAGAAGTGTGATCTAGACCACTGAGCAGGGTCTTTCTCTTTAAGCCAAGTATAGGCAGGCTCTAACAATGCCTTCAACTGGTCCATAGCATTTTCAAACTCCCTCAAATAGGTAGCTCTAGAAGCCTTTCAAAGAGCATATTTTAGAGTTTGGCCTTTGTGTTTTTTTTTAAAATTTGTGTACACGTGTCTAACACATTTTCTATTCTTTGCATGTGGGAATACATCTTCAATAACTTCTTTAAGGCCCTACAATATAACATTTGATGTTAATATTAGAAATAAATGAAACATATGTAAAATAGATTAAAGAGAGAGCTAACCTTTTGTCTTTCATACATGAAACATATGATAAAAGAGTTATCAATCTCCAAATAAAAATTTTCATAAACCAATATCAAGAGGATATATTCTCACTCTCAACAGATGCATATGCAATAAGATATATGCAATCATTTGCATCAATTCCTACAACTGTCAACAAATATCTTTGATAATAACCCTTTATGAATCAGCCATCAACACTAATTATCCTCCTACAACCTACTTTTCACCCTTCTTTACAAGCATGTAGACAAACATACATTCTCTGGAACAACCTTAAATCTAAATAACAGATTGTAGTTGTTCCAAGATTTGTAATCCTCAACTCTTGTAAGTAGTAATAAATTCTCCAATATTGAGCCTTATGATTCCCATAAATCATTTCTAATGCATTTTCTCTAGCCCTACCACACTTCCCTAAGGACACAAGTGTACCAAATTCATGCAACACATCGTGCCGTAATAATCTCATGCTATAATTAGGCTCAGACATAAATTTTTCAAAGTAATCCTTTGCCATCCACTTAGATGTAATATTAGTACTACTCACAGACTTGTAACATGTATGAGAATTTACCATAGCTTTAATTTGTCAAGTCTTGTCCATATTGTCCTTAGGATCCATAGGGGCTGCCCATAATTTCCAAGGACATTCTTCCTTGCATATTGCTTGAATCCTTCAATTGTCATTCTTCTTCAGTTTTACTTCCACCTTATCCACCCTTTCATATTGCTTGATTGCTTCTTTCAATGTTATTCTATTAGGGAATATTAAACCATTAACAAACTTTGGTTTCACCATATCAATTTCAGAATTGAATGAAGGGTACCTAGGCCCATCTGAGTCTGAATCGTGCTCACTATATAAGTCTTCAGAATGGTCAGTTTCTAATTCTGACCCACAAACCTTGTTATTCACTTGCACACTATTAGGTCCAAAGCCAACCATATTTCTTAGAACCCTAATTCGTATCCCATCCTCTTGTCTACACGTGTAACACCGTGTTTTGGGCCTAGGAGTTAACCAGGCTTATAGTTCGAGTCAAATAAAATTTAATTAAAACAATTCAACCTAAAATGTGGTGTAATTGAGCTTTAATAAAAAGGGAGGGACCTATATTGCAATTTTACCCAAAACTTTCAAAAAGCTAGACCACTTTATAGAAAAAGTTGTCATCTTCCTTTCCCCTCCCCCACATCCAACGTGTATGCCCTAAATCCCCACCCCAAAACCTCTCAAACTTTGTTACTATTCCATTTAATATCTCCTTCAAATCCAAGGTGTTTTTCAAAGGTAATTATGTTTTCCAACTCTCCTTTTTATCCCCTATCTATTTATGGTCTTAGGTTTCAAAGTTATGGAGTTTTGAAAATTAGGGTTTATGTCAAAGTTTGAGTTTTTAAGGGGGTTTTCCAGTTGGTTTTGATAAATTGTGATGGGGCTTTGCTTAATCAAGTTGAAATATACAATATATGTTAATTTGGTTAAATTCCAATGAATATCCGAAGTGAGCTCTTATACCCATTTTTGAGTTGTCAAAAACACCATTTTTGGTGGGTTTTAGGTTGAAAACAAAGGGCTGATGGTTAGGGTATATTAGGAGGGTGATTTGGGACATTGTGGAGGTCATTTGGGTGTTTGGAAATGGAAATTTTAGCAAGGTTATTGGGAAGCACGAAAATTAGTATTTTGGGGATTATGTGGATTGGGAACTTGATGAATTTGGCTTGTGTTTGTTAAGTGAGATGGTGATTGAGTTTTGGCATTGAATTGTGGTGTAATAAGTGTGTTTTGTTTGGCTAGAAGCAAGAGGAAGCGTTGAAGAAGCTTTGGGACTGAATCCGAGTTCGTAGGAGGATTGTTCTGATTTGCTAAGGAAAGGTGGTGAGTGGTTTCAACTTGTTTTAAAGTTTGGTTCGAGCATGAGTAGTGTGTGTGTGTGTGTAAAGTGTGCTTGGTAGGCCACTTCCTTTTAACTCAAGTAGTTAATTTAGCCTTGTTTTTCCTTAAATGCTAATGTGCTTGATGACTATGCTCTTGTGCTTGTGATTATTTGATGTATGTATATATCATGATGTGGATATATGTGATGAGCATGAGTGTGGTTGATGGTATGTGATGTGATAATGATAATTGGCACTAAAATAATTATCGGTTGTAAATGATCGATCATTAGGATTAGTGTGCACACAAATTAAGTCAAAACGTACGTGGCCTTGATGGCGTTAAGTCATCAAGAAGGAGTACGGTGATGTAACATTCCACCGAAAGCTTTTTATACATTTCTACGGGATGATGAGTGGAATCCCATCCGTAGGGCATGTGGCGATGAGTGAAATCCCGCACATGCGAGGTCCGGTGATGAGTGTAATCCCACCGATGTAAAGTGTTGTTGAGGTTTAAATCCGCACAATCGGGATAATTAAAGTGGCCGATTAAATTGTTCATACATTGTGATATGTGATATTGATATATGTCGGTGATATATGGTGTTGTTATATGATGTTGATATTGATAATTGAGCTAGGTAGGATTGAGAGACCATATTATGCCACTTGAAAGACTAGCTAGGTCTACTTGATTTTATGCCTATGCTTGATGTATGTAAGATTAGGATTAACACGCTTGAACCCTGCATTGTTGATGTTTTTTGTTTTAGAGCACCCTCACTAAGCTATTAGCTTACGCTCTCAATGTTCAACAATACAGATCATTAGCGTGGTGTTAGCTCGAGGCAAGGCAAGAAGGGCTTTCCAAGTTTGTGACTCAAGTACGGTGGTGATTTTGTATTAGTTAGCAATATGGAAAGAGTTGTGTATGAGCTTGTATGACTCACTTGCATATGTTGATATTGGTTTGACTATGGTTTGTAAGTATGATATGCTATAATGAATGTTGTGTGTGTTAGCATGTCTCCTAATGTTTAGGTTGCCTTGATGTGGGTGTGAACCTCTTATATGCTTATCTTGTACCTTTTAAGACCCTTTTGAGTCTTTATGTATGCAAATATTGCCTAAATTGCTCTTTAATTGGAATGCTTGGTATGAATGCTTTGTTTCATGTAGGAATGCTTCCTTTGGCTTAAGTATGTTTGCTCACATGTTTGTATACACTTAGATGAGTCGAGAAATGCATTTAGAGTCGTGTTGGGGTCGTTTAAGTTGGAATTTGTGGAATTGCAGTGCAGGGCGTATCGATACGCCTCATGGCCGTATCGATACGGTCTTGCCCAAAAGCCACAAATTTTGTCTGGCGTACCGATACCCTAAGGGTATTGATACCCTCCAAAGTTACTGGAATCTGGTGTTTTGGTTGAGAATAGAACGTACCGATACGGGGTTCACGAGTATCGCTACGGGTCTACTCTGTTGACCAAGGAGAGTTGACCGAGAAGGGCATATCGATACGCTCAAGGGTTGTATCGATACGGTCTTCCCGGAGTTGACTCATTGGGTTGACCTGGTCAGGGTGTATCGATACCCCTAGCTAGGGTACCGATACAGTATGCACTGTAAGCTTAAAAATGGACTGTTATGCATGGCCGTGGTTCGAATGTATTTTCCTTGAAATGGTTTCCGCTGTTGTGAATCACCTAGGATTTAATGTTCATCTAGGCAAGATTAAAACAAAAAAAAATAGGGTCGCTAACCGAGAGGGAATCCTTTGGGTTTCGCTTCGGTTTTCCCCATATGGCCCACTCGGACCGGTCATCCGGCCAGACCAGGACGAGGGGGTTACATTTGTTGGTATCAGAGCCTGAGGTTACCGAGACCTCGGGCAGGTAAGTAAGGTAAGCTTAATGTGTTAAATGATGGTGTTGTTCAATGCATGTTTTGCCATGAATCTTTGATACTTGATTGATCGTATGATGTTTTGAATGCATGAAATGTTGTGTCTGGTGTTGAGTGTGTGCCCATTGCTATTATTACTTAATTTAAAAAGATTTTTGGAAAGAAGAGTACTTGAGCACTGTTGGACCCTTACTTTGGCTAACGTAATCCTATCTGTTTGTTGTTGTAGTTTATACCTTGCTAGCTGTATCATGAGACCACGTGGGAGGCCTAGGATGGTTCGACCCGAACCACGGGCAGAGGCTCCGAGTGTTGAGCCAGTAGTAAGAGTTGAGGCTCAAGTGGGAGAGTCTGTGGTTGGAGTTGGAGCTCCTCCACCGGGAGTGGGAGGTGAGGCCGGGGCCGAGGGAGAGGGACCACATGGAGACCAAGGTGGCCAAGGACCGGCCGAGATAGACTTAGCTCCGTTGGTTCAGGCAATTGCTGGGGCATTTCAGGCTGCAGTAGCTGGAGGTCAGGCAGCTCATCATCAGGGTGAGGGCACCGGATTACCTTTAGAGAAACTTCGGGGCCTTGGGGCTGAAGATTTTAGAGGAGCTACTCCGGAGAGGTCAGAGTTATGGTTTGAGAAGACTGTCTGTATTCTTGCTCAGATGGGGTGTACTGGTGAGCGCAAGTTAGGATGCGTTGAGTCTCTGCTTCAGGGTGATGCCTACACTTGGTGGGTCACCATCACTACGGGTATTGATGAGGCCGAGATCACTTGGGAGTTCTTTGAGACAGCTTTCCAGAAGAAGTATTTGGGTCCGCGATACCTCGATGAGAGGAAGAGGGAGTTTATGACATTGCTTCAGGGGAGTATGTCCGTGACCGATTATGAGATCCGATTTGTCAGATTGAGTCAATATGCACCTGAGCTTGTACCTACTGAGGTGGAGCGTTGTAACCGCTTCCGTTATGGGCTGAGTGAAGAGATCAAAACGTACATCCTAGCTTCAGATTACACTGATTTTGATGTCTTGGTCGCGAGGGCCAAGAACTTAGAGTACAGTTTGAGTTTGACCAGGCGGTCAGGTGGATCTAGTTCGGGTAAGAGGTCCAACAACTTTGATAGAGGTGATGCCAAGAGGCATCGGGACAACAGACATCATTTTGATCATAGGCGTGGTGGCGGTAACCACGGTAGGGGCCATCAGGGTCAGAGAGCTGGTGGGAAGTTGCCCACATGTGCTACTTGCGGGTGGAACCACACCGGTGAGTGTTGGGGAAATTATCATTCTTGTTGGAGTTGTGGGGCTAGAGACCACATTAGACGTGATTGTCCACATCAGGTGGGACAGGAACCAGCTCAGGCTCCTCCTAGAGCCAATGACTTTCAGAGAGGCCGCGGGCGCGGTAGAGGTAACTTCCAGCCGAGGAACGATGGTCAGAGGAACATAGCACATGTAGTTGTAGTTCAGCCAGAGGGCGGAGGTCAGGCCAGAGTTTATGCTCAGCGTGGGGATCAGCATGACACCGATGTGATCGCAAGTAACTTCTCGATATAGTCTTTGGGTTTGCTTTCTTTGATTGACTCTGGGTTTACACATTCCTACATATTGAGTGAGCATGCACAGTCTTTGAAATTGCCTTGTGAGATGTTAGAGGTAGGAGTTAGTGTTACTAGTTCCTTTGGGGACACGGTAGTGGTTAGGAAGATGTACCGAAAGTGTCCGTTGAAGGTTCAAGGGCGTGTGTTTCCAGTGGATATGATGGAACTTTCTTTCTATGGTTTTGATGTGATTCTGGGTATAGACTGGCTCACGGAGCATAGAGCTATGATAGATTTTGAAACTAAGCGGATATCTTTGAGGCTCACAGATGACTATGAGATTGTAGTGGTGGGTGAGAACGTTAAGTTCTTGTCCAATGTGGTTTCAGTATTAGAGGCTAAGAGATTAGTTGAGTTAGGGTGTGAAGCATACCTAGCGTATATGATGAACCCTAACATGAGTGAGGTTAGACCTCAGGACATCCGGACAGTATGTGACTTCCCTAGTGTGTTTCCGGAAGAATTGCCAGGGTTACCATCGGACAGAGAGGTAGAGTTCAACATTGAGACTTATTCTGATTCAGCTCATGTTTCGATTGCTCCGTATCGCATGGCACCGAAAGAATTGAAAAAGTTGAAGACTCAGTTGCAAGAATTGACAGATAGAGGTTTTATTTGACCTAGTTCTTCACCTTGGGGTGCACCAGTTTTGTTTGTGAAGAAGAAAGATGGAAGCATGAGAATGTGTATAGATTACAGGCAGTTAAATCAGTTGACAGTGAAGAACAAATACTCGTTGCCTAGAATTGATGACTTGTTTGATCAGTTGAGGGGAGCATCTGTCTTTTCGAAGATTGATTTGAGATCAGGTTATTACCAGCTAAAGGTAAGAGAGGTCGATGTACCGAAGATGACCTTTAGGACCAGATATGGTCATTACGAGTTTCTAGTCATGCCATTTGGGTTGACTAATGCACCGACAACTTTCATGGACATGATGAATAGGATCTTTCATCAGTATCTAGATCAGTTTGTGGTTGTATTTATTGATGACATTTTGGTGTACTCACGAACTGAAGAAGACCATGACCGACACTTGAGACTTGTTTTGAAGACTTTGCTTGATCAACAGTTGTATGCGAAGCTCAGCAAGTGTGAATTTTGGATCCGTGAGGTAGTCTTCTTAGGACATGTAGTGTCAGCCGATGAGATTAGAGTTGATCCGAAGAAGATTGAAGTCATTGTTGAGTGGAAGCAACCGAAGTCTGTGATAGAGGTACGTAGCTTCCTAGGCTTAGCTGGATACTATATGAGGTTTGTAGAAGGTTTCTCTAAGTTAGCCGCTCCATTGACACAGTTACTTCAGAAGAGTGTTCAGTTTGAGTGGACAGATGCAAGACAGAGAACCTTTGAGAAATTGAAAGAAGCTTTGACCCAAGCACCGATCTTAATTCAGCCTGAGTCCGGGAAGGACTATGTAGTTTATAGTGATGCTTCCTATGTAGGACTAGGATGTGTTCTTATGCAAGATCGGAGAGTAGTGGCTTATGCCTCAAGACAGTTGAAGACTTATGAGCGCAACTATCTGACCCATGACATAGAGTTAGCTGCAGTTGTGTTTGCTCTGAAGATTTGGAGGCACTACTTGTACGGTGAGAGATGCACAGTGTACACCGATCACAAGAGTTTGAAGTACATTATGACTCAGCGAGATTTGAATCTCAGACAGCGTAGATGGTTAGAGTTGCTAAAGGACTATGATCTTACTATTGAGTACCATCCGGGTAAGGCCAATGTAGTAGCCGATGCATTGAGTAGGAAGGTGGCCGTGGACTTGAGAGCTATGTTTGCTAGATTGAGTTTGTCCGGAGACGGTGGCTTGATAGCCGAGCTTCAGGTTAGACCTACTCTAGGTTAGATGATTCGAGAGAAACAGCTCTTAGATAGCTTTTTGGCACCTCACGTGCAAGATATAGCCGAGGGTAGATCTTTAGACTACAGTTTCAGCACTGATGGGGTTTTGTGTTTCAAAGATAGAATAGTTGTGCCAGAGGAAAATGACTTGAGACGTACGATCTTGACTGAAGCCCACAGTAGTCCGTTTGCTATGCATCATGGAAGTACGAAGATGTACCGTGATTTGAAGAATGGGTACTTTTGGGTTGGCTTGAAGAGAGATGTAGCCGACTTTGTGAGTAAGTGCTTAGTGTGTCAGAGAGTGAAAGCGGAACATCAGGTTCCTTTAGGTTTGTTACAACCGTTGAGAATTCCGGAATGGAAGTGGGAGAACATCACCATGGGTTTTGTTTCGGGTTTGCCTTTGACTTCTACGAAGAACTTAGTTTGGGTGATAGTAGATCGTTTTACGAAGTGTGCTCACTTCTTGGCAGTCAATACTACTTACACTTTAGATAGATTGGCCGATTTGTCCATTGGTGAGATTGTGAGACTATATGGTGTGCCGAAGTCCATTGTGTCATATAGAGATCCGCGGTTTACTTCTAGATTTTGGGAGTGTCTGCATATAGCTTTGGGTACCTGTTTGAACTTCAGCACATCTTATCATCCTCAGTCAGATGGTCAGTCAGAGAGGGTTATTCAGATCTTAGAGGATATGTTGCGTTGTTGTATCATTGACTTTCAGGGTACTTGGGAGAAGCATTTGCCTCTAGTAGAGTTTGCGTACAATAACAGTTTTCAGTCGAGCATTCAGATGGCTTCGTATGAGGCCTTGTATTGCCGGAAGTGTAGGACTCCAGTTTGTTGGGCCGAGGTAGGACATAAATTGTTACCTATGCCGGATTTGCTCAAGGGGACAACCGACAAGGTAAAATTGATTTGTGATCGTTTAAAGGCTGCTTCGGATAGGCAGAAGTCCTATGCCGATTTGAAGAGGAAGGAAGTTGAGTTCTCAGTGGGTGAGAAGGTATTTTTGAAGGTGTCTCCGTGGAAGAAAGTGATGAGATTTGGCCGAAAAATGAAGTTGAGTCCGAGATACATAGGGCCGTATGAGATTATGAAGAGGGTTGGTCCCGTTGCTTGTCAGTTGCGTTTGCCATCCGAGCTTGAGAAGATACACGATGTGTTCCATGTTTCGATGCTTCGTAAGTATAGGTCCGATCCATCACATGTTATGCCCGTAGAAGAAATTGAATTGAATCCGGATTTGACTTATGAGGAAGAACCAGTGGAGATCTTAGCTTCTGACAATAAGGTGTTGAGGGGTAGATCGATTGAGTTAGTGAAGGTACGGTGACAACGTAGAGGTGTGGACGAGGCCACTTGGGAGAGGAAGGAGGATATGGAAAGGCAGTTTCCGTATGTCTTTCAGTCAGGTAATTTCGGGGACGAAATTCCTTAAGTGGGAGAGAGTTGTAACACCTGTGTTTTGGGCCTAGGAGTTAACCGGGTTTATAGTTCGAGTCAAATAAAATTTAATTAAAACAATTCAACCTAAAATGTTGTGTAATTGAGCTTTAATAAAAAGGGAGGGACCTATATTGCAATTTTACCCAAAACTTTCAAAAAGCTAGACCACTTTATAGAAAAAGTTGTCATCTTCTTTTCCCCTCCCCCACATCCAACGTGTATGCCCTAAAACCTCACCCCAAAACCTCTCAAACTTTGTTACTATTCCATTTAATATCTCCTTCAAATTCAAGATGTTTTTCAAAGGTAATTATGTTTTCCAACTCTCCTCTTTATCCCCTATCTATTTATGGTCTTAGATTTCAAAGTCATGGAGTTTTAAAAATTAGGGTTTATGTCAAAGTTTGGGTTTTTAAGGGAGTTTTCCATTTGGTTTTGATAAATTGTGATGGAGCTTTGCTTAATCAAGTTGAAATATACAATATATGTTAATTTGGTTAAATTCCAATGAAAATCCGAAGTGAGCTCTTATACCCATTTTTAAGTTGTCAAAAATAGCATTTTTGGTGGGTTTTAGGTTGAAAACAAAGGGCTGATGGTTATGGTATATTAGGAGGGTGATTTGGGACATTGTGGAGGTCATTTGGGTGTTTGGAAATGGAAATTTCAGCAAGGTTATTGGGAAGCACGAAAATTAGTATTTTGGGGATTATGTGGATTGGGAACTTGATGAATTTGGCTTGTGTTTGTTAAGTGAGATGGTGATTGAGTTTTGGCATTGAATTGTGGTGTAATAAGTGTGTTTTGTTTGGCTAGAAGCAAGAGGAAGCGTTGAAGAGGCTTTGGGACAGAATCCGGGTTCGTAGGAGGATTGTTCCGATTTGCTAAGGAAGGGCGGTGAGTGGTTTCAACTTGTTTTAAAGTTTGGTTCGAGCATGAGTAGTGTGTGTGTGTGTGTAAAGTGTGCTTGGTAGGCCACTTCCTTTTAACTCAAGTAGTTAATTTAGCCTTGTTTTTCCTTAAATGCTAATGTGCTTGATGACTATGCTCTTGTGCTTGTGATTATTTGGTGCATGTATATATCATGATGTGGATATATGTGATGAGCATGAGTGTGGTTGATGGTATGTGATGTGATAATGATAATTGGCACTAAAATAATTACCGGATGTAAAGATCGATCATTAGGATTAGTGTGCACACAAATTGAGTCAAAACGTACATGGCCTTGATGGCGTTAAGTCATCAAGGAGGAGTACGGTGATGTAACATTCCACCGGAAGCTTTTTATACATTTCTACGGGATGATGAGTGGAATCCCATCCGTAGGGCATGTGGCGATGAGTGAAATCCCGCACATGCGAGGTCCGGTGATGAGTGTAATCCCACCGAGGTAAAGTGTTGTTGAGGTTTAAATCCGCACAATCGGGGTAATTAAAGTGGCCACTTAAATTGTTCATACATTGTGATATGTGATGTTGATATATGTTGGTGATATATGGTGTTGTTATATGATGTTGATATTGATAATTGAGCTAGGTAGGATTGAGAGACCATATTATGCCACCTGAAAGACTAGCTAGGTCTACTTGATTTTATGCCTATGCTTGATGTATGTAAGATTAGGATTAACATGCTTGAACCCTGCATTGTTGATGTTTTTCGTTTTAGAGCACCCTCACTAAGCTATTAGCTTACGCTCTCAATGTTCAACAATGCAGATCATTAGCGTGGTATTAGTTCGAGGCAAGGCAAGAAGGGCTTTCCAAGTTTGTGACTCAAGTACGGTGGTGATTTTGTATTAGTTAGCAATGTGACAAGAGTTGTGTATGAGCTTGTATGACTCACTTGCATGTGTTGATATTGGTTTGACTATGGTTTGTAAGTATGATATGCTATGATGAATGTTGTGTGTGTTAGTATGTCTCCTAATTTTTAGGTTGCCTTGATGTGGGTGTGAACCTCTTATATGCTTATCTTGTACCTTTTAAGACCCTTTTGAGTCTTTATGTATGCAAATATTGCCTAAATTGCTCTTTAATTGGAATGCTTGGTATGAATGCTTTGTTTCATGTAGGAATGCTTCCTTTGGCTTAAGTGTGTTTGCTCACATGTTTGTATACGCTTAGATGAGTCGAGAAATGCATTTAGAGTCGTGTTGGGGTCGTTTAAGTTGGAATTTGTAGAATTGCAGTACAGGGCGTATCGATACGCCTCATGGCCGTATCGATACGGTGTTGCCTAAAAGCCACAAATTTTGTCTGGCGTACCGATACCCTAAGGGTATCGATACCCTCTAAAGTTACTGGAATCTGGAGTTTTGGTTGAGAATAGAACGTACCGATACGGGGTTCACGAGTATCGCTACGGGTCTACTCTGTTGACCAATGAGGGTTGACCGAGAAGGGCGTATCGATACGCTCAAGGGTTGTATCGATACGGTCTTCCCGGAGTTGACTCCTTGGGTTGACCTGGTCAGGGCGTATCGATACCCCTAGCTAGGGTACCGATACGGTCTGCCCTGTAAGCTTAAAAATGGATTGTTATGCATGGCCGTGGTCCTAATGTATTTTCCTTGAAATGGTTTCCACTGTTGTGAATCACCTAGGATTTAATGTTCATCTAGGAAAGATTAAAACGAAAAAAATAGGGTCGCTAACCGAGGGGGAATCCTTTGGGTTTCGCTTCAGTTTTTCTCGTGTGGCCCACTCGGACCGGTCATCCGGCCAGACCGGGACGAGGGGTTACAACATGTTTCTTCTCTTCCCCAATCATATTCATTGTCATTGACATCAAATTCTTCTGCAACTTCATATTCTTCTTCAGCAACAACATAGTTATATTCTTCTTCTTCAGTAGGATGCACATCTTCATCAGCATGGTTATTTTCTTCTTTTTCAGTATGATGCACATCTTCAGCAGCATGGTTATCTTCTTTTTCAGCACCATGAATATCTTCCTCATCATTAGTATGCACATATTTTTCAACAACATGACTTTCTTTTTCTTCAGTAGGATAAACATCAACTTCATATTCTTCTTCAGCAGGAACATTTTCTTTTTCAATATGCACACCTTCTTCAGTAGGAACATCTTCTTCTTCAATATGCACATCTTCATCTTCAGCAACATGATCTTTTTCTTCATAGACTTCTTTTTCAACGGGCTTTAGATATATATGCATGTATTTTGAGTTGGGCACACTGTTCAACATAACCATACAATCTTCATCTACCTTTAGTGACCTAACAAAATTAATACATAATGCATCATCTGACACTCTCCAATAAACATCAAAAGGTCCAACTACATCTAGCTTCTCAACCATGTCACATAATGAAAATATTGAGAATGTACTAGCATCAACAAAGTCAAAACAGGCTTCAAACTTGGAGGTGTACTTTATCCTTAGTGAAAACAAAAAATCTCCTCCACAGTGAACTACTAAAGTTAACATGTCTGACCCAGGCCCTGCACAATACATAATTTTATTAGTAAAAAACCATAAAATAGTTACTGTAAAATAATTCACCATGCATTAGTAAAATAGAATTTTAGTCAAAATGGTAAAAAAACAGTACACATAAATGCATTGCTTTTAGTAGGTGAACTATATAAATGATCAACATATTTAATTAATACCCCACCAACAAAAGACAACAAAGACATTTATATATACATATAATTACGTGTCATCAAAGCATTATAATAAACGATTCCCAATACAAACAACAAAAAAAAAATCTTGGCATAAAAGAAATAAAGAAATGTGGACCAAATTTTATTCAATGTAATATAAAATGAATCTTAGCATAAAAGACATAAAGTAAGAAATATTCCTTTAAACTAAAAGACAAAACACTTTTGCAGTTTTCAAGCAGTAAACAAACTTAAATTCATGTAACTAATCTATGTAATTAAAGTCAAGTATTTGTTAAAGTCTACCAAAGTCAAGTATTTGTTAAAAAAATATTCTACTATAAATAATCTCATTAAACCTGAAACAATCTCATAAAACCCTAAAATTCAAGTATATTCTACTGCAAAGTAAACTAAAGTCAACTAAATATCCTAACTCATGTGCAAAGCAAAGTCAACTCAACTTGAAACAACCTTAAATAATCCCATTAAACCCTAAAATTTCAATGTCAAGATAAAATCTAAAACAATCTCATAAAATTTCAATTTAATCAAACTGAAACAAGAATGATTAACCATTTAACAGACCTATACCATAAACCATCAATAAAATTCTAAACCCACTTTACAATATACAAAACAGTTTAGAAAATGAATAAAAAGTGCGAACAATTTTTCGCAATCTTACCATACACAGAGAATGAATAGGAGATAAATATTACTAAACCCTCAATAAAATCATAAACCCACTTTACAACACACTTAATATTTCAAAAAAAATGCGAAAAATTATACCATACACTACTTTTTTCCCTTGGTTTTCGTAGTCGCCATCGAACTATTTTTTTAAAATCTTACAAAAAAAACAGAGTTACAAGTGATAACTATTATTAAAACCAATTCAAAATAGGAGATAAAATCTATTCCCTTCATTACTTACCTTGAGTTTTCAAAGATTACTTATGTAAGCCCTAAAACCACTTAGATTCCACTGAGAAATGAAAGAGAAGAAAGTGACTTTTGGTGTTTTTGTTTTTCTTTAATAGAGATTGCACATAGAAACGAAAGGGATTATTTCTTTAACCCTACATTTTCTTTTTACCCCTTTTTAAAATAATAATTAATTAGCATATTACATGTGGACTACACACGTAGATTTTTTTTAATTTTTTAACGAGCCATGTCAGCTACCCGTTAGCCAAGTAACGAAGACTAACGGTTTGGTGATCAAAATATAAACGTTTGGTAACGTAAGGGACCAAAATACTCTTTTTTGAATTTTAGTGACCAAAATAAAACACACCATAAACGGAAGAGACTACTGGTGAAGATAACCCAAAAAAATTAAAGATAAAAATTGTATGATTTATTAAGTGGTGATCATACAATACAAGACACAAATATGGGCATCGTTAAAAAACTTCCTAAAATTTAAATGGAAGAAAAAGAGTGCACCATATCTATGCGCATAAGGTATCAACCATACAAGGGCAAGCCCCAATTATAAAAATCAAAACACCACACTCTACAGCCAAACATGTGCTGCCATTGTCTATACACAAATACTACCGTACACATTCACAACAAAAACAAATGCTAGATCAAAAGCCACCCCAGCACAGTGTAAAAAAAAATTCATCTCCAAAATAAACAACCTCGAAAGCAATTACAATCCAGTAACCACGCTCTACCAAAACCAGCTTTAGCTAGACCCTTCGATGCATTTTCTGAAGCACTTTCCACCAATATGAACTCAGTCAAGTGACACTGGAAATCAATCTTAACACATATTCAGCCGTGATTGAAAACCAAGAGGTCTTCAGCTCGAGATATCCTTTTCTTTGCCAATGAGTCAGCCGCTGAGGAATCAAAATAAAATATTAAATTATTTTTAATTAAAAATAGAGTCAAATTGAAATAGCGAGAGTTAAATTTATTATTTCTTTCGAATTAAGATCAAATTGTTTGAATGTGTAAGCAGGGAGAACTAAATGTATTATTATACAAAATATTTTAACAGCCACATCACTCTTTTAACAATGGTTAATGGGTCAGTGACCAAATTGAAACAAAGCTAAAAGTTTAATGGAAACATTGAAGAAATTAAAAGTTTGGTTACAATATTGAATAATTGATCAAAGTTTAGCGACATTTTTGAACTTTACACTTAAACTAAAGTGAATGTAGGAATTATTATATTAATTAAAGTTTAATTATTTTTGAATTAGAAAATCAAAGATAATTTAAAAAAATGATATAAAAATTATTTTTTAAGATTTTATTCTAAAAGGAGATAATAACATTTTCGATCCCTAAGATTTCAAAACTAATTAAAACAGTTAATGCTACATTGCGCTACATATAAATAAGGGTAAAATACTTAAATCATCACCCAACTTTGCTCTATGACCTATTTTGGTCATTGAACATTCAAAACGCTCAATTTACTCATTAAAATTTACTTTCTGGCCTATTTTGATCACTTTAAATTATTTTATTAATATTTTGGTATGACATGATATATTTTATTATTATTAAATATAAAAATAAAAATAAATTATTGATAAATTATAAAAACCATCACTGTACTTTACTCTCCGACCTATTTTGGTCACTGAACTTTCAAAACGACCAATTTAATCACTAAACTTTATACATTGATCTATTTTGGTCACTTTACCGTTAATTTTTTAATGGTGTTATGACATGGCACACGGAACCAAAATAACGTCGTTTTATATCCCTATAAAAACTTTTTTATTTAATTTTCTCTATTTCTCTCAAATAAAACCCTAACCGTCGTTTCGATATTTTTCTTCATTTGTTCTCACCAAAGATTTGATGAAATGAAAGATTATATATTCCACCGACAGCAACAACAACAAGTTCTGGACGAAAACATGTCTAATTTGACATCTGCATCCGACGAAGCAAGTGTTTCTTTAAAGAACGATGTCGGTGGCACTACCAACTAACCACCTCAATTTCAGTCGGTCAAAAGAAAGAGAGACCAACCAGGAAATCCAGGTTTCTGTCCAAACTTCAGAAATTGTTATCTAAAAAAAACATTGTTCAGTAAGGAGACGGTGAAGATAAATATGCAGTAAGTTGTTGTTTAAGGAGACGATGAAGTTTTGGGATGAGAGGGTAACGTCGGTGGGGTTTGGGTAGAATTTAAGAATTTTATTTATTTTAAATCCTGCATGTCAACTAAATATTAATAAAAAATTATGTCACAACCAAATATTAATAAAATAAGCCACATCATCAGGTTGTTAATGAAAAAACAGAGGAGTCATCAAAATAGGTCAATATATAAAGTTCAATGAGTAAATTGATTATTATGAAAGTTTAGTGACCAAAATAGGTCAGAGAGCAAAGTTCAGTGATAATTTTTTTAATTTACCCAAGTAATTTATTTTTATTTTAAATTATTTTATATTTAATAATAATAATAAATTAAGTCACGTCATATCAAAATATTAATAAAATAATTCAGTGATCAAAATAGGTTAGAAAGTAAAGTTCAATGAGTAAATTGAGCGGTTTAAAAGTTCAGTGACAAAAATAGGTCAAAGAGTAAAGTTGAGTGATGATTTAGATATTTTACCCTATAAATAATAATATATTGTGGTACATAATATTTATTGTAGAATTATCCATATAAAATTATGTACTATTGTTGTTCATATGTTATTATTCTTGTTGCTGACGATGATGAGTCTAGAACAATTATTACTTTATAAATTTTATGCGTTAATTACACAGAGTGGTATGCTTCTGTTTAAAGGAGTAGAATTTGTGCCTACACTTGCTATCTCTGGTTTGGTTCAATTTTCTAATTCTTTTTAATTACTTCTTTTTTATTTCTAGATTTAAATTTCTCCTTGGACTCCATCATCGATGAGTATAAAGGAATTGCCAAACCCGTTTCCAAAAAAGAAAGTTCGACGGTGTTTGAAAAATTAGACCATAATTATCCCCTTTGCCTTCCATTTGGAAATAAGTATTTAAGGAGTGGTGTATAATGAATTTGAGTTTTTATTCTCTCTCATCTCTTATTATCTTAGAGACTTCTTTGTTTTGATTCTTTCTAATCTATTTTCTTATGTTAGAGACTTCTTTTTATATATACATGAAATATTATTAATTAACGATTACTTTAAGTGAATGAGGTGTTAAGTTTCTTCAACAATATTTATGGCAATAAATTGAATCTTGATGTTGGTTTAAGTGGTAAGCATTTTGGTATCACTTAAGCAGGTTTCGAGTTTGAGTCTTTGTGTATGTAGAAAATTTCTGTAGGAAAACTCACCTACCAAAACCAGGTATGCGACACAAGTCGGTTCAGATTAGTGAAATCAAATCCATGGAGAACTATGAGGGCAAAAAAAAAGAATAAATTGAGTTAGGAGAATCACTCTCGTAATATAGAGTAATCGACAATGTGTCAAACATGGACCGAGCATAAAAGTATAAAAAGGGTGAGGGGCATTGGCCTCCCAAGAATTTGAAAAATTCATAATAAACTCTCTAGTTTTCTAAAAATTTTAATGGACCCCCCAAAATTTTAGAAATTTATATTAAAATTAAAATTTTAAATATTTTTAATTCAATCCTCTAAAATGTTGATTGTCCCTTCAATCTTTTAGTCTAATGATAATTTAGGTTCCTATAAATTTAAATATTAAATAAATTAGTTATTGTCCTCGTATTTTGAGTTCAAATACTTAACAAGTCCTTTTATTTTTTAAAATTCAGTAATTTAGTCTCTCTTGATGTTTGACCATGGCTTCGTCCTTGATGTCAAATACTAATCGATCAATGGGTAAATACCAAATGGTTATACCAAAAATTAAAGGGAAGTATTAATTGTTGTTGGGTCAAGTAAGCAGAAAGTAGTTCAATGCTCATTAAATAAGATTTCGAATTAGAAAAACTTTACTACTAATTTAAAAGTTGATCTTGATTTCGATACAATAAAGACTCATGTGAATATCACAAGGGGAGAAATCTTAAAATTTTTAAAACACCTACGATTTGGAAGCTTGGATTCGTAAAAGGAGTTTACAAACAAATTTTCACTTCTGGTTTTTAAAACTGTATTAATATTTCATTAACCCATTAAATATATAAACTGCGTTGAGAAAGTTTTATCCCTGAAGCTCATATAAGGATGAGAACGAGAATTGTTATATCTGAACTATCGGGATGATCACACCACAACTGTACAAATAATTGTAGGAGTCTCTGAAAAATATCCACAAGGATCTCAATATTATATATATATATATATATATAACTCTTATTTAGTGGTATACTTACATATTTTATTATTAATATTTTAGTCAATCAAAATATTTATGCGTTTCTGTTTAATCTTATAAAGTTTGTGTGGATTGGGTATGCCTGCATACATTAAAAATTAGGATGGATTGGGTAGGTTGGGACTTGGGAAAGACAAGATTAAATTAATTATAATTGATGGATCAAAATAAAATATTAAATTATCCCTAACTAAAATAAGGTCAAATTAAAATAATGAAGGTTAAATTTATTATTTCTTTTGAATTAAGACTAAATTGTTCAAATGTGTAAACGTGAAAGACTAAATGTTTTATTATACAAAATATTTTAACAGTCACCTTACTTCTTTTAACTGTTGTTAAAAGAGTCAGTGGCCAAATTAAAATAAAATTAAAAGTGTAATGATAACATTAAAACAATTAATAGTTTAATTACCAAATTAAATAATTTATCAACGTTTTTTAAACCTTAAGTTAAAGTGAAATTAAAAATAAAAGAAAATCCGACAAAGTAATATAAAAATTATTTTTTAACTGCATTACATGTTATTCGTGCAATGTGGCTAATACTTCACTTCCATATTCGGTAGAACCAAGATTTGGGTTGAGAATGCACAACTCAAAAGTGTAGCTTATCAGGTGGAAGAAAACCTTTTTCTTAATTTGCTTCTTGCTCATTGAAAAATACTTTTAATTGAAGTTTTTTTTAATTAAATTAAAAGTAAATATTTATTGCTTACACGTTTCCTTTAAAAAGGATACGATTAATCAATTTGATTAAACAATTATTAACATTTTCTCTTTTAAAGCTTAAGAAGTCAACTTTAGAGACAACGATGTGTCATATGTGTATGGGTTGTCCTTTTTGTTTCATTTAATGGCTTGTGAATTTGGCCCTATGCTTAGTGCCTTCAAAATTACAGCCGTATGGCATCTGAAACTGAAATCCTGCTCCCGGACCCACCCTCCGAACTGAATCCCAAATATAACAAACACCTAAACAAGTGGCCTCCATTAAAACTAATTTAACAACCCAAGCAACACAATCACAAGTCCGTGCTTGATAAATACATTTATTTATACTACTAAACTATACTTCCTTTTTTGCCTACTTTCCATTCCGCCCGTTTCTGCTGCGACTGTTTCCCTATGACACATTGCTTCACAAATTGCTTTATTCCTTTCTTCTGCCCCTTCTTCTCTGCATTGGCCGCTTCCCTCCTCTTCTTCTCTTCTATTTCTTCCTCCAACTGCACACACAGCTGCTTCAGAAAAACAACACTGTCGTCACATACTCCTCGCAGTGATTTCATTTTCAGGGCGGACACAATCAGTAAAATGAACATCGAACATCAAACATAAAGAAATTCAGATTTCAGGGTTATGCACCTTTAGTAGGCGGTCCTCTGCTTGTTCCAGGCGCTGAATGAGTGTTCCTTTGAGCCGAGTCTCCGCCATCACATGTTCCAAAGGACGGCAGTACTTCTCCAGAGTCTTGGAAGTCGGCGAGAAATCGACGTCTGTGCATGTGCTGGTCAACGTCCCACTTGATGGGGTCGATGAACCGGAGCTCCTCGGGCTGGGAAACCTGTTGTAATGGCTATTCTTATTGCTCCCTCTCAATTCCTCCAACTGCCTTAGCTGCCACCATCCATATCGTATTAACGTTATATAAACCATCAACATGCAATAACTAATTAGTCTAAGGCAGCATGCATGCAAATGGAAAAACAAAATTTCATACCATGTTGTCTAGTCGATCTAGTCTAGACAGAACCGGTTCTTCACCAATGATACCCATCCAGATTAGGTTAAGTTTCTGAGTTCACGGAAGTCGAAGTTGATGAACTTTGTGAGCAGGAGAGAACTAGCTCGAGATGTGTCTTAAAACCAAGAGTGATGATATATAATGTAAGAAAATGTATATATGTTATATATTGTATATGATTGATTACACGTGGGAGATTCCTAGCAAACTGTAGAATGTGTCACGACTAGAATGCTGCACGTGTTCGAGAAATGGGGACGATAACCATATTGCAGGAATTCAAGATGGATAACGATAACGATAAGATAACTGATAAACTGCACGTCATGCAATGGATGTGGGGTGAGCACGTGGACATTGCAGACTGTAGCTGTTTGTATGTATGTATAATTGTACGTATTGTCCGTTTTTTTCCCTCTTTTGACGTATTGTTAGACAAAGCCAGCCAAAAATCTGGAATTCAACTAGTAAACGTAAAAGCATTGCTCGCATCATTTGCCTTTGAACAGTAATGTAATGCAATGGCCTAATGAATCTTGTTTCCGAGGACGAAGTCTCGAATTCGATCAGTGTTCTTGGTATCTTTTCTAAGAGAAAATCTCTGGTAATAACTTGTAATTTTATTAGAAATAGAATGATAGACTCCAATTTGCTTCTGCACTCAAACATACTTGAATAAATATCAGTATTTTCCAGAGGCTGTAAGTCTGTAACCATAAGGCATGTGCACAATGTTACATCCATACTCCTAATAAAACAAGATACATACGGCCTATATATATTGCACAATGTACAAAATGCTACAGGGCAAGAGATGGATGATCTCCCAGAAGAAGAGCAACTTACCAAAGAATAGACCCCATGATTGATAACCACTGTTGATTCCTGCAACAACCCCGACCGAGTTCATGATAAGGAGAGAGGTTGGTGGGATGAGAAGGGTTGTCCATTTGAGCAAGCAAAGTTCGGCAAAATCCACGGTCTCATCTGATGCTTTCGATGCAAAGGTGAAGTTACTGTCAATGTCCAACCAATTGATAAGTCTAGGAGCATACATGCAAACGAAACATGGATTATGTCAAAGAGACTAACCTGTAGCGTAATGGACTTGTTAGCGAGCAGACAGACAGCAGGTGTTGGCATATGCGAACCGTTTAATACACTTCAGCCTACCACCATAACCATACCAGATGCCTACTTAAAAGAATTTCCACAGAACCAAGGACCCATCAAAACATTTGGTTCAGACGATCTGAAAGGGTAATAGGATCAGACACTTAAAAGTCTGGTCTTTTTGGCATGTACAAAATTGACTACCAACCATGGGCATGTATATTGAATCCTGTAAGAATATCTTCTGTAACCGAACCATAGATCCAACCAATCTGCAGGCAAAAGAAAACATGACAATTTAACTCCATTACGGCAGAATGAAGGGGAAAGATTTTAACATGACAAGATGAAACAAAAATACATGCATAGAGAACAAGAATTCAAGAAACAACCCCATACACAACAAAAATTAAAATTTAAAATGGAATAAAAGCAAGCATTTGGTCAACTTCCCAGATCAGCAACATATTTCTAAAATTCAAAACTGAGTTTCAAATACACAGAAAGTCACAAATGTAGGAGCACAAAAAAGCACCAAAAACAAGCTCATATTCATCTATGTAATTTATTGGTTATTATACCATACTCTTTCTTTTCTTCTTCTAAACCCCAAAACAATAATTTTTAAATAATTCAGTACGTTACTAACATAAACTCAATAGTCATCAAATCCAGCAATCAATTTTACATGTAAAGTATCTCACTATTTTGAACTTTTCAGGTGCAGTGAAAAAAAGGGAGGAAGAACTTACCCCACTTCACCAGATAGTTTTGTCATTGTATCCACAACCGATAACATTAATTGCTTACTTAAGACGTGCTTCTAGCGTAGCAGACAGAGGAACACCACCATTCTCCGTAAGTGTAGAGGCACTAACGTTTCTCCAGGCTCATTTATGACACTAGTAAAGACTTTTCATCACTAAACCCAGAACCAAATTTCACAAATCACAATGTAGGATATGGATGGGACTTTTCCTCATTAGGCCAAAACAGGCATAAAACTAATCATCACCCCTGAACTTAAAACACAAAAAAGTGCTTAGTTTACCTTCAACACCCTCCTCTATATCATTTATACTGAATCCTGGCAAAGGGGGATCAACAGGCTTGCCAGATTTCTTCTTGGCTGATCCTTTTTTACTTGATTTTGAACTTTTCTTCCGATAATGTAGACAGCAACCCAGCTTTTCTTAGTTTTCTATGCTTGGGCTTAAGTGGAGGTTCATATCCACATAAAGTGAACATATTGCAGACACATCCCATACCGACATAAACAGGTCGTCAAGTGTCATCCAGACCCTTCAAGTTTAACTATAATTTTACATGGTATATAAGATGTGTCAACAGGAATTCTATTGCTAGTATGTTCTATAAAAAGCTGACACACAACAATCATTTAGGGTCTAATTACTGGGTTTTGATTGCCAACATCTTCCGAAATACTTTTCCTGAGAAGCATAGAGAAAAATAAACATAAAGATAATAAATCAACCAGCAAGAAAAATGATTCTCCAAACTTTTTCAACAGAATAACATATTCCAAAAACACAAACTAAAACATTTAACTTCATCTAATTGTAAAAGCCTTAGTTGTATATGAAATAACTATAAATAAATTTAAGAAATTGATGTTTTAATCATACCTCTCCCATGGAATGAGGTCAATTTCATACTGATCTTTTCAGCATTTAGCCAGAAAGCTGCGGACTGTGTAGCAGAAACAAAAGTGTCATGCACAACTAACAAAATTTGCCTCGAACGTCGACTATCAATCAAAACCCATTCATATAAAAAAAGCTTACACTAACATAAGGAAACATAATTGAGCCGAAGAAGTCTTTCATGTGCCAGAACCATGACGAAGCACTTAACCTGCACAAATATTACCAAAAATAAAAGATGATTCTATCACACTAACATAGAAGATTTAAGATCCATTACATTCTTTCAAAGAAATTTTGTAAAATTAAAATTTTTCAGATAATATGAATACGAAAAGAAGCCAGTGATTTACCATTCCGTTCATTCATCATTTCCTCAATTTTCTAATCATAGGAAGCCATGTCAGTATCCATCCCCATTGTAGTATAGGCAACATTGTCAGGCAAAATACCGTTCCTTTTCATTTCAGTGAACAACTCCTGTGCTCTATTAGTATCGCCAAGTCTTTGGTACCCAGCAATTAGAGCAGTATAAGTCACCACATCAGGGTTGATATCTTGTTTTTTCATTTCATCAATCAACAAGTTGGCCAAATCCATACGATGTACATTGCAAAACCCATCAATTAGACAGGTGTAGGTAACAACATTGGGAGAATAGCCTCTTTGCACCATTTCTCTATATAAAGCCCAAGCCTTCCTCATATCCCTAACTCTACAAAATCCAGCTATAACAGACGTATAAGAAATAGTATCAGGAATCAAACCCCTTTCTATCATGTCCTTAAACAAATTCCATGCTTCGTACATGTTTCTCCTCTGGCAGAACATGTTGATAAGAATTGTATATGTAAAAGTAGTTGGTGTGACCCCAAGCTTTAACATTCTAGTGTACAACATCAAGGTCTTCTCTAAGTTCGACTGCTTAACAAATCCATCCAATAGGATGTTACAATGAGCATCATGAAGAGTATCCATTTTAAGCATTTGGGGAAGAAGTTCCCAAGCTTTGTCGACACTGCTTTTCTTGCAAAGCCTCTTAATAATTCCATTATACGTATAAGAGTTGGGAAATATGCCAAACTCATGCATTTCATTTATAAGTTTCAAAGCTTCCTCCATATGGCCTGCATTGCAATACCCGTCGACAATTACATTGAAAGTGAAGACAGTAGGTAAGACACCACTTTGCAGCATGATGTTGAAAAGTTCCAAGGCTTTATCCAAGAGCCCCATCTTACAAAATCCATGAATCAGCCAATTGAAACTGTTGGCAGTAGGAATTAAACTATTGTTGATCATCTCATTGAAAAGTTCCATGGCAGAATCCAGATCACCTTGAAGACAAAAGCCCTTGAGCAAGACACTGTAAGCAACCAGGTCATATTCATATCCGGAAGTAGCAAGATTACGGAACAAATTCAGCGAAACATCTGCCAGTCCTTTCTTACAGAGCCCATGAAACAGTGATGTATAAGTAACAAGTGAAGGCTTCATGCCATTATGTACCATCTCCTCAATCAAATTTAGACCTTTCACAGAATCACCTCTTTTACAAAACCCATCAATCAAAATGCTATAGCTATGAGCATCTGGTGATATTCCAGAATTCTTCATTTCTTCCAAAACCTTCGATGCTTCATATGGTTCACCTTTTTGGCAAAGCCCATAAATAACAGCATTATAACAGAAGCTATTGACAGGCTGGTTTCTAGATCTCAAAAACTGAATGAAATCTAGGGCAAATTCAACATGACCAACACTACATACCCCATAAATATATGTACCGTATGTTACAACAGAAGGGTCTATCCCATCTCCCTCCATATCCACCATAAGTTTGGTTGCTTGTTCGATGTCTACATCCCTCCCATGATATCCTTTGCAATAAAAGTTCATCATAATCGTATAGGTGTAAACATTGGGTGTTGGCCCAGAGTTCTTCATTTCTCCGAACAAATTTCTCACAAATGCTCCTCTGTTTGCTTCGACTAAACACTTGAGCAAGAAGTTGCATGACATGATATTTAGTTCAAGCCCAATTGTTTTAGCCTGCACAAAAACGTCTACACCATTCTCAAGCATCAAATCGGATGCAAACACCTTGATGAGCACATTGAAGACGCCGGCTGATCGATGGACATGCTCGGGCGAATCTAACAGATACGGTAATAATTCAAACATATCATTCTTAGCTAGTTTGTAATAGCAAACAATATCTCTAAGCAAAGCATGTGCTTCCATCTGCATCCCTGTCATAGCAAATATATGAACAATGATCCGAAACGCATATATTGAATGATCAAATCCATACATCTCTACAGCATTATGAAAACTAATTTTCCTTGCAGCGAACAAATTCAACGACTTAAACACCCTAACAACTATGGGAAAAAGCCTGGGGTTTCCACAAAATTTGGACTTCTTATTCGGAACTCGAACTTCCCCAACTCCACTACTATCACTTTCAAATTTAGGACAGCATTCAAAGTCTTGCTCTTCCAACAACAATGCAGATGACGAAGCATAATATACCCTTAAAAGACATTTCATGTGGCCAGCAACAATTTGTCGAAGTAAACCGCATTGAACAAAACATGATTTTGAATAAGACCAAATACCCATTAATACCCGGACTGAAATTCACCACAAAATGTTTTCTCCCGTAGGATAGGCCACCATAGAAACGCCCTCAGCACCATGCTTTGGAGGAGAAAAAAAGATCACTAACTTTAAATACCCATTAACAAGTTATCCGCTGAAGAGAATCCAAATTAAAGACCGAATTGTTTTGAAAGAATCGAATAATAAGAATATGAAAACACATAAAGAATAGAAAAGAAAACGCTTCAGCAAGGAGTAAGAAATGAGCTGAAAATACCTCAATACAGAGCACGTTATTTTGAGCCAAGGGTATGAAAAGGAGAAAGATTTGGAAAGGGTTTGGTTCGACCCTTCGGAGTTGGGAGATGATAACTTAAAAGAGCCACAGGCACCGTTTTGTGTCGGTTCAAAGAGGCGAACTTGAGCTGAAACTGCTTCTCTTTTGAGTTTATTTTGTCTGCGCGCCGGTTATATACCTTAGGGCTGCAATTTTCATTCCCTAATTATATTTTAAAAAATTTAAACTACATAAATGACCACCATAACATTAATAAAATTGCGTTTTGGTCATTTTATTTTTTTCGAAACAATTAAGCTACCAAACTATTTAATTGAGTGCAATGTGATCACACTCTGTTAGAAATCAAACGGCGTTGCTAACATACATTTTTTGTAAAAAAAAAAATAATAAGTCTTATTTTCGCGTTAAATATATTGTCGTCCACTCATCATGCCACCTAAACAATGTGTAAAAAACATGTTATAAGTATTGTGCATTTGAAGAAACCCTAAACAAATTTTAATATTTTCTCTATTCTTTCTATCCACTCTGCCAAAAAAAGAAATTTTCTTAGGGTTGTAGAAGAAAATGGATGCAGAGATGGATCGGGTGTGCTATTGTGAGTTTGTTTGAAGCTAACAACAAGTTTAACTTATGAAAATTCAGGCAATATGTTTTGAGGGTGTGAAAATTATCGAAATGGGATTAGGGGTTGTAAATTTTTTTAGTATGATCCATCGGTGAGTGATAGGTCAAAAGAAGCCATTGTTTGTCTTCTTAAAAAAGATGATGCAATGGAGTAAAATAGAAAGAATGAAAAAAATTCTTGGAAGTTTGTTTTTTGGTGTTACGGTTTGGATGAGTTTTATTTTAGAAAAAAAAATTTCTGGTGCTTGAATTGTTGGTTTTTTTAATCTTGAAATTTAGGTTGCTGAAATTAGATTATAATGGAGTTTTGAAAATTTAAGGTTTTTTTTAAGATTTTAATATATTAAAGTGTAATAAAATTTTAGAACGTGTTTTGCATATTAACCCTCTATAATATGATAATGTAATTTTCATTTATTGTAATATTATTTTTAGTATTTGAAATGTTATGTAATGTTTGTTATTGGAAACTAAAAAATGTGTTATATTAAACTTTTTTTTATGAAAGATAAAGTGGTTATATTAAACTTTTAAAACCAAAGATAATGCATTATTTGAACCTAAAACACAGTAGAGTAAACAAAAAAAAACATTAATTCATAATGGTATTAAAGTTAGAATGTAATTCATACATCATATATTTGACCAATACATATGTGAAACAAAAGATATTGACCTACTAAAGCAAGTTAAACAAAAAGAGTAACATTAAAGTTGGTCAAATGTATGCAAAACACAAATGTGTTCTTAAAAAAAATCTAGTACCAACAGAATTAAGGATTAATCCTTGAAGATGATTGAATGTCACAACTCTCTTGACTCATAGATACTTTGGGTGTGGGCATTCATGTGATAATATTTGCTTGTAAATATTGAGTTGGTGTTGGACTTGAATTTAGAGATGAGTGAATGACACAAGTCTCTTGACTCGCATATGCTGTAGCGGTGACCATCCATCTAATATTATGAACTTGTGAAGGTCAATTTAGAGTTGACTTTGAAGCTGGAGTTAACCTTCGATCTTGACTGGTTCCAGCCTGACTTATTGTTGAGGTGATTCCAGATCTTCTAATCTGCAAAATAATGTTATAACAAAAAATTAAGCAAAAGTCTTAGAATATGTTTTCATTGCATGTTCATCAACCAAACAACTAAATCAAGTGTTTTATGTCTACAACAAAGAAGTAAGCAAAAAATTTATTTGATTCATTAATGGAACTTACTGAAAATTTTGGAATTCTAGGAGCTTGTCTTGCACCAATAGTAGATGTTTGTCCAGTTCTTTTAGAATTGGCATCAACTTTTCCTTTGCATGTTCTAATATTATGTCCACTCCCTTTGTATCTTTTACATAAGATCTCAACACCCCACTTTGACACCTGACCAATCTGAGGTGGTGCTTTATCATCCTCTCTATTTTTTTGTGGTCTTTTTTGGGGTCTTCTAAAGAGTGGTGGCAAAATAAACTTCATTGTGTGATCAGTTGTCTATTGTTTCTCATCTTTTACAGAATTTATCAAATGAGAATATGTTGCTCTTAGGTTAACACAAAATAATAAAGGTCAACATATTTTTTTGACCTATCTTCAATTGACAATATCAAAGGAATAGCATGAACACATGAAATGTCTACATAAAACAATAATTGATTAGTAACTATATAGATAAAAAAAAATTGAATGCTAAATAAAAGAAGATGTTAACATGTTAGTTGTCATTTTCTGCATGAGCATGTTCATACTTGAATGTTAATTGAATGATGGCTTGAAATACCACATGAAACCAGATATGTGTTCACCAGCATAAAAAGGCTAATAACTATATAAAATTAAGACAAAACAGTTAGCATAAGATAGTTAAAAGCTACCATTAAACATTAAAAATGTTAACATTAAACAATTAGCATTAAAATAGTTGAACAATTAGTATTAAATAGTTAAACAATTACCATTAAACATTAAAAACGGTTTAAATTAAACAATTAACATTAAAATAGTTAAACAATTAGTATTAAATAGTTAAACAATTAACATTAAACAGTTGTCATTAAACATTAAAAATAATTAACATTAAACAATTAGCGTTAAATAGTTAAAACAATTAGCATTAAAATATAAAAAAATTAGCATTAAACAATAATTAGAAAGTTTTTTCAGTTAGCATTAAAACATAAAAAAAATTAGCATTAAACAGTAATTAACAAGTTTTTGCAGTTAGCATTAAAACATGAAAAATTAGCATTAAACAGTACCTATGTGCAACTGATGTTGCATATTCTAATTTCTTCTAAATCTTAAGGTATAGAAGCTATGTCCACTTTTCAGTTAGATCCTTCCTTTTAGCAAATTTTTGCATCAACTTTGATATGATGGAGTCCACCAATGTAATGATAGGTTTGTCTCTAGCATTAAGTATTAGTTGTCATATACTAATAGTAGTAATTAGTAAAATTAGAAAGCATTTAAATATTTACAAATGATAAAATTAGAAACTATTTAGCAAAGCTAGATTATTTATCTTATTGAAATACTCGCAAATATTATTTAGAAGCATGCTTGACTTACACTCAAAAGAGAAGTGTGACTTTGACCAACTGGTTGGGTCTTTTGGTGAGAGCCACTTCCAAACTTTTTTTGATAAAGCCTACAAAAAAAGTGATTGTAGTCATAATAAAACTTAGCAGCGTATAAAAATAAGGTATACATGCATACTCATGTTGATACAATATACAATCTTATATAATATAAGGTATACAAGCATACTCATGTTGATACAATATACAATCTTATATAATATACAATATACATGCATACTCATATTCATACAATATACATTTTACAGTCATACATTATATAAAGATGAATCATGCAAAATAGGCTAAATCAAAGCATGTACCAACACGTGCAAACCAAACCATGTACTAACACATATTAATGGTGGTCTGGGAGGTCCCCTACAACAACCAAATAAAAATCCCACAAGTAAATCTCAGTTTCATATTTGAACAAACAAACCACATGCAAACCAATCAAAAGTGTGATTATTTTACTGTTAAAAAGGAATCATACTTTAGTACAAACCAACCAACAGTTAACAAACAAACCCTAACTTTATTTATAAGAACAAAATAAAATCAAATTTTTTGAACTGATAATCTGTAATTTAATCATTTTTTAACCTATACAAAATTTATAAATGTTAATTTTAGTATCGATTATTATCGCTAAACCCAAATATTTAGCCCTAACATTGTGTATTAACCCGAATTTCAAATATTAACCCTAAAATTAATATTTATTGTAATCCCAATTAGTAACCCCAAATTAATTAGTAATTTAGGGTAAAAGAAATTAGTTAACCCATATATAAACTATAATTTCAAATAATAAACCTAATATCAGAATAAAAAGTAATAAATCTACTTACCGTATTTTGGATTGAGTTTTCTTTTTTCGTTAAGAAATCCACTCATCTCGTCTGTATCTTTAACAATTTCTCAACCTCCTTAGAACGAATCGCCCAATTTTTTTTGAATCTTCAAGCTTTTCAGAGAGATTTTCAAAGTCAGAAACTAAAATGAGAATGAGAATGATTAAGGGTGAAGTGTTTATGGCTTTTTGTTTTCCATTTATCTAACGTGACACTAATATTATTTTTAATTTACACATCAGAAACACTGTTATTCAATAACAATCACGTCAGCAATGTCGTTTGGTTTCTAACGGCGTGTGGTCACATTGCGCCCAATTAAATAGTTTAGTGGTTTAATTGCTTAGAAAAAAAGTAAGGTGATTAAATCGCGACTTTATCAATAATATGGTGGTCATTTATATAATTTAACCTTTAAAAATCAACAAAACAATCGAACTTGCAAACTCAGTTGATTTGTATTTTTGCCATTATATTATTATTCGTTAAAAAAAGTTTTTCTACCCGACCCATTAACCCAAATATTAAATCTGATAGCCCAAATCCGTTGAACTATACAGATTTCGTGCTCATTTTGTACCATTGTCACTCTTAACTTTTAAAATAATTGTATTCAAATTATTAACTTAAAAAATTCAACAACTTTTAAGATTTATATTTTTTTATCCTTTCTTTTAATTTTCGCTAAACAAAATGTAACTTTTTAAAGATTAAATTGTCACTCAAATTATTCTACATTATGTCTTTTATACAAAAAAAAATCTTTCTAAAATTATATGAAAAATCGATAAGAGACATTATTTTGGTAAGGAGAGAGTACCTTTTAAAGCTTGGCTCTGAGCTTGTCTTTGGCAACCCCACCGGCCACCGGTAGAAGCCTCTAAGATCGGCGGTAGCTCAGATAGTTTTAGGTTTTGTAACAATATATTTGGATCAGGACGTACCCAAAATTTTATATTAAAGATATAATTTTTACACTTAATAAAATTATATAAAAATTAAAATTTAAGAAAAACAAAAAATATTAATATAAAATGTAAGAAATAAATAAATTTAAATTTTTTAAAAAATGTGACTACCTACCACCTCCTAGATCCATCGCTAATCGTAATTGTTTTTCTTTTGTTCCGATAGTTTTTCCCTTTCGGTTCCTTTACCGGAGCGGTTCGGGTTCTAGACTAAGTGAGATCTTTGGGTTATAATCAGGTAAAAAATACACTTCACATTACTATGGATGGGCATTTCACCCGGACCCGACCCGGCCCGATCGGGTCGGGTATTTTTATGAAAAAAATCGGGTTCGGCTTTTAGGGTGAAAAATCTGATCCGACCCGGGACTAATAGTCTAATTTTACCTTAAATATTTTAGGGATATTTGTAATAATACCCCTTCTTTATACATTTCTTTTATAATTAGGTCCTTAAAATTAATTTTTATTTACATTTTAGTCCTTAAATTTATTGTTTTTTATAATTATGCCTCTTAAAATTATTTTTTACAATTAGATCCCTAAAATTAATTTTTTTCTATAGGTTGGGTCGGGGTCGGGTTTAGAATATTAATTTTCGGGTCAGGTCGGGTTTTTTAAAAAATTAAATCGAGTCGGGTCGGGTTCAGTTTTAGGATACTTAGTTTCGGGTCAGGTTCGAGTAGGCCAAAAACCTGACCCGACCCGTGCCCATCCCTACATATTACCACTCACTTAATCCAATTCAGCAATCCAGAAATTCATTTTTTAAATATAAAATAAATATCAAAATTAAAATGTGATATATTAACTGTGGTGTGATATAATTATGTTCGTGAAAATTTAATTTTAATTTTAATTTAATTATGTACAATTTTGATTTTAATTCATATTTAACATGTTTTAAAAAATGAAACATCTATTTATTTTTATACTATTAAATAAATATATTTTCGTGTATGCAACACTTAAACCTAAAATATGCCTACTTCGACAATAATTTTAGTGATTTGTAAATAAAACAACAAAGTCTACAACTCAAACCATAACGTAAATAAAACAACAATTTAAACGATAAGAAATAAAACAATAGTTCAATATATAAAATAAAGTAACAAGAATGATACTTTTGGAGACACCAAACTTTGACAATAATGCTTATGATTTTTCAATCTATAAAACCTAACAAATTGTTTTAGTAAATAGTTAAAGTTAGTGTCAGGTGGATGAATATTTATAATAATTCTATGTGTTAATACTAGCGAACTACAACCACGCAAATATTCAATTATAACTCCCTATGAACGTGCTAGAAGACTACGACCGTGCGAACAACCATTTATGACTTGTTGCGAACTCAACATGCGAACACTACTTTAGACCATGTGCCGATGTACGTGATCCACATCAGCACATGAGCCACGACAACTCACTAAGACACTTGTGTTTTTCAATTGACACGTGCTTTAACCTCATCCATCTCCTTATAACGAACCATGCACCCCAAACAAAGGCAAACAGGAAAGAACCCAAACTAGACCCCAAAAAAACACTTGGCTAGAACCCCGCATTTCTACCCTCAAAGCAGCCCAAAGTCACCGTCGAAAGGGATTTCTTACTTAGGCAATCAACAATGGTGTGGTGAGCGTGGAATCTTCACCCTTTGAGTCCGATTCTCAAGGAACAACGAAGAACGATCCCCAGCAAGAGCGTAAATGGAGGAATAGACAAAGATAAGAAAAAATTGGGAAGAAGTGGAAGAGGAAACCTCCCCTTTTAAGCCAAAAGCAACCAGCTAGCCAACATGCAAAATAAACAAAAAATTATGGAAGAGTACACTCATACCGCACTAAAGAAACTTCGACAGCAACATGAGTATATCATGAGGCAGAAGTAACATTCAATAATAGAGTACGATGAGAAGGTTGTGGAGGAGTCACAGAAGATTATAGCTAGAATGACTGAGGAGAAAAGCATGTATGCAACAAAAATCAACCAAAACGCCACAACACTAGGAAGGAGGAAACTTACCATCCCGTAGGAATAGAAGAGAATCACAAAAATAAGAAAATAATTACAACGCTAGTCAGAAAGTGAAAACGAAGAGCTAAAACAAGAAAAAAAGGGCGCACCAGTGTGCGGAAGGCCGGATAGCAAAAGGCACTCAAACTCGGTAACCACCACTCGGTTTCCAAGCGTACCACCTTCTAACAAACATGTTATCATGTATCCTACACCAAGTAAAACACTTGACAATTCTGAAGCCCCCACCACAAATGAGGCTAAACGAGGTCAGAGAAAGATCGAGTAAAAGATGCGAATATCATAAAAAACAAGGGCACGACACAGATGAATGTGTCCATTTAAAGGATGCAATAGAGTTTGTCGTTAGAAAAGGATAGTTAGAAAGGTTCATCAAAAGTGAAAAAGGAATGTGCTCAACAAGAACAGAGGTGAAAATATAGGAAGCTCGGATGAGAGATGTAAAAGTTAAAAGGTCACAAGTGGTACGGGGGAGACATCATGCACACGAAGCAGGAAATTTGGATGAGGGATGTAAGAAGCCATGTTGCCTCCTTGCTGAAAGAGAAGAAGTAATTCCTACTAATGAAATTTTATGTTATGAAACCTGACAAGAATAGTTGCCCCCTCATGACCTCTTTGGTAGCTAGAAGAGCAGTTAAGGGTGGCGTCTGATGCAGAGCTTTAGACCATTTAGCAGTTGAGTATGATGGTAAGGATGTGAGAAAATGATGATTTGTCACCAAGCTTATCCTGATGATCAAGACGGAGTAAAGGGAGAGGGACAGTTCGAGAGACGCACAACGAAAGCACAAATGCACCAAACAAATAAAGGTACAACCTAACTCATGTTATTCAATATATATTCTGGTTTAAACTTCTAATCCCATCAATATTTTGTTTTGAATAATTTTTCATATAATCAAGAAAAATAAACTACATACGAATATCTATGTAAATTTCTAAGAAACGGAATATAATTTCTATGATAGTAAACATCACTTTTGTTAAATAAATGTGTAGAGGATTCTACAATTCTCACATTTATAGAACATGTCATCTTATAGCATCATAATCATTATGACATTAATGCATTAATTTGTGTGGCCCGAATGAAATTGTGTTGTTATAGGATGAATTATTTATGCATCCAAAATGTGAGAGCAATTCAGGAGAATAGTGATGTGAACTCTCCTACCGCTCCAAGTAACGTAGCGATGAAAAAGGGACTCTCCTACTGCTTCATGTAGCATAGCAATGAAAAAGCAATTCTCTACTGTTCTAAGTAGTGTAGCGATGAAAAAGGAACTCTCTTACTGCTCCAAGTAGCGTAGCGATGAAAAGCGAATTCTTCTTCTACTGCCAAAATAAATGGTCACTAGTCACTTCCAAGCAAGTGTGCATAGTAAAGCGTCCAATCGCTAGAATAAAAGGTCGCTAGTCTCTTTCAAGTAAGTGTGCATAGTAAAGCGCCCGAAAAAATAAAGGGTCGCTAGCCACTTCCAAGTAAGCATGCATAGTAAAGCGTCCAGAAAAAATAAAGGGTCGCTAGCCACTTCCAAGTAAGCGTGCATAGTAAAGCGTCCAGAAAAAATAAAGGATCGCTAGCCACTTCCAAACAAGTGTGCATAGTAAAGCGTTCGGAAAAAATAAAGGATCGCTAGCCACTTTCAAACAAGTGTGCACCGTAAAGCATCTGATCGCCAACATAAAGGGTCGCTGACCACTTCCAAGTAAGTGTTCATAGTAAAGCGTCTGAAAAAATAAAAGGCCGCTAGCCACTTCCAAGTAGGTGTGCATAGTAAAGCGTCCGGAAAAATAAAGGGTCGCTAGCCACTTCCAAGTAAGTGTGCATAGTAAAGCGCTCGAGAAAATAAAGGATCGCTAGCCGCTTTCAAGTAAGTGTGCATAGTAAAGCATCTAATCGCTAAAAGAAAAGGGTCGCTAGCCACTTCCAAGCAAGTACGCATAGTAAAGCGTCTAGAAAAGAAAAGGTTTGCTAGTCACTTCCAAGCAAGTGTGCATAGTAAAGCGTCCGGAAAAAAATGTTCGCTAGCCACTTACAAGCAAGTGCGCATAGTAAAGCGTTCGGAAAAAAAAAAGTTCGCTAGCCACTTCAAGTGTGGTAAAAATTTGTGCGTATAATTCTATAGAGATCAAAGTTATCTCACCCATTGGGGCAAGAATCCTCTCAACTTAAGGTAACTATGGAAATATATAATCCGCCCTGAGAGAGTGATGTTTTTTCATGAGAAACGATGTAAAGCAAACTCTCCTGTGAATTATTTTCGAAAGGGGAGAAAGCGCTCGCTGCTTATTTACCTTACAAGTTTACAAATATCAAAAGTTTATATTTATGTATTGTCATTTAAAAAAAAGAGAAATATAGTACGAACACCAAACTCTAAGAGTAATTTGAACTTTATAATTTATTCTCTAAAAATTTCTTATCACAAAAGGCCGAAAACTTATCCAAATGCAAAAAAAATATTACTTTCGACATATACACAAAGCCAGATAATAAAAAAGCCGTTCTAAATTAACGAAGTCACTCATGAAACTAAAATTTAAAATATGGGGACAAAAATAGCTATTTTCAAAGCGCGAACGACGTAAGTAAGGCATTAGCATAAGACTATGTGGCTTCCAAAAAACGCGTGCTTGACCACGTACTCTCAAGCAAGGGTGCATAAATAATTGATATCTATAAAGTCACAGGCTGGTTATTATTTTTACTCTAATGAAATAGAAGCCGACAAAGAAACAAAAATCAAATTTAGAATCTCAATAATAAGAAAACCTTATAACTTTCCACAACAAACTTGTTTTCAATTACACAAACAAGCGTAATCATTTAATATAAATAAAAAATGTTAATAATAATAAACCGCAAGATGGAGCGGCAAATCTTACGAACTTGCTTCGACACCAGTTTTTGACGAATACAAACGAAAGCACCACTTATAGTTCAGCCCTGCAAATCATTTGAAACAAGTTGTTTGTTGTCATGGTGCCCGGCATCACTTCTGCAAAGGATTGATGAGTAAACAACCACTTTGATGATATATATGAAAACGACCAAAACCAAACGCTCATCAACAGTTTAGATAATTTGTTCAGCAACGACAACCTCTCAATGAAGTCACAAACAAACAAACAATAGTATTTAAAAGATCTTGAGAGTAAAGTTTGTTAGAAAATAAGCGTTAATCCAAGAATAAATAATAAAATAGAATAATATTATTTAACAAACAGTACAAAATAAAAGCAATACAACAATATAAAATAAAACCGATTTGGAACCAAAAGAAACGTGTTGAGGCCTGCACGAACGCAGTTTCCTTAAGACAGATTTTCGGCCACTCCTATGGTGCTCGAGTTCATTGGTCGTCTGTCTCCCAGGATACAACAACATAAGATCAATCACAGTTGCACTACTGTGGAGATCACGAACTGACCCTTGCATTCGCCTATCACCGAAAAACCACTTGTAAAATCCACAGAGTAAAACAATAAAAAAAAGGGTAAAGTACACCGATGGTAACTGAACTTTGATGCAAAAAACAAAATGGTAACCAACGTTTCAAAAATCACGAATTAGCAATTAAACTTTCGATTTTGAAACAAAATGGTAACTAGGGCGTTAAACCCCGTTAAACCCTAACGAAAATCTGACGTGTATGCCACATCCCACCCAGCTTTCCACGTCATATAAATAAAATAATAAAACAATAATACACGTCAAATAATATAAATGATTTTTAATCCCCTTTTTAAAGGATGAAACCCTAATCTATCGACAACATTTCATTTTCATTCTAAAACTCTCTTCAGTTTTTTGGGGCAGCTAGTAAGGTAGGAGAAGAAAACAACAAGGGGGAGAACAATGGATGATCCTATTCGAAGACCATATTGTCACTGTGACTTGCTAGCTGAGATGAAAACATCGTGGACATCTGGAAATCCTGGAAGAAGATTCTTCGGCTGCAAAAATTATGGCTCACGTAGGCATAAATCGTGTCGATTTATGCAGTGGTACGATCCTCCCATGACGCCTCGAGCAACAGTGGTTCTCAACGGGCTGCTGAAAAAATTGAATTCTTTGGAACGTGGGAGAAAGAAGGAAAGGATTTTATGGATTTGTATCATCAGTTTAATGGTGTTATTTTGGATTTGTCAGTAGAGGTATTTTAGAAGTGTTGTTTAGCTTTATGGGTTTTTGTTGATTTTGGTGTAATTTATGTAATTGAAAGTTGGGAATTTGAGATCCTGCTTTCTAAGTGTTTGTGGGTTTTTGTTGATTGTGGTGGATTTTAGAAGTAATTTTTGAAATTGAAAGTTGAAAATTTCGATTTGTCATGCATTTTGTTTGGTTGGAAAGTTTGTATATATACTTAACTTTAAGTTTCAGTTTTGTAAATATATAACTTGAAGTTTAATATGTATTGAATATCAAATGAATGATATAAGCATGTCTTGTTGAATGTAGAAAAATGGTACTTGGTTTATATGATTTAGATACAATCGAATGAGCATGAAAATAGAACAATATATGTATTCACCTAGTACATATATCAGAAAATAAGCACAAATATACCAGAAATAAGATATAACACAAAGTCACAAATATACCAGAAAATAAGCACATATATCAAATGAATGATATAAGCACTAATGTAGATTACTTCCAATATACCACAAAGTCACAAAGTCACAAAATGTATTCACCTAGTACATATAACAGAATATTGTTACAAAGTCACAAAATACCACAAAATATCACAAAATAGGCACAGTATACCACAAAGTGCCACAAAATATGCCACAAAGTCACATGTGCATTAGAGGCAAACAAATCCTTCAATCATGTGCATTAGAGGCTTGTGTTGGTGGGTTAGAGACAGAACTTTCTTGTGTAGAGTTCATCTACCTTACTGTGGTAACTGATGGTTGTCTTCTTGTTGGCAACTTTTGCCTAGAAGGTTGTCTTGGACCTTGGTGGTGCTGCCCTGGACCTTGGTGTTGTCTTGAAGCTTTCCCTGAACCTTGGTGCTGCCGTGAAGACTGCCTTGAACTTTGATGTTGCCTTGATGAACCCTATGTGGATAGTAATAGAACAAAATAATTAGTTTTAACTAAACTTCAAGTACAAGTATAAACTTAAATAATTAGTTTGAACAAAACTTACAGCTTTTTTGAGTTTTTTGTTTCCACCAATTTCTCCTTTGCAAGTTCTTATATTGTGGCCAGTTTTACCACATTTAGAGCAAGTCATTTGCACACCTTTTTTACCTACTTTTCCCGTAGTAGGAACTTCACCTCTTTCTAATCTTCTCTTTTTGTTTGGTCTTCCAGCTGGTCTTCTTAAAACTGGTGGAAGTATAGGTTCCATGCCTTCCACTTTGGTCCACTGATTAACACCTTTAATAGGGTTAATGTAGTGCCCATAAATTGACAGCTGAGTGTCCTTCTTGTAGCACGGATCGACAAATGAAATTACATTCATATTGTCGTTGTGCATAACTGAAATAGCATGATTGCAGGGGATTCCCGTGAGATCCCATCTTCTACATGTGCATGTATGGTTTTGGATGTTCACCACATGTTGTTCTCCTTGGCCACATTCAACTTGATATTGAAAGTTACCAGCATATATTGGCCGACATCTATGAACATAATGAACAAATAAATACCATGCTTAGTAGCATTGAACATAATGAATATAAATAAAAAAGTTAGAATTGAAATATTAAACTTATATCAATGCTAACCTAACGGAGTTTTGAATTTGAATATCAAGCTTCCTTTGAATCTTAGGGCACAAAATTCCATTGTATTTTTCAGCTTCTTGTCTCCTTTGGACTATTCTTCTCATCATCTTGGTCCTAATAATTTCCAGCATTGTAAGTATTGGCTTGTCTCTTGCCTCCAGTATAATCTGCAAAAGAAACAAAAAGTTCAGTAACCATTTTGTTACTTTCAGATAGTTCAGTTACCACTATGTAACTTTCAGATAGTTCAGTTACCACTATGTAACTTATATAGTTCAGTTACCATTATGTAACTTCCAGCAAGATCATTTCATGTATGAAGAATATGATGTAAGATAAGGTAAAAAGAATGAATTACCTTGTTGAAACACTCTGACAAGTTGTTTAGCAGCATGTCACACTTACTCCTTGTAGAGAAGTATGATTTTGACCACATGGAGGGGGGTTTATCATTAAACCATTCGTGAGCATCTTTTGATATTGCCTTTATTTCATTCATGGCTGCATTGAATTGGGAGACATATGTTGATCTTGCTGCTTTCCAAAATGCATCTTTCAATGCCTTTCCTCTATTGGTGTCTTTTGTTTTGAAGTTTGTGTACATGTGTCTGACACAGTTTCGTTGTTCAGAATTTGGAAACAATTCTTCCAATGCTTCTTTGAGTCCCTACAAGACAAATATTGACAATAGTTTAGTATAAATTTTAGTATATTAATATTCAATAAAAAGAAGTAAGAGAATATACCTTTTGTTTGTCTGACATAAAACTGATGTGGAAAGAATTTGTAATCTCCAGGTCATCTTTCAACAAACTAAGAAACCAATACCATGCTGAAAAATTCTCACTTTCCACAACAGCATATGTTATTGGATAAATACCATCATTATCATCTATCCCAACAGTAGCAAGTAACCAACCAATATAAGGACCTTTCAGAAAACACCCATCAATACTGATCATAGGCCTGCATCCAGCCTTATAACCATTTTTACATGCTTCAGGACAGATATAGACCCTCTCAAATAACCTATCATCTAACTGACAAATGGTGGTTGTTCCAGGATTAGTCTCCCTAAGCTCTCCTAGGTAATCGTACAACTTTTTGAACTGATCATTGTAACTTCCATCTATCATTTCTAAGGCAATTTTTCTAGCCCTGATACATTTAGTTCCATTCAAAAGGGCCACAAAATCTTTTTCAACATCAGCCTTCAATGAGCTAGCACCATAGTTTCTATCAGCTTGCCATTTGTGCAGGTAAGTCTTTGCAATGAACCTAGAAGTCATATTTGGATTCTTCATTACTTTGGCACATGTATGCACATCATTGAATGTCTTAATCTGAAAGGTATCACTATCAGCATCTAGTTTTGAAGCCCATATACTCCAATGACATGTAGCATCTTTACAAATTGCTCGAAGTCTTCTTTTGTCATTTATGTCAAAAATCAGAAAATACTTATTTTTTCTCCCATATTGCTTTACAACCTCTTTCAATGTGCCTTTGTTAGGAAACAGTAAACCCACCTTAAATTTAGGGTTCTCCATATCACATTCTATGTTAAACTCTGGCCATGTGGGACCATCACTGTCAGACCCGTGTACACTATGAAAGGAGTCTGAGTCAGCATCACTCTCATTCTCATTTTCATTTAAAGGTGTTCCCCAATCACCATAAAAACCCTCTAAGTTCTTTACCACTCTGTTGGAGACATCCTCTTGAACAATTTCATCTTCACCAACATCAGCTTCACTATCAAAAAATCCTGAGTCAGCATCTTCTTCCTCTTCACTCATTTCATTTTCTCCTCCAGCTTCATTGGAATCTTCATCTTCTTCCACTACATCTTCAACTTCAACTACATCTTCTTCAACTACATCTTCTTCCACTACATCTTCTTCCACTACTTCTTCTTCCACTACTTCTTCTTCCACTGTTGCATCATTTGTTGTTGTTGCATCATTTGCCTCAGCTTCTTTTTCCATTGTTGCATCATTTGCCCCAGCTTCTTTTTCCATTGTTGCATCATTTGCATCAGCTTCTTTTTCCCTTGTTACATCATTTGCCTCAGCTTCTTTTTCCATTGTTGCATCATTTGCCTCAGCATTTTCAGTTTCTTCTTCACCAACACTTTCATCTACTTCCTTACCAGCTTTTTCTGCTAGATAAATGTGTATAGGATCATTTGAGATAGACTCCAACATGCCAACTACATCTGAATCAGTCTTCAATAACAGGACATTATTCACATCCAATGCCCCAACTTCAGATTTCCAGTAAATTTCTAAACAAGATTTTAATCCAATGTCATCAGCTATAGCACATATGGCAAACATTGACCATTTATCTTTACTAATCATATCATAACGCTTGCTTTGTTTCCCAGTAAAACTTAAACCCCTATTCCTGACAAACTTACCACCATAATGAACTACAACACTAAATGAGTCTGAATTAGGACCTACAAACCAAATAATAAAGTCAGTTACTGCATCTCATAAAGTCAGTTACTGCATGTCTATATATGTCAGTTAATGCATCTCATAAATTCTCAACAACCACAAGAAAAAGGGTAACTCACACCACACACAAGGAATCAAATGAGGGCAACATATTAATGAGCACATACAAATGATAATGGGTGCAAAAACCACTTTTCCTTTTTAAGATCAACATACCAGCTTCACAGCAACTTCCTCTTTAGTTAGATAAATAAATAAATTTTTTTTCGATTCTTTAATCCCACTTGTGAAAACATGATATCAACTCAGTTTATTAAATCAAGGAGACATATTCTGCAATACTAAACTTCTACCAAATTAAATATTCAACTATTTTATTTTCACATGTTTAGAGAATCTAAACTATTTTATTCCTTCATCAGCATGTCTAGAGAATGGTGGTCCGCATATGAAGCAAATGAAAAATAAATGAAAACTCAGAAAGTGAGAATAAAAACATATTAAATATTCAACTTCCTCTTTCAGTTACCATTACTCCGACAATGGTGGTCCACACCCTACCACTACCACTTAAACAATGGTGGTCCACAACGGGTAAAAGAAAAAGGGAATACAGACAAAAAGTGAGAATAACGAGTAAAAGAAAAGAAAAACAACAACAATCCAAATGTATAGGGTTTTACAAAATTCTAAACTCAGAAAATACAAAATCCCTAAAAATACTAAATCCCTAAAAATTACTTAGATTAGGGTTTTACAAAATCTTACCGTAATCCATAGCCTCTTGCTTACTCTGACAATCCTTTGAGTTTTGAATGTAGAAGAACGAGATTTGGGGGAGTTTAATTTGTGGGAATGGGTTTAATTTCTTCAGAACAGTTGAGTTTTGATTTGGGGGAGTTTGAGTTTTGAAAAAGAACGGGAAACTGGGTGGGATGTGGTTATTTCGGGGGGGGGTTATTTTTTAAAACGTGATTAAACAAACGAGCATTTTTTTATTTGACGTGTATTATTGTTTTATTATTTTATTTATATGACGTGGAAAGTTGGGTGGGATGTGGCATACACGTCAGATTTCCGTTAGGGTTTAACGGGGTTTAACGCCCTAGTTACCATTTTGTTTCAAAATCGAAAGTTTAATTGCTACTTCGTGATTTTTGAAACGTTGGTTACCATTTTGTTTTTTGCATCAAAGTTCAGTTACCATCGGTGTACTTTACCCTAAAAAAATTTATGTGGTTTTGAGTTGTGTAAAACCTAGAAGGTTTACTCCCTATTTATAGGAGTGTCATGAGGGTATAAGTGGAAATTTTTGACCTAATGGAGCATTCAATATTGAGAATCAATTGATTCTCCTATAAAGCAATTTCCAAAATTATTATCTGAATTAAAGGTAACTTCTAATATTTATCCTTTTAATTCCAAGATAAAATTTGGCAAATTTATGCTTTTATTTGAGGAAAATTCATTTTAAATTTGGGTCAAAATATCTGCAAGCCCACGAAGGACCAGACCGGTTCAGACATTTGCGTTACCCACGTCGTGCACGTCTGCACATTTACGAACCAACAATTAATTCCACATTTTCCTCAACAACATTTGAATCAATTTCTTATTCAAAGCTCCAAAATTATCAAATTTTTCCAACAATCCCCCACATGAATGAAATTGATTTAATCAAAAACATTTTGACTCGATGTGGTGATAGATTCTACGATTGATAGCTGCATAGGATAGGTAGGTGTCCACCCTTGAACCTTCCCTTGTGAAAGTATATTTACTTTATTAGCTGACCAGTAGACGTAATGTCCTTGAACTGTTCTGTCGTTTGTGTAAACGATGATATACTTCACACAACTACCTCTCTGACAAGAGTATTAGTTCTCATGGGTATGTCCATATGGCCGTGGACATCGCCTGGTTCTGCAAGAGTTTGAAAGAACTATGCCCAATAGTCTCATTGAAGCGACCCCACTTCACTCTCACATAGGTGACTTATGTTGCTTAACTCACAAAAGCACACAATGGTCATTAAAAGCATTGTTTAGCCTAAACCACTTTGATCACCGTTTACATCATAGGAATGGACTTGGGGATAAGAGCCCCTACAGTGACCGCACAGGTCTATGCAATTAGGTTGTCCCTTTGAACCTAGATCTTGGGATCTCCAGTCAACTGGGTAGGGTTTTCCTTCACATAGCACCTTAAATTTACATGGGCTTTAGTCTCATTCCTTTAGATGTTTTCTCAGCTTGATCTCAATTTAACCATTTGGTTAATGGATTCACAACGTTATTCTTTGATTTCAAAAAATCAATAGAGATAACTTCATTTGGGATCACTTGTCTAACGGTATTATGTCGACAACGCATATGTCTCGACTTACCATTATACACAAAGCTCTATGTCCTACCTATTGTGGGCATTGGCTTTGATCGTTCAGGAATATCCTCCAAAAATTTTTTAAAGCCATTCGACTTCTTTTCTAGACTTGTCTAGAACTTCAAAATCAGATTCTATTATGGATTTGATTATAACCATTTTTCTTGAGGATTTCCATGACACGGTTCCTCCTCCCAAAGTGAAGACATATCCTCTTATGCCTTTGATATCTTGAATATCAGATATCCAATCGCATCGGAGTATCCTTCTAAATAGAAGAATCTCTGGAATAATGCAATTCAGAATCTCGAGTATATCTAAGATATCTCAATGCCCTCACAATTGCTTTCCAGTGATTTTCACTTGAATTGCTTGTGAATCTACTTGAACTGCTCACAGTAGAAACAATATCTGGTATATTGAATCTACTTGGTCAACACTTTGGTCTTTATTCTTGGACAAAAGTTGACATGTATTTATTGGAGTTCTGGCTATGCCGGAAACATCCTTGCCAAACTTCTCTTGTCCGCGTAGTGTGACTACGTCAATATGAGACCTTCAAGTGATCGTTTGATTTGGATGCCCAAATTCAAATATGTTAATCTCATATTTTTCATGTCAATCTTGAATTTGACAAGTCTTTGGTACGTTTACCATTTTATTGTTGCTTCCAACAATGAATATGTTATTAACATACAAACATAGAATAATATATCCAATGTTAGTAGTTTTGACATATACACATTTGTCACACTCAATTATCTTGAAATCGTTTGTAATCATGACATTATCAAACTTCTCATGTCTTTACTTTGGTGTTTTTTTTAAGTCTATACAAGGACTTCATCAACCCACATACTTTTCTCTCTTGACTTGAAACTACATAACCCTCAGGTTGTTCCATGTATATTTCTTCATCAAGATCTTCATTTAGAAAAGTTCTTTTAACATCTATTCGATGTACGTCTAGATTTCGCAAAGCGACAATTGTAAGTAATATACTTATGGAGGTTATTCTTGATACATGAGATTATGTATCGAAATAGTCAAGGCATTCGGTAACCTTTTATTACCAATCTGGCCTTATACTTATCAATTTTTCCATCTACTTTCACTTTTCGTTTGAAAATTCATTCAAAACTTAGTGGTTTAATTTACAGAGAAAGATCCACTAATTTCCACGTATGGTTTTGCATGATGGAATCAATTTCACTCTTAATGACATCCTTCCACAAGATGCTTTCAGATGAATGTATAACATCATTATACGTTTGAGATTCAACCTCTAACATAAAGTTTAGAAAAATGATCTAAAAAATTTTTCTACCCTTGCTCATTTACTTCTTTACGGCTCTATTTCAAGCTCAAACCCTTGTTGATCATTTGAGTAATCTTTATCGATAATCTTCGAAGTTCGTTTCATTGAACTTTGACCAACTTCCCTAGCTTTATAAGGGAATACATCTTCCATTATTGTATGCTTGTGAATCTCAGGGTTCTTCGATTCATACACAAGAAATCGATATACATTGCTATGTTCTATATAGCCAATAAAAATACAATCCACAATTTTTAGGGATCTATTCTCAGTTGCTTTAGTAATGAGTCATTACTTTTGCAAGACACCCCCACATTTTCAAGTAGTTGTAGGAAGGTTTAATTACCTTTCATAACTTATATGGTGTCTAGTGTCTTTAATTACGGGAAATCTTGTTTAAAAGGTAATTAGCTTATAGAACAGCTTCCCCCACATGTTAGGCACATTATAGTACCAACGTTACTCATATAGAGCTTCTCCTCATCTTAAAACTTTAATTAAGTTTGAGATTCAACATCATGCTCATAGAGAACAATTTTCACTATAGCTTCATCTTTACATTATTTTTGTGCTATCATCAATGAAGGTAATAAACATATTCCTTCAACCAATATGTTGTCATATCAATTGTTATGGCAATAACATTGCCTTCGTTTGAAAGTCTATAGTCCAAAGACGTGTTCCTCATCTTATGGCAATTGAAGCATTTTTTTCATGAAATTTTGCTTCTAGAACACACCGTTCAATTTACGGTTTGAAGTCGTTTTTGACTTCTACTACGTTTGCCATGATAATATTTATCTTAGCAATATTTACCTTAGTAACATTTGAAGGTGGTAACAATATTTACCTTATCCTCTCTAATAATAGGAGGATCATCCTTCAGATATTTAACTAGGTTTATCATGGTCAATTATGCAACATCTTTTGTTGTCATGTATGAAACTATTTCCAATAAATTTCACTGATTTTTTCATTGTGTCATGTAGACACAATCCAGAACCAAGAATTATGAATCTGTTAAACGTTAGGAATTTAGTCAAAGACTAAAACCAGAAACAGAAACATAATTTCTAACTTTTGTTAGACGACGGAGATTTAGTAAACTAAACCCCAAACAAAAGTTCACACGGTATTAATAGAAAGAACAATAATAAACAATGCACCAAGTAGGTAACTTTATGAAAGAGAGGTGGTGCACTAGGCACGCTTAAATACCAAGTCTCTCAAAGAACCAATCCTAGACATGCATTTTTAAATTTTCTTTCAATCACCGTTTATGGATTTTATTCTTGAAATCATTCCAAGCATGGATGATCAATCGGAATCACTACCTTTGATTCACAACAATTTGGAATCTTCCATTTATGGTCCAACGACCCTCTTGATTCTTTAGCCATTTTTAAACACTGTGCACTTCATAGCATGCATTAGAATAGGCTTTAAGAATTTAATTTTGACATAGACAATCAAGTTCTTCTATGCTTTGATTCGAGACCTCAATCAGAATCAGCGCTCTAAATTTGGTAACCAATGTTACTTTCCGAAATAAATTCACCAATTTATTTCCAAAATAAAATCATACTTGATAATAAATTTGAGTTTTTTTTTTCAAAATAAATTCACCAATTTATTTCAAGGTTGAATCATTCTAGATTCTCACGAAATTAAATCCAACGATTTATTTCCCTTAACAAGTTAGAATCAACACATGATTCTAGTACAGAAAATAAATTTAATAATTTATTTCCTTTTAAACAAATTTAATCATATTTGATTCTTACGAAAATAAATTCCATGATTTATTTTTCTTAACAAGTTAGAATCAACGCATGATTCTAGCATAGAAATAAATTTAATGATTTATTTCCTTTTACAAAAATTGAATCATACTTGATTCTTACGGAAATAAATTCAATGATTTATTTTCCTTGCAACGTTAGAATCATACAAGATTCTCTTGAAAATAAATCCAATGATTTATTTTATTTTCCAAAATTAGAATCAACACAAGATTCTAACGAAGAAATAAATTCAGTGATTTATTTCTCATATATCTTTTGTTAAATATTGGGATTAGTAGCACTAAAACCCAAACCAAAGATATCAAGGCAACAAAATCAAAGGAATTGATCCTTTAATTTTTTTTATTCTTGTTTTGGAAAGATAACGTAAATCCGTTAAAACGGCAGAAATTAATTCCTGAAACGAATTATTTACGAGATCTTTGTTTCCAGAACAAATCACAATTTCGCTTGAATATTCTGTTCGTCTCTATAAAATTTCTCAAAAGAAATTGTTAGTACAAAATAAAATCAACATAATTTCCAAAAATACAAAGGATCACAATTAAGACAAAAAATGTGACAAAGTATAATTTATATACATGCCATATTTAAAATGTCCACGTTATAAGCTAACACTATCATAATAATATTACCAAAAATATTACCAAACTTAAAACTTTATCTTAACAATACATGCAAATATATATTTAAAATTTTTATTTCCATTCCAAGAAGGGTTGACATATAAGGTTATAAAGTTACCATATTTTCATATTGAATGACATATTTATTATTTAATATTAATGTCAAAAATGTTTAAGGAATATTTCATTATTACCTTAACAATGTCATAAAAAAGTTTAATTATGACATAAACCATACCATATTAAAAGTAAAAAATTTAATATGGAAAATTACCTTACTAATCGAATATCCAAATGTTCTATCTCAAGAAATACTACTTGCATCGTGTTGAATCTGTGGTATTGGTGATCTCAACGTTTCTTGTCTTTGGGAATTCACTTTTTCTATACGTGAAAAAGTCCTCATCGTGTGAATCATTGCTTTAGATACAATAATCTGTTCGTCTTGGATTAAAACTGAGAATCTGTCTTAAGATTGTTAGAAAATAAGCGTTAATCCAAGAATAAATAATAAAATAGAATAATATTATTTAACGAACAGTACAAAATAAAAGCAATACAACAATATAAAATAAAACCGATTTGGAACCAAAAGAAACGTGTTGAGGCCTGCACGAACGCAGTTTCCTTAAGACAAATTTTCGGCCACTCCTATGGTGCTCGAGTTCATTGGTCGTCTGTCTCTCAGGATACAACAACATAAGATCAACCACAGTTGCACTACTGTGGAGATGACGAACTGACCCTTGCCTTCGCCTATCACCGAAAACCACTTGTAAAATCCACAAAGTAAAACAATAAAAAAAAATTCTGTGGTTTTGAGTTGTGTAAAACCTAGAAGGTTTACTCCCTATTTATAGGAGTGTCATGAGGGTATAAGTGGAAATTTTTGACCTAATGGAGCATTCAATATTGAGAATCAATTGATTCTCCTATAAAGCAATTTCCAAAATTATTATCTGAATTAAAGGTAACTTCTAATATTTATCCTTTTAATTCCAAGATAAAATTTGGCAAATTTATGCTTTTATTTGAGGAAAATTCATTTTAAATTTGGGTCAAAATATCTGCAAGCCCACGAAGGACCAGACCGGTTCAGACATTTGCGTTACCCACGTCGTGCACGTCTGCACATTTACGAACCAACAATTGGTTCCACATTTTCCTCAACAACATTTGAATCAATTTCTTATTCAAAGCTCCAAAATTATCAAATTTTTCCAACAAAGTTTTCCAAATACTATATTTGTTGGTGTTCATCACTACAAATGACTAATTATAGCCTTTCAAATACTATTGTTTGTTGACATAAACAACTCAGATAAACAGTCAACACTCTCCCAGGATCTACAAAACGCAGTTTGTTTATATCAGCCATTGCTACAAATAAATTCTTCCAAACAACGCATATAAAACTCTAAATATAAAAGCTGCAAAGAAAATAAAAGACCACTCGAAAACTAGATTACGAAAATCCAAACCTAAAGTACTATCTATAATAATAAAAAAATACCAAGATTTGACTACTGAAATTCATGTCTTGGAAACCACCGAGACGAGCAGTTAATTTCGAGAATTTGAAATCTTGACCATATGTCTAAATCTCGCAATGTTGAAACTTCTGATCAATAAATGCACGGGTGAGAGCATGCACCTGTTACAACCAATTTGAATTTTATCTCTCGTTATAGTTGTTTTAGACCGTCCAATCATGATGAAGACAAAACTACTCACTGCTAAAAAATTGTCACACTGCCACAAAAGACTAACGAACACGAAACACAAAGAATCTAATAAACGTCTATTCACCCACAAAACTACGTAAATACAAATAATGTAGTTTGCTACGAGGCCAATCTTACCCTATAGCGAACATTAATAAATGCTATTTATTGCTCCTAAAAGCAAGCACAAGCGAACAAGTATACACAAAATATTACTCCTATGAAATTTGTTTGTGTTTCTAGGCTTGCGAATGTCACTTTATAACATTCTCTCGCATGGGGGCAGTTATTTATACCAACGAACCACAACCACGCGAATATCCAAATAATTTTCTGCGGACGTACTAGAAGACCACGTCGTTCAAACAACCATTTATGACTCGTTGCGAACTCAACATGCGAACGCTATTACAGATCATGTGGCGATGTACGTGATTCACATGGGCACCCGAACCACGACAACTCATTAAGACACTTATTTCTTTGATAGACATGTGTCCTCTCCTCATTCAGCCCCTTATAAAAAACATACACCCAAAATAAAGACAAACATAAAAAAATCTAGACCAGACCCAAAAATAAAACACTTGGTCAGAATCTCGCATTTCTACCCTCAAAGCAACCCAAAGCCACCGTCCAAAGGGATTGCTTACTTAGGTAATCAACATTATGCTTTTCTAAATATATATATATATATATATATATATATATATATAACACTAGTTTCTTTGTACTTAAAATTCGTAACTTTAAATTTTCAATATATCAATTAAGTGTCTTTTTGAAGTTTTTCTCTCCTTTAAATATCTTTGCGTCGTAATTTTTTTTCCTCTGATTTTTTGACCGACAATTGATTTTAGTACTGGTTATCGACTACATTGTTCATTTTTTTTTACACTTTTATTTTTTATTTTCTCAATTTTAATAAGAATCTCTGCTCTTGTGGCGCGCATTTCATTAGCTTTTGTGGTTCATTTCATCTGTCGTTTGGCACTATTTTAGCATACCTTAGCGGTCATTTGATGCTCGTATAAAGATCCTCACGGGACTAATTTTCTGATTGATTCTGTCGATGGTCATAAAAAAGATTAATTCTCACTTATTTAATGGTTTGTTAGCCGATCAAATCAGAACTGTGTATCGAAGCATCTGCCTGATAATTTAGTTCGCTCATCGCTCCTTTTTTTTATCTTGTAAGCATCTCGTTTGACTAGAAACAAAAATTCGTAACTTTTAGAATCATCATAATATAACTTGTTATATTATTCATTGATAATATAAGTTATTCATTGATAATTACATAAACTGAAAGCGTCTAAGTATATTTGATTCCACGTCTTCATATAAATCGGAAGATTATAATAAGAGATAAAAACATATAGGAGTACAAAATTTAATTAGAAATATATTAATAGATTCAATTTTCCTTCTACACTCGAAAACATATATGTATATATATATATATATATATATACACTAGAATTAAATACCAGTATGTCCAAAATGTTACATGACACTCCTGATAAAACAAGATATCATACCACCTATATTATGCACATAATAATAATTGAAGACCAAGAGCAATATCATATAACTCATTCCCACCTTTTATGAACTTAACAGTTGATTCCACACAGCTGTACATCTGGCCCGGTAACTCTAGTGGTGAAGGGATCGATCCGCACCCACAACAAAGAGAAAATGGAGGCAAGCAGAATTGACCATACGACAACAATTGTGGGTGTCCGGTTTTGTCGTCCCATCAGACCCTTCAGGAAGGGGTAGAGGTGGATGATCACCCAGAAGGCGAAGAACAACTTACCGAAGAGAGGACCCCATGATTGATAACCACTGTTGATGGCATAAGAAATCCCTGCAACAACCCCCACCAGGTTTATAATAAGGAGAGTGGTTGGTGGGATGAGAAGGGTTGTCCATTTGAACATGTAAAGTTCCGCAAAATCCCCGTCTTCATCTGATGCTTTCGATGTAACGGTAAAGTTGGTGTCGATGCCTGCCAGAACTTTGAGAAGCCCTTGAAAAACAGCAAAAAGATGTGCTGAGACGCCACCGATTACCCAAAACTGTTCGTTTCTCCACCACTCATCGATTCCTACACCACTCCACCTCATTTCTAAAATACCCGTAGCAAAGATGGAAAGAAAGAGAGATATGAACCATATACTTGCAATGTTACTGATCTGCACTCACAACAAATCAAACAACGGATATCAACATAAAAAGCTCCAACTTGTAGATTTCACCATAACAAGGCCTGTAGTGCAAGAAAAGACTAACCTGTGGGATAATGAACTTGTTAGTGAGCAGGCAGACAGCAGGCAATGTGCAATACATGAGAAGAGGAATAGCAGTGATTGGGTAGATGGTAGTGTTAACATATGCGAACCGTTCAAGCCACTTCAGCCTACCACCATAACCATACCAGATAGGGCAATGCCTACTTAAAAGAATTTCCACAGAACCAAGGGCCCACCGAAGCACTTGGTTCAGACGATCTGAAAGATTAATTGGAGCAGAACCTTTAAAGGCTGAGAGTTTTGGCATGCAGTATATTGACCGCCAACCACGGGCATGCATTTTGAATCCTGTAAGAATATCTTCTGTAACAGAACCATAGATCCATCCAATCTGCAGGCAAAAGAAAACAATGAAAATGAACTCCACTACGGCAGATTGAAAGGGAGGATGTTAAGAAGGTTAAGCAAAAACATACACATAGAGGACCAGAGACAATCTTGCACATGCAACAAAAAACGAAATTTAAAATGTAATAAAAGCAAACATTTGTCCAACTACCCAGAATGGCGACATATTTCTAAAATTCAAAACTGTGTTTCAAATATGCAGATAGTCACTGATCTAGGAACACAAATGCACCCAAAACAAGCTCATATTCATCTACACTAATTTATTGGTTATTATACTGTACTCTTTTCTTATTCTTCTAAAGCCCAAAAGCAATAATTTTAAATAATTCAGTACATAACTAACATAATCTCAATAGCCATGAAATCCAGCAATCAATTTTACATGTAAAGGAATCACACTATTTTAAACATTTCAGGTGCAGTGAAAAAAAAAGGAAAGGGAACAACTTGCCTCACTTCCCCAGTCTGTTTTGTCCTCATATCCACAGCTAATAACATGAATTGCTTCCTTAAGAAGTGTTTCTGGCATAGAAGATTGAGGGACACCACCATTCTCCATAAGTGTAGAGGCAACAAAAACAGCAGACTGCCCAAAACGTTGCTCCAGGCTCATTTGCGACATTAGTAGTGACTTTTCATCATCAAACCCAGCACCTGATTTCACATATGCACAATGTAGTGTGTGATATCAGGGGAAAAAATGTAGGATATGGATGGGGCTTTTCCTCATTAAGCCAAAAAAAATTGAAATTAATAACCAGCACTTAACTCAAAAGACAAGAAAATTCATAGTTTACCTTCAACACCCTCCTCTATATCATCTAGACTGAATACTGGCACAGTAGAATCAACAGGTTTGCCAGATTTCTTCTCTGATCCCTTTTTACCTGATTTTGAACTCTTCTTCCGAGAACCTCCACACAGTGAAGACAGCACCCCTGCTTTTTTATGCTTGGGCTTAAGTGGAGGTTCATATCCATATAATGCTGTTCTATTGAAGACACATCCTGTACCGACATAAACAGGTCCTTGAATGCCATCCAGACCCCTCAAGTTTATCTATAATTTACAAAGTACATAAGATTTGTCAAAAGGAATTATATTCCCAGCATGTTCTCTAAAAATCTGATACACACCTATCACTCTAAATAACCATAGAACATCATCTACAAAAGTGAAGAAAAAAATTGCTTATGAAAAGATATGGCACTTACGTCAAAGAAAACAGTATTTCTGTTGGCATATCGATCATTCCGATCAATACCATCAAATCTTTGTGGAAACTGAACATAACAAACTTGCTTCCCGAGGTTTGGATCCATCAGAAAACACATGGCTTCCCTTAAGGCTTTGCTATTATTTATGTAGTGATCACAATCGAGATTCAACATGAAAGGTCCATTAGTAAGAACTGCTGACACTCGTACCTGCAAGAAAGATTTGTTAACAGCTACATTGACATATGAAAGACAACAAGGAGTACAAATAAGATGTTATTTAAGAAACAACTTACAAGTGCATTCATAGCACCAGCTTTCTTATGGTGTTGGAAGCCCGGACGCTTTTCACGAGAAACATAAACCAACCTTGGCAGCTCATTGCCGTCAGCATCAAGGCCCCCACTCTGGCCTAAGAAAACCTACAAATTTACAAACCTTATTGTATTTAATAATGGATTCCAATTGCTCCCAGTAAACCACATTCTAAATAATGAAAATCGTATGGATAACAGAATAATTATGTGATACACTTGAAAATGGAGTAACTCAAGCAGATTTGTTTTCCTCTCACGTGTCCATTAATATCCCAATGGTGGAGTTTTTCCAGTCTGCTTTGCCTTTGAGCGCGTAGAATCATATAATCCAGAGATTACGAACACATGCCATCCTGATCAGGGTTGATGCATGTGTAATGTATCCAAGAATGCAAAAATGTCCTACCTGGATCATTCCTGGATGGTCTCTGGTGTTATTACCAGGCCATGGCGTACCATCCTGCATAATCCATCCTTCTTCAGGAACTTTCTGTGCCTTTGCAACAAGCCCATTAACTCGAACTTTAAATTCTTCGTATTCTCTCTGCAACAGAAACAGAGAAGCAAACATGATGTCATTTTGAATATGGACTGATATGGTACAACCAAGCCAACCCTTACCTTCATAGCTCTACGATCTTTAACAAAAGTTGTCTGAACTTTATCCTTCAGGTAGTCAATCTTCTGTGCAAAATACCATTCTGGAGCCCGAGGCTCAATGTTATATTTTTTGCGGAAAGGTACCCATTTCCTGGCGAACTCTGATGTCTCAGACAGTGCTTCAAAAGTTAACATGGCAGCACCGTCATCAGAAACATAGCAAGAGACCTTGTCAACTGGGTAGTCAACAGCAAGAATGGATAGTACAGTGTTGGCTGTCACAAGTGGAGGCTCCTTTAATGGATCGACAGTACTCACAAAAATGTCAACAGCAGCTAATTGTGATGGCTCTCCTTCACGATCGTATCTGGGATACATTCAAGGAATTGAAATAAGAAAACAAGAAAAATCATAGAGACTGAATTGACACAACTGCTTAAAATATATTCATGAGATTGGCAGGAAGAAACATCCCACCTTAATGAAAGCCTATCAAGATATGTTTCACGGTTAACAGGAAGCCATTTGGGGAACTGATCCAATATCCAAGATATTGCAAACCAAATCTCACATATCACAGATATCAACCACAGAGCATAGGCATTTGGAACAGGGTTTGTTATTCGATAGTGCAAGAATATGCAGAGAATAACAAGACGCAGTATGATGACCATCCGATAAGGATTTATTTTCGATGAGGGAATGGAAACCTTCCTTGATAGAGGCTGTCGAGCTTCATCGTTCCTGAAAATTAAGAAGCAAGAGTGTTGATAATTAAACTTAGGAAAGACAGATAAGTAGCAGGACTCAGCTCCCATACACCAGGAATTTCACAATGGACTGAAGTATAATATACATGCATGTGTATGTGTGTTCTGCTATTTCAGAATAATATACATGCATGTGTGTGTGTGTGTTCTGCTATTTAGAAATACCCTAGAAAAAGGACTGAAGTATAATCATAAAAGTTCAGAAATTAAACAGATCAGAACGCACAGTAAAGAGTCATCCACAAGCACATCAGTGCTGGCATCAATATCTCCAACACCTCTTTCAGAAGCAGCCTGGGATGTACTCAAAGGGACAACGTTCTTTTCCTGCTTCATCTTCCAGCCATCAACTCTCTCCTTCCACGCAACATTGCCTAATCCTGGTGAACCAAACTCCCTCACTGGATCCACAACCCTTATATTCGCTGCACAGGAGTTACAATACTTATATCAGTCAGCCATCGGTACCTATCAACTGAACAACGATTTTTTTTTCCAGCAACATAAGAGAATTCATACATTTCCCACCAGCAACACCAGGAGATGCCATAGAAAACCGCTCAGGTGATGCAGCAGATAACTCACCAGAAACCTACAATATTCCAAGAGAAAAGCGAAGTTCCAATCCATCATTCCATGCATGAACAATTTACACAGCAAATCACTGGCTTTTAGACAGCTTATAGACTTACCTCTTGCCCACTGGTGAGCAGAGGAATATGATTATGAGAAACTTCTTTATCATAATTTGGAGCACCAACATCCTCCCCTCTACCATATTGTGCACGCCAGCTCTGCATTCTTTCTCCAATTTTCTGCTTCTGGTCTTGGTTTTCAGAAGAGTAATTGAAATCACTAGCATCATCATCTGCCTCATCATCCTTTTCTCTGTCTCCAAGAATAGCAGGACTACCTGGAACCAGAGATAACCATAAATAGAAAAGCACTGATACTTATTGATAAAATTGAAGGGTGATTTGATAATAATGTGAAAATGTATCCAGTACTTAGTGTCGATGAGCAAATCCTACAAACAACAAAATATCTCACAAATATAATACATGTATGGAACTTCAGAAAACCATGTCAATATCTGGTTAAACATTATGTTCAAGCACCTTTTTGCCTCTTGTATCTGGTTTTGCATTGAGGGCATGACTGATTCCCATCCTTCCTTTCATATTCATAGCAAGGCCTACATACAGGAAATGCACAAACATCGCAAGCAATGAATGGATCGCCGTCCATATTTTTGCCAACATTATCACCACAGATTTGGCATGTCTGGCCACCCAGATTCTTCACGGGCTTGCCCTGATCAATCAAAGAGTAACAATGCACGCATTTAACAATAGAATGGACAACTTCATTAATCCAAGTGCAAACATCTAAACCTAGCAAATGCGTCCAACTATAAGTCGTACGAAAACAGAAAGTGTAGGGAAATCATCACAAGCATTGATAACTAGGCTGTGATTGCCATAATAAATTGAGTAAACCAATTGCAAACAAAGTCAACACGAACTCCTTTAAGATCATGGAGTCTAAAAACTTTTACTCCCGGACCAAGTATTTAGCTTAAACAGGCTACAATTTTTAACCCCAAAAAATTTTCTAATAAATAAAGCACACTGCAAATCATTAAATATTTATCTCATTACATACCCCAATATCTTCTTCTGATTCCATTGTAACTTGCTTCTTTCTTTAGTCGAGAACAAGGGATATAACTGGTTGTCCAAATATCAAGAAGATACGTGCATGCCTTCTTCAATTAACCCTCCACTTCCAGAGTAAGTTGTTGGGCTCAAATCTGAAAAAAATAAACAACGAAAAAGCGATCTTCGTTCACTAGCTAGAATTTCCAGTACCTCAGAAACAACTTCCAAGAAAGAAATTTTAATTTAAAATGTAACTAAATTTGAAGCATCTTATTCTTAGAGATTCCACAGTTTATATTTTCTTCTAATGTACGAAAAGAGCTACTTAATTGAGATAATGAAGCCAACAGGTTCATATCTAATTTTTGTTCAACGGAACATTCCAAGATATACGACGAGTTACCGCGATCGAAATTTCTAAGCGAAATAAGACAGAGAAAATAGAAAGAGTCGAGTATTCCAGTTGTAAAATTATGAGCAAAAATGTTGTAGCAAAATGTGATGCAAATCAAACACAATAGATTTCAAAATACTGAAACAAATACTTGAAAAAGCCAAGAAAACATAATCCAAAGCTAAAGGCTATCCGTTCGCTATCCACAAGTTTTAGAGTGAAAACAAACATGATCGACGCATAAAAGCAAGAATTGAACTCAAAAGCGGCAGTGTTAGGTTCAAGGAGACCAAATCTACATCAGATAGTGCAGGGAAAGGGAAAGCTGAGGATGTACTAACCTTGCAAATGAAGAATTGAGGAAAGGAAAGAGACAAGCCAATGCAGAGTAACAAACAGCTCTCACACACGCACTATCCAATAGATAAATGAAATGATAGCTCTAAGCACAGAAATGTATTACTTGGAAGAAACGATAACGACAGTGCAACTACAAGCTCCTTCAACACTCCACCTGTGGCTTAAGGTTAGGCGTACATGTGTTGGTCCGGCCCAGTCAGGTAAAAAAAAAAGTTAACTTTCAAAATAAGTGTTTAAATTTTGTGTAACGTTTTATTTCGTAATTATTTTAAATTTTTTCACGATGGACGTTAAAATATAAAAATCTTTAATGTTTTTCAAAATATCTACAATCTCTAAACCTCTAAATTCATCTCCTACGATTGTCAATTCAACCACCAACAGTTACTCCTTCCTTCATTGACTCACGGTCGATAACCTAAACTTACGTCGTTAGAAATCGACGAACGAGCATCCAAACGAATTACGAACGTCGAACATTAAATCTTCAATTAACGACGAACATCGAATAATCGAACAACTTACGACTTGTGCGATGAAAGAAAGAAACGTCACTCTACGATTGCGGTGTTCAACGGCGAGATTTAAGGATTTGGCTTTTACTTTAAAAAACATTAAAGTTATAATTTTTTAAAATAAAATCTAATGATTTAAATTTTTTAAAACAAAAATTAAATGAAATTTAAAAAACATTTTAATTGGATGACAAAATTTTCTTAAAATCATTAACGAAAAAAATTTCAAAATAACTATGAAATAAAAATATAGTTTAAACACTTATGTGGCAATTAAACTAAAAAAATAAACCTTTAAATTTGAATTTGACAGACATTTCATTATTTATAAATTAATAAATGTTAATTTTATGTTAATATTTATATTTTTATAATTAAAATAAAGATAAATTTTATTTTTTAAAATTAAATTCGAGCTAAATGTAAACATTAACATTATTAAAATGATCAATTGAATTGGTATTAAGATCTAAGAGGAAATAAAAATTTAAACTAAACAATGCATAATTAAAATTAGTTTATATGGCTTTCTACCAATTATTTTTTAAAAAATAATTTTACTCTATTTGATAAATTAAATATCACAAAGTATCATTCTTCCTAAATTTCAAGGGTTTTTCTCTTAGTCGAATAAATGACGTATTTGCATCTTGGCATACAAGGAATACTATGATTAAATATAAAATACAAATACGTAGTATTTGTATACATGCACAAACAGTTAATAGTTTTGTATACTTTCATTCCTCTGCTTGCTGAAAAGAAAAATCTCAACAATTTCTATATTGCTTGCTCTTGAAGTTGTTCCTGTTCCACGGAAGCAAAAAAGTAAAGGTGGTAAGAACACAAAAAATTGCGAAAATGCAGAAAGATTTTATCATCTCTTGATATAAATTGTATGTTATCCCACTGAAAATAGCAATCGCGGTAGCAGCTATTGCGAAAAATAGCGGTCCGCATATGTTGGCCGCAACCACAATTTAAATCCTGCCACTGACATACTATACTAACCTCAGTCACAAAGAACGCATGGAATCCATAAGGAACCCTCTGGGGTAATTCAACAACTGCAACAGGATCTGCTGACAGTGTTTTTGCATCAATCACATTCACTGCCGATTTTCTGTTCAGTCCAAAACAATAGTCAGAAACGACCCTAGCGATTCTCCTTCTCGATTCACTCATTCATAAAGGGTAAAATGAAAATGATAAATTAAATAGCAAGAGCAAGGGAGAGGAATACCCAGTATTTTCATCATGGACAAAGAATATCAAGTGGCCATCATCCTCTTCACCAGTGGTCCCTGGCTCGCGAGGCACAAAAACAGCTTCTGAACCAAATCTACCAGGACCCAAGTCAAAGACCCCTGCAACATTTCCCCCAACTTCAATCTTGGTTTTTCCTACTTCTGGTTCTGCGTGCAGGTCGAATTTCACAATCCCTGTGACTTTCGTAATGCTGTCCAAAATGGTTCCATACACGTACCTTTGTTTCCTAAATTCCCACAAGAGAATAGAGATAGAGAGCAACGATCAGCCAAAAGTATAAACTTCGATGAAAGAAGATAAGCATATCATACAGGAAGGTATGCTGCTTTGCATGTTTTCATATTACATACCTGCCAGTGTAGTATTCGTTCACCCTGGGAAAATCTACAGCAGAAGCTGATAATTTCTTTTGTAAAGCACGGCCACTTTTCATGTGGAATCTCATCTCATACCTGATTATATACAATAAGAATGAGAAACAACATCCTGTACAAATATCATTGCATATTCACATAATAGCTCAGAATTCTCACAGCTCATTTGAGAAATTATCGAGCTTATCTTTGACTTCCCCGTTGACCATGTCCAGATCTGGATTCTCAAGGCGACAAGTGATCAGAACAACTTCATCTCCCTCCTCCCAAGCATTCGCTAGGAACAGAACATCATAAAGGTGGTAAGATGAAGATTCTAACCCCTCCATGTGCAAAGATCAAATATTTTACATATAATAGTTTTAGAGATTTTTAGAAATATAATGAGAGCAAATTATGTTTCATACAAGACTTATATGCCCTTTCCATTGGTAGCCGAATTTATAGTAAAGTACAAATAAAGGATTGAGTTCCAAAGAGAAACAGAGAAAAAACTTGAAAAATCAAGGATTGAGTTGGAAGTCCAGAATTGTCTTGTCCTACATAATTGTTAAATAGTAATAATGCAGTCACAGCAATTAAACTGGTCAAATAATGTGTCGATACAAATCATTTTCTACCAATTACTCTATTTTATTATGGAAAGAGGAATAAACCTGAAGTTAAGTTTGGTATAAACAAGTCCCTGCACATGTCTAGCAGGGATGACTTAACGTGTATGTTAGTATGTTACCAGTGAGAATATGTAAATGGCCATGCTTCGGCTATTTCTAAACTCAAACTACCGGCAGAAGAAAGTTTTGGAACGCAAAAGAAAATTGATAAGATGAAAACAATACCATTATGGAAGATAAAGCAATTAGGAAGCTCAAACCATCTGATAAGGCGGTCATCCTTTGCGTATCGTGGAAGCACACCAAAACGAGCTTTCTTTGAAGCATCAAATGAGTATATCAGCTTCTTTTCTTTAACCATTTCCTGAAATTTTAAATGCCAACAGTCAGAAGATGCAATTATTGTTATTCTCAACAATGATGTCAGAAGTCAAGATTCCATTACGGCTCATCAATAGTCTTAGTTACCCACTAAATAAAAGTTTTCAAGGAGGAACCGAACAACATTTTAGGAACGATAGTCACATATCAACCTCTACAAGGGTTTCAAAGCTGTATATGTTAGAAAAATAAAGACAAAGCTCTATTGAAGGTGACATACCTTTGGTCTAAAATGCAAAGGCAGATCCAAGAAAATTGCATAATTCTCGGTAATTGCGAAGTCATGCATCAAGATTGGTTCTGCTATTGTTATCGGTACTGGGTCGTGCATGAAGCCATCTTTTGAGACAACTCTGTATGTAATATATGGAGGCTCTTGTCCATAACCAAAAGTAAACATCTCACCTGTATGCAGAAATATCTTAAATCAAAAGCATTTTGCCACTCTAACTCATCTCATTTATGAATAATGGGTCTCACCAGTGACTGGGTCAACCTTCGGATGAGCAGTGAAGGAATGCGCCAATCGCTTGTCGTAATCAAGCATGCCAAGAGTTTGGAGATCTCCATCCTCCAAAACTCTGAGGACATCTGTTTGTTGTAACATGGACTACAATTTAATATCCAAGTTCCAAGTAAAAAATCCTAATAAAAAATAATAAGAATCGTAACAGATGTGAATGTTAACATCCTTAATCATCCTCATTCTTTCATGAAAAGAAAACTGAAAGAGAGAAGACAAACTTACAAGGTTTATCAACCTCTTGAAGTGCCAGAAGTTTCCCATCGTGATATACGAGAGCTATATTAGCTGTTCAATGATGACATGCCAGGTCAGAGTTTCACATCAATAAGATAAACATTTTAAAAGAGGCAAACTACCAGTGATGAGCAACGACAAAAAATAGAAAGGGTGAGATTGTTTTCAGACTGCGTTTTTGGGATGCATGTGCCACTGTCAAGGATTTATAGAAAAAATTGAGGGGTACATACGTTTTCGAGCCCCGGCCTGGAAATGTACCAGATCAACACAATGCATCAAAATGGAGATGTAATCCATAATCCAGTCTAACTCACTCAGTGTTCACTAACATTCCCTTTCTATGAAGGTTTGGAGAAATAACAATGATCTTTAGAACCATTCACCCATATCTTTACTTTCTGTCAATGGAACAGACACCGGGTATACAAGAACTAGAACTAAATAGACATAAAGCACAAATGCATCACAGACAATGCGTAACAGCGTAAGCAATAACATCCATTTAAAAGAAATGTTGAACTGTATATAAGGGAACATTACATGTAATCCATTGCATTATCTTTGCATTTAGCGGAAACAGAATAAAAAAATTACCGGTCCCTCTCCCATATGATAGATCTAACACTTTGGCCTTTTCTCTCAGCTTAAGTATATTGACCATGAGCAGTCCAAATAATCCTTTAAGGTCTCCGATCTAAAAAAAAAAAACATCATATTCAGGAAGAAGAAAGCGACATATCAAGCATTTGCAAATTGCAACAGAGGTTTCTACAGTTAGAATTAAACTAAATTATTCAAACTCTGCAGGTCATGCCATTACTTTCTTGTCAAGAAGGCAACTTGCAAGACATACCTTCATAAATTTTGCCCCTCCAAAATATTCTTCCTGTTTAAGACGTGATGTCTTGACATAACGAGAGACATACGTCGCCTTTCCATCCTTGATGCGCAAACCATGAATCATTCTATAAACTCCACAATCAACTTATGTTATTTGTGGTATATCACGCAACCACATTATGTAAAGGTAAGAAGCAAAGAACAAGATTTGAATTGGCATTTCAACAAGCATCTAACAGCCGTAGCTAGGGGTGGGCATTTGATCAACTTGAGTAAAAAAATTCCGAGTTAGTCGAGTTAATGAATACTATTTTATAACTAGAGTCAAGTTTACGAAATTCGAGACAAGTTGAGTTGTTCGAGTTTCAATTTAAATTTAAGCGGCTTACTATAAGTATAACCCTATACAATATGTTAGACAGAGTTGAAGGTCACAACCCAAACTTGACAACGGATCAATTAATTACTAAAAATTTCGAGTTATTCGAATTTTCATTTTATAACTCAAACTTTATTTGAAATCAAGTAATGGTTAAGTGAAGCAAACATACCCATCTCCATCAAACCTGTTCGGTATAGAAATTAAAATCAAAAAGGGGAGAAAGAATTAGATGTGCTGCTACAGGGTTATTCAATCCACAAGAAAAACATACGAGTTAGAAATACACATACCAGTGATGTGCAGCTACAGGGGGAAACTTGGGGTTGGGGCCAACCCTGACAAATTCACCATTCAAGCATTCCTTGCAAAGTAAAAGAAAAAAAAACATTTAATTATGTAATCCAAATCACAATCACTTTCAGCTGAGCTAGCAATCGTAACTCACAGGGAGATGGCCTTTGACCGGAAGATTTTGGGTGGGCGGAGTTTCGTTCGGAGCAGGAGCGAAGTTACCGGAGAGATAGTGTTGAGGCTTAGAAGAATCGAACATAACTTTCACTATCAACTGCTCCAACCAGTCGATCAGCGTCGCGCTCATCCCTTTCTGGGGCTTGGGGTTAACCTCCAGGATTCCCTTACGTCCTCCGGCGCCGTCATCGTTCACCAGCTTCACCTTTTCCTCCGCCATTTCTCTCAAACTGATAGTGGTGGTAGGAGACAACGAAAAGTGCGTATGACTGTGGTATATAGGTGGCTCATGCCACGTCTTCTAGGAGCAGTTTTTCTAATATTTTCTTTATATTTATAATAATATCTGAAAAGGGAAAATAATTTAAATTATATTAAAAATGTAATAATTTTTAATATATAAATCTAATAAAAAACTATTTTAATGGAATTGTACTGATAAAATAAATAAAAGTTAAAAAATCATTTATAACATAAATATATATTCTAGTAACTTAACTTGATTTAAGGTGCCATATCTGAAATTTTTATGGTTTAAGTTTCTGAACTTAAATGGTTGGTTTAAATTGGTATTTACATTTAACTTTTTAACTCAAATTTGTATTATGATAAATGATTTATTTGGATCAATTTGAATAAAAAATAAATTTAAGTACCAATTTAAACCTAAAAAGCCAAATTCAAGTGTCTAATTAGATAAAAAAAAGTTTATGTACTACGTTAAATTTTATAGTCAAATTTAGATTATTTTTTGTGGAAAAACAAATTTAGATATTTATTTTTTGACAAATATTATTTCTACTTCTACCTAAAAGGGGACTCTAGGGGAAAGAATGCTCCTGTTCAGTCTTGAACAGAGACTTAAAGGGAATGAAAATAGAGCATGTGAGCAGCTCTGACCAACAGACCATCAAGACTTGCTCAAATTTAGATATTTACTTAGATAAAAAAAATTAAGTACCAAATTATACATTAAAACCAAATTTAAGTATTAAAAAATATATTTATCTTAATAAATGAATAAAATAAGAATCAAATGTCCTTAACAATACATGATGTCGATATTTGGTAAAGGCATTAAATAAAGCAATGAAACATCGATGCTTGATATCCCACGTGGGAGATCCTTTCCATAACCAAACAAAACATATGCAGCCAAACTAAAACAATTATTAATCATAAACAATACAAACAAGTTCATCTTAATCTCTCTCGTAAATATTAAACAATATGCACCCATCATGTCGAATATTTACATCTCAAATTCACGTGGACAAAATAATTGATTAATATTTAAATTAAGAGATACGTGTTATTATATAAAACATTTTGAACAATGTCTTTGGTTGTTAGCGGCGACAATGACTGTAAAAAGACAAACAATGGAAGTACACAGTAATACAACAATTCAAACATAAAAAATATACTTTCCGTTTTTCTTTACAATCATCAAGTGTAAAAAAACATCGAAACTTTTGTCTAAGAATAACACAAAGCTAACGAGGAATTAATCTTTATATCAACATGTGAGCAGGTAGAAAAGAAAATCTAAAAAAAAATAACGCATGTGATAAAGAAAATCTTTATTCATAAATATAGTTGGCTTCTAAACAGAGAGAAATGAAATATAATCTAAAAGTTTTATCAATGAATCATTATTTTTTGGTTACAATGATATATTGGGTATTTATAGCCCGAACTAATATCACACTAATTGACTAACATCCTAAAAACTGCTAATAAATTAACAACTTATTATATTCTAACAACGCACAATCAAAAATTGAGTGATCAAAAATGTAAACTTATTCATAGTTCAATGATCAAAATTTAAATTTACCCAAAAAATCAACATCCATTACACACTAAATGATAAAGTGATTTGATTGCTATAATCGATAAATAGAGTGGCATGATCGTAACTTTTTAAAATATGATGACCTAATTGTGAACATACTTATAATACAATGACCCGTGATGTAATTTACCTTTTTTCTTAAACTTTTTTCAACAATTTATTGAGGAAGGAAATTTTGTTTTATTGAACCCAAAATTTAAGTAGAGAGGGAATAGTGTCAGCTAAGAGCTTTTAATCACTTGTTTTAAAAGTTATTGACATTTTCCCTTAAAGTTAAATTATGTCGTTTTGAGTAATTAAAAGTTTATATCACAAATAAATATTTAAACTATACAATTGTTTACTAGATAAACTACAACGGATGTCACTCAATTATAGGTAAGGTTACATTTGGGTCACTCAATTATTAAAAGTTACATTTGGATCACTCAATTATGGGTAAGGTTACATTTGGGTCACTGAATTATTAAAAGTTACATTTGGGTCACTCGATTATGGGTAAGGTTATGTTTGGGTCACCCTTCATATTAAAAAAAAGCATATCAATTCGTGTATTTGATTAATTAATGATTTCAAATGAAGTATTCTAATGTTAACAATGATATACAAGTGATTTGGAAGAAAAAAATGACTAAATTGATATACTTTTTTTAAATATGAAGGGTAACCCAAACGTAACCTTACTCATAATTGAGTGACCTAAATGTAACCTTTAATAATTGGGTGACCTAAATGTAACCATACCCATAACTGAGTGACCCAAATGTAACCATACTCATAATTGAGTGACTCAAATGTAACCATAACCATAATTGAGTGACTCATATGTAATTTTTAATAATTGAGTGACCCAAATATAACTTTATTCATAATTGAGTGACCTCCGTTGTAGTTTACCCTTGTTTATTTAAGTATTTAAAGTAGTTTTTGGTTAAAATAATTACCTAAAATATATTTTTTGGTCAAAATAGGTACATATAATTTTTTTTATTAAAGTAGATACCTAAATAATTTTTTTTTATCAAAATAGGTACATAATGTATTTCTTAATCAATGACTCATGTCAAAGTTTAAGAATCTAGATGAAAAAAAATATACTTTAAATATCTATTTTGATCAAAGAATAATTTAAAATTATTTTGATAAGAAAAATATAAATTTTTATTTTGATGAAAAATATTTTAAGTACCTAAATGAAAACATTATATGGTTTAGATACTTATTTGTAATATAAGCGGGAATTAAATCATACCGAGTCTGAGCCAGCCAGCAAAACCATTCCGATTTGTTTCCTTGGACGGTAAGAGCAGAGTTTGCGGAGAAGAAGCCATGAACGCCCCCGACCGTTACGAGAGATTCGTCGTCCCCGAGGGAACTAAAAAGTACACTCTTTTTTATCCCCGTCTCTCTTTCTCCGAATCACACACACGCTGATACGTATTTGTTGGTTGAAAATTTTAGGGTTTCTTACGAGAGAGACACCAAGATAATAAACGCCGCGACTTTCACTATCGAGAGAGAAGACCACACCATCGGCAACATTCTTCGAATGTACGCCTAACCCTTTGAAATTTTTCCTTCTTTTGCTTATTATGCTTGATTAAGCGGCTAAGAATTTGTATTTTCACCTTATTGTTAATGGTGGTGAACAATCAGGCAATTGCATAGAGATGAGAACGTTTTATTTGCTGGTTACAAGCTTCCTCACCCTCTGCAGTATAAAATCCTTGTTAGGGTTAGTCTTTTTCTTTGTTGGATACGGCTAAACGGTTTTAATTTTTGGTTTTATCGTATGCATTCGAGTGCTTTTTTTCCGGGGTTTAACCGATTCGATGCATTTTTCGTAGATACACACGACCAGTCAGTCTTCTCCTATGCAAGCTTATAATCAGGCTATCAATGACCTGGATAAGGAACTTGATCATTTGAAGAATGCATTTGAGGTGTTACATTTGTTTTCCCCCCTTTCATAACTTACTGGTACTGCTATTATTTGAATTCCATTTGCGTTGGGGAAATTGTAGTGTTTCACAAAGCCATTGTATCAACTGCAATGTAGTTGACATTATATAACTTGGGATTCCATTAAGAAATTCAAGTGCTTATACTGCTGCATCTTCAAATTTATGATAATCGTCGTATATCCCATAAAAAAAGTACCTTTACTTGTTGTAGGCTAGTCATTGGTGCTTTTATGTAGTTTTGCGCATAAAATTGGTTGTTTCACTTTCACTTCTTCATTAGAATGATTTGGTTAAGGTTCATTTGCAGGAACCTGTGACAAATTAGGATTAAAATTCTCTCTCTATCTCACGCACATGCACACACGCGCTCAGAAGCTCTTACGTATCTAACATTTTACTTAAAGAGTCGACATATTTAATTAATGTTAATGTTAAAAGTCATTCTCTATTTTGATAGTTTTGGTGAGTGTTGTTCTTATATTGAGCTTTATCCTCACACTTTATGTTTCAATTTGTAGAACGAGGTAGCAAAGCATGCAAGGGACTTCTAATGCATGTTCGAGGAGCTCACTTAACTGGTGCTTTTAGGGTTTTGAATATAGAAGGAAATGAACCAATACCTTTGAGACATTTTTCTCGTTTGCTGTTGTGATGCAATTAAAAGCTGCAATGCATGTTGGGGAAGCTTTTGTAACGACACTATTATTGATGTCTGTCTCAAAGCTGTTCAAGAAACAAACCTTCTGCTTTCTGTGTTTATGTTTTTCGTAACAAGACGGTTGCCTGGTATATGTTACTTTTCTGTGATATAGCTGTGCGTTTTTTGATGGTGTTTGATCGTTAAATGGTGCATTGTTTCATACTACGTGCACATTTGTTTTGTTACATGGCTCTGTACTTGCGGAATGGAAAGAGTTGTTAATAAAGCAGGTTAGTTTATCTGCTCCGATTATGGTAATATAAGTATTGGCATCACTTCATGTGAGGCTGCAGTGCCATTCCTGTCGAGGACTATGCCTCCTAGAATAGAACATAGCAATGGCACCAAAGGTTGAAGGGTACGTTACACTGAGTAGGGATATTTTTTTTATATTCTTTAAAGCATAGTGATTAGTGATTGGATAAGCGTCCTGTTATCCCCTGCTCTTGCTCTGTTCTATGGTCAGAACAGTATGATGAAAGAATAGAATATATGTCTTCCTACAAACACGGCTTGGGTTTTGGTATCCTAAAGTTTTAAACCTATCTTACTAGGAATGATGTTTACATATGGAGAACTCTTCACTCAGGCCATCCAGTTGACCTTTAATATTGTGCAGTTGGATAATCAAAATGGACGTGCCGGGTTGCCGAAAAAGATCCTGAAAGTAAGTCCTTGTGCCAATAACGTATTTACTCTTCCACCTCGCCCTACGACGATAAGAGAATATTGCCCCTCCAATGATGTAAGATTAGTGTAGGTCTCTGATGAATTTGCAAGATGCTTCACAGCAACCGGTGTGTAATGTTCATGCTCTCTCATCCCAGTGAATACAAGTTCAAATCCTACGGTCTCATTTGTTTTTTACTTTCTTTAATTTTCATCAATAGCTTTTAATAAAATATGTTGTCACTCATTATCCAACTCATGGATTTGGCTCAATGGTTTGTGCTCTTCTTTCAACCCGTTTGGCCTGGGTTTAGTTCCCTCGATAGTCATTTTGGTGTCTTAATTTTTCTTCCAATTAGATAGTAACAGGAGAATTAAATTGAAATTAAGACCAAATTAATAGAATATATAAATAACAAGAATTATATGTGTAATTATATAAATTTACTTAACTATCACATCAAAAATTAATAGTCTAGTGATAAAAAATAGAATTGTACTAATAATTTAATAGCCTCGGTGGAAATTTACCCTATAACAAATAATATTTTGACTAAAATGAGATAAGATAATTGCTTTTGAGATAACAATGTTGGAATTTAAATTAGGACCAAATCATAAAGATTGAACGTTTGAGGGATAAAATAGTAATTTAGCTAAATGTGAGATGTTGAAGATTTTGGTTCAAGTTTGAATATCAATTATGATTAGGATAAATATTTTATACACAGGCGGTGGAAACTGAAAGTTTCCACAAACGCCTTAGTTTTAGGGTATAGAGAGTTAGTTTAGGGTATATGGTTTGGGAATTTAGGTGCAGGGGGTTAGAATTTAGGGATAGTTGTTTCAAATTTAAGGTTTATGGTTATAATTTAGGGTTTATAGGTTAAAATGTAAATCCTCACCATATTACCTTAAAAACTAAACCCTAACCTATAAACCCTAAATTAAAATCATAAACCTTAAATTGAAACAATTATCTCTAAATTCTAAACAACTACACCTAAACCCTTAAACCCTATATCCTAAACTAACTCTCTATACCTTAAAACTAAGGCGCATGTGGAAACTTTCAGTTTTCAGCGCTACTGTATAAGATATTAATCCTTATGATTAATGAAAGTTTTAGAATATTTGGTTCAATTTGTAGATAAAGAACAAATTTAGACAATAAAATGAAATTTAATCAAAAGGATTATTAAGTGCAAACAATAAACGAGATTGGTTCTCATATAATAATGTGAGTATATAGTAGTATCCGTTAATACTTTTTTTTTAATTTTTGACGAGGTAACCTTTTGATAAGGTACACACTTTGCACATACGTGCTCGAGCCTAGGTCTCGTAAGATTAACATCATCTTATTTTTCACTAGAACCACTCGTTAAGTTTGATTCTTATCTAACTATTAATCGGGAATATTATTATTTTGAATATTAGGTGATATTTTGGTTGACAAAAGAAAAGAAAATGAGTGTTGGAAAAACAAATATTAATGAGTTTTGTCATCATTAGAATTTTGGGTTTATGAACAAAGATAAATAGATAAGAATTGGGAAATAATATCACTTTCCATTTCCATCTTCTTCCTCTCCTATTTTGAGTTATTGAAGTTGGGTATGAATTTCATGGCATCCAAATATGATATGTGTTTTATTTAAGCATCAATGAGCTTCTATATGATATTTTTAGTGATATATATTACATGTGTTATATTAAAGCTTCCAAGAGTGAAATCCAAAAATACTCTTCTAAAAGCAAAGGGATGGACAAATTGGTGGACTGAATTTGAAAAGGAACTCATTTTTTGGTTGATTTTGTTAAACTTGGATTCTAGGTAAATACCATTCTACGAGAGTTTGCTAAATCAATGAGTAATTATGGTTTGTGATTAGCCTTTATGTTATGATTATGTACATATATTATTTTCATGATAAGGTCAATTTATGTAGGTATGCATTATATATTGTTTGAAAACATGTTAAATGGTTTATGAGCAGCGAATGCATAGTAATACTCTGAATTTTTTAAAATTTTTATATATTTAGTTTTAACTTGTTTAAAAAAATTATAAATTAATCCTTAAAAATGTTAATTTTTATGATTTTTGTCCACCTTAAAATTTTGAATTTTTTATGATTTGTGTCCACCTTCAAAAATATTTTGACTTGTGCCCACTCTGTATGACAAAAATCATCTAGCCCTTTTCGATGCCTATTTTCATGCCTCAATACTAAAAAAATAAATTTTAAGTCATAACACTAAATTCTAAACCCTAAGTCCTAAAAGTTATATCCTACCCCTAATTCCCTAGACCATAACTCTAAACTCTAACATTAAACCTTAACCATGAACCTTAAACTTAAATTTTTTGTAAGAACATAAATAGAGTCACAAAAAAAGTTATTCCACCTTAAAAGATATTTCTAAATCCGTCATTGTTTATGAGTTCAAGGTATGACTGAATGAAATATCTCATTATATGAACAATGTTGTCATGTTACTTTGGTTATAGTTACGAGGAAATTGCCTTTAAGGTTGTACTGATTTGATGAGCATGCTAAATAATGTGATAAATAAATTTATTCGGTACAAATGATTTTGTAATTTTATGGATATTGTTAGATATAATTGGCTAGCTATAGGGGCCACACACTATATTGTCACCCTTAAGATTATATTGTTCACCTTTCAAGGTTATATTGGTTACCCACAAACCTACTAGCCAAACAAAGAAAAAAAATCAAAAAAAAAATCAAACGATTCCTTATCAAAAAAGAAAAGTTTTATTTATATACAATTAGCGTAAATATTAAAAACCAGTCGAAAGATATAAAAGCGGTCGCCAAAAAAACTTTAATAAAAAAGTATAAATTCAAAGAAGATTTTAGAATAACTACCCAGAGAAAAAATGAAACTAGTTGGGACGTGCATTGTTTTTATACGTACCAATTGGTCATAAATAAGCACTTCAGACTTCAAGAAGTGACGCAGTATTCTATTTTTTTATGAGTAATGTCATGTACATATTATGTTAAAAAAAATGTCGTTTACATATCATATTTTGGTTTAAATTTTTTGATATATATATATATATATATATATATATATATATATATATATATTGTTACAGGCCAACTTCCCACGACCGAGTAAGTCGCACCCATAGGGGCGTGTCTTAGCACACCACGTCATTCACCCGACCGAAGGACCCGAGTAGATGTCAACACCACACACCAAGGGGCCATGCACAACACCCCATGTGGTGTCTGCAACCGAGAGAGCCGAGCCGGAGCACTTCCCGCGCACCATGGGGCCAAGTCAAGCACCCCATGTGCTGCCCACGAGAGTAGGACCCGAGGGGGCACGCTGCACGTAGAGGTGGCAATCGGGTCATTCGGTTCAGGTTCGGTTCGGATCATTTCGATTCGGGTCATTTCGGGTCTATCTAGAATCGGTTTAGATTCGGTTCGGGTTCGGGTCTGTGTTGAGTCGGATTCGGTTCGGGTATTGGATCGGGTCAAAATCGGATCGGTTGTTTTCGGGTCGGGTCAATATTGGATCGGTCGCTTTCGGTTCGGGTCAAAATCGGGTCGTTCGGGTCGCTTTCGGGTCGGGTCAAAATCGGGTCGATTTCGGGTCGGGTCAACATTTAAATTTTCGGGTCAATTCGATTTGAGTTGGGTTAAAGGTTTGAGGTTTAGTATTTATGGTTTAGTCTAGAGTTATTGATGTATGAGATTAATTCTGATTCAACTTGTTAATCTATGCATTTGAATTTGATTAAATATTTAAATCAAAGCTTCATGTATCCATAATCCATATCAATTTTTTTTTATAATTATATTAAATCAAAGTTTATTATATGTAATAATAATAATAATAATAATAATAATAATAATAATAATAATAATAATAATAATAATAATAATTTCTTAAATGAATTAATTTATTAAACTTAGGATCTAATTGAGCTAACTAAAATCTAAAAGCATAAATCACGGACATAATTAAAATAATTCTAAAACTAAATGTGAAATTTCAATTAAATTAATCTAAATTGAAACTCAATTAATTTTTTTTTTTAAAAAAAGAGAAAGACAATTGGTAAAAATAAAGAGGGAAAAAACAAAAATTTGGAGGGAAATAAGCCACCAATTTTTTAAGCTAGATTGAAAAAAAGAAAAAGACAATTGGAAAAAATGGAGAGAGAAAAGACAAAATTTTGGAGGGAAATAAGCCACCAATTTTTTTAAGCTAAAGATTAATTACTTTTTAGGTCATGTTGCATTTAAAATATTACATTTTAGTCAACTTTAAGTTTTAGTTTAATTTAATTTAGTCACAAGTATCCCCACGGTTTAGACTTCGGATATAGAAATCCCCTCCCCGTAGTGATATTTAGTGATGCAATTAAAGATTGCCCCTATGAATTGGTCTATTATGTATCCATTCCTTTTAATGCAATCTTTTGACATTTTTTTCTTTTTAAATGTAAGATTAAATATTGGGAGAGAAAATAGTACATTAGAACTCTAAATTTAAAATTTAATTTATTTAATTATTATTGAAACATAAAATAACATAAAATGTTATTATACCACAACATTGACAAGAGGAACAGTCTCTTCCATGATATAGTATAAAAAGATAATAAAACATACTTCTTTTTTATTATTTATTATATTTTTAAAAATAGATATTCAGGTTAAAATTGGGTCAAAATCGGGTTAAAATCGGGTCGATATTCGGTTCAGCTTTCGGTTCGGGTCAAATCGGTTCGGGTCCATTCGATTCGGGTCCATTTCGGTTCAACAAAAAAGTTCGGTTCGGTTTATTTCGAGTTTCGGGTCAACTTCGGATCATCATATTCGGGTTAAAATCGGGTTTCGGTTCGGGTTTCGGGTCTCGGGTCAAGTTTGTCAGGTCTAGCTGCACGCACCCAAGGGTGCCTTGCCGAGCACCCTCCATGCTGTCCAAACCATGAAGCCCGAGTCAGCACCCGACGTGCACACCAAGGAGGCCGAGTCTGCACCCGACGTGCACACCGAGGGGCCTAGGGGAAGCCCATATGAGTTGCCCACACCCCTAGGGCCCGCTTTAGCACCAAGCATGCTACCAAGGAGGTTTTGGACACAAAAATCGGGTCATGCTAAGCCCAATCCGCCCAAGAGACCAAGACCCTTGTTGAGTTTTCATCTTTTGACCAACACACAAGGAAAGCTATCCACCATGGAGCCAACTTGGGAAAAGTCTTCCTTGCCAACAAATCAATGATGTCATAGTCAATGTATTCTAGGCAACTTGTTATTATGTGATAGAGTTGCCATGTTTAGGAGATAAGATTCATCCATAGCCCTTGGATCGAATCATTCTTAGCCATTAGATCGAGAGGGTCAAGGCTATAAATAGAGCCTTCCCCGCCCCTTGTAAATCATCTTTCATCTTTGTAAATCATTCTTGAGTAAGAGTTTTGAGAAGTTTCTCTTCATCGCTTGCCTTGCCTTCCCAATTTTCCAACCAAGCTTTCGTCTATCTAATTTCTAAGCACTCTTGCTTAGCAAATTCGAAGGCTGACTTAGTCCATCGACTTAGCTCGACGACTAAGGCGCACGGATCAGCTAGTCAAATCCTAGCCCCGTGATAAATGGTATCAGAGCCATTTTTCGCATCCTACCGAGTCGAGATGGCAGGCAGCAGATCCGAGAACGAGCACAAGGGTCGACGTGTGACACGACAAAACGAGAAGGTTAAGAGTAGAGGTGGCAATCGGGTCATTCAGTTCGGGTTTGGTTCGGGTCATTTCGGTTCGGGTCATTTCGGGTCTATTTAGAATTGGTTTAGATTCGGTTCGGGTCAGTTCGGTTTGGGTCTAATTCGGGTCTGTGTTGAGTCGGATTCGGTTCGGGTATTGGATCGGGTCAAAATCAGATCGGTTGTTTTCGGGTCGGGTTAATATCGGATCGGTCGCTTTCGGTTCGGGTCAAAATCGAGCCGTTCGGGTCGCTTTCGGATCGAGTCAAAATCGGGTCGATTTCGGGTGGGGTCAACATTTAAATTTTCGGGTCAATTCGATTTGAGTTGGGTTAAAGGTTTGAGGTTTAGTATTTATGGTTTAGTTTAGAGTTATTGATGTATGAGATTAATTCTGATTCAACTTGTTAATCTATGCATTTGAATTTGATTAAATATTTAAATCAAAGCTTCATGTATCCATATCAATTTTTTTTGTATAATTATATTAAATCAAAATTTATTATATGTAATAATAATAATAATAATAATTTCTGAAATGAATTAATTTATTAAACTTAGGATCTAATTGAGCTAACTAAAATCTAAAAGCATAAATCACGGACATAATGAAAATAATTCTAAAACTAAATGTGAAATTTCAATTAAATTAATCTAAATTAAAACTCAATTAAATTTAAAAAAAAGAAAGACAATTGGTAAAAATAAAGAGGGAAAAGACAAAAATTTGGAGGGAAATAAGCCACCAATTTTTTAAGCTAGATTGAAAAAAAAAAGAAAAGAAAAAGACAATTAGAAAAAATAGAGAGAGAAAAGACAAAATTTTGGAGGGAAATAAGCCATCAATTTTTTAAGCTAGAGATTAATTACTTTTTAGGTCATGTTGCATTTAAAATGCTACATTTTAGTCAACTTTAAGTTTTAGTTTAATTTAATTTAGTCACAAGTATCCCCACGGTTTAGACTTCGGATATAGAAATCCCCTCCCCGTAGTGATATTTAGTCTCTAAAAATTTACTTTTAGTCGAAATTAACTAATCTTTGTAATTTAGTTTATTAATTTAATATAATGATATTTTTGTTCATTTTAATTTCTAAGATTTAATTTTTAGCCAAAATTGACCCCTATTTATTTATATGGTATAATTATAAAATTGGTCATTGGACTCTCAAATTTCTCCACTTCCAAATTGTCAATTTAATCTACAATTTCAATTTTATGCTATATTTTATGGTGAAATTATAAAATTGGTCACCAAGATCTCAAATTTCTATACTTTCAAATTGTCAAGTTGGTCTCTAATTCCGGTTTTAGCTATATTTTATGGTAAGAAAATTATCTCTAATTTTAGTTTATGGTTTATGCCTTAGGGTTAATGGTTTAGGGTTATTGATTTTATATTAATTTCTACGGCTTAAGCTTAAGGATGAATTTTAGGGTTTATGAGTTTAGTGTTTAATTAAGCTCCTACAAATCTTTTTTAGGGTCATATATGTTATTTTTGTCCAATCTATTTTATAAAATAACATAAAATGTTATTATACCACAACTTTGACAAGAGGAACAGTCTCTTCCATGATATAGTATAAAAAGATAATAAAACATACTTCTTTTTATTATTTATTATATTGTTAAAAATAGATATTCGGGTTAAAATCGGGTCAAAGTCGGGTTAAAATCGGGTCGATATTCGGTTCAGCTTTCGGTTCGGGTAGCATTCGATTCGAGTCAAATCGGTTCGGGTCCATTTCGGTTCGGGTCCATTTTGGTTCAACAAAAAATTTCAGTTCGATTCGGTTCGGTTAATTTCGGGTTTCGGGTCAACTTCGGATCATCATGTTCGGGTCAAAATCGGGTTTCGGTTCGGGTAATTCGGTTCGGGTTTCGGGTCTCGGGTCAAGTTTGCCAGGTCTAGTTAAGAGGGCTAGTTCTAGGGACCGAATCACTACACTTGAGAACAAGGTCATCCGCCTTGAGAATGTCGTGATCGAGGCCAAGGGTAGGCTCGATGTGGTTGATGTCCGACTATGGGAGTTGGGAGAACATGATAAAAAACTCAAGGAAGAGTTCCAAGGAATAATCAACGATGTCAATGAACGCGTCAATCTACAAGACGGATCCCTCAAAGATGAAGGGAAAGCACTCAGGAAGATCGTGGAAGATCTTGCTAAACAAGCCGAGGTAGCGGCGCTCAGAAAAGAGATTGAAGATCTCAAGAGTAAGGTGCTTATTTACAAAGCCGCCGTGAGGAATGGCGTAGTGTATAGCCCAACGAGGGTGCTAGTCGATGTCCCGAAGCCCAAGCACTTCGAGGGGACGAGATCAGCCCAACAAATGGAGAATTTCTTGTAGGGGATCGAGCAGTACTTTAAAGCATCGTGCATCATCGAGGATGCCGACAAGGTAAGTACCGCGTCAATATATTTAACTGATCATGCTTTACTTTGGTGGAGACGCATGTGCTCCAACAAGAAACGTGGAGGCACTAGTGTTCAAACGTGGGACAAGTTCCAAACGGAATTCAAGAAGCAATTTTACCCAGGAGATGCCGAGAGAGAGGCGCGATCCAAGCTTAGAAATCTCAAGCAAGAGGGATTAATCCGAGACTACATTCGGGAGTTTAGCGAGCCACAACTCCAAATTTTCGACTTAAGTGAGAAAGATGCATTGTCCCATTTCATGGACGGGTTAAAGCCGTGGGTAAACACCGAGTTAGAGAGGAGAGACGTGAAGGAACTCTCCAAGGCAATAGCGGTTGCCGAGTCCTTGAAAGATCATAGTGTTGATCGAAAAAAATCACCCAAGTCCAAACCACGTTCGAGTGATTGGAGAAACCGAGATAGATCCAACGAAAGTGAAAGGGATGAGTCATCGAGTGGTAGTGGTAAGCCATCGAATGACAAGTCCTTTCGATTCACGAGGCCTTGGGAGAGGAAGGACCGAGGTCTAGTGAAGTGCTATCATTGCGAGGGGCCACATCTCGTTCGGGATTGCCCGAAAAAGATGAACCTTTCCGCCATCCATGGAGACGATGGTAAAGAGCACGAGTTTGCCCAACTTGGTGCGATGGTAAGTTCGCTTCAAGCCAAGAGTGGCCGTAAAAAAAGGGACTTATGTTCGTGGACATGAAAGTTTTTGGCAAAGTGGTGAAAGCGCTTGTTGACACTGGTGTATCCGAGTTGTTCGTGTCCGAGCAAGCGGCCAAGCAACTAAACCTTCGAGTCGAGAAGGTAAATGGATGGATAAAGACTGTCAATTCCAAAGAAGAACCAATTGTGGGAGTTGCAAACGAAGTGAACCTTCGAATTGGAGATTGGCACGGTAAAACATCTATCAAGGTAATCCCTTTAGATGATTACGATTTCGTTTTGGGTTTATCTTTTCTTGAACGGATTGACGCGCTTGTCTTGCCCAAAAGGGATGTGTTGTGTATTTTAGATCCCCACCAACAATGCGTTGTGCTAGTGAAGCGAGTTGCAGACAAGAACACCAAGGCGTTAGCAATGATCCGTTTCTTCGAGGGAGTGCCCAAGATAAGAGTCAACGATGACGAGACCATGGTAAAATCCATGGAAGTCCCCGAGGCAAAGAGACGAGTCTTGGAAGAGATCAAAGGCGAGAAGCCTTTGGAGTTTCCAAAGACAATGCCACCAAGGATCAAGGTGGTTCGTGAGATCGAGCAACATCCGAGCGTTGTGCCACCATCCAAAACACAACATCTGATAGCCTTACCTGAGTTTGATGAAGTGGAGCAAGCCAAGGAAGGCGAGCCCAAGACGTTACCAATCCATGACGAACCATGGATGCACAAGGAAGAGGGGCTAGCACTATTCTACGGAGAGTTGCAAGCCGAGTGGTCAAAGTCTATGGACGAGTGGTATGAGCCCATGGAACCGAGCCAAATCACCGTGATGGAAGGTGCAACCCAAAAGTCTCCAACCATCATGCAAGCTGAGGGAGAAGTGCTAGACAACACCGAAAAGGGGTCATTCGAAGACCTCGCCATCATCACTTGCCTTGAGTATCGACAAGGCAAAGTGACCCAAGCCCACGAGGACATTGTGTCCGAGGTAAGTGATCCAATTTTTGAAGATTTAGGTCTAACTTGCTATGGTTCTGTCCACATGTCGCCGATGAGATCGAGCGAATGAATGAGCCGAGCCACGGAGCAAGTAGGCAAGATGGCCTACAAGGTGGAGTTGCCACCAAGAGCGCATCTGGACCATGCCCACATGCCCGAGCCATGGTACGAGGAGTGGAGCGAGATGAGCCACACATGGAGCGGAGCTAAGGTCTCCTATGAGAAGGAGGCACCAACCATCGAGACGGATCGAGCACCAAGGCACGAAGGCCTTGCACTTTGGACGAGTCATCCCAAAGCCTCCAACACCTGTGCTAGAAAACAATTAGGTTGTGTTATTAGCCTCCAACACTGTTTAGCAAGAAGTGCAATGTTAACGTGGCAAAGATTACGAAAACCAAGTCCCCCATGCGATTTGGGGCGAGTAAGATGTCGCCATACTATGAAGCACGAGGACGCCAACTTAGGGCCGTCCTGCGTCCCCAATACGTCCCCAAAACGGGAACGATGCGGGGACGGCTAGAAGACATCCCATGGACATCTCAACTTTACCGGGGACAATCAAACTTATATCGGGTACGGTCAACGTTTATTGGAAACGTAATTGGGGACATATCCGAATATATTTACTTAAAAAAATGGAAAATAAAATCCTCATCTTGTTTGGGAGCAAGATTTTAAAAACCATTAAACTAATCCGAACTTAAAAAGCTCAAGGATAATTAAACTAAAAATTTATCCTTAAAAACTACTACATTAAACAGTCCACTTAAAAACTATAAACTTAACACTTAATCTCAGCCAAAGGCCAAGACTAGATTGTTTCCTTGTTCTATCTGATAAATGCCTATTTATAGGTTACTTTCTCTCCTTGCTTTGTGTATTTTAAGGATGTGGGATATTAGGTGTGTATTGTATTTGTAACCTATTTTAACGTTTAATCACTCAAGCTTTAAATAGGAATGGATAAATATATATTTCAGCCATGTCATCATTTAATTTTATTATTTTAGTAATTGATTTTCTCTTTATTTATAATGTAAAGTTAATTTTTCGTTCAATTTAGTCATTTAATTTTAGTAATCTCTTAATCTAAGTGTTAAAAAGTAATTTAAAATTATTAGAAGTGAATTTAAATAAATACAATTATAATAATTGTTTAATACAATTATAATTTTAGTCCTTATTGTATTATAAATTTTAATATTTTTTATTATATATATATATTAAATTTTATTTTATATTTACCGTACCCTCGCCTTACCCGTCCCATCTAATTTTGAAAATTATTGTTTTCTGTCCCCGTCCCCGTATCTGTAATTGTGCAACTTAGTCGCCATGTACACCAATGAATACCTTTACGAGTCCTATTGTTTCGCCACCAAAATTTTGCCATGATTTGTTTTAGCTCTCGGCATAATCCTGAAGGTAACAAGAAACATTGCATTGCATACACAGAAATTACTTGTAAAACAACTTTAATTAAGACTTATTTTCCTCCTATGGTAAGGAAATGAAACCCCCAACTGTCTACTTTTTGGTTGAAATGATCAATAAAATAATAAAAAACTTCTCTTTTTCCTCATTTCAACCATAGTGGGCAAACTCAGATATTTTTCTGGATTAGAGGATATGTGAACCCCTAATAAATCATTAATTTGATGCTGCAAGGTAGTTTCTACATTACCACTGAAGAAGATAAGCGATTTATCAAAATTTGCCCTCTAACTAGAGGCATTGGAACACTCATTTAGAACTGATCGCAAATTGATAGCTCCCAAAATCGAAGCTTCTCCAAATAAGATGCTATCATCCGCAAAGAATAAATGACCAATCTCGAACCTTGCACGCTCTATTCTGGCACCTTTAACAACCCTGATCCTATTTGCTTCATTCAGAAGAATCAATAAACTTTCTTCACAAAAAAAAAGATAAGGGCTTAAAGGGTCACCTTGTCGTAAACCACGGGTGGGTCGAAACTGATCATCTATTTCTCCCATTAAGGCCTACTGAATACGCCACTGTTGAAAGGCAACACATAATTTGCTCAACCCACTTCTCGACAAAACTCAAGCACAACATCATTTTTTCTAAAAATGACCATTCTAGTCTATCATACGCCTTGCTCATATTAGTTTTGAGTGCAAAATGGCCTTGCTTATTAGACCGTTTCCTTTGAAAAGAGTGTAAAACCTGACGTTATCTGAAATTTGTCGTTCGGGGATAAATATACCTTGCGCCTTGTCAATACATGCATCCAAGACAACTCATAATCTATTTGCCAACACTTTCGCCACAATCTTGTAAAGGACTTTGCACAAATTTATCGACCGAAATTGTGACAAATTATCCGGCTGAGTAAAATAAATGATTGTATGGTAAAATATACAGTTAATCACTCAACTATCTTTTTACTCTTTTTTCGGTCACTTAACTTTCAAAAATTTTCAATTTAATGACTGAACTTTATACATTAAAATTTTTGGTCACTCTGAAATATTTTATTATTATTTTAAACAATTAATATTATTAAATATAAAACTAATTTTAATTAAATAATAAAATCGTATTGTAATAAATGGCCGTTGTTGAATCGTCAACCCCCGTCGTCCATAGAAACGACAACTGTTTGATTTCAAATTGTATCGGGAGAGTCGTTTTGACACGATGAGTCTGAATCTGGTGGTTATTTCACTAGAAAATATTTTGAAACTCGCAAATCTCGACTGCAAATTTTAATTTCTCACTTTCAATATTCTTCTTTTTCATGAATTTTCTAGTACTTTTTGGCAAAGTAGAGGTCAAATTCTAACTGAAGGGGCCAAGACGAAATGATTAGTGAAATTCGTGATTGAACGCCACCATCTACGGCCATCGACGATGGCAAATGATATGCGCGAGATAAAGATAATTGATGGTTGAGAGTTAGGTTTTATTTTATATTTTTAAATTATTTTTATATTTAATAATATTAAAATTCTATATTATAAAAAAATAATAATAAAATATTTTAGAGTCACAAAAAATTTTCAATGTATAAAATTTAATTATTAAATTGAAAAAATTAAAAGTTAAGTGGTCAAAATAAAAGTGAGAAAATAGTTAAGTGATTGCTTGTAATTTTCGTGACGGAGGTAGGATCACGGTCCGTTAGAAGTTGGCGAAAGAAACACGACGCTAATCTAAAATTACTTTTAAGAAAGTGCAGGTTGTCACTGCCCGTGTCCCCTGCCCCCCCTGCCCCAATCCCTGCCCTATGAAATTTTTCTACATAAAATAAAAGGATGTGTGCACCTGGCCATCTTTGTACACACATTTGATATTACCATTTACCACTGACACTGCGAGATTACTCAGAAACCCAGTATCTCCTCTCATTCCCCCCCACCCCAAATTGTTCTTCTTTTCCAAGTTCAAAAGGTACTCGCTTAGGCTTTTTGATCTCGTTTCCTCCTTTCTCTGGCGGAGAGAATCTGCATTTTTAATGGAATCATGGATTAACTTCGTTAATGATTTGTTCTTTTTTTTGTTGAACTAGATTTGTAGCGACGAGTGAGAAAACGGAGAAGAATGTCGAAGGCTGGCGCGCTTGATCTGGCTTCCGGTCTCGGTGGCAAGATCGACAAAACCGAAGTCCTTTCTGCTGTTGAAAAGTATATTTCTCATTAATCTTTTTTTATTTTGTCTTCAGAATGTTGCTTTAATTTTATCATTCTTTACGTTTATTCTTCCTCTTTCCTAGATCCCTTCCTTTTTTAGAAAGATGATTTTAATTGCAACAAACGTCTTCAATGTATTTAATTGAGTCTCAAATTATCACTATCGTCATTACGTCAACCACTTCTTTAATTTTTTTTCATTAGGCGACGGAATGATATTGTTAGATTGAATCTCGATTAGATGTTTTGAAATTTAACAGTTTTGAGCCCTGATATTTACTCTAAAAGCGAAATTTGTAATCATGTAAAGATCCCCAACTCCAACCGAAGGGCTATGCAGTGAAATTTATTCAAAGACATTGATAGTTAAAATATTTATGTATGATCACTTGAACTACTGTCTTTTAATCTCCAGAGTCTTTTTTAAGTGTTTTTGAAATGTCATATAAGATTATGTTAATGATTCAGGTACGAGAAATATCATGTTTTTTATGGAGGTGAAGAGGAAGAGAGAAAGGCCAACTACACTGACATGGTTAGAATAGCTTCTTTTTCCAATCTTGCAATCCAACCTGCTGCCCGATTCCTTAGTTTATCTCATTTTCAACTTTTGCAAATAGTTATGGATTTAATGCTTGGATATTTGCTTTATTGTTTTGGTTGACTGTATTACGTACACTGGCAGATCTAGTTGTCAATTTCATCAAGCTAGATGATGATCAGATACCTGCCATTCTGTCTTAAACTAATGAATACCGTATTCTCCCTCACAGCTATACTGGAATGATAAGGTTAAATTAGGACTTGATTGCATGTGCAAACACTCATATGGTGTTATGAATTCAGGTTAACAAATACTATGATCTGGTTACCAGCTTTTATGAGTTTGGATGGGGTGAATCTTTCCATTTTGCTGCCAGGTATCTATTCATTCACTTCTATGTTGTGTCTGCAAGGTAGATAGCGCAATTGCTTATTCAAGTCACTGTTGATCATGATCATTGTTTCTGCAGATGGAAAGGGGAGTCTCTCAAAGAAAGCATAAAGAGGCATGAACATTTTCTTGCTTTACAACTTGGCTTGAAGCCTGGACACAAGGTTTTCCCACACATTAGAGAATGAACCAACTGCATTCCGAGTTATCTATTTTCTGTTATGTTTTACTTTTCACTTAAGCTTTTACTTTTCTTTTAGGTGTTGGATGTTGGATGTGGAATTGGTGGACCACTTAGAGAAATTGCTCGATTCAGGTACATAGCACTTTGTTTTCAATGCTTATTTGCTTTATTTCTTCTTCCTTTTCTGTTTTCCCCCGTGTTTATTTGTATCTATTTTGTAGCTTTATTGCTGATTAGGCTAGTTTTCATTGTTATATTTGTGTGTGTATATGGATGAGCATAATAGAGACTTGAGTCATCTGATCTCAGTTTTTGTTCATTGAGCCTGTTTCTCTCTCTCTCTCTCTCTATATATATATATATATATATATAATATTTCTTTTGGTTGATTCAATAAGTAAGTCCAAATTAGAGGGGGAATGTTGCAATTATCTTGTAAGGTAAGCTAACTTCTGTCGGTGTTTCATAGCTGTTGTTGAACCATTGCCATGTACCATTGGATAGTACGGTAGTTGTAGCAATATATTTTGTGAATATATAATGACAAGTTATAGTCTTATGTAAGAAATATCTTGAAGGACTCTAAATTATGTTTTTATTGTGATTGCTGCAGTTCCGCATCTGTCACTGGGTTAAACAACAATGAATATCAAATAACAAGAGGGAAGGTGAATATCTCTTCATTCTCAAATAGATATGTTAGCAGATGGTATTTTTATCTTGCTGTTCTTTTCTTTTTTTGTTAAACACTCTTGTTTCTGATTGTAAGTTTATTGATCTTTGAATCTATTATTAACCACTTTGGGTTGATTGAAATGGACACTATTTTAAGAATTTCTCAAGTTATCCTTTTAAATTGTGATGGATCGTGGTTATATAGTTTTTGGCTCAACTACCATAAAGTTTTCTTCGTTTTTTGATTAAAAATGTGATCTTTTACAGGAATTAAACCGCATTGCTGGAGTGGAGAAGACTTGTGACTTTGTGAAGGTTGGTAATTTTCTGTGTCAAATTGTTTTATTGTTCTTTCACTCAAGTTTACATTATATCTGTTACTGATTTTCTTATGGTTATTGTCTAATTCAGGCTGACTTTATGAAGATGCCGCTTCCTGACAACACCTTTGATGCAGTTTATGCAATTGAAGCTACATGCCATGCTCCGGATGCAGTATGTCAATTTAAATTTCCCCATCACAATCAAGATCCTTATTTTGATTTGATTGTTTTCATGTTACACCGCTTCATCAATTTGACTGTTGACTGCTGTGACATAGTATGGATGCTACAAGGAGATTTACAGAGTACTTAAGCCGGGTCATTGTTTCGCTGCTTATGAGTGGTGCATGACTGATGCTTTCGATCCAAATAACGCAGAACATCAGAAAATTAAGGTGGCCATCTTAAAGGGTTGAATATGCTACCAGTTTGTTGTGCATCCATGAGTTTAGCTAAAACCAAAATTTTATTTATATAGGCCGAAATTGAGATTGGTGACGGTCTACCAGACATCAGGTTGACTAGACAGTGCCTGGAAGCTCTAAAACAGGCTGGTTTTGAGGTGAATTCTTACCTTTGTCTCCACCCTCCATCCGTCCCTTTTAATCCTTTTCAAGTTGTTAATAGTTTTTTGTATCGAATTGTAGGTAATTTGGGAGAAAGATCTTGCTATTGACTCCCCTGTCCCATGGTACTTGCCTTTAGACAAAAACCATTTCTCATTGAGTAGCTTCCGTCTAACAGCTCTCGGACGCTTTTTCACTAAAAACATGGTAAAAGCTACCAAGCACCATACCTTTCCCTTCTCGTGATACTCTTTATGAACAATAGACTCTTTTTCAAAGATCATGAGATCTTACTGGTTATCGCCTGCAGGTCAAGGCTCTAGAATTTGTAGGATTTGCTCCGAAGGGAAGTCAAAGGGTTCAAGATTTTCTAGAGAAAGCAGCAGAAGGGTTGGTTGAAGGTGGCAAGTGAGTTGTATTGTGATTCTTTTTCCCCATGATAAGTTTGAAGACTGTTGTCTAGTTTGCTGATGGTTATTCGTTTTGGTTTCAGGAAAGAGATATTTACGCCTATGTATTTCTTTTTGGCCCGTAAACCGCTTTTGGACAGTCAGTGATGCGACACAGAAGGGTTGAAAAGTGAATCAATCTATCCAAGTCGAACTTAATATGGCTATTTGTTCCATTACCTGTAATAGTTTTAGAGCTTTCGTGCTTACTAATTAGTTGATTTCTGCCGTTTGAAAATGAAGTGGACTATTTGAAACATATAAATGACTGTATCTTAATCTTTCTTATATGTTTTATTTTGCTGAAACCTTAATGCGTTATGTATTATTGTTCAGTATTTGAATATTTGCTGGATGATTAATCCTTATTTTAATCCCAATCTAAGGTAGGTTTTTGTTGGCGACTACTGCCTTTATCTCGTTCATCGGTCTCTAGTCATTTTTATAACCTGAGGAGGTGTGTTTTTGGATAATAAAATTGTGGTATTGGGTAGGCCTACAAGGTTTTGTAGATTAGGCACGGTGAAGCTGTTGGAATTATTGGTCCTTCTGGCCCTGGGAAATCGACCATTTGGAAGATGAGATATCTGGTCTTCGAATTGGACTGGTAAAATTTTATTTAATATTGGAAGCTTTTGAGATGATTTGTTGGTGCTATTATCCGTACCTTTGTTTTTATTTTTTAAACAAGCTTTTCAGAGTGCAACACTTTTTGATTCTTGGACTGTTCGTGAAAAATGTTGGATTCCTTTTGTAAGAGACCGTATAAATTCTTCTTCAAAATATCATACCTTTTCTCTACTCGTAATTGTGGGTTATCTTAGAATTTACAATTTAGGGTTATAATTTTGGGTTTATAGATTAAAATTTAAATACTCACCATATTATCCTAAAAATCAAATTTTAAATTTTAATCATAAACCCTAAATTTTAAACCTTAAATCTAAGACGCTTGTGAAAACTTTTAGTTTTTACCGTCAATATATAGGATAATAATATTAGTTCACTAATAATGATCCAATATAGCCATATAATATTATAATAAAATAATGTAAAATAAATAACAATATATAATAAAATAATAAAAAATATGTACGTATCAATAACAACATATAATAAAATACTAAAAAACAAATAAAACTTACATGTCTTCGATGATAATCGAACATGTGCTAGTGATCCAACCTTATCAATCCCGCCATTATATCAAACACGAAAAATCAACCAATATATTAAAAGAAAGTAGATTTGAGAGAGAGTTAATTTTTTTGGTGTGGGGTAGAAGGGGAGGGTGATGACCAATTTATAGTGGAAACCGCGTCAGTTGAAGTGCGATTACTGAATGAAAATCGCGTCGTGCGCAGCGCGACTTCTTCATAATCCTAATGCGGTAATTAAATTTTCAATCGTTCCAATTTATTAACGCGGAAATCGCGGCACACACAACGCAATTTCAGCTTATCGCGACTCGTTTGAAATTCTCGTAGAAGTCGCATCCTACATATCGCGACTTTATTTTATTTTATTTTTAAATAAATACCGAATAATATAATCCATATCAGACTGAAGTCGCGCCTAGTACAACGCGATTTTAGATATCGCGCGCTGCAGAACGCGATTTACCCTGACGTAGATCAAATGAGAGTATTTTTTAAATGTTATCAAAAAAAATATTTTTTCAGATAATTCCCCAAAAAATATTTGACCAAATTACCCCTAAAATACTATATATATTTAAAAATTTTAACAACACTGAAAATTCTTTTTTATTGTTAATTATTTTTGAGAGAAAAATTCAGCGAATGTCGTAACAATAAACTTACTTAACAATTATTTGTGTGATCAACAAAGATTGCAACTAGAGGAGCTTATTAGTTAGGAAGCCAACTTTTTTTTTGTTCCATCACTTCATCTTTTTTTATCAAAGTTAAGAATTATTTTGCGGTTTCACCAATTTTTTGGTCGTGGAGGGAGGTTTTATACATGTGCAAAAGGAACGACCGTATATAGTTTTAAAAAAGTGAAATTTTAAATAAGTTTAATTATATATTTATAGAGAAAATAAAATATTTTAGTTTAGTAAATTATAAGAAAATATAAAAATAGATGGCTTTAAAGAGGGCCCCACTAAGATAAAATTATTTTTTAAAAAAATTATATCTTTGAGATTATAAACTAAAGGTCTCAATTTAATAAAACTGCATAGGGCCTCGTAGACGTTTAAATCGCCTATGTTAGTCGTCATCAGAAACCATCATTTTTCAGTGTCTTTTACAACCACCCTAGGCATCAATGAATTCTTCTCATCACGCTCTATCACCCTTCCTGTTTAATTTTTTTCAAAACTCCTCTAAAACTCACTAAATTAAACACAACAATTTACCATTTCTTGGGGTTAGAGTGTATTTTTTGAGAAACATTGTTTCGAGAAAATGAACAACTTATATCTAAACTAGTCTCATTGAACAAACTACCAAAGTATTAGCATGTTGAATTTTTAGATGGACTATCGTTGATTTTGAGTGAGTTTCGTAAAAAAATTTAAACTAATCAGAAAAAATGAATGAAATGCGAGAGTTTTAATATAGTTCTTGCCACGAATAGTGACCAATGACATATGAAGATTGACTCTTAGTGACAGTCGTAAAAATTAACAGCTAAAATTGAAATGTTTTGAAGTGTAGTGATAAAATCGATACAAAAATTAAAGTTAATGAAAAGAAAACGGACATATGATCATGCAATCTTTTATTTCTAAAAAAAACAAAATTTATGTCAACAATACATGAGAAAGTTGTTAAAGCTCTTAGTTGACACCATTTCCTTTTTTCTTAGGTAGTGAGTTCGAAATTCATTAGGAGCAAATTTCATCTCCCTCCCCTAAGTAAAAATTGTAACAAACACACGCGTGCGCACATATATATATATATATATATATTATTTTTTTCAAAATTATAACCATCTTTGATTTCTTTTTAAAAATTTTAATATATATATAAAATAATAAAATCTTGAAAATTATTATAAACTAGACATTGTTCTGTTTTTTAAGAAGTTTTCTATTTCTTAAGAAGTTTTAATTTTTTTAGTTTTATGATTTTAATTATTTAAAAAGTAATTGAAATTTTTTACAATTCTCAAAAATATAAATTGCAAAAATTAATTTTGAGATTCTTTTAGAAATTTGTGATATTTTCTATTTTAAGGAGTTTTGTTGGCATTTTAATTTTTTAAAAATGTGAGCATACAAGGACGGTCTAGTGGTCAGAGCACGCTCACTTGCTCCACTCTTTTCTCCTTAAGTTTCGAGTGCAAAGCCTCTCAGGAGCGTTGCCTTCACCTAAATTTTCCCCTCCTCCTCTAGGAAGAAGTAGAATATGTTTTCATTTTTTTTAATTTCTACTATGTTTTACAATTTTTAATATTTTAACACATGAATATTTTATTGGAAAACATATATTAACATGTTGCAATTAGGGGTGTAAATGAACCGAGCTTGAACGAACAAGACTATATTCGTGTTTATTTGTTTATTTTTGAAGGTGTTTATGTTCGGTTCGTGTTCGTGTTCGATTAAATTTTTAATATTGTGTCCGTGTTTGTTTATTTATTTTTAAAGGCACGAACATAAACAAATCTAACACACCCCTGTTCGTGTTCGTTCGTTTATTAAACGAGCATAAAATTTTTGTTCATACTCATTCATTTAGCTTAATAAACAAACGTTATACGAACAGTTCGTTGAATGCTCTATTCGTTTTTACTCGATTAAAAAATTCAAATAAATTTTGAGTTATAAAATAGAAATTTGAATAACTCGAAATTTTTAATAATTATTGGATTAGTTTTCAAGTTCTAATCGAGTCTCTCAATTTCGATTGACACACATATTACTTATGAAAAAATATGATGAAATATATATGTGTATTGTATATGGTTATAAAAAATCATTTAAATTAGAACTAATTAGTACCATAACATTATAAATTAAAATTTTATAAACTCGACTCGAGAAAATGTTAAATAAAATTTGATTATAAAATAAGACATTTCAACTCGACTAACTCGAATTTTTTTAGTCGACTAGTCACGATTGAATGCTAAACCCTCGTAAAAGATGTAATCCAAAGTTACCAAGTGAAGCAAAAACCATAGGGTAAAAGCCCCTGGTTTGAGTCGGTAGCCCACTGAAATACAGGCGTAACCGGTCGGTGAGCCAGCCAGCAGGTCAATGGAAACTTCCATGCTCCGCCTTCTCCATACCATATTTTTTTGGCACTATAAATACCCAAATTGACTTTCAAATAGTCACCCTGCAAATTCCAGCCTAATCCACACTGTTTGAACCTTCGTTTTCACCGAGTAATGGGGCGTTGGATGAAGCCCGAGGTGTACCCTCTGGTAGGAGCTATGGCCTTTGTGACAACCATGTGCGTCTTTCAGCTTACAAGGAATGTTTTCCTGAACCCTGCTGTCAGGTAAATCTCTACTTTCCAAACATCATTGCCTTGCTACAGTCTGTACTCTGTTGGTATTAGGTTTCGAGTTCGAGTCGAGCCTTTTCGTTAGATAGTTGTGAAATTGGTATGCATTTTTTGCAGGATCAACAAATGTGACCGTGGCAAGGCAGTGCTGGAAAACTATGAAGAAGGAGAGAAATATGCGGAACATGGACTTCGCAAATTCCTTCGAACTCGTCCCCCGGAAATCATGCCGGCCATTAACCATTTCTTCTCTCAGGATGAATGATCAGTCCGAATTCAATTATAACATCCCATGAATTTGTTTATATATGAATAACAAAATATCTATACATGTATTCTTTTTGGTTTGGAATTTGGTATTTGGATTGACAGAACTATGCTTTTCTTGTTATATAAGCAGTATCAGCAGATTCATTTGCTTCTTTGATTTAATTACTTTTCTAAGGTTTTGATATAGAATACTTATATTTTTGTGTGACAACGGACAACTACAAAAAGTTTAAATTTAAGTTTTTTTAATACTCTTTTGGTGATTACAAATTTTTATTTGTTCATTGATATTTTTAATCCTTTGATAATGCACACACAATTTATAGATGGGTATTTTAGGGTGATTACATCCATTTTTCTACTGAAACCACTTGTTGAGTTCAAAATTTTAAATTTATATTAAATCGTTATGATTAACTATGTAAAATCACTTGTTTGACAAAATTCACCCCATAGCCGATCATTCAATTATCAAACCCACGATATTTCATCGTCGTTCCATTGAAGCGAAACTATGTACACTACTTAAGGGTATTCCATGAAGATTCCAAGAACTTATCATCTCGGATTATAAGACACAGACTATCAGAGATTTTAATAACTATTGCAGTTTGTTCTCGGTCACGGCGTTCTGACGTGATTGTAAACATAATAGATGTTCGGACTATTATTTGAATCCTGGAGGCTGTAATTGAAGGCATCGGGAGGAAAGCCAAGTCCAAGAAGCAGCGTACTAGACTTTGGTGAATCTTGATGAAGCTAGGCAGTCTGCTGTTCAGGCTTGTCATTACTCATTTGTGGCCTGAGCCCTTTGATTCACTTCGCTAACTGTTTGAAATTATCTTGATATAAGAAGGATAACAACATATTTTACTATATGTCTATAATCTATTCATATATATCTGTTCTAAATATACTCTCAACCATTTGACAATAAAAGCTCAATCACCCTGATGCAGCTGTTGGTGTTCAAACCCGTGACCTCTAGGAAGAACAACTGTTCCCTTTACCACTGAGGCAAGTTGATTTGTGCTCTATTGATATATATTATTTAGCTCTTGAACTTATAAAAAAAACTCTTGAACTTCTTCTTTTTTTCCCTTAAACTTCTATTTCATTTTACAATTTTCATATTTTCCTTTTTTCATAATCTTACAACTTTTAGAAATTTCAATATATATATATATATTTACTTTTTTAATATTTTGTGATTTTTATTTTAATTTTTGCAAAAACTTAAAATAATTAACGCCAATAATGAGAAAATGGCAAAAGAATTAATTCAGCTTTATGGGTTTGTTATGTTTTCTTCGGTTGATTCAATTTGATAAAGTTTTAAAATTTTGATGGCCAAAAATTAATTTTTTTAAGTTTAAGAGCCAAGCATTTATTTTAACATGCTTTCAACATTTTATTCATTTATTAGCTAAAACAGTTTATTAAATTTTATTTTTTAGTAATGACAAGTGAATTTTATTAAAATAAATAGTGGAACGTACCACAAATATAACACAGTTAAAGAAGAAAAAAATGAGATTATGTCTACCAAAAAACTCAAACAAAAATAAAACATGAAATTTAAAGGTGCAAAGAAAAACAACTATTCCCTTAATATTGGCGCACATGGTCACGTAATCTAGAAACCTCCATTAATTTCATTGTCTTTATCCAAATAAGAGTTAAAAAAAAGTTGTGAGAGAACCAAACAATCACGCAGATTGTTTCGTCACACAGTTCTGATTACATCGACAAACAACCACCAAAGAGATTAAACTTTTTATGACCACCGACAAACCCAAATCATAAAACAAGTGCCGTGAAAATCTATGTATGAGCACCAAACAATTGTTAAAGTATGTGAAACCTGTGCCAAACAACAGAGAAAACGCACTATAAAAGTAATATAAAATGTGTAACAAAGACAAAAAATTGTGCCACAAGAACAAACATTCTTATTAAAAATTAAAAAAACTCAAGAAAAAATACATGATGTAAAAAAACAAAAACAAAAATGAACAATAACCATAGACAACCGGCATTAAGACCAATATCTTCGTTAACCAAATAGAAAAATAAAAGAAACATTTACGGCACTAGGTATCTAATGAAACTTTATTTAACATGGAAGCAAAACTTGGTTGGAATAGGGAGCTATTCATAAAGTGTGAAAGGAATTAGAGTAGAAGAAGATGGGGGAAAACAACGTAAAGCCAAAGTTCCAAACCAACATCATTAAAAGATGTGACTTGGATTTTCTTAAACAAACAATAACACATGAAGTTGACACCCGACACGTGTCTCTCCAAACTAAACCAAACCAAGATACTTCTAATGGAGCCATCATGCTGAGCAGACTAACGCCAATCAAACCCTGATGAGTGATGAACCGATTGGTTCATAGGCACAGCCCAATGATATGAAACTTTTTTATATAAAAAAATCAAACCCAAAGCATTGGGGGAGCATCATACAATTGTGAAAGTAGGAAACTTTGAGTAATACAAGAAGAGTAGGTATAATTTGGGATTCAAATAGCGATATGTTATTGTAATAACAATCATTATACGATAGAAATAGTATTGTCTGAAATCGTTTTGTTGAAAATAACTGTTTGTAATGACCATAATAATATATATTATATTCATAGTCGTGATAAATCACCGTGATTAAGAATACGGTTACAATCGCAATATAAATCCATGTATATATATAGGAGGGAAAGAGTTGATAGGGTTAGGTTTCGAACATTATTGTAAGCAAAGACGAAGCAGTGAAATCACTTACAAATTCATATTTTGAGTTTAAATATTTAATAAATCCTTATATTTTTAAAATTTAATAGTTTAACCTCTTCTAATATTTAATTCTGACCCTGTCTCTATTGTTTAAACAAAAGATCAAGTACAAACCACCCTTTTGTTTGAACAAGTCTTTGGGGCGACCGAGTGTTTGAAAGGGATTTCATAGCACTATCATGTTTGCGGCCACATATTTCAACCGATATTGTAAGCAAACGCATGGAACACAAACAATAGTGATTCAAACTAAAGGATAAATTATTATGGATTTAACATAATAAAGTTCTTAAATGTATGGGTTAGTGTTTGATCGAATTGACTGGAAAAAGTTAGTTGAGTTGATGAATGTTATTTCATCATCTTTAACTTAATTTCAACTTTTATAAATCGAGTTAGGTTAAAAAAATAGGTTATTTAATATTATATGTATATAATTTTTATGTTTTATTTTAAAGAAATTTTGAAAAATTTAAAATATATTTTGAATTTTTGAAGATTTTTTGGTATTTTTTGTTGAGATGGATAAATTGATATATTTTCAAAATTAACAATGATTTAAGTGGTTTACTCCAATTTATTATCTGGTTTATTCGAATTGTAAAATTCAACTCAATTCAAACTCAACAAAATCAAATAACTCCATTAAAAACGAAAACTCGATTCAATTGACTTGAAATTCGTTTTTTAGTCAAACTGAACTTGGTATTTTAGGTTTGGCTTGACAAAATTTATTGAATATATTTGTATCTTGAGTATGCATTTATTTTCAAACTCCACTATAAAATATGCATACATAAAATGATAATATGAAAAAATGTTTTGTTCATAATTAATAAAAATAACATGCTTACCCGTGGTACCTATTGATTTTAAATGACATAAGATAAATGATTTTTTTACCAATATTCAGTGACGAATTTACACTATGATTGGAGGGAATCTTGTCCCCACGCAAGAATTTTTTTTACCTTTTAATTATATAATTTTTTTAAAAAATAGATAAATTATGTATTTATCTTTTTACTTTTAAATATTAATGGATTCTCAACTTATGATCCTAGTTCTGTCTATGTCTATATTGATAATTTGCCAAAGCATTTGATTTTGTCAATCTTTCTAGAATCCACTTGGAAAGTTTCCCCTTTCCTTGTTTACAAATTATATGTGCATTATCCATTGGAGTGATTTTTAAGTTTGTAGCCAATATAAACAGTGGATATATGTCTTGGTTGCTAAGCTTAATTGGCATATGAATTCCATCCTCTAAATGATTAATATAATTGAATCATCAATGCCGTGAATGATTTCATATCTTTCCAACTCCAACACCAAAAAAGAAAACAAGGAATCTGACTGGATTATCCAAATGGTAAGCAGCTTAATATCGCTTAAGTAGGTATGGAGTTCGAGGCCTTGTGTATATAGAAAATTTTCGTTAAGAGACTCACTTACCAAAGTCATGTGTGCGACGCGAATCGATCTAAAGTAGTCAGAACAAAGCCTTGAAGAACCAGAAAAAAAACAAACAAAGAAATGTTATCCACTCGTCCAAATCATGATATACCAATGTGAATGACCAAATTTCTTTTTTTTACTGTTATATTTTTTCCGCCCTATAAAAAATAATATTCTTATTACAAATAATATCCGAACAAATTCTAAATAGTCTAATTTAATGTCTAACATCTCAGGAGATAAAATTCGAAGGCGTAACAAAGGTGTAAAAAATGATGGGATAGAATGTTGTATGTCTATCAACATTAGAAAACTTTGATATAATTAAGCAGAAGATCGAGGGAATTATAGCATCGTCGATATTTTATTGATAAATTTAATTCGAACTTTAAAAATGACATTATTAAAAAAGATAATCGTAAAATCTAAGCATAAATTAAAAAGTGAACATAAATGTATGAATGTTTTTATTTATTTACTTAAAATTTCAAGTTTGGTGTTTTATTATAATATACCAATAATATGCATGTGAGTGTCATCGATCTCTTTGACCACTTAGAAGGAACAATTTTATCTTTGACCATTAAGATCACTCGACGGGTTATTATTAATTTAATTTTTATAAATATATTTTATCTATATATTTTTTTTCATTCACTATATACTGAGATTGTTGTTGACATTGACACAAAAGAACAGTACTTTCGGAACATTACAAGCACTAATTGTTTAGTAGGTAAATTAATTTGGACAGCCTAATCAATTAAAACCCACATCCCAATATTTCAATGTATAATTTCATGTCGTGGTACAATTGGTCACATTGGTGTAACTTTTTCTAAGTCAATTATAGAGATGAGACATTTATGATTGGTTTGGGGGTGGCATATTCAGATATATGATTTTCCCTAAATTTATGATTGGGTTTGATAACAACTTTGATTTTCATTTTGTTTATTATTTTTGGAGGAGTACGGTGATATTTTTTTTAACATAATTATATTGTATAAAAAATATGTTAACCGAGCTAAACTCAATTGATGTGCTTAAGATTAGGGTATAAATAAATCAAGCTTGAACGAACAAGGCAACGTTTGTGTTCGTTTATTTATTTTTGAAGGTGTTCATGTTTAGTTCATGTTCGTTTAAATTTATAATATCATGTCTGTGTTCATTTGTTTGTTTTTGAAGGTGTTCATGTTCGTTCATTTAGTGTTGGCAAACATGTTCGTTTAATGTTAGCAAATATGGTCGTTTAACGTTCACTAATATGTTCGTTGAAGAAAATGGTGAAATTGTGCCACTAGTCCTAAGCTCCCCAAGCTTTACAATTTGTACTCCAAAATTTACCATGTATTCAATTTAGTCCCTAACTTCACCATTATTTAAAATGTAAAAAAAAATAAAAAGAAACGGGAAACCGGATAAACGAGCTTGTTCATGAACATAAACAAACGGAACATACATTTAATCGTGTTCGTTCTTTTATTAAATGAACATAAAAAAAATTATTCATGTTTATTTGTTTAACTTAATAAATGAACATAAATAAGTGTTATATATAACGGTTCAAGAGCAGTTTGTCAAAATGTTTATTTACACCCCTATTTAAGGTATTTGTAAACGTCATTATTGTAAGACCAAATCAAATTCTCTGTGTTTGCGCGATCAAATCTGTTTGGATATGCTCTCAAGTCTCAATCAGATCAGGACATACCTATTTTACAATTTACATATAGACGATTGCTTTGGCTTGCTGTCTTTTTAGCCTTTTGTTGGCAACATGTTTACACTACTTTCGATTCCCAATAATGTTTGGTCCTTTTCCCTGTTTTGTGGAAATTCATTGACTAACAAAAATTATTGAGCATTTTACTCTAACCTATCTTATGTTTTTAACCTTTTTCACCTTAGTATTTTAGTTTCATAAATTTAATTAAGATGATGCAATCGCCCTAATGAATTTAACTAAGTAAATATTTTTAAAGAATTTTGACTCATTAAAGGCTTCTTACTTATCTAGATTAAACTGAAGCTTAATTTTAAACAACGAAAAGAAAAAGGAAAATACACAAAATTATCATTAATCAACATAATGTCTGGTACACAAGTCCCTAGTACAATCAGACATCAAAACGTGCCGAAAATGCACATTCAAGTTAGTATGATTGGACAACTCCACCACGTAATAGACTTTAGAGATCTGATGTGGTACAAAGAAAAAATTGTTTAATCTGACTGAAGGAGCCTTTTAATTTTTTTTTTAAATTTATCATGTTTTGATTTTTTAATGTTGTGAAGCCTTTGAAAGGTTATGTTCTTTTTTATTTTTGTTTATTAATAAAGTTGTCTGGTTTCAAGTTTTTTTTTAAAATGTAAGAGAATTTTATTAATGATCCTTTCCCCGTGCCTCATTAAAAAACCTCCCTATCCTAGATTGGAGGAAAAAGAGTGCCCCAGTGGAAAAGGTAAATTCGCGTTTCGATACATAGCCAAGTTTCATATCAAACAAGCACAAGCAAAGGGTAAATTCCCTATCCAAACACTTCTGGCCTCATAGTGAACCAGGATAATCAAATCACAGTATGATCTTGCCTTGGCATTCTCTTGACTCCAAATTAAAGGTGGAGACCTCAATTTCTTCCATCTGTCGGGTAGGACGTGCCCTGACCACATTGTTCCCAACTTAAATTATCTCTTAGTTTCGATCCATTCCAGGGCCTTTCCTCATTTCAGGTCAGCAACCGCTACGCAGGGGCCATCCATATCAGATCCACATTTCTGGAGATGCCTTTCTTTGCTAGTCTGTCTGCACATGCGTTGGCTTCCCTGGGGATGCACTCCAGCCTCCACTTGACACTTGTGGCCTCCACTATTGCAGCAGTTACCATCTGATTGAACCCTGCTGGTGCCGTCGATGGTTGCCAGAACCATTTTGCTACTATACTACAATCCCCTTCAATGATAAGACCGTGAGACTTTGCCCAGCATGAAGCTTTAAATAGCTTTATCGCCTCAGCTATTGCCATAATTTCCGCTGACGTTGCATCCATATCACACACTTTCTTAGAGAAAATTAGCAGTGTTTTCGATTCTCCATTCCATAGAATTCCCCCTATTCCAGCAGCTCCAAAGCTCCCCTTCACGGCTCCATCCACGTTAAATTTTAGTAACCCCTCGCACGGCGCCTTCCACTTGCTCACTTTCTGAACATTCTCTTTTGTAGTTACGTCTTTGAAAAGCTGTGGCAAGTTAGTCAACATTGATATACTAGTGATGTTGAATCCCTTGGCCTTACACCACCAAGCTATTCGCAGCAAGAGCAGTTCAAATAAAGAGTTTGCCGTCTGCCTTTTCATTTGAAACACTCCCTCGTTCCTTCCAATCCAAATGGTCCATACCACACCAAAGTAAGCCATCCTCCAGATTTTAATATCCCTAAATTTTGGTTCGTATTCAAACCACCACATGAATAGATCTTTCGGGTTGTTTGGCATAACGAGATTAATATCCCATAGCTTGCACCATTGTTGCCATATTGACCAGGCGATAGTACATTCACAAAACAGATGGTTTAGTGTTTCCACCTCAATGCCACACAACACACATTCGATAGAGTCATTCGGAACTATACCTCTTTTGTTCAATTTAGACTTCACTGAGATCCTGCCGTGTAATAACCTCCATACAAAACTCTCCACTTTTGGTGAAGCTATGTTTGCCCATACTTTGCTCCACACTTGTCCCTGTTCCACATTAGAAATTTTCAGTGCATTAATATATTCTTTCGGTTTATGCATACCATTGGCTGACTGTTTCCAACGCACCGAGTCCTGCGTGAGTGTTCCCGGTTTGTTTGAGTTGATAGCCGACATGAAATCCTCCCACACTGCTTTCTCCTAGTCAAAGGGATTCCTCCTTAGTTGTATTTCCCAGTTCCACCTTCCTTCCTCAAATTCGCCAAACTCTTCTATCTTCCCCTCTTTTCTCAAAGCAAGGGCATAAATTCTAGGAAACCTCTCCCGTAGCGAAGCACTTCCTGTCCATACATCGTCCCAAAAGCTTATGTATTTTCCATCGCCCACTACCAAGGATAAATTTTTTCTGAACAGATCGTTTTCCGAATGCAACGGCGCAGAGATCCCCCTCCAAATCCATGACATTTTTCTTCTCCTCCAATTCATCGGAATAAGGCACTCCGAATTTTCCCCGTACTTTGCAACCATTACTTTCCTCCAAAATGCCTCTGGTTCAGCCGCAAATCTCCACAGCCACTTGTTTAAAAGTGCTCTATTCCTGTCTTTAGTGTCGCACAATCCCAAGCCTCTGCTATCCTTTGTTTTGCATAGAGTCTTCCAGCTCAACCAATGGATAGTACGTTTCTCGCGGCAACCCCATAGGAAATTTGCAATCATGCTATTCAAGAGTTTTGCTACGGATGCCGGCATCTTAAAAATCGACATGTAGTATACCGGTAAATTTGTCAGCACCGCCTTTACTAGAACTAGTCTGCCGCTGAAAGACAGCATCCTCGCTTTCCATCCTGCCAAACGTTTTCTGATTTTATTCACTACTGGATCCCAGATTGATGTCGAAATTTTCTCACATCCAAGCGGCACCCCAAGATAGGTACATGGGAACTTCTCTACCTTGCAATTTACTTTCTCTGCCCACTCTGCTAATTTTTCCTTGGCTACATTTATGCCCAGTATTTTTGACTTATGCAAGTTCAGACTTAGCCCAGATACAAGCTCAAAATCCCTGAGTAGTCTGATTACATTCTTTATTTGAGTTTCACTTGCCCCACAGAATACTAGCAAATCATCTGCGAACTGCAGGTGCGAAACCTCCACGTTGTTTTGACCTATACGCACTGCCTCAAAATATCCCTTGTGTACCGCTGTTCTTATTAACGCACTCAGGCTTTCTGCTACTAGGTTGAACAACAGGGGTGACAGCGGACACCCTTGACGTAGTCCTCTTCTTGTGCTAAAAAATTGCGTTGGAGATCCATTCACTAGTACTGAGATTTTTGCCGAAGAGATGCAGTACCTTACCCATTGTTTCCATTTCTCTCCAAAGCCCATCCTTGTTAGAACTATCATCAGAAAGCCCCAATCCACCGAGTCATATGCTTTCTTAAAATCTGCTTTGAAGAGTACTCCTGGAATCCCGCTTTTCTTCCTGTAATCAATCACTTCGTTGGATATCAACACACAGTCCATAATCTGCTTCCCCGGGCAAAATGCGAAATGTGTTTCTCCTATAAGGTCATTCATCGTCTCTCTTAATCTCCTTGAAAGTACTTTCGCCAGCAACTTGTAGATACTACCGACTAGGCAAATTGGCCTGAAATCCTCAATTGAGACCGAGTTTTTTTTTTGGAATTAGGACTATGTAAGAAAGATTCAGATTCTCGTCCGGCACTTTGCCCCTATGGAACTCTGAAAACAGCTTCATAATATCCTCTTTCAGCGCTGGCCAGTATCTCTTTATAAATCCCATATTGAAGCCGTCCGGGCCCGGGGCTCTCGTTCCATCCATAGACCACAAAGCACTTTTGATTTCTTCCTCAGTAAAGGGTTCCTCCAGTTTTGCAGCTTTGTCCATATCCACACACTTCAGTTCGCATTCAATACCTGCTACCGGAATGGTCTCTGATGTGTTGTAAGATTTTTCAAAGAACCTGAACACTGCTCCCTCAATTTCTTTCTAATTCTTCAAGTTTAAAAAAGTTAGTATGATTAGGTATTTTTTTAGACTTAATCATTGAATTGTTAACCTAAAAACCAATAATTTAATAATTTTTATGTAAGAAATTAGCAAAAATTAACAGTTCAACCAGTTATATACAACAAATCAGGAAAAATCAACAATTCAAGTACACCTGTTTATCAACTGCTAGATTTTCTTAACGTATGTGATCAATTTCTAATAAATTATCGTAAAAGAATTAGATTTTTTTAATCTTCATAAAAGCAGAGATAAAGTTCATAACTATATCAAAAAAAATTGAAAAAAAAAACTTATAAAACCAATATTGCAAATCGTGAAAAATAATAACAAGGGAACACTTCAAAAATCCCAAAAAAAATTGTTAGATTGATTAGTTGATTCATAATTATAAAGTTGGTAAAATGTCATGTTAAGCAATAGGCATGGTTCGACATGAAAGAACATTTTTTATCTGTTTGTGGAAATAGCTGTTTTATATTAATACGATTAAATCAAATGAGGCGACTCTAAAGTGCGGCAGGTTTAGAGTGCGGCTAAAAAACGACAAGTCTAAAAATTTGTCCAACAACTTAGTTTTTATAACATTTTAGATTAGTTATTTTTTGGCAAGTTTCGATACTTGTTTTTTTTTTTATAACATTTTAGGTTTTTGGACAAATTATTGAAACTTGTTTTGTAACTATCGAAACTTATCAAAAATCACGAAAAAAATCAACGTAAAATGTTATTTAAAAGTCTAACATTTTAAATTCTTGGACAAATTTTAAAACTTATCGTTTTTTAGTTGCACACTAAACATGTTGCACCCCACACCCACCCAATCAAATGTTGTTGCATCAATTACGTTTTGTTACTTGCTTACATTCACATATATACAGAGAGATAGGATCCAGTTACATAGGTAAGAATTGTTAATTTCTACACGTTTTTTTATCGTTAGATGAGTTAAATAGATAGTTGAGATAATAGTGTGTTATGTGAAGGTTATCACTTGCAAAAAAAATGAGTTAATCTCAGTCATCCATTTCACCCATCCAACGATTCAAAAAAACATGTAAAACTATGAGTTGCACTAATTCATGGTCATTGGATCGATAAATTGTATGGATGTGATTAAAAGTTGAAAATAACAAAGATTTTTTATAGAGAAAAAAAATAAGAGTGTCTAATCTCGTCCATCCATTTCACCAAAAAATTTGAATGTATAAAATAATATATTATTAATGTATCGAATATTCGTCCAATTTTTATGAAAAATATTCATCCATTTGTATAATATTAATTTGAATACATTCAAGATTCATCTCTGATTAAGCATTTCATAAATATAATTTCAACATCCAAACGCAAGAAAATGTTTGTATGTTATTGCTAAACTCCAAAGCTCTAAGTAGAGCCCCACTTGGATTGTCGAAACATTGTATCTAACAAAATCTGTGCTCCTTTATCATTAATTCATCCATTACATATATTTATGCTGTAATAATTACGTGTCTTAGTGTCATTGGACTGCACTATTTATATAATATTGTTCTGCCTCGTTAATTAGATGAACGGTAACATTGCTTCCTCCGTCACAATACACCTGAATGTATGGGTGCTTATCGAGCGAGTCGATCACGAGTTGGGCAGTACTTGACTTGTGCTCGTTAAAAAATTGTATTGCTCGACTCGACTCGTTGTTCGTTAAGTTCGTTAAAATTGTGCTCGACTCGTGATCGTTAAAAAATTTGTTGCTCAACTCAACCCACTACTCGTTAAGCTCGACTCGTTGCTTGTTAAGCTCACTAAAAATTTTACCTTATTTTTAACTAAAAGTAAAATTTAACAATAGTATATGGGGTTTAATATTAACATAAATTAACAAATTTAACATAAAAAATATCAAAAGAGTGTATAAAGCACTTTCAAAGTCTAAATTCCAAACTAACAATCCACAAATACACCAAACTAGCATATTAAAACTAAAGTAACAATCCACAAATTCATCAAACTAACATATTAAAAATAAAGTAACAATTCACAAATATTTTAAAAATTAACGAGCTGCTCGCAAACTTATCGAGTCGAGTTAGACTTTGCTCGACTCAACTCGTTAAGGTCTCGAGTTCGAGTCGAGTCAACCCGAGTCGAGTGTTTACCGAGTTTTGACCGAGTCGAGTTCGAGTAGCTCACGAGCTGTTCAACTCGTTATGCACCCCTACCTGTATGTGTTGACTTAAGTTTTTGAGATATGAATGAGTAAAACTCGATTCGATTCGAAAAATTCAAATAAAAGTTGAATTATAAAATAAGAATTCGAATCATTAAAAAATTAATAATTAGTGAATCAATTTTTAAGCTCGAGTTATGTCTCTCAATTTTACCTGATATATGTATATTGGAAAAATTATAAAAATATATATATATATGTATATCGTATATGGTTATAGAAAGTCATTTAAATTGGAACCAATTAGTATCATAACATTAGAAATATTTACAATTAAATTTGAACAAAATCTCAAACAACACGACTCGACTTGACTCCACTTGATTCATAAACTCGAATCGATTCAAAAATTCCAAATAAAGTCCGAGTTATAATATATGATTCATAACTTCAACTAACTCGAATATTTTTTACTTGTCTTGACTCGATCGTTGGTTCACTCCTAATTAGAGAACGTCGGTCTCGAATAGAAAATTCCGAAGTCTCTTAGTTCATAGTCATATATGCTTTATAGGTAATCCATGCAACATCTAAAATCCAGTTCAGCAGCTCAAAAATCCTATCTCCACTCTAGTCCATTACCAAGAGAATGTAAACAAAAGGAAATTTAAAAAATATTCTTGAGTTCGGAAACTTAAGTTTTGAAAGATGAATCTAGATTTTGAAAGCAATATGTGTAACTTTGTTACTAATCGGTTATAATTTTAACCAATAAAAATCATCAAACTTATCTATTTTTATACCATCATTTTTACGAGTAAATCTTTACTATTTTTTTTCCAATTTTTTATAAACAGTTTGAAAGTTACAACTCTATATATGGATATGCATGTACGCACATATCATGCGATAAATGTAAGTAATAATGGTAAAAAGCATTTAGTGGCGTCGGCGGCCGGCCGGGGACTTGTCACTTCCTCTTACTTTTGTTATGGAACATGGAGTAACCTTTAATTAAAGCAATGTATTATGGGATTTCCTTGCAGTAGCAAGACCTGGTCACCCGTTTGATTCTATTCAGATTTCTTTTACTTCCTTGTCATTTTTTTCAAATGTTACTTTTCAATATATGAATATATATTAACAAATCATCAGATTCATCTTAAATATTTTTGAAGCTCTGAACGAAAATTAAAAAATGAGGCGATATAGAACGAAAAATATTTCCAAGACTTTAATAATTCATTTAATATTTTATTAACAAGCCGTTATTTTTATTGATTTGTTTAAAAAACATTTTAAATACAACTAAAACAAGAGCAATTACTAACTTACAAGGTTACCACTTGATAAATTATTGAAGTTGTAAAGATAAAAGGTGGGTCCTGAACGAGCGCTCATGTTGTTCCACTATCCAAGACGGTCATGTTGACGATCAATATATAGAGATAAATCCTTTTACACCAAATAAAATTGTTAAGGTTTACATTTCTTTTGGACCACTAGATGAACGAGGGTAAGTGGACTATTAAGATCAACAACAGTAAACGAGGAGATTTTTAAGAGAAAAATGATAAGACAATAATATCACTCATCCATTTATTTTTGTTCAACAGTCTAAAAAATATAAAATTAAATAAATTTTACACGATGTAAGTGAATCTTAACTTATATATGCCAAAAAAAAATCAAGTAAATAGAAAACTGACCTTGTGTTTGGAAGGTTTATGAAACTTAAGTTTAAAAATTGCGGTTATTCAAATTGAACCAAAATCTAGTTTTTATTTAATTCATAATTAACTGTATTTCTTTTATAATGTAAAAAATTATATTTAAAATAGTGAAAACATCTCTAAAATACTTATTTATTTACTTGAAAAAGTATATTTTAAAATATTTATGAAAAAATATTAAAACTTTATCAAATAAAAGTTTAAAAACTATAATACAAAACAAATTTTATGAATTTAAATGTATAATTTTTTTTCAATTTAAAATTTAAAAATTTATAAATATTTTAAGCATATTGTATAAAGAAACTGCACATCCGGGTAATCGAACAACAATGGAATGGGCGAATGGCAGAAGACTGAATTAGGAATGGATATATGATTGTGGTTTTGATTGAATTAGGAATAAACCGACATTATTTCAAATCACTTGCGGCACATCAATTATCGGCGGGGGATTATATCCACGTATTTCCGCTAAAATTGTGGGAATATAGATTCCGCTCACAGTTACCCTAAGGCTTAAAGCCAAAACTAGGATTATTAGGTTTTATTTTTACCAATTTATGACCTAAAATTTTATATTTTTTGGTCTAGCACATTACGACGAGTTTTAAAATAATAATATTTTTTATTTAAATTATTATTATTATTATTATTATTATTATTATTATTATTATTATATGAAAAACTTATTCTACTTTTACTTAGAGGGGAGGGGAAAAATCTAAGTGAAGGCAACGTTCTTTAAGGGTCTTAAACCCGAGACCTAAGGAGAATGGAGTAGAGCAGGTGAGCGTGCTCTGACCACCAGGCCGTCCTCGCATGCTCAAATTTATTATTTTCAAAGTAAATATATGATGTTAAAATATATTTATAAACCATAACTATAATAATTTATGAAAAATCATTGTGTCACCAACCATAATTATAATTAAAATAAGTAATATACTACTAAATAAACCATTAGTGTATGTGTAATAATTATAGTTTTAATGCACGACGTATATTATTTCATGAACCATCGACATATATTATTTCACTTTTAAGAAAAACAAAGAAAATGTAGTTACTCCTATGTGATTTAGGTTGGAGTAGTTTATTTAATAAAAAATTGTTCAAAAAACAAATTTTACTTTTAATTATACTTAAATTTTATTTAAGAAAAAAATTGTACCGATTGACAAAAAAATAAGAGGAGATTTTAACTTACGAACTTGTTCATTTTTTCCACATTAGTATCTAAACACTAATAAAATACAATTCCACTAATAAATGCTAATATTCTATATACATCGGTGGTAAAAAAAACTTGTTTATTAGTGTGGTTAAATTTTAGAATTTAAGAATAAATTTTATGATTTAAAATTTAGAGTTCGGGTAGGGGAGTAAATGAACCGAGCTTGAACGAATAAGATTTTGTTCATGTTTATTCATTTATTTTTAAAAGTGTTCATGTTTGATTCGTGTTTGTTTAAATTTTTAATATCGTGTGCGTTTATTTATTTTAAAGGTGTTCGTGTTCATTTGTTTAGCGTTCGCGAACATGTTCGTGTAACGTTCGCAAACATGTTCGTTTTACATCAGCGAACATGTTTGTCTATATGTTCCCAAAATAATGAAATTACACCACTAGTCCTTAAACTCCTTAGGCTTCATAGTTTGAACTTCAAAGTTCATATTGTATTCAATTTAGTCCACACCTTCACCAATATTTAAAATGTAAAAACAAAAGAAAAGAAAAAGAGAAACTGAGTAAACGAGTCGAGCTTGTTCGTAAGTATAAACAAACCGACACACCTTCGTTCGTGTTCGTTCGTTTATTAAACGAACATAAAAAAATTGTTCATACTCGTTTATTTAGCTTAATAAACGAATGTTACACAAATGATTCGCGAACATTTCGTCAAACGATCTGTTCATTTACACCATAAGTTTAGGGTTTAAAATTATAAGGTTAGAGTTTATGTCCACTAAGAGGGGTATATGGCAGCTACAGAAGCCCGTCTGTAAAAAAGAAAATTTTCACTAACGGTGCATCAATAATTACCCATAAGAAAATTGCAATAAAAAAAGGTTATTATTTCATGCACTGATGGTAAAAAAATCAACTCCACAAGCACACCTAATTTCACACTAAAATCTTAAATCTAGATCTCCAAACACTAAAACTTTAAAAATTTTAAAGTTTAACCCCTAAACTCTGCTCATAAATCTTAAATTCTAAATCATACCATATAAATACATAATCCTTAAACTTTAAATTAATTTTTTTAAAAGCTTAAATTAGAACCACTTATTAAAAAAATTTCTTCATATTTTTATCGAAAAAACAGGAGTGATTAAGTTGTAGAAATCATTAATAGAGGAAGTTATTACAAAACATGGGGATGAAATGCCTATATAAACTGGCTCCCGCTACTTCTGCTTCCTAATCTCTTACTAACAGTCTTAACACAATTCAAACACAGATAAAACACACACTCCATTGCTCTCTCTATCTCTCAATGGATTCCACTTCTCGCTCCGCCGTCATCATCATCGGCGCCGGCGTCTCCGGTCGGTAACATTAATCAATCTAACAAAATACTGCATTTAAATGTTTTTAAACGAACAAGTAGAGTGATGTGTATCACATGTTGTTATGAGTTAATAATTTGAAAAGATTGTAATCGACGACGGATTATGTCTTTTTTAATTGATGATTTTTCTAATTCTGGTTAGGTATATCGGCGGCGAAGGTTTTGGCTGAGAACGGATTTGCGGGTTTGCTGATTTTGGAAGCGTCCGATAGGATTGGCGGTAGGATGCGGAAAGAAAGTTTTGGAGGTGTGTCGGTGGAGCTCGGAGCGGGTTGGATCGCCGGTGTAGGTGGCAAAGCGTCCAATCCCGTTTGGGAGATTGCCTCTAAGTTTGGCCTCCGAACCTGCTTTTCCGACTACAGTAATGCTCGTAATAACATCTACGATCGGAGGTCCGAATCCGAAAATTTTAAACTGTTTCATTTGGCGGTGGATGGTTGAGCTTTGAAAATCAACGAATTATTAAAAAAATGCTTTCCTCTGAATAATAGCCGTGTTAAAATGGAATATATTATGAATGACTTGCAGCGGGAAGATATTTCCGAGTGGAATCGCCGCTGACTCGTACAAGAAAGCGGTGGACTCGGCGATACAGAGACTAAGGGACCTAGAATCAAATTGTGCCGTGGATATCCCCAATGGAGCCGAGTTACCTTTGTAATTATTTGATTATAAGTATTTTTTTTCTCTTTTCGGTGTGTTTAGTGAATTCATTTGTGTTTGTTTATTTAGAACACCGGAGACACCAATAGAGCTCGCAATTGACTTCATATTACACGATTTCGAGATGGCAGGCAAGTTCCACAACTCATTTTCGTTTTCTCCTGTTTAGATGCTGAGAAAATTCAAGCAATAGAAATGAAAATGAAGGAAAAGTCACACTGAACAGAGCTTAGCATTTTCCTATATAATTCTGTTTTTTTTTAACAGAGGTGGAGCCAATATCAACATACGTAGATTTTGGGGAAAGAGAATTTTTGGTGGCAGATGAAAGGGGTTATGAGTATTTACTGTACAAAATGGCCGAGGATTTTCTATTTACTTCGGAGGGAAAAATCCTGGATAATCGCCTCAAACTAAACAAGGTATAAACAACCATCTCTTTGGTTTCTTCTGCTTTCTTAATCATATTCTCGGTCCATATTTCATTTGTTTTTTTGCCACAACAAGAGGATAAAACAAAGAAACAGAGGGCGAAAAATAAAAACCGAAAGCTCTGTTTTATATGCATGCACAGATTTCCTTTTGTTAGTTAAGATTGATTGACCCACTTTTGGGAGTTTGTAGATAATGACGTTTACTGAAAGCTTTTTTAACCTTTGTTTATTTTAACAATTTTTCTTAGATACACCTTTCTTTTCTCAGGATCCTTTTTTTTATATTTGTATTATTCTTGATATTTTTTTCTTGATTAATTATATTGATTATTTCTTTTCTTGCTACCATCATCATGATCATCTCGCTGGAAATACTGGAATTTTTGTGATTGTGATCATGGTTCATAAGCTGAAAACTCTTGTTTTCCATCACTTTAATGATAATGTTCTGGAACAGGTCAGGAAACCATGTTGGGTCTGTTCCCAACTATATGTGGAACAATTTGAATGATGGAAAACGCGGAAACTATTGAACAGGCTATAATTTGACCTTACGTTTCTCATTTCAATCATATAGCCATAAAATCCACCTGTTTTTGAAACTTTTCAGGCACTTTTTACTTCACTATCATCAACCGTAGGCCCCCAATCCCCCCCTTTGTTGCACACTGTCCACAATGACCTGAGAACAACACCCGGGAGTTGAGGTGTCTTATCTAACTCTCAGATTAGAACATGCAAATAGAAAGTTTCGTCATTTTCTGCATTTAATATGTTGTCGTATTTACCATCTAGATGGCACTGAAAAATCAGCCTTTTCCTTGCTTTTTGCTTCTATTCACGGTACCTTTTGGGAACTGTATGTATTTGATGCACGGGTTTTCTTGCTTTGACTTGTTAGAATCTTGTGAGACTTGTTGGCTTGGACTTTTACAGTTCTACTCACAATTGGGATGCTGAGCATGTGTTTTTGTGCATGGATTTGGGGCAGGTTGTCAGGGAATTACAGCACTCGAGGAACGGCGTCACGGTGAAAACAGAGGATGGTTGCGTTTACGAAGCCAACTACGTCATTTTGTCAGCTAGTATCGGTGTTCTCCAAAGCGACCTCATTTGCTTCAGGCCGCCCTTGCCCGTACGTATCTTCTTCTTTTTATTCATATATTTTCTTAAAATCTGTGCTGGTATTTAATACACTGTTAATGTTTAACAAGCCACGTCATATACAGTTTCATGGCTTTACGGCCAACTACTATGTACCAGTTTCTCTAGACAAACGTCACAAATCTCTGGATAAAGAAAAATTATTATATAGACTCGGCTTAGAACGTCATTTGTGATCTTATTTAATAGAATTAAGATTTTCACTTATTTCTTACATGTTAAGGAGTGAGCAGTTACTTCGAAGTTACTTTGAGGTGGATGAATCTTGTTGGATGAGAACATAAATGACGTGATGAACGGAGTCTATATTAGTTCTTAGAGATTGCTTAATCGTCTAAAATCTTAATGATAATAACAGAGGTGGAAAACAGAGGCCATAGAGAAATGTGATGTGATGGTGTATACCAAGATCTTCCTCAAGTTTCCATATAAGTTTTGGCCTTGTGGACCTGACAAAGAGTTCTTCATCTATGCTCACGAGCGGAGAGGCTATTACACGTTTTGGCAGGTTCAATCCTCACTTCCTTTTTATAATATTGTTTCCCCCAACTCGATGTTGAATCTCACCAATCCCAGTGCTAATGTTGTTGCTTCCGTATATGGAAACTTGCCATTTTGAATGACTAATAAAATACAGAATCCAACAAGTTAATTTGTGAAAGAGGCTGGAAGTTGACTTTGTTGGTTGTCTTTATCTGTTACGGACCTGCATAATCTGCTGACTAATACATTTTAGGATCTTGGTTGGCTCTTCGGGACGCAAAGGATCACATTTTCTTTATTTTATTGCTTTATTGTGTTAGTCCTTGTGGTTTCTATTTAAATCGTTAAACAGATAAACGAAGAACACTCAGAATTTGTATTCATCTTGCTATGTGATTCAGCACATGGAGACTGCATATCCCGGTTCGAATATCTTGGTGGTAACAATAACTAATGGTGAATCGAAACGCGTCGAAGCTCAATCCGAGGCAGAGACGTTAAAAGAAGTCATGAGTGTGCTGAGGGACATGTTTGGACCCGAGATACCTACTGCCACTGATATACTTGTTCCACGGTGGTGGAATAACAGGTTCCAGCGTGGCAGCTACAGCAACTACCCCATAATCTCCAATAACCAAGTTGTTAATGATATCAAGGTAACTAAACTCACAGCATTTTATTTTTACCATCCATGTTTGTGTTTTCATGTTCTAAATGAAACAATCATGAGTTTTAAGGCCCCGGTTGGACGCATATTCTTCACCGGTGAACACACGAGTGAAAGATTCAATGGCTATGTGCATGGCGGATATCTTGCGGGTATCGATACAAGTAAAGCTTTACTGGACGAGATGAGAAAACATGAAAGAGAAAACGAGAATACAAGCTTCTTGCTGGAGCCGTTGTTAGCATTGACGGGATCGTTAACTTTGACACAGTCCGATACAATCTCAGGTGTCCAAAAATGTGATGTTCCTACGCAATTATATCTTAGTGGCAAACTTGGCATTCCAGAAGCAATATTATGACTAAGTGGACTCAATATTAACAACAACGACGACATTGATGAAACGGAAGAATGAGAGGGCAGAACAATGGGTTTGGACTTTGAATGCAACTTTCGATTGATCCCTTAATATTATTGACAAGGTAAAAGTGGAATGAAAGAGAAAGAAAAATTATCTAATTGTACATAAAATTTTAACACATGAAAGAAATTTTATTTATCTAACCAAGGATTCATTCAAAATGAATTAAGTGTTAGGTGAATACATCCAACATTCTAACCAAGGATTCATTTCCATTGAGAAGACTTCAGCATGCTCTAGTTGAGAATATTTGCTCAAAGGTCTCATATCAAATCAATCCTAACTTCGATTAAATTGATTTAATTTGTTAAAATCCGGGTTTGTTTTTGGTTTTGAAATCCAAAACCAAATTAACCAGCTTTAAGGATTAAATTTAAGATAAATATTTTATACACAAGCGGTGAAAATTAAAAGTTCCACAAACGCCTTAGTTTTAGGGTATAGGGAGTTAGTTTAGGGTATAAGGTTTAGAGATTTAGGTGTAGGGGGTTAGAATTTAAGATAGTTGTTTCAATTTAAGGTTTAAGGTTATAATTTAGGGTTTAAAGGTTAAAAGCTAAATACTCACCATATTACCCTAAAAACTAAACCCTAACTTATAAACCTTAAATTATAACCCTAAACCTTAAAATGAAACAACTATCCTTAAATTCTAACCCCCTGCATCTTAACCCCTAAACTATATACCATAAACTAACTTCTTATACCCTAAAACTAAGGCGCTTTGTAGAAACTTTCAGTTTCCACCGTCAGTGTATATGATATTAATCCTTAAATTTATATATTTTAAAATATTTATATCTAATCCCGTACCCAATGTATTATCAACCCGAAATCCAATTCATCTAGATACGATTTTTTTGTTGTTTAACATCTAGATAAGAAATTAAACAATTCAATTATACATACTAAAATTTGAATACAAAATATAACAAATACTACCATGAACAAATATAACAAATACTTCATGAGACTACATCAAACATATTAAAAAAAATTAAATACAAAATATTGTTTAATTAATATAAAGATTTGAACAAATTTAAATAAAACACAAACTCTAAAACTAAACCTTTCATATAATAAGCTAATTTGGTTTGGTCTATGTAATGAACTACTAGTAAATATAATTTTTATAGCATAAGAAACAAGCAACAGAGGCATATAATATTAACTTTGAATATTATAATCTATGTGTAGAATATGGAACACCTTGGGAGGATTAGTAAAATTATGATATCTAAGAGGAAAGCTCCCATATTAAGTTAGTCATTTCATTAGCTAAAAGACTATATTTAAGCTCGCAAAAATTTAAAACCCTATCCAAAAAAAAATATCATACACTTTCATCTTGAAAACTCATCTATTAGACTGGAAACCTTAGCCGCTTTTCATTGTTAAAATTCTCTCAACCCTAGTTACTTTTTACTTTGATCTTTTTTTTTGTTCGGTGACCGACAATCAATTTTAGTACTGGTTGTCGACCATCAGATCTATTAATTTTTTATTTTAATAAAAAAAAATTTCTCTGTCCTTCTGACACGTTTTTCTTTTGTCCTTGTGGGATATCTTTATTTTTATTTTGTGATTTGGTTCATCTGTCTTTGTAGCATGTTTTAGCATAGCTTAGCGATCGATTGTTGTTCGTACAGAGACTCAGCCGACGCTAATTTCTGGTTTATGTTTTTTGTCGGTGGTCACTTGGAAAGATATATCCCCACTCGGTTAATGGTTGTTTACCGATGAAATCAATCCTAAGTAGCGGTACTTTTTGCTTGACAGTTTGGATTGCGCACCACTCATTCTTCTTTCTTTATGTGTCTCATTTGGACAGAGACAATGAGATTCATGAGGCTGCTAAATTTTGTTGATATGCTTATCTCCATAAAAAATTTATTTTTCTTTATTTTTGGGTTGTAAGAATTTTTTAGGTTGTTTAATCCAAATATTCTTCTTCTTAAATACATTGTAATTATAATTATATTTTTTATACATTTAATAAAAATTTAGTGGCTTTTATATGGAAAATTCTACAACGTGCGACGAACACCGATGAACACCACTAATGATGAACACCGATGAACACCATTAAATTAATTAATAAAGATTTAAAATTTTAAGGACCCATCATACAATTAATAATTATTTTTAAAAATTCAATTAAATTATTTTATATATAAATTAAAATATTATTTTTTTAATAAGGGTAAACTATATATTTAGTACCTCACCTATTTTCGTATTTCTATTGAACCCTCATTATTTAAATATTATTTCAATTTGACCATATTCTTTATAATAAAATAATTAACCTTTAACCCTCAACCTAAAACCCTAAACTATTAAACCTTAAATCCTTAAACTCTTAAATATATATCATAAACCATATACCATTAAAAATAATTTCACCATCATCGATTTAATTCAATTCAATAAAATGGTGTATAGAATAGAATTCCGTGGGTTCCGAGCAAATAACTTACACCCAAAACCAATGAATACTGAATATACATAAATTCATTTTAGTCCCCTGGTTTTGAAGCAGATTAAAAATAGGGCTTTACATGAGAAGTACATCGACCAGCTACATAACCGGGAAGCTAAGAAAAAAAGCCGAATCAGCACTGGCTGAACAAGAAGTGGCCGGAAAGGAGAACAGGGGATCTGTTCAAATTCAAATAGATAAGGTTAAAGCAGCAAAGAACGCATTAGTTTAATAGTTTCTGATGTTAGGGAAGTTATTACCCTGCTGCAACGTTTGCAAACCACTAGTGTTGACAACAATTTGGACATGGATGATGATGATGGTGATTGCGATGCTGATTGATAATATAAATTTTTAACTTTTTTTTTAGTTTATATCAGATTGTAACCATATAATTTTTTATTAGAAATTATTGAATCGAATCGATGATGGTGAAATTATTTTTAATGGTATATGGTTTAGGGTATAGATTTAAGAGTTTAAGGGTTTAAGGTTTAATAGTTTAGGGTTTTAGGTTGAGGGTTAAGGGTTAAATTATTTTTTTATAAAGAATATGGTCAAATTGAAATAATATTTAAATAATGAGGGTTCAATAGAAATACGAAAATAGGTGAGGTACTAAATATATAGTTTACCCTTATTAAAAAATAATATTTTAATATATATAAAAAATAATTTAATTGAATTTTTAAAAATAATTATTAATTGTATGATAGGTCCTTAAAATTTTAAATTTTTATTAATTAATTTAATAGTGTTCATCGGTGTTCATCATTAGTGGTGTTCGTCGCACGTGGTAGACTCATCCTTTTATATATATATATAAAAAACTATATTTAAGTATTTGCACCACATTCATATTATTTGTCTGATTATAACTCTATTAACTCCTAAAATTCTTACACAACGCAAGCCTTCGTATACCCCAAATTATGTTTCTAAAATCAAACATAGACTTGTACTTTTCGAGAACCCCGATAACCAACGTGCTTCCTCGTCTCGGATTACACCACCGCAACCCGTGACACTCTCCTGCACCATTCTAGCACCGTCTTGAATCGGTTTTTCGACCATCAGATGGCAAAAGTCAATTCGGTTTAGTTGATTCCATTCGAAAATCAATTCAGTTTTAGCTTGATAAAAATATAAAACCGGTTAAGTTAATTTTCCAACCGAACCGACAAATTAATTATTCACCCCTGTTTATACGTTTGATGTAGTTTTGTAAACCCAAGAGCAAAAGCCCAAACTATTCATAATGGGCTGGAAAAGTTAGGCCTTTAATTTGTTATACACTTTAATGGGCCCTAAAGCCCAATGGCACCGTATAAAACGAATGAAAATGCTGGCAAAAACCCTAACAACCGAGTTGCAGTGGAAAGTAAGAATAATAAGATGACGCAGAAAGGAGATTTATTCAAAGGGAAAAAGAAGCAGAAAACAATCCCTCCGAATCGCCATGGAAAGCTTCCTCACATTCGCAAAGGTTGCTTATGTTTCTCCTAACTTTATACATAAGCTTAATTTATAAATATTTTGGTTCCAAATTTGTATTTATAGATTTTGAATTTGATCTATTTCCAGGTAAGAGAGCCGTCAAGCCATCCAAGCAAACGAAAGAGATGGACGCTGGTCGAGTAAACTTTCGAATCTCTCTCTTTCGTCCTCATTACAGTCGTTTATTGCACTACTTTCTTCTCTGATAATTTTGATGGATTTTGTTTTCTTGATTCTTTTCATGATTGGCTTCTATGTTTATTATGGATATGGCTTAATTTTGTTATTCACGTTAGTTGAACTAATTCATAGGCATTGGTTATCTATGTTGCACTGATACCAATACAGGGACGAAAACATAGTGAGAAAAAAATGTCAAAAAAATATTAAAAAAATCATCTAAGCATGGCATCCCTTATAGTGAGAAAAAAAATGTCAAAAAGGAGATGGAAAAAACAACAATTTTCCAAGCCGTACCGAGGGCATATTGAGTACGTGGTACGGCTTTAGATTGAAGTACCCGTACTTCATTGTTTGTTATTAATTAACCTTGGATTTAGTTGCTTTTATTTCTCTGTTTGCAATCAAATGCTTATTTTAGTGGCGGTTTAACTTGTGTGAAACTGAATTCATTGAGGAGTCGGTGTTGGTTTGGAGAATTGGTTTTGAACATAGTTGTCAGCGGGGATAGAACTACATAGACCTTGCTCTAATGGCTTTTTTACGTTCTATAAGTTTCAATATTAGTCATTTAAGCCTTCACCCAATTTTTGGGTTTAAATACTTAACAAGTCTTGTTTTTGAGTTAGACAATTTAGTCCTTCCCAAAGTTTGATTCTTGTTCGGTCTCTGTTGGGATGCAAATGATGAAAGGTGCAGTGCTAGAACCTTATATGTATGTATGCTAGTTTTTGTATTCACGTCTCTCTATATATAATGAACTCTATGTTCCAGTTTATCTACAACACATACAATTCTTTTACTAGGATACCCACACTTCATTGATATAAGGATTCATTCATTTGTGTGTCGAATATGGGTAGGAGTCATTTTGCAATGAAGACAGGGTTTGTTTGGCATTAATAATAATAACAATTGCTGCATCAAACATTCTACATTTTAACATACAATATTTGTTATGCGTGAGAGCAGGAGCTAACAAAGTTCATAAATCACTGCAACGAGATAAAAGCAGCCACGGTTGCTAACAAGGATGGAGGCCAACTAAGTATAGTCAAGCTACCCCCGCAATCTTCTGCTGATGCCAAGGAATAGAAGCATAACACTAGTGATCGACTGGTGATGCGCGTATTTTTCAACAAGTAGGACATGATCCATTTGTCAAAGGTCGTTTCTGATGTATAATGTGTGTTTCCTATTCATTGTGCACTTATCCTTGCATTCTGTTTTATTGAAGTAGAAAAGCTTGTCTTTTTTCCAGCTGCAGTTTCCTTGAGTTACTATTTACTGAAATTTTATTCGATGTTGAGATGACTGATTGCAGGCAACAAAAGTTATTTGTTTTACTGGAATTTTGTAATTGTTGTAACTATTCTAGCCTCCTAGGAGTGTATTTGAAAGTTTAAATATAATAATTCATATTGATATAATATCCTAGTAAAATGCGAGAAGCTTTAAGTATTGAGTCGCAAATTTTATTTGAATTTTTTTTGATTTGAGTTGAATATTTTTGTTTTTATTTGACAAAAATTTCAATTTTTTCAAGTTGAGTTTTCTTCACCCTTATCCATCATGTGCTTTGTAGCATAGGACAAGAATAAGTATAAAATTTATATTTGGGTATCCAAAATTTTGGGTTTCAATCCCTCGGCCCGTTATCTGGCCTATGCAAACCGGGTACCAGTAAAACTCGAGTACTTGATAATTCAGGTAATAGGGTATCGAAAATTTTACTTTTTTTATTTTCAAATTACTTTTTATATGAAATTAATTGGTTTGTTAGGATCTTACTGTTTGGCTTTTTCTTGAGAATTGTCTAGTCCTACTACTGTCTTTTAACTTCTTAATTATGAAATTTGCATGGTTAAAATTAATTGAGTTTATAATATTATTATTAGTTAAATATTTGTTGAATGAATATTTTACATAAATATAATTGCATCGTTGAAACAAAAAAAATATAAACAATTACTTTAATGGTGTGAACCTGGTAATAATGCTACCATTTATAAAATAGAAAAATAAATTATATTAAACTTTACTCAAATTGGCATGATCTTGGCGTGGACCACTGCCACATACCATAATAATTTAGATATCAAAGTGAGACATAAAAAGTACTAAAATATAAACTTAAGAGTCAAATAATAATAAAAATTTTAAAAAATATATACAAATCGGGTATCGGGTAGTCGGGTACCCGGTTAAGGGACATTTTGTGGCCTTGGCCCGACTCGGATACCTTAAAAAATAGCGAGCCGGGTAGTTCGGGCTAGATAATTTTGAACACCCTTAATACGTTGTTAAAAGGCTAAGATTAATAAACATATATTATCTTGTAATCACACCAGACAATTCAAATAAATTTGAAAAAATTCAAAAAAAAATTGATTCGAATAATTCACTAATTACATATATTACATCTGCATAACTTTATGAAAAAAAAACATATTACTTGACCTAAAAATGAAGTTGGAATCCAAACAATTGTGGAGTAAGTATAAATCATTATATTAAGACTAACGAGTGTTGTGTGTATTGGTTAGACACATTATACTCCTAAAGAGAGAACACAAATTTAAACCTTTGAGACAATATTGTTGAGACTTGAGAGGAGTAGCTTCGCATCTTAAATATAGACCGTAAACGGACATGCATAGTATAAAAAAACATTATTTTAAGAGTTAGGAGTTAAACTTCGTGGTGGCCAAGTCAAGCACCATAAGCTTTCGTTTTCTTTATGTTTTCCTTTTTGGAGGTTCTTCCCTTTCTGCGCACGCAGAGTAAAGACGCATATTAAAGATTGGTGGAAAATTAAGGCAGACGCTTGGAACTTACTTGCATTCTTTACACCATTCCAAACTCCATTATCATTAAGGATTTTATTAAAGAATCTCATATTTACTTGATTTTTTTAACTGTTTTTTTTTTGTCATGCAAATCCTACTCTAATTATATTTAAAATTGAGTTTGAATATGAGATAGTTTTCTCGAGCATTATTTTATATTTACAAAATTTGAATCCAATATTTTACTAAACGTAATATTAACTTTCATATCATTTGTTCTGTTGTCAAATTAAAAGTATTTTTAATAAAAAGAAATATTGATTAATTCTTTACCACGAAATGTGTTTTATACCTATAAATGAAGATACTATCACACCATACTTTATGATTAATCTTAAGTGATATTTTTTACTTATTTATTTATTTTGGTAAAATACACTATCTTTTATGGTTGTTTTACTTATTTTATATTCTAAAGAAAACACATTCATCAAGTAAATATATAATTATTTTTCTTCTGCACATGTATTGTTAATAATTATTTTTATTTCACACAAATATAATTTCAATATAAGTATTTTTTTAAATGGAAAATTTTAAATTATTATTTGGGTAATGGATGTAAATCTAAGAGGAGAGACCACCAAAATAGCAGACAATGGAGAATATATATAAAATCTTTAAAAAAAAAAAAGAAAACGACTATTGTCTTGACTCTTATCCGAATATTTTAATATGGACATGGAGTTATCCCTTTCCTTTCTTTTTCTATTGTCTAACATAGCAGGAAGGAATCACGGCGAAAGTAGATTCTGCATCAAATGTAAATCCAGTCTAAACAAACCCAGAATGGTTATGCAACATCCTCAATCAAACAATTCCAACATTAACCTTAAAAAAACACAGAAAGCGGGAGTTCACCGGTCTTTGTCGTGTCCCTGTTGATATGGAAGCTATAGCTGCTTCTCTGACCGAGGCAGTCGTGTCCGGGTTGTTCCGTTCGCTGTTGGACCTCCTATCCTCCTCCCACTTCAACAGATTCGCGCGCAAAGACAAGGTTTTGTCCGAGCTCAAGAAGTGGGAAAAGTTGCTGCTCAAAATCAATGCTTCCCTGGAAGATGCTGAAGAAAAGCAAACCACAAGCAGATCGGTCGAGTTCTGGCTCCGGGACTTACGGGGCATTGCTTATGACGCCGAAGATGTCATCGATGAGCTCGGCTACCAAGCACAGCGCCGCCGAATGAAGGAAGAATCCGACCACTCTTTCTCCTCCGGCAAGGTGAGGAAATATGTCCCGACTTGCTGTCTTAGTTTTAATCCTTCAACTATTAAGTTTAGCTCCAAAATGGAGTCCAAGATAGAGAATTTAACTGCTAGACTGGAAGATGCTGTTTCGGTAAAGAATAATTTGTGTTTAGTTGAGAATGATAGAGGAAGGTTTGGGAGAGTGAAACAGAATCTAAGAACCAGTAGTTCCCTTGTGGATGAGTCTCGTGTCTTCGGTCGGGAAACGGATAAAGAGGCCGTTCTCGATATGCTGATGAATGATTGTGGTGGTAGCGGTGTGGCCTGCATTTGTGGTATGGCAGGTGTGGGTAAAACCACTCTTGCTCAGTTGGTTTACAATGATACCAAAGTCGAAAACTTTTTCGATTTGAAAGTCTGGGTTTGTGTCTCTGAGGAATTCGATATTGTCCGGCTGACGACAACCGTTCTTCAGGCTGTTACTTTAGAGAGTTGCAGTGTAAAGGATCTGAATTTACTCCAAGTAAGACTAAAGGAGAAGCTGTATGGTAAGAAATTTTTTATCGTTTTAGATGATGTTTGGAATGAGAACTATGAACAATGGGAGCTTCTATGTAGGCCTTTCATTGCAGGGGCTGCAGGAAGTAAAATTCTTGTGACAGCTCGAAACGAAGGTGTTGCATCGATAATGGCTACTTGTGGGACTCATCATGTGAGGGAACTCACGAATGATGATTGTCGCTCCCTGTTCGCTCGGCATGCTTTTGGGGCTTCAGATTTCGAAGGACGTCCGGAGCTTAAAACAATCGGTGAGGAAATAGTTAAGAAGTGCAAAGGCTTGCCATTGGCAGCTAAGACCCTCGGCGGACTCCTTCGTACTAAAGGGAAACCTGATGAGTGGGAAGACATAATGAAGAGCAAAATTTGGGATTTACCCGAAGCCAAAAGCGGCATCCTTCCGGCTCTGAGATTGAGCTACCATTACCTTCCTTTCCATCTCAAACGTTGTTTTTCTTACTGTGCTATATTCCCAAAGGATTATGAATTCGACAAGGAGGAGTTGATTCTGTTGTGGATGGCAGAGGGTTTCTTGCACCCCGTAAAAGGAAAGAAGCAGATGCAGGACATAGGAGTTGAATATTTTCGTGATTTATCGTCGAGATCCTTTTTCCAGCAGTCAACTGGCAATCAAACACGGTACGTGATGCATGACCTCATAAATGACCTTGCTCAATTTGTTTCCAGAGAAATATGCTTCAGTTTCGAATTTCACGGAGACAAATTATATGATAGATTCGAACAGCTTCGGCATTTTTCATTTGTTCGTCACCGATACGACACTTCAAAAAGATTTGAAATGTTGTATCAAATGAAAAGATTGAGAACACTAGTAGCATTACCAGTTCATGTATTGCCATGGACAGCAAATTCCTATTTAAGCAATAATGTCTTACAAGAGTTGTTGCCGAGGTTAGTCTGCTTGAGAGTGTTGTGTCTGAGTGGTTATTGCATCGATGAGCTACCGCATCGCATAGGTGGTTTGATACACTTACGATACCTGAATTTATCTCGCACCAGAATCAAATTGTTGCCCGATTCCGTGGGATCTCTTTTCAACTTACAGACATTGATACTGCATGGGTGCAATAACCTTACAAAGTTGCCTCAAGCCATTGAGAATCTGATTCATCTTCAGGTTCTTGATCTTACTAATACTGACAGTTTAACAGAGATGCCACTGCAGATTGGCAACCTGAAAAAGCTACAGATTTTGTCCAAATTCACCGTGCAAAGGGGTAGTCGGCCTAGCATCACGGAATTGAAGGGCTTGTCGCATTTGCAAAAGGACCTTTCCATTTTTGGACTGGAAAATGTGGTTAATACTCTACATGCTAGTGCTTATGTTCTGAAGGATAAGCAGGGCCTTGAGAGGTTAGATTTGCAATGGAGTCATGAATCGCTTGATCATGGAAACGGTGAAGATGGAATACATGTTTTCAACATGCTACAACCTCATCAAAACCTTCAAAGTCTTCGAGTTGCATTTTATGCCGGCACAAAGTTTCCATCTTGGTTAGGCGGTTCCTTGTCGACTAATATTGTGGATATAAACCTCTCCGACTGTAGAAATGTTACATCCCTTCCTGCGCTCGGGACACTACCCTCACTCAAGAAGCTTTTGATCGAAGGCATGAACAGAGTCAAGAGATTGGATTTTGAGTTTTTTGGATATGGTTTACCTTTTCCGGTTTTGGAAGTTCTTCAGTTCAAAAACATGTTGAACTGGGAGGATTGGGACTATCCTAACAAAGCTAATAAAGAACATGGGGAATTCCCGAGTCTCCGTGAGCTTATGATTGATAACTGTCCAAAGTTGCATCGGAAATTACCGGGATACTTGCCTTCTCTCGTAAAACTTGCAATCAAAGGATGCCCCAATGTGGCTTATTCAGTTATGAGCCTCCCATCTCTTCTTGACCTTAGTATTGAAGATTGCAATAAGACGGTTCCAAGGAGCATGGTTGACCTTACCTCTCTAACTACACTGAGAATCAAGAGTTTGTCGGACCTTACATGTTTTCCCGATGGGTTTGAACAGTTTCCGGGAGCACTTAAGCATCTTATCCTTTCCCACTGCACCGGGTTGACATCATTGTGGCGGAAAGGTACTGAATTTTAGAATGTTGGTTCTATTGATCATGCAAAAATTATTGTATGTTCTCATACATATCTTTCTCCCTGGCAGGAAAGGATGAACTGTGTTGCCCTGTGTCTCTTGAGCGTTTGAATATTGAATCATGCCCGAAACTTGTATCCTTTCCGGAGACAGGTATGTGGTCGATGCTTAGATGTCTCCGGCTCAGAGATTTTCCACTGCTTAAGGACCTGCCTTGTTGGATAATGAGGCACGGTGAAATTACCGGCTGTCTTCTTGAAGACTTGGAAATCGAAAAATGCCCTTCACTCACATGCTTTCCAAGAGGGAGGTTACCTCCCACATTAAAAAGGTTAAAAATCCAAGGCTGTGCTCGCCTAAGTTCGCTACCCGAGGGACTGATGCAGGCCGATAAAGACAAAAATGCATCTCATCTCGAGCATTTAGAGATCATTGGCTGCCCTTCTCTTGCTCGCTTTCCAGAAGGTAGATTACCAACTAGCCTTAAAATGCTTAAGATTTTTGATTGCTTGGAGCTGGAGCCCTTTTCAGATAAGATGCTGCTTGATAATGCATCACTCGAATTCATTGATATCTGGAAATGTTCTGTTCTAAAAAGCTTGCCAGATTCTCTAAACAACCTCTCCTGTCTGATGGAACTGAAATTAAGCAATTGTTATGATCTGAAATACTTCCCGGAGGCTGGTTTGTCCCTCCCAAACCTGAGATCTTTGGTCATCACCAATTGCTTCAGTCTCAAGTCACTACCAAATCAGATGCAAAATCTCACTTTTCTTCGATATTTAACGGTTTGCAACTGTCCAATTGTGTGTTTTCCTAGAGAGGGTTTGCCTCCTAATCTATTGTCACTCGAGATCTGGGATTGTAAAGATCTCAAGGAACCAATATCGAATTGGAACTTGCATACATTAACCTCACTTGGAGACTTGAGGATTGCTGGTGGACAGGAGATGCTTTCCTTTCCAGATGAAACATGTCTACTTCCAACGACTCTAGTTTCGATGTATATCGGGGAACTCCACAATCTTCAATCCCTGTCCAAGGAGCTTCGAAATCTACCTTCACTTGAAGAGCTAGAGGTCGTCGACTGTCCTAAGCTTCGGTACTTAGAAGGGTTGCCCGCAACACTCGGAAGACTTTGTGTTAGGAACTGCTCACTTGTAAAAAACAAATGCTCAAGGGAGAAAGGAGAATATTGGCCTATGATAGCTCCCATTCCCTGTGTGGAAATAGACCCTACAGATTAGTGTGCTCTAGCAATTCAGCTTATGCCAGTTGGGGTAAGTGTATTCTTTTGGTGTTAATGGACAAACCATTTCAGTTCAACTTGCATAGATTGGCACAAAGAAGGACGGGAAGGAACTTAATCAATAAGCTTTTTTTGTTCAAGTAACTTTGTTGTACATCGGTCTAATGCCATACCAAGTATCCAATACGTCCCCGTACAGGAGATTTATTGGGTACGTCTTGGTATCAATAAATATTTCTTCTTCTTCTTCTTTTATTCTTCCACTCTTTTTCTGTCCTTTTCTTCTTTTTTTTTCGATTTTTTCTTGTTCACATAATTCAACTATAAGTATATAAGTATCATCATATTGACGTTGTGAATGAATAAGATTAAATTTAGAAAGTTGCATTCAATTCATAATAGACATATGCAATACCATAGTTGACCAATGGATCAAAATATGTGATTATATATATATATATATATATATTGGTAAAAAAATAAGGAAATAATTCGAGTCATTAATTACTATCATCTAACGGTCCAAAAACTGTGTAAAAGTAATTGAGTTTTACACAGTGTAAGTTGATCTTAACTCATATATATATATATACATGAAAGTCACCATCCAAACGTAATTGTTTTATTTACAATGTCAAGATTCGAACTATATATTTTCTTAAGGGATTTAGTGCCCCATTTAAACCAACTAATTGTCTGCAAAACATTTTTATTTATTAATATGTCCTACATGTATATATATATAGATATACTTATAATTTGTAACAAGTGGGTGTATGGTATGGATAAAAAAGAAGGCCTATGGTATTTATTTGTTCTACGATATGGTAACATGGTGACATATACCTTTGTCAAGATGCGTGATTTCATCTCATTTTCTATATAAAATTTTTATTCAGCTCCTCCTTACGTGGATGAGATGTTACAGGTGGACTCGATCGATGTTCTTGACTTACCTAGAGATTAGTTGTCCACCATAACATATGCATGTTGTCTAGTTGTGTTCTTAGCTTTGTTTTTGATTCTTTATGGCTATAGTTATCTTGGTATTTCTGTTAGGTTTTTGATTTTTTAACATCTTCTTGTAATACAATCATCAATACTCTTTTTCTCCACTTAAGTTTAAATAGTTTTTTAACGAGGCCCATGTACATATCTCTATTTTTACCCAAAAAAAATTTAATTCCTTTTAGTTTGAAATTATATAACCTTTTCATAAGATTAAATTGAAATATATGATTTTGAGTCTAAATGTAATTTACCATTACCTTAGTTTTAAAGCTTGAATCTTTTAAAGGATTAAATATGAAAATATACCATTTAAGTAGGCAAATGCAATCACTACCAGCGGCAACGCAAACCATTTCATAAATTATCAGTTTACCAATCTCCTCCATCAATCACAAATTCACAATCAGTCAAAAAAAAAAAAAATCAGAAAATCGCCGGAAAAAAACTCACTCCACACTGTTCTTTCAAATTCTCAACATTTGAATTCAAATCACATATGCGCATATAATTGTTATCCGTCTTTGTTTATTTCTCACTGTAGGCAATTTAGGAGGACAAGATTGCCGTGAAGTTTGTTTTTTAATAAAATGGCGTGTATAAAAGGGGTGAATAGATCGGCACACGTGGCACTGGCGCCGGACGCTCCTTACATGGCGGCCGGGACGATGGCTGGGGCGGTGGATATGTCCTTTAGCTCATCGGCGAATCTCGAGATCTTCAAGCTTGATTTCCAGAGTGACGATGGCGACCTCCCTGTGGTTGGCGAGTGTCCCACTTCAGATCGATTTAACCGCATTGCTTGGGGCAAGAACGGATCTGGCTCCGATGAATTTTCACTCGGGCTAATTGCTGGTGGCCTCGTTGATGGCAATATCGATCTTTGGAACCCCTTAAACCTGATCCGGTATTTTAAAAAAAATAAAATCTATCGACAGAATGTACATAACGGATGATTTAATCTAGTTCACTTTGATTTTCGATTAAATTGAACATGTAGTGATAGAATAGAATAGGACAATAGATAAAGTTAATTTGACTATGTTGCAGGTTTTATGTGTGTGATATTTGTTTGGATGGGAAAATTGTGACTGGTTTCTATCTACTTGGTTGGGATTGCAATGCTCTTATATAATGCCCATTTACGAATTTTTATACCGACTTCTTTCAAGTTTTTGCCTTGTGTTAATTTGGTGCTTTTTATGATTTAAACAAGTGGTTATTCAAACTTTTTGGCCTGTTTACTCCGAAGCTAGCTTTTTTATGATTTGATATTGTAATAATGTTCCATGATTTGTGGGTTCTATAATACATATTAAAACTGAATTCCTTTGCAACTGTTAATAAATTTGCTTTGTTGTGCAAGCTGGAATAAGTTGGATAAAATATCTGGTAATTCGTTGTGCTGCTGCATGCATGATTTGCATAGAGGCTGATGAGCATTGGGTGTTTTGTGTTAATTTATGGTTGGATCATTTCTAAAATAATTTGGTTAATGAGCAAAAACTCTTCTTTTGGTTAATTTTGATCATGTTGTATTTTATTAAAGACTAAGAACCAGAAGAAAAGAGTATCATCATTTTTGGAAATATTTATGGTTAACATGATTCTTAACTGAGACCTTTCTTAGAGAAGATTTAATCCTTTTATCTAGTCATTTATAATATTTGTCTTTTTCTAGATTATTGGAATTGGTTACTTTCACATTTTTTGCCAATTATTAGTATTTATTGCTATGTATTTCCTTTAGTATTTATTGGTTTTTTTGGACTAATTTGACACAAGAAGATTATAATTTGGTTTAAACATAACAATTTCCTCAGCTCTATGTCAAGTGAACAAGCTCTTGTTGGACATCTTTCAAGACACAAAGGGCCTGTGAGTTTCCTTCTTTTTTTTGGAGAATAAAAACTCAACTATTTTGACATGTATGATATTTTTCATCCAGCATTTGAAGATTTCTTGGTATATTTCTTCTTTTCCCATCCTCATACTTTAGGTCCGTGGTCTTGAGTTCAATGCCATTGCTCCAAACTTGCTAGCATCTGGGGCTGATGATGGTGAAATCTGCATCTGGGATTTGTCAGCACCTGCACAACCGTCTCATTTTCCTCCTCTTAAGGTCTGGGGGAATCATTTGCAACTTCTTGAATTGTAAAGCTCTTTCATCTATCTGCTCGGTGCTCACCATGGGAAAATACTGCATGGCCTCTGTTAGTTCTGAGCCGTGTATAGACTTAGGATTAACACATTTCACTGTTCATACCATTGCTGTTCAACTAAATGCCTTTTCATTCTGTGTAATTGTCATGTCTTCACTGTACCCAGCATTCTTATTTCTGTTCATGTTCAAAATATACAGTTGGTTAGGTTAGAAATCTCCCCCTTCCCCTCTCTCTTCCCTCCTTTATGAGAAAGAAAAAGGATAATATATGGACTATTGAGATATCTGACATAGTTTTTTATGGTCATGCAGGGTAGTGGATCTGCTACTCAAGGTGAAATCTCATTTTTGTCTTGGAATAGTAAGGTTCAACATATATTGGCCTCAACTTCTTATAATGGAACAACCGGTGAGGAAATAAATGGACTCTAGACTTATTCTTTTGTCATTTAAGTTTAGCTGGGGAGATAATTTATACATTTATAATTTTCCAGTTGTTTGGGACTTGAAGAAGCAAAAACCAGTGATAAGGTAAAGTTCATGTTATGTACCAAGTGAAAGTTTTCTTGTTGTTTCTGCATTTTATTTCCATCCTGATCCGCCACATGTTTGACCTAATCCTTTTTTTAATCGACAGTTTTGCAGATTCAGTTAGAAGGAGATGTTCTGTTTTGCAGTGGCATCCTGATGTTGCCACTCAACTTGTTGTTGCTTCAGATGAAGATGATTCACCCACTTTAAGGGTAATAATCTTTTTAATGTTGCTTCGAATGTGGATTCCTATTTTCTTGGAATTTGTTAATTTCTGCTATTTTGCTACTTGCTAACAGCTTTGGGATATGCGGAATATTATGTCACCAGTGAAGGAGTTTATAGGGCACACAAAAGGTACCAATGCTTTAGAAGTGGATGCAACATTTTTAGAACTTGTTGATGCTTTGCCTTCTTTTACATTGGGGTGTTTGTTTCTGTATTTGGTTAGAGAATTATATGCTCTTTCAGCTTAATCTAATACCATGCCGTATAGTATGAGAATATAAATAATTAGCTTCCTAAAATCAGAGTGAAAATAGATGTTTGAGATTGATTTGGTGCCCCTCGGTCAAAATGGTATTGGTGAGCGCAGATAAAGTTTAGGACTTTGAGCGTTTCATGGTATAGTTCATTTGCAGTTATTTTTCTGACAGCTATTCATCTCCCGATTCATGTAGAAGTTTGATGACTTATTTTGTTTTACAGGTGTAATTGCAATGGCATGGTGTCCCTCTGACAGCTCTTATTTGCTCACATGTGCCAAAGATAATCGAACTATTTGTTGGGATATGGTTACTGGAGAGGTTGGGGAATAACATAATTACTAATATGATTCTTCACTTCTTTTTGATCTGTATGACCCTTAACCTTTAATCAAAAGGTTACATTATGAATTGTGATATTTTTCTATTTTGGGAGCATAGATTGTCAGTGAATTGCCTGCTGGTACCAACTGGAACTTTGATGTGCACTGGTATCCAAAGATACCTGGAGTAATATCAGCATCTTCTTTTGATGGCAAAATTGGCATGTATAACATTGAGGTGTGACCTTGTCCAATTTTTCTTTCCTACCATATTATGTTTTTGTTAAACAAAAAATATTAGCAGTTGGGCGTGTTTAGGTTAGCACTTCTTGTGTTTAACTTCTCACCTTTATTTTGCAGGGTTGCAGCCGATACGGTGTTGGAGAGGTTGATTTTGGTGCAGGTAATTATCTAACAGAACCATTTAACTGCTGGAGTTGATTTGGCATCCTTCAGTTTGGTTCAACAGAACTTGCTCATTTTCCATTTTTGTCATAATTTGACAATGCTATTAGCTTTTGGCAGTCTAGGAGAAAAAAATAAGATTGATGGCTTCCGATAGAGGCGGATGTGGGGCACCTCTGCCAGGGATTCAAATAGCAGTGCTATAGCGGTAGTGGTATGGCCACCGTCTGCCACTGTAAATCCCGAAATAGCAGTGTGAATAAAATCACATCAATCGCGGTGGTTAATGGCTGCGAAATAGTGGGGTCACAGAGAATAGCAGTAATAACAGTGTTATGTCTGTTATTACCCGGTTTTTCAACAAACAAAAAAAGCCTTACCATCTTGAGAAGCAAAGCAGAAAACAGAGGAAAGTAGATCGACAGAACAAAAAAAACTAGTAGATTAGATCCTACAAAGGTTCAATTAGTTCTCGGTTCTTTCTAAATAAATGGGCAGGAAGCTTCATACTTGTCAGTCACGAGATTCAAATGATTTAGGGAAAGAAAATTGGAAAATATTGCAGAAGGAACTCAGTGATGCCTTGGATAATTTTGGTAGGAAGCAATTTGGGTAAAATTTTGAGGAAATTTAAACCAAAATTTGAGGGAAAATATTGGAATTTTTTTACAAAAAGGAAGCTACGTGCAACTATAATTTGGTATTTGGAATTTTGTGAGTTTAGCTGGTTTTTTGGATCTTGGGTTGGTTAATGGGTCATGGGTGGGATATTTTTTTTACTTAAATGTGGATTTAGATAAATTTATTATATTTTTAATCTATTAGTTTTTATATTGTATTAATTTTATAATAATTATAACTTTAGTGTAACAATATAAGTTTTAATAATGTGTTGAAATATTTCACTTTATTAATATGAACTTCATTAAAATTGGTTAGGACAAACATTTTTAAACTTGAAGAAATGTGAGAATATTAATAACCTTACATGGTTAAATATAGGAGAAATGAGAATATTGCTTTGTTAATAGAAAATTCATATATAAAATGATTTTAATAATAAAAATGTTACCATAATGATAAAAAGACGTGTTCTCATGAAAATGAGTTTTTGTAATCACGATTACTGTTGTTATGTTTTGACACGAGTTGTGTGAATTTGAAAGAAGTTCATGACCGTGATGCCCGCAATGATTGCGATAGCATCTGTTATGTCTGTAATCGCTATAAACGCGATGCTACCGAAAATGTGACTGATAGCACCTGTTATGTCTGTATTGCATGAGGTAAAATATACTTCCATTTTACATTCTCTTTTTAATTATTTTAATGATTCTTTATGCAGTGTCTTTGAGAGCTCCAAAATGGTATAAACGTCCTGTTGGGGCATCTTTTGGCTTTGGAGGAAAAGTTGTCTCATTTCGCCCTCGGATAGGTACTTCTCCATGCTCAGAGGTAAATATATCAGCAAGCTTTGTTAAACCATAACAATAGTAATATCAGAATTTGAATGTCAATGATATTCTTCCTTCTTTTTGGGATCTTATGGTCCTGTAAACTTTGTTCAGGTTTTCGTGCACAACTTAGCTGCTGAAGAAAGTCTGGTTAGTCGTTCATCGGAATTTGAATCTGCTATCCAAAATGGGGAAAGGTCCTTGCTAAGGGCTCTATGTGAAAAGAAATCTCAAGAGTCTGAGTATGTCATCCATACTAAGAAATTCTAATTATTTTTTCTTGTCTTTTTTCAAGTAATTTCTTTTACTTCTACCATGATTCATTGGGAGTTCTGTGCAGATCTCAGCAGGATCGAGAAACATGGAGCTTCTTAAAGGTGATGTTTGAAGATGATGGGACAACTAGGACGAAATTGCTCATGCATCTAGGTTTTAGCCCATCTGCAGAAGAAAAAGATACTCTACAAGACCTCTCTCAGAGTGTAAATGATATTACCCTAGAGGAAAAAGTAGGCTATGTGAAAGACACTACCTTATTTGCTGCTGATAATGGGGAGGATTTTTTCAACAATCTTTCAAGTCCCAGAGCTGATACACCAGTTGCAACTTCTGAAAATAATTTTCATGTTGAGAGCACAGTTCCTAGCGCAGATCTAACACCTCAAGAATCACATGGGCTGGAGGAAAGTTCGGATCCATCATTTGATGATGCTGTTCAACACGCTTTGGTGGTGGGTGACTATAAGGGAGCAGTTGCAAAATGCATTGCAGCAAATAAGATGGCTGATGCATTAGTTATTGCCCATGTTGGTGGTGCCTCCTTGTGGGAGGGCACACGTGATCAGTTTCTTAAGATGAGTCATTCACCACACCTGAAGGTGAATTGAATTCTTATATTTGGTTAGTCCTGAATGATTAGTTTTCATGGAATAGGAATTTGAGATAGTAATTATTTCCATGGTTTGCATTTCCCATTGGTTGCAAGATTACTGATTGGTTTGTTGAGGGAAATTATGTGTTAATTATGTTATTAGGTTGTCTCTGCAATGGTGAACAATGATCTCACGAGTCTTGTCAATTGGAGGCCTTTGAAACTATGGAAAGAAACACTTGGACTCCTTTGTACAGTAAGTTCATATTTTGGAAATAATTTTAGATTTATAGTGCTCTGGCAGCAGTTATTTATGGACATATCATATTTGATGAGCAGTTTGCCGAAAGAGAGGAATGGACTGTACTTTGTGATACGCTTGCTTCCAAACTAATGGCTTCTGGTAATACTCTGGCAGCAACTCTCTGTTATATATGTGCGGGAAATATTGATAAAACAGTGGAGATTTGGTCAAGGTGCCTGACAACTGAACATGATGGGAAATCTTATGTTGATCTTCTCCAGGTAAGTTGGCAGTTTGTAGAAACTGATTTCAAGCATAAGTTGTCTGGCCAGAAATCCGACAATAGATATTTGTTTTCTAGGATTTGATGGAAAAGACCATTGTACTTGCTTTGGCAACTGGCCAGAAGCGATACAGTGCATCTCTGTGCAAGCTTGTTGAGAAATATGCTGAAATTTTAGCTAGTCAAGGGCTTCTAACAACAGCAATGGAGTACTTGAAACTTTTGGAGTCTGATGAGCTGTCACCTGAGCTTGTGATCTTAAAAGATCGTATTGCACTTTCAACAGAACCTGGTATGTGCTTCAGGACATATTATGCTGGCTTGTAGTGCTGTTACATATGGGTTTTTGAATTTGGTAGAAAATGTTTCTCAGCTCATGTAATTAGGAGTTCTAAACCTGTGATGCTCTGAGAACCTTTTCCGGTGTCAGTGTCTTGAGTATTTTACAGCTGTTTTTCTCACATACAATATTTATGAGGACTAACATGAAATTAGGTTACCTAACTCTGAGCTATGTTTTCTGCTTTGCAATATGTACTTGTTGAGGATGTACTCTTTTTTTTTTTGCAGAGAAAGAAACTAAATCCATGGTTTTTGATAACACTCATCTAGCAAGTGGATCCGTCTTTGAACCTGTGCCACAGATATATCCGGTGCTTTGTCTTTGGCTTTTATTTTATTAGTATTGAATGGTCTTTGATAATTGTTGTGATGTTCTGAATGACTATTTTTGCCTTTTTGTTTCCTTTTCTCATTGCTTAGGAGTCAGCTACATCGCAAATTCAGCCAGGTATACCTAGTAGTGCTTATGATGAAAATTATCAGCGTTCTTTCTCTCCGTATGGAGGATATACACCGCCTCCCTCATTTCAACCTCGACCGCCAGCACCTGTAAATACTTTTGTTCCAACCCAAGCTCCTCATGTTTCCCAGGTATGCTGTTTTGGGGTTCTTTCTGTGCGTAGAAGTCTATTTGATGGTAGATTTAACTTAAGGGATGAAATAATATTTTTCTTCTGATTTTACTGTATCTGTCATGCTATCTTAATGCCTGGAACAATTTGGTTCAAGTAATATCTCAACTATCACAGTATGGGCGGCCTTCTATTGTTGCTATCCATAAAACCCTGTAGTGATGAGAGAAAATTGGACAATCTTCCTAATTTTTCTAGCTTTTTAGTTTCTTATATGCATTATATTTTCACTTATATATCATTTTGATGCTTGACTAAATAATTTTTTGTCCTTCCAGGCAAATTTCGCTCCGTCCCCTGGCACCACTCAGCCTGCTGTTAAACCTTTTGTTCCTGCAAATCCTCCTGGTCTAAGCAATGCAGATAAATACCAGCAGCCAACTACCTTGGGTTCTCATTTATATCCCGTCTGTATAGCTGCAGCTAATTCATGTTCAATGCCATAGTTATTCATATAGTTCTGTTATACTAAATGATTTTGTCATGCCTTTCAGGGTGGTGCCAGCCCTACTTATCCTGTACCCCAAGGAACTGGTTCACCTGCACTTGTCCCATCACAAATGGGATCAGTTCCTCCCCCCAAAATTCCCCAATTTGTAGCTCCCACCCCAACACCTAGGGGATTTATGCCAGTGACCGACACATCCGTCGTTCAAAGGCCTGCGATGACCCCAATGCAATCTAGCAACCCTACACAATCGGCATCGATACAACCAGCTGCAGCACCTGCTGCACCTCCACCAACTGTGCAGACTGCTGACACTTCAAATGTACCTGGTAATTGCTAGTTCCTTGGCTTCAAATAATGTTAATATGTCATGCCTGTTTATTGGATTTTGGAGTTTCTCACCGGCCCCATTCCACGTGCACCTGACTTTCTTGGATTATTCCAGAATGAGGTTTTACTGTCTGAAAAATTGATTAATGTTTTTACACCATCGCCGTTGATGAGAACATTTACAAATCAAAATGCATTGTTTTAAAAATGATTGATTGTGAAAATATTTTACTATTTCTCATGCATTTTAGTTCCACGTAAATGAGATTGAAGGTATACTGTGTTGCTTCAGAATTTCCCAAATAAAGACCAATCAAATGTGTGCTTGTTTCCAAAATAATCTCCATTGATGCATTTCTGCAAACTAATAGATGAACAAATATAGATGTTTTATATTGTAATAATGCTCGCAATGACTTTACCTTGTTTGGTTTTCAGCCCACCTGAAACCCGTAATCACAACCTTAACTAGACTTTTCAACGAGACCTCTCAAGCACTGGGAGGGCCGCGTGCAAACCCATCTAAGAAGCGTGAAATAGAAGACAATTCAAAGAAAATGGGTGCCTTATTTGCCAAACTCAACAGTGGAGACATTTCAAAAAATGCTTCTGATAAGCTTATTCAGCTCTGCCAGGCATTGGACAATAACGATTTCGGTACAGCGCTACAAATCCAGGTACTGTCGGGAAAGAAGGTTGTCTATAGTAATGTTTTGGCCTGCCTTGTTGTGGCTGGCAACTAAAAGTGGTTTCGATGTTTTTTTTGTTTGCCTCTGTTTCTGGAACAGGTTCTTCTTACTACGAACGAGTGGGACGAATGCAACTTTTGGCTCGCAACACTGAAACGGATGATTAAGACGAGGCAGAATGTAAGGTAAGCGATAAGAAACGAAAAGAACACCGAGGATGTCTTCGTTTTTTCGGGCAATGGTAAAAAAGCCCAGGGATGTAGGACAAAACAAACTGCAGTATATGAGTTATATTGGTTCCTTTTGGTCCCCCCCATTACATAAAATCGGTAGTGGTAGATAACTCGCTTTTGCCTTCTTCACATTAATACTCCTTTTTGAAATCAGAGCAAGTTACTGGAAATAGCTTTCAGGGCATACTGTTTGTTTTTCATGGATAAGGTAGAGTTGGCTTATTTACTAAACCAGTTAAGTAAATTTCTAAACTTTGCTGTTTAATTTTTAATGCGAAATTCAGCATTTTATATTAGAAATTAGGAAAAATTATCTACTTGAACTCTAAATTTAAAATCTAAATCTCTAACAATCCATGGTTCTGATACCTTAAATTCTTAATTACGGATAGTTCAAAAAAATCTTAATTACGGATAAAAATTTATGTAGTATACTAAAAGTTGTACCGTCTATGTATAAAAAATTATTTCTTAGTTCTTATATTGTTTTTTTTCTTTTCTTGTTAGTTTTTTTGGTATCCGTTTCAGTGGTGTGAGCCAAATGTTGACTAAACAATTATATTGGTCTACATTCTTTTCTTTTAGGTATTTTAACCGTTGACGTTTTATTTTGGGTCAAATGGTTCTTCTGTAGATAAAAATTATTGGTCTACACTATTATGTTAGTCTACATTGTCATGTACGTTTATCATGTCATTTAATGTTAGTTGACCAATATTTTTAATTATAGAGTGATAATTTTGACCCAAATGAAATATTGAAAATTAAAATGCTTTAAAAATGTGTTAAAATAATTATTCAATCAAATGTTAAAAAAAACGGGCGTTATATTTTTTATCGACTCTTTTTCTATTAGTTTACTTTTAAATGAAGAAATAGAAAGATATGTCATATTAAATTAGGAAAATACTTTGATGCACAAGCTTGTGTAAACTAAAGTTTACACAAGCCCTTTAATTTTAGGGTTTAGGGTTTAGGGGTTTAGGTTAGGGTTTAGGGGTTTAGTATGTAGGGTATATAATTTAAGGTTTATGGGTAGAATTTAGAATTTAGAGTTTAGGATTTAGGGCTTAGGTTTTAGGTTGCTAGGGTTTGTGATTTAGATTTTAAATTTTATAAAAGGAATGTGTAAAAAAAATTTACACAGCTTGTGCATCAAAATAAAATTCATTAAATTATAGGTTTTATTTTGATGCACAAGCTGTGTAAATTTTTTTTACACAATCCTTTTATAAAATTTAAAATCTAAATCACAAACCCTAGCAACCTTAACCCTAAGCCCTAAACTCTAAATTCTAACCATAAACCTTAAATTATATACCCTACATACTAAACCCCTAAACCCTAACATAAAACCCTAAACCTTAAACCCTAAAATTAAAGGGCTTGTGTAAACTAAAGTTTACACAGCTTGTGCATCAAAGTATTTTCCTTAAATTATTGGATAGCAGATCTTAGTCTTATGTAATTGATAAAGATATTAATTCGATAAAACGGCCGGTCCAAAATAAACAATATCACTGTATTTTGACATTAATTGTTTCACTATTATTAAAGGGATTAATATCCTATACACTGGCGTTGGAAAGTTTTTATTTCCACAAGCGCCTCAATTATAGGGTTTAGGGTTAGTGTTTAAGGTTTAGAGTTTAGGGGTTTTAGTGTAAAGGTTTAGAATTTAGGGTTTATGTTTAGAATTTAGGAATTAGGGTTAGAATTTAGAGTTTAGGGTTAGGGTTTAGTTTTAGGATAATATGGGTGGAGATTTAGGTTTTAACCTATAAACCCTAAATTTTAACCCTAAACCCAAAATTCTATCAACAATCCATAAATTCAAAACTACTACACTTATACCCTTAAATTTTAAACCCTAAACGAAGTCCATAACCCCTAAAACTAAGGCGCTTGTGTAAAAAAATTTCCACAAGCGCTTGTGTATAGAACAATTACCCTTATTAAAGAGAGAGAATCATAACAGTCACCTAATCAGAACCGTCCATCTGAAAACATCAAGCTAAATAAAATGACGAGATCACGAGCGTTTACTTTTCCAACAAAACCCCAAGCACTCTTTCAACCACGCGCCCAGTTCAGCGTACTCTTCAAACGCTCTAGCATCCGCCTTACACCGCGAGAACTGTGGAATAAACAACCAAAACCCCGTGGCCAATACGAACCCAACTGTCAACGGTCCCGTAACAACCCACGGCGGCTGCCACCACCCTCTCAACGCCTTCTTCAAACCAATCTCCACCGCCAAACAAAACCCATGGATCAGAAAAAACAACGTCATCTCCCCGGTGGGACTCATCCGCCCCAGATAGTAAAACATCAGCTCATGCATTACACCAGACACCAGGAACGTCGAAAACACCGACGGCAAAGGAGCCCATTTCCTCCCGATCACGGCCGACGAAAACCTTAAGGTCGGTTCGTATACAGTCGGGCGCAGGATACTCGTCACCATCAAGTTCCATCTTCTCCCCCAAAAGTCTTGCAACGAAGTAGAAAGGAAGGGTTCCTTGAACTGCGGCTCGAGCTCCAGCCCGGAAAAGGATCGAACCACGGCTGCCCCGACGGCCAAAACAATCTCCAGGAAGAAATATATGTGCAAACAATAAAGCAGCTTGACAACATAGGGATGCATGTAATCAATGTAGTCATATGCCCACACTATAATCCCCAAAAGCAGACCCTTTACAGCATAATTGACAGTCGAAGAAGAAGATGATGAGATTCCTTTATTTAGACGTGTTTTTGACGATGGGTTCTGCCGGATCTTAATCGGTAAACAAGCTAGAGCAATGAAAAGTGGGAGAGAAAGATGGGTGTTCAAAGGACCTCGGTCCAGGGCGAATAGTAAGAGCTTGAAGTTGGCGAGCCAAGCGATGAAAAACGCCGTGAGACCGCCGAGATGCGGCGAGTTTAGTTGGAGAGGGAGGAGGAGAAAGAGGCAGACGACGGGGAGGAGAACGGCGAGTCTTTTGGTGCCTTTGGGAACAGTTTTGGCTATGGCGTGGGAATAACATAGGGATGCTAGAACAAGTAACCATACCTTGATGAAGCTATTGATTTCCTCGCCCGGCATCGCATTAATCGATTGTTTCTTGTTTGGATTCCGAGAAAATATAGTCATAAATGTTATATATATGGAGTTGCGTGTTTTCCTGTTGATAAATGTTATTATTTATTTTGTCAGTCAGATATGGATGGCGTCCAAATATTATCACATTCTTCGGCCGATGGAAAAAAACCTATACACTTTAGGTTAAGTAGAATTTTTCTCTTTGGAAAAGGAATTTCTTATTTTTGTTCTAAGAGAGGAGAAAAAAAGAGGCATCTAGTTTATTTAAGCTTAATATCATATAAGAGTTAGCAAAACTCGTCTCGACTTGAAAAAATCGAAATTTTTGACCCGACACAAAGTAAAAAAGTTCGACTCGTTTTGACTCGATTCAAAAAAATTTCATATAAAGTTTGAGTTGTAAAATGGAAATTTGAATAACTCGAAATTTTTAGTAATTAGTGAATTGATTTTTAAGTTTGAGTAGAGTCCCTCAATTTTTCATGGTATATATATACTGGTATAAAAAATATGAAGAAATATATGTCACATATGAAAAAATATGAAGAAATATATATGCATATCTTATATGATTAGAGAAAGTCGTTTAAATTGGAATCAAATTGTATTATGACATGATAAATGATTGCAATTAAATTTGTATATGAACTCAAAAATTCGACTCGACTTGTAACCCCTTCGTCCCGGCCTGGCCGGATGACCGGTCCGAGTGAGCCACACGGGGAAAACCGAGTGAAACCCGTTAAGGTTCCCTTCGGTTAGCAACCCTATATTTTTTTTCATTTTTAATCTTGCCTAGATGAACATTAAGTCCTATGTGGTTCACAACAGCGGAAAACATTCAAGGGAAAAATACATTCGAACCACGACCATACATAACAGTCTATTCTTAAGCTTATAGGACAACCAGTATTGATACTCTAACCAGGGGTATCGATACCCTAACCAGGGGTATCAATACCCTAACCAGGGGTATCGATACGCTCTACTCTCATCCACAACACCCGATTCCAGTAACTTTGGAGGGTATCGATACCCTAAGGGTATCGATACCCCAGGCAAAATCTGAGGCCTTTTGGGCAAGAGAGTATCGATACCCTAGCTAGGGGTATCGATACCCCCTGTACTGCAACTCCTCAATCTCAAGTAAAACGACCCCAACACGATTCTAAATGCATTTCTCGACTCACCTAAGCGTATACCAACATGCAAGCACACATATTTAAGCCATGGGTGTCATTCAAACATGGATTTAAGCTTTCATACATAGCATTCAAATCAAAGAGCAATATAGGCAATATTGGGCATACATAAAGGCTCAAATGGTCTTAGAGAGAATAAGTTATCATGGGAGGTTTGCACTTATACACAAGGCAACCTAAACATTCTAAAGCATGTCATTACACTCCAAAACATGCATCAAGATATCACATGCCTTGCAATCCATAATCAATCCAAAACAACATCATCATTCAAAAGAGTCATACAAGCTCATATAAAGACACCCTATTGCCACATTGCTTAACTACTACAAAATCAACCATACTTGAGCAACAACTTGGAAAGCCCTTCTTGCCTTGCCTCGAGCTAACACCACGCTAATGATCTGCATTGTTGAACATATAGAGCGTAAGCTATAAGCTTAGTGAGGGTGCTCTAAAACGAAAAACATCAACAATGCAAGGTTCAAGCATGTTAATCCTAGTCTTACATACAACAAGCATAGGCATAAAATCAAGTAGACCTAGCTAGTCTTTCAAGTGGCATATATGGTCTCTCAATCCTAATAAGTTTAGGCATCAACATCCACATCATGCAACAACACCATATACCACAATCACATATCACCATCATATATCACAATACATGAACAAGTTTAATTGGCCACTTTAATTACCCTGATTGTGCGGATATAAACCTCAACAACACTTTACCTCGGTGGGATTCCACTCATCACCGGACCTTGCATGTGCGGGATTCCACTCATCGCTACATGTCCTACGGATGGGATTCCACTCATCATCCCGTAGAAATAAATAAAAGCATCCGGTGGAATGTTACATCACCGTACTCTTCCTTGATGACTTAACGCCATCAAGGCCACGTACGTTTTGACTCAATTTGTGTGCACACTATCCTAATGATCGATCATTTACAACCGGTAATTATTTAGTGCCAATTATCATCATCAATCACATATCATCAATCACACTCATGCTCATCACATATATCCACATCATAATATATGTACATGTACCAAATAATCACAAGTACAAGAGCATAGTCATTAAGCACATGGGCATTCAAGGGAAACAAGACTAAATTAACTACTTGGGTTATAAGGGAGTGGTATACCAAGCACACTTTACACACACACACTACTCATGCTCGAACCAAACTTTAAAACAAGTTAAGACCACTCACCGCCCTTCCTTAGCAATTCGAACCAATCCTCCTACGAACCCGGAGTCGGTCCCAAAGCATCCTCAACGTTTCCTCTTGCTTCTAGTCAAACAAAACACATACATTACTTCCCAATTCAATGCTAACTCAACCATCAACTTACTTTGCAAACACAACCTAATTTCCACAATTTCCCAAACCACATAATATCTTAAAAACCCAATTTTCGTACTCCAATAATCCTTGGCTGAAACACCCATTTCCAAACACCCAAATGACTTTCAAAACATCCCAAATCACCCTCCTAAGATAGGTAAACCATCAGCCCTTCAATTTCAACATTAAACCCACCAAAAACCCAAGTTTTCATACTCTAAAATTTGCCCTAAGGACCCACTACGAATTTTCATCCAAAATCAACCAAATTAATATATATTGTGTATTTCATTATGCTTAAACAAAACCTCAACACAATTTATCAAAACAAATTGAAAAACCCCCTTAAAAATCCAAACTTTAATATAAACCCTAATTTCCAAAACTCCATATTTTTGAAATCTAAGACAATAGTTAGGTAGAGGGTAAAGAGGAGGTTAAGAAAACGTAATTACCTTTGAAAAACACCTTTAATTGAAAGAGATAATGGATGGAATAGTAACCAAGGTTTTGAAGAAGCTTTGAAAATGGTGGGAGGCTTCCAACGTTTGGAAGAAAGGAAAAGGGAAGACAACTTTTCCCATAAAGTGGTCTTGCTTTTTAAATTTGGGTCAAATTGCAACATAGGTCCCTCCCTTCTTATTAAAGCTTAATCAGGTCATTAATTGAAGTTGAATTGTTTTAAATTAAATTTTATTTGACTCGAACTAAAACCCGGTTAACTCCTAGGCCCAAGACACGGGTGTTACAACTCTCTCCCACTTAAGGAATTTCGTCCCCGAAATTACCTGACTGAAAGAGATACGGAAACTGCTTTTCCATATCCTCCTTCCTCTCCCAAGTGGCCTCGTCCACACCTCTACGTTGTCACCGCACCTTCACTAACTCAATCGATCTACCCCTCAACACCTTACTGTCAGAAACTAAGATCTCAACGGGCTCTTCTTCGTAAGTCAAATCCGGATTCAATTCAATTCAATTTCTTCTACGGGCATAACATATGATGGATCGGACCTATACTTGCGAAGCATCGAGACATGGAACACATCATGTATCTTCTCAAGCTCGGATGGCAAACGCAAATGATAAGCAACCGGACCAACTCTCTTCACAATCTCATACGGTCCTATGTACCTCGGACTCAACTTCCCTTTTCGGCCAAATCTCATCACCTTTTTCCACGGAGACACCTTCAAGAAAACTTTCTCACCCACTGAGAACTCAACTTCCTTCCTCTTCAAATCGGCATAGGACTTCTGCCTATCCGAAGCAGCCTTCAAACGATCACAAATCAACTTTACCTTGTCGGTTGTCCCCTTGAGCAAATCTGGCATAGGTAACAATTTCTGCCCTACTTCGGCCCAACATACTGGAGTCCTACACTTTCGGCCATACAAGGCCTCATACGGAGCCATCTGAATGCTCGACTGAAAACTGTTATTGTACGCAAACTCTACTAGAGGCAAATGCTTCTCCCAAGTACCCTGAAAGTCAATGATACAACAACGCAACATATCCTTTAAGATCTGAATAACCCTCTCTGACTGACCATCTGACTTCATCAATTAACCAAAAACTATGCAGACGTCTCCAAAAACAATTTAATTGAAGTCTCGGATCTCTATTACCCACTTCCATTAAGAACCTTCCACGGATGTAACAAACTAGAAGAAACTGAAGCTCGGTCTTGACACGCTGGCAATTTACGTACTTACTCTCATACTGAACCACATTATTCACCCACTCATTCTGGAAGTACTCATCTTCAACCCACACTACGTCTTCATACCACTCAGATGCTATATAAATGAACTACCATGTGCTTCGACCAAAACAATACGTCTCAAAATACTATGCCAATCAGTACAACAATTCTATCTCTAACAATACAAACTCTATCATCTCTGAACTGTATTCTGAAGGTCTTCTTTCCGCTACGTCTTGCACGTGAGGTGCCAAGAATCTGTCTTGCAACTGTTTCTCTTCAAACATTCTGACTCAATGTAGGTTGAACATGAAACGCGGCCACAAGAATACTGTCATTCGGCAATTGAATTCGGAAAATACAACTCGCAACTCAACTACTAATCTAACAACAATTACAACTCGGAACATCGGTTACTACGTTGACTATCTTCGGATGGCACTCAATCTTGATATTACAGTCTTCAAGCAGTTCTAACACTTATGTTGTTCAAGTTTCAACCCTTCCTAAGTTGTCTAACAATTCAGGTTCTGATAATATGTACGTACACATTGTGCATTTCTTACTATACAAGCTTTGTCTCTAAGTCTTCGAAGTGAACACAACTGTAATTAACTCTATGTCTCATATCGGATAACTCTTCTCACGGTCTTTCAACTATCTCGATGAACAAGCCAAAATCTTTTGTCTTGCATAAGCACACAACCTAACCCTACATGTAATGCATCACTATGGTTCACAAACTCCTTCTCTGATTTAAGCTGATTCAAGGTCGAAACTTTCATCAAGGTTTCTTTCGGTTTCTCAAGTGCTCATTGTCTCGCATCTAACCACACAACTGAACATTCTTCTGTAGCAATCTATCAATGGAGCAACTATCTTTAAAGGACTATTTACAATTCTCTGAAAGTAATAATACTAGACCTAGGAACTATAGATATCTGTCGCAGTCTTCAATTTCTTCCAACTCATATCTTCTTTTGCCTACTTGGGATTTACTCTAATACACTCGGATGATCTGCATGTCCTAGGAGAACATCTTCATTAACTCGAAGTTCACGTTGCACAACTCGGTATACAATTAATTCTCTAATAGAATCTACCATACTAACTTCAAAACTTGTCATGATCTTCCTCGATACTTGAATATACTCACGTGACACCTAGAAGAGCTACTACAACTGATCAAGAAACTCAGGAAAATATTCTGCTCAACATCTCTATGAAGGTAACTAATACACTAGTCAAACAAAACGATATAACTCAGAGCTCAAGGCGATTACATCTTGCCCTTAAAGCTGTCTTCGGTACTTCAACTTTTCTCACTTTCAACTAGCAGTAAACGGATCTCAAACTAATCTTCAAATAGACTGAAGCACACACTAACTGACCAACAAATCACTAACACTCGAAAACGGATACTAATCATTCACTGTCACTTGTTTCGACTGTATGTAATCTGAACACACTCTCGTACTGTCACTCTTTCTTCTTCACAAATTACACTGTAGAACTTTGAGATGATGCACTAGGCCGAATGAATCTAAGGTCTAACAAGTCTCGAAGTTAATTCTTCAACATTCTCAATTCTTCCGGAATTCATAAGTTACAAAGCAACGAAACTGAAGCAACCTCGGAGACGGTCTCAATAACGAACTCTTCTTCTCTATCAAGAGACAAACCGGGTAATTCTCCCAAACACTTCTAGGTAACCACAAACTAATTTAGCATTCTGTGGTCTAATCTTCATTCAAAATCAAATTCATCACACTTGCTAAGAAAGCCTGCCAACTAAACTCAATCAACCTTTGATCTCTAAAACTAGATCAACATTCAATAAGAAGCTCACATCCTCACCTACCACTACAGTCACACAGAAATCTGCAACTTCAAGGCAACTCTCTCTTTGTATCAACGTATACACTAACTCTGTGCTCTTCAAGCCAAACCTTGTCAAAAGGTGCATCAAAGCCGTTGAAAGACAATCACTTCACATCTACTAGAAATTAGTAACTCTGAACCACCAACAAATATCTTCTATACATCTTTCTGATCACTACCATCTCCCAAAGGCTAGTCACACGTGTCCCTACATCTAAGGTCTCAACAAAGATATCTAATTTCTTACATGCTCACACAAAAGGAGATATCCGCGGAAATTGCAACTTCACATGCACACAACTGATAGTCTTCGATCCTCTTGTTTTCATACTGGTTCTTCAACAAAATCTGACTCTTCTAAACTTTTCTTAGAGCATCTCGTAGCTTCAAGACTCAGTTCTGATCACACACAAACAGTCATGTTGGATTTGTTCTACCCCTACCAAACAACCTGGAGTCAAAGCTCAAGACTCCCTTCTCGGCTCAACTGTATCGGAAGTGACTTCATCACCTCCGCTTGCTGAAAGACAACTCAACGTACTCTGACCCAATCACACAAACTAGCTCCCACTCTCGGACACTGATCGGTTGTCTTGCATTAAAATCATAGGCCGAACCCTAACGGTCACCAACTAACACTTCACCAGGCATGTTCAAACTTGCATACTTGCTAACGATATACAAAAGCACGGATTGAGAATCAACTGGAGAAAACCAACTTAATACTATTCCAAGGGCTCATCTGGTAAAACACCGACACCACTCTAACTCCCCCTCATAGGCCTTCACTTCTTCTTACCAACTAATGCCAGAGTTGATCACATCGTCCCTCATCCACAGGAATCACCCACATACACACCATCTCAAACGGACAAATTGTACCTCAATTCCGGTACAACCATACCTCCCTAACTAAGGTGATGGACTCCCTCAACACCGTCCACCTTTTTAGAAACTACGACTTGTACTTACCGAAAAGCAATTAAATCAACAACAACACCAGCAGTAAAACATACAAGGTTGGGTTAGCAAGGCAAGGCTTCCAAGTGGCTCAAGTATTCCTCTTTCCAAAAATCTTTTTAAATTAAGTAATAGTAGCAATGGGCACTCACTCTATACCAGACACAACAGTTCATGCATACAAAACATCATACGATCAATCAAGCATCAAGGATTCATGGCAAATCATGCATCGAACAACACAAGCATTTAACATATTAAGCTTACCTCACTTACCTGCCCGAGGTCTCGGTAACCTCAGGCTCTGATACCAACAAATGTAACCCCCTCGTCCCGGCCTGGCCGGATGACCGGTCCGAGTGAGCCACACGGGGAAAACCGAGTGAAACCCGTTAAGGTTCCCTTCGGTTAGCAACCCTATATTTTTTTTTCTTTTTTAATCTTACCTAGATGAACATTAAGTCCTATGTGATTCACAACAGCGGAAAACATTCAAGGGAAAAACATATTCGAACCACGACCATACATAACAGTCTATTCTTAAGCTTATAGGACAGCTAGTATTGATACTCTAACCAGGGGTATCAATACCAGGGTATCGATACCCTAACCAGGGGTATCAATACCAGGGTATCGATACCCTAACCAGGGGTATCAATACCCGAGTATCAATACCCTAACCAGGGGTATCAATACGCTCTACTCTCATCCACAACACCCGATTCCAGTAACTTTGGAGGGTATCGATACCCTTAGGGTATCGATACCCCAGGCAAAATCTAAGGCCTTTTGGGCAAGAGAGTATCGATACCCTAGCTAGGGGTATCGATACCCCCTACACTGCAACTCCTCAATCTCAACTAAAACGACCCCAACACGACTCTAAATGCATTTCTCGACTCACCTAAGCGTATACCAACATGCAAGCACACATATTTAAGCCATGGGTGTCATTCAAACATGGATTTAAGCTTTCATACATAGCATTCAAATCAAAGAGCAATATAGGCAATATTGGGCATACATAAAGGCTCAAATGGTCTTAGAGAGAATAAGTTATCATGGGAGGTTTGCACTTATACACAAGGCAACCTAAACATTCTAAAGCATGTCATTACACTCCAAAACATGCATCAAGATATCACATGCCTTGCAATCCATAATCAATCCAAAACAACATCATCATTCAAAAGAGTCATACAAGCTCATATAAAGACACCCTATTGCCACATTGCTTAACTACTACAAAATCAACCATACTTGAGCAACAACTTGGAAAGCCCTTCTTGCCTTGCCTTGAGCTAACACCACGCTAATGATCTGTATTGTTGAACATAGAGAGCGTAAGCTATAAGCTTAGTGAGGGTGCTCTAAAACGAAAAACATCAACAATGCAGGGTTCAAGCATGTTAATCCTAGTCTTACATACAACAAGCATAGGCATAAAATCAAGTAGACCTAGCTAGTCTTTCAAGTGGCATATATGGTCTCTCAATCCTAATAAGTTTAGGCATCAACATCCACATCATGCAAAAACACCATATACCACAATCACATATCACCATCATATATCACAATACATGAACAAGTTTAATTGGCCACTTTAATTACCCCGATTGTGCGGATATAAACCTCAACAACACTTTACCTCGGTGGGATTCCACTCATCACCGGACCTTGCATGTGCAGGATTCCACTCATCGCCACATATCCTACGGATGGGATTCCACTCATCATCCCGTAGAAATAAATAAAAGCTTTCGGTGGAATGTTACATCACCATACTCCTCCTTGATGACTTAACGCCATCAAGGCCACGTACGTTTTGACTCAATTTGTGTGCAAACTATCCTAATGATCGATCATTTACAACCGGTAATTATTTAGTGCCAATTATCATCATCAATCACATATCATCAATCACACTCATGCTCATCACATATATCCACATCATAATATATGTACATGTACCAAATAATCACAAGTACAAGAGCATAATCATTAAGCACATGGGCATTCAAGGGAAACAAGACTAAATTAACTACTTGGGTTATAAGGGAGTGGCCTACCAAGCACACTTTACACACACACTACTCATGCTCGAACCAAACTTTAAAACAAGTTAAGACCACTCACCGCCCTTCCTTAGCAATTCGAACCAATCCTCCTACGAACCCGGAGTCGGTCCCAAAGCCTCCTCAACGTTTCCTCTTGCTTCTAGTCAAACAAAACACATACATTACTTCCCAATTCAATGTTAACTCAACCATCAACTTACTTTACAAACACAACCCAATTTCCACAATTTCCCAAACCACATAATATCTCAAAAACCCAATTTTCGTACTCCAATAATCCTTGGCTGAAACACCCATTTCCAAACACCCAAATAACTTCCAAAACATCCCAAATCACCCTCCTAAGATAGGTAGACCATCAGCCCTTCAATTTCAACATTAAACCCACCAAAAACCCAAGTTTTCATACTCTAAAATTTGCCCTAAGGACCCACTACGAATTTTCATCCAAAATCAACCAAATTAATATATATTGTGTATTTCATTATGCTTAAACAAAACCCCAACACAATTTATCAAAACAAATTAAAAAAACCCCTTAAAAATCCAAACTTTAACATAAACCCTAATTTCCAAAACTCCATATTTTTGAAATCTAAGACAATAGTTAGGTAGAGGGTAAAGAGGAGGTTAAGAAAACGTAATTACCTTTGAAAAACACCTTTAATTGAAAGAGATAATGGATGGAATAGTAACCAAGGTTTTGAAGAAGCTTTGAAAATGGTGGGAGGCTTCCAACGTTTGGAAGAAAGGAAAAGGGAAGACAACTTTTCCCATAAAGTGGTCTTGCTTTTTAAATTTGGGTCAAATTGCAACATAGGTCCCTCCTTTCTTATTAAAGCTCAATTAGGTCATTATTTGAAGTTGAATTGTTTTAAATTAAATTTTATTTGACTCGAACTAAAACCCGGTTAACTCCTAGGCCCAAGACACGGGTGTTACACGACTCGAATAAAAAAAATCAAATAAAGTTTGAGTTACAAAATACGATGCGCCAACTCGAAGAACTCGAAATTTTTTGACTCGACTATTTCGAACGCTCACCCCTAATATTACCATCTAAAAATTAAATCTTGAACCTTAAATTTCAAGTACTAAATCATAAAACCTTAATATCTAAATTTTATACCCTAAAATATATATGATTGTGTAAAGTTTACCCTACTTGTGTATATTTTTAATCCTAAATTAGCCCTTGTTTGTTTATAAATTTTATAATTTAGTTCACTGTTTGTTATTATTGATGATATTATTCTATTTAAATTTAATATTAATAAAAAATAAATTGAATTAAACAAAATTGTTATATTTAATAAAATCACCTTTTCATTTCTATTAAAAACCGCGAGCAAATAATATTTTAGAAAACCAACAAGTGTTGGGTGTATTGGTAAGGCACATTGTACATGAATTCAAATCTTAGAGACAACATTTTTTAGAAAAACAGTCTCGCACCTCGAATATGGACTGTAAGGCAAACATTCATATAAAAAAACCGTGATCAAATAAAAATACAACGCACGACATTTTTTCATTACTATAAACGATTCTATGGTTGTATAATATCATGATAATAAAAATATTATGAATAGGGTTTTTGAATTTTTGGTCTATAAAATGAAAATATTATATTTTTTAAAAGGTAATTATAAGGTAGTTTTTTTTTTCATACATATTCTTAACTCTTTAATAATGCACATATCTTGCACACAAAGCGATTTGAATTCGGGTCTCTTATGATCAATATCACCCACTTTTCCACTTGAACAACTTGTTCCGTTCGAAAATATCATAACTAAAATGTAATGTCAATTAAAAGTTCTAAATTTGTTAATAAACACTTTCCGGTGTTTGATATACCACATTGAATGGATCTAATATTTTGGTTGTTCTCCCGGTTTCACATAGTTTTACTTTGACTAATTTGTACCGACTCGTATCACACACTTGGCTGTTGAATTTTTGGTGGGTAAGTCTCTCAATAAGAATTTTCTGCATATAAGGCCATCAATTCAAGATTCGCTTAAGAGATATTAAACTAATTATCACTTGAACCAACGCTATTGATGTATTGAATGGATCTATTAAACATGGAGAAGAACTATGAGAAAAGAGAGAAAAAGCATAGGATTTGTGTCAAGGTATTTCCAGGGTTCAGTGCCATAATTCCACTGACATGTTTGGGCCAACAGAATTTATTATGAATTGGACTTGGATTTGGAGGGTAAAGTTTATTCATGCCCTGGAAATTGGTGGCTCATCTGACCCACAATAAAATGGTATTTTTCAAATATATTTTATGTTTGGTGTATGATTCGATGTTTGCATTTTTTGGCGATGAGGTCAAAATTTAGAATAAATTATAAATGAGTATTTTAGGTGGATGTACTCAAACGATTGAACCAAACTTGTTTGAAAGGTGTCAATTATTTTTTAAAGTGTTGTTAATATTCTTTTAAAACATTGTCAGTTCTATTTTTAAATTATATATGTAATTTATATTGTTGTGTGCTCTGTCAATAGAATTTGTTTCTTTCAATAATATCGTTTTTATATTTAATTTTTTTTAATAATTTTTACCCAAGTCTTTTACCCACAATTTAGAAAAAAAATGTCAATTGAGAACTTTAACCACATGCTTTAGAAATTATTAGTTTTTATATTTAAACTTGAATGATTTTATTTAAATATAATGAGTCTTACCATTATATTCAATAATCGATAAACATTTCTTTTTTAAGGGATTTTAGACTTTCAACCGACTGTAGAGACAATTTAGGAATCATCTTACTATTATAATCAATTAAAAACAGTTCCATTTAAAAATATGAAATGGGAATATGATTCAAATCGACAACCAAGTTAGGACGAACGCAGAATTTTATGTTATGAAAATAAATCTATAAAATTTTAAGGGAGGCGAATTTAGACAATTTTAAAGGGGGCGAAAATAGATTTTTAATAGGAAATATATAATTAATTTTCAAAAAAAATTAAATCATATAAGAATTTTAAATTTTTAAGGAGGAAGACCGCCCACTCCAGTCTCCCTCTAAATCCATCCCTGAACCAAGTATTTTTGAGAGGAATAATAATATAAAACAATATTATTGAAGAATCGTTCTTCACCCTCGTTAACTGAAGACGTTTTTTAATGGTCTTAAAGTGATTATAAGATGGCATATGTTCATATTTTTTAATTGTTCTTCACCTTCGTTTACAGACAAAGATGATTCAACTGGAATCTCCTAGGATGAATATCATTCTCTCTTTTTTATTGGGTTCACTCGGGGCCAGTTATAAGGGGGAGCACTCTCATCGACTGCTCAGGGCCCGCAACCAGCCTAGGGTCCCCAATCAATTTAGGACCCCTAAAATTTAATTATTTATATTTTTTATTTTTTAGTTTATCAAATAAATTAATTAATTTAATGGTAAAAAATAATTCTCTTTTCTAAATAAATAAATTAATTAATTAATCTAACAATAAAAATAATGTGTTTGAAATATTAAATTAATTGTTTAAAGTAATGAAATGAATAACAATTCTCCGCCCTTTTTCAGTGCCCATTTCTATGTCCAATAATAAAAAAATTAAATTCTAAACCACAACCCTAACTTTTAAATATTAAATCATAAACTCTACGCCAATACCTTAAACCCTCATCTTAAATCATAACCTTAAACCATAACCCTAAACTTTAAACATTAATTTTTTACTGTTAGGGCATAAATAGTGGCAGAAAATTTTTATTCGTAATGAGATATACTTTCATTATATAAGAGTTATTTTTAGTATTCGATCAGAACCCGAGAAATTCTGAGATGCCCTGGATTCACTTGAAGACGCATTTTTTTTCGTCATTCTAGTCGTTAGTTAAGTTTTATAAGTTTAATGCTTTTTAAAAGAAAATTTCAATGAATTATTATGGCAGAGAGAATGGATTGTTTTCCAATGGTTTTTTTTTAATAATGTCAATGATTGTAGTAAAACAAGTGTGGAGATCGTTTTGTGGTTCGAAAATTTTTGTGTGTGCAAAGTTACAGACTTGAACTTAGATTCAAAGTGTAATCCCATATGTGAATGAAAATTTTGCGCACAATGAGCAGAATTTGCGAACAAGATAACCTTGCCTTATTTTTTAAACATGAGAAGAATTTGCGAACAATTATCTTACAAATAATTACGAAAATCATAATTCATTAAGTTTGGACATTATCTCGTTAATTAACGCAACAAAATAATGTTGTCTTATTTTTTTTATCATTTTTAATATATTTTTCATATAATATATATTAAAAAATTCTTATAATTTTTGGGTTATCAACTAGGGTTGTAAACGAACTGAAGATTCAACGAACCGTTTGTGAACTGTTCGGCGGGATGTTCGTTTATTTATTAAACGAATGGACATGAACAAGATTTTCTGTTCATTTAATTAAATAAACGAACATGAACAAAGAGCTTGTTCGTTCATTTATGTTCATGAACATTTGGTAACTCGTTCGTTTATGTTCGTTTAAATTTTTCACATATATCCATTTATATTTATTATTTTTCATAAAAAGTATTATATTTAAAAAGAATTAAAAACATATATTAAAAATATGAAGTAAAAAGAAAAAAATAAACAATACTCAATGTACGAGACTTCAAATTTCTTAAAAACAAAATTAAACAATACTCAATGTTAGTTTGTGTTCGTTTATTATTTTAACAAACGAACACGAACAAGAAATTATGTTCGTTTAGTTTTTTTGTGTTCGTTCATTTGTTCGGTTAACTTAAACAAACGAACATGAACATACCCTCGTTCGTGTTCATTTGGTTCGTTTACAGACCTATTGTCAACAGACACCCCCATTGTATAAGTTGGCTCCGCCAGTGTCAACATGCATATTCACTCTTTAAAAATTAAAATCTAAATCTTAAAAATAAAAACTTAAACTCCAAACTTTAAATTCTAACCATACACCTTAAACCGAATTCATAAACCATAAGTACTAAAGTAAATTTATAACCCTAAAACTGAAAGAGTTGTTTAAACTACATAGCATATGTAGTGAATATTTTTTTATATTTTACGTAAAATGGTTTTGTTTACCCATATTGTATGCTTTAAAATCTTGGATACCACTAACGCTCGACGAACACTGTTAAACACCACTAACGTTGAACATTGTTAAACACCGTTAAATTAATTAGGGTTAATTACACCGGATACCACTAAATTATAGCTCCTGAATCGAAAATACCACTAAACTTTAAAAGTCTTCAAAACTAGCACTGAACTTTAATATTTGAGTCAAAAATGTCACTCTGTCGTTAACAGTTAACTCCCTCGTTAAATCAAAACAACGTCATTTTGGTGCGGTTGTTTTGAAGCCTAATTTGGCCCAAAACAACGTCGTTTGCTGTAGAAAAAAATTAGAACCATGCACTTGGGGTGGTTTAAACCCAGACCTTTAAGGGATAAAGCTAAGGCTTAACCATTAAACCAACATAAAGTTATGTAGTATTTTACCACAAATATTATGGCAATGTTTGGCAATTAGCGGATAGCTGATAACGGATAACAGATTACATTAGCTGATTTAACTAACGGATTGTATTAGCTGATTGTATAAAAGTGTTAGACTATTTAAACAAGCAAAATGACATATAAGGACATAATTGTATTCAATACTTGTTTGAATAGTTTATTAGTTATAAATATTTTGTACCTAATTATATAAATTAGATCTATAAAATTATTTTCAACATAACTTTTCTAAACATATTCAAATGATTTATATATTAATTTATTATTTATATAATTATTTTAATATAATTTAATTAATTAATAAATTTAAATACACATAAATATGTGATAATAATAAAAAAATAGGATTAGCTTATAAATAGGTGAGAAAATATTTAATTTAGGTTATTTTGAGATTTTTGGTAACTAGTAAGGGTAAAAGAGTCTTTACAACTCTAATATCAAACCTCTAATCTCAAAAAGCTCCTATCATGAGCTTTTTCAAAATTAGCAATTTCACCCCAATCCGATGTTCACCAAACAACAATATTAGCGTATTTGACTGGTCAAACCTCTAATTATGTCTTAAACCTCTAATTTTTGCCCAAACTTCTCTTTACCAAACATGGCCTATATATGTTAAACTACTTCATATTAATTCAAATTGTTTTATGAAATGAATAATGTTAACATATAAAAATATAAATATATATTGTTTGCACATATATATAAATAAAACAATATTATTTTTATATATTATTAATAATATAAATATATTATTTTTAAACCCCAAAATATTTATAAAAATAGTATATGTATATTGTTAATAATATATAAAAACCCTAAATCCTAAATTGTTAACCCACAAACCACAACCCGAACTTAAATTCTAAACTTTAGAGTTTAGGATGTAAGGTTTAAGGATTTTTTATATTTGAATTTTATATTTTTAAAAATAATATATTTATATTATGAATAATATAAAATAAAATAATTTTATTTAAATTATATAAACTTATCTATTTAGTTCAATCAAATTATTTTATAAAAAATAATTCTATAAATAATATAAATATATTGTTTTTACATATATCAATAAAATATTTTTTTTTTGAAAACAAAAGATATTCATAAAATAATATATTTATATTACAAATAATATATAAAAATACTATAAATCCCAAACCTCAAATCATAAAGTTTAGGGTTTGAGGTTTGAGCTTTGTAGTTTAAGGTTTAGAATTTAGAGTTTAGAGTTTTTATATAATATTTATAATATAAATGTATTATTTATATATAATATTTATATAAAACAATACGCTTTTATTCATATATATTATATATAAATAATATATTTTAATATTATTTATTTCATAAAATAATTTGAATTAATCTGAAGTAGTTTAAGATATATAAATAATATATTTTAATATTATATATAATATTTTTTAAAGGTTCTGGGTTCAAACCAACCCAAGTGCATGGTTTTAATTTTTTTCCTCCAGCAAAATGACGTCGTTTTGAGCGCTTCAAAACAACCGCACCAAAACGACGTCGTTTTAACTTAACGAAAGAGTTAACGGTTAACGACATAGTGCCATTTTTTACTCAAATATTAAATTTCAATGCTAGTTTTGAAGAGTTTTAAAGTTCATTGGTATTTTCGATTCAGAGACTTTAGTTTTTTGGTATTCGGTGTAGTTAACCCAATTAATTAATAAAAATTAAAAATCTGAAGCACTCAACATATAATTATAAATTATTTAAAATAAAATTTCAATTAAATTATTTTACATATATTATATTTTTTATTTTGTAAATAATTGGTTCAAATACAACCTTAATTAATTTAAAAATAAAAAACTTTAAAGTCTAAACCCTAAACATAAAATCCTAAACTCTAAATCCTAAATTCAAACACGAAAGCGTGCAAGAAAAACCAAAATCATAATCAATTATCTTAATCTTCCTCGTCTCCTCCAATTTTCTCCAAATTCCATAATTAAACTAATCAATTACATCTGGCGTGGGAACCAGATAATTTTAAAGCAGATATTGGATCAAAAAATTCAGATAAGTTTAAACACAATTTTAAGTCGAAACAACCATGGATATAAAAATAATGTAGAAACGATCAAACGTGTCCTTATTTGATTGTTTTTGGGTTTAGGGTTTAGTTTTAAGGTTTAGGGTTTATGATTTTTTATATTTTAAATTGACTAAGGCTTGTATTTGATCTAATCATTTAAAAAATTAAAAAAATATAATATATATGAGAAATGGTTTAATTGAAATTTTATTTTAAATAATTTATAATTATACATTGTGTCTTTAAGATTTTTAATCTTTATTAATCGATTTAATGATGTTAAACGGTGTTCGTCGAGCGTGGTAGACTCATCCTAAAATTATAATAATCTTCTATGAAGAAAGAAGTAATGTAATGTAAAATCATAATATTATTTCGTATCAGTAGCTGTCTTGTTTGCTTCTCTTCCATTCACCGACTGTTATAAGACTGGTCTTGTTTTGTCCTGGTGGATGAGTTCCAAAGGCTATCGAACAGAACACAAGAACCATGCATGCCTTTAAACAGTGATTCTTTTGACTTCCAACTCTGGTTTTTATTATTGAATTCATTGAACCTGCTAACCAACAAAACAATGGAGCTCACTGCTTATTATATTTAATCATTTTCTTATTGTTTTCTGAAGTGATGCATTAATAATTCACCAAAAATGAATCTTAATCTATGCATACCAAAACACCAAACCCAATACCTAATCTTAAAAGGTTCATGACGAAATCCTGTTAAATATTCAGAAAAGTTAATCATAATCTATATTGAGTTAGGACTGAAATTTCAAAATTCGAAATATATATGAAATAAAATTGATTCAACCTGACCTATTTCATTTTGGTTACTCTAAAAAGCTAAAAATCGTTAAAAATGGGAATGTTAATCCACAAGATCGTGCCGCATTATGCCTTATCTATTTCTCGACGAAGTATTTTTCATGTGTCGTGTCTTATTGATATTATCATTTTCTAACAAAATAAGTATACTGAAAATATTGCAAAGTGAAAGTATTTTTCGTGTGTCGTGTCTTATTGATATTATTATTTTTTAACAAAATAAGTATACTAAATTATATCCAAAGTGAAAATATTGCAAAATGATTACACCACAATCATTGAAAAATTAATGTGAAAAAAATACAGTAAACTTCAAACAGTGTGAAAGACATGAAAAGCAAAATCCATCATTTTACAAAAAAAAACTTGCACGATCTTCTAAATGAAATCCAGCAACGATATACTTTGACTCTAAAGCCTTATGAATCAAGTATTCTTCCGCTGTGAGTTATTGACTCATCGACAAATTATTATAAAGGAATAAAAAAACTACCAGGCCGTCGATCGTCTTGTAACTACTGACTAAAAACAGTCAATAATTCTTGTTTTCTGAACGCGAAATTACCATAATAGTAAACATTAATACTGTCAGAAATACAAACAAACTTGTAAAACTATAGACAAACAAACTGTCATACAAACAGACGAAAAAAATAGTAAAAAAACAGATATAGAATAATTCTGGAAAAGTAAAACAAAGAAAAATAACAAAGCTAAAAAAGAATAAATGATTCTTCATCTTATTTATATGAAATAACGTAAAAATTAAAAATCAGTCAACGACATAAAAGTTGTCGCCAAAAATAATTTCAATTAAGAAAAAAATTGAAGAGAATTTTTTTGAAGATAACTTCCTCAAAAAAAAAAATGAAAGTAAGGGGAGTGGAAAGTTTGCTTACTACTCATTTTTTAAATGTTGGTAACTTTGGAGTAAACGGAAACAGAATGATTGTTTAAGTACTAATAAAGTGAGCCAAAAAAGATCGAAGTATGAAAATGAAAAACCGATATAATTTAGAGACAAAAAATGCATTAAGCCCAAAGAATGTATTTATGACATGATAATTACGTGGGGGTGAACGATCCAACAAACTTAAGATCTGAATTTAAAACGAAGAGATTAGCTATTATTTAAGCAAAAGGAGAACGGGTCTGGATGGCCAGCTTTTTTGGTTGCACTCCCGGTATTTAGGGTTTTGTCCTGACTAATTTGGTCGACCGATCAATGTCGCATATTTAATTTTTATGTGTGAGTCTCCCATTGAGGATTTTATGTATACACAATATCTTATACTCGAGACCAGCTTCAGCAATACCAACATGCTTAGCACTTGGACCAGCCTCGTGTTCTAGTATTGAAGCAAATCAGATGAAAAACAAGCTGAAATTAAGTGAAGACAATGAGCAATTTGGGAATAAAGAGATGAACCCTAATCGGAATTTCGAAACAGAAAGAGGAAAATTGACTACTTGTTTTATTAATTCATAAAAGAATTTGGGTTACAAAAGATTTTGGATAAACGGGCTTGAGTCTGATAAAGACCCAATATCCCTATTTATATCCAAAAGCCTAACAAACTAAAAACCAAAATAACAACTTCTGGGCTACTAGCTGGCAAGAACCTTCTAGGTAAAAGGCCCATTCTAGAGAATCCAAGAAAGGCCTGAAACTTTCTAGAGAAATGCTAGAAGTTGCTAATTCTAACATTCACCCGGTTCTTTTCCTTCTTCTTGAACTGTCGAGAATGCTAATACGTTTAGCTTGGTTCGAAACATCGCAAACTGTTGAGCACAGAGGGGTTTAGTAAACAGATCAGCAACTTGAAAGTTGGCAGGAACATAGCTGACTTGCAACGCATTATTGAGAACTCTCTCCCGAACAAAGTGGAGATCCAAGTCAACGTGTTTTGTTTTTGCATGCATCACAGGATTTGCAGCCATCGCAATAGTGCTGGTGTTATCACACCATACCTTAGGCAAATCAAACAGAGGAATTTCCATCTCACATAGCAAGGTTTTAACCCACATAATCTCAGCCGTGGCATCTGTAAGACTTCGATATTCTGCTTCGGCGGTGGAACGCGAAACAGATCGCTGCTTCTTAGAGCTCCAAGATAAAAGATGATCGCCATAGTAAACGCAATGACCAGAAACAGAACGTCTATCATCTTCATCACTTCCCCAGTCGGCATCAGAGAAAGCAACAATGCTGGGAAGATAACTTGACTTTGTGACAGCCGGAAACCACAACCCAAAGTCAATTGTTTCCTTTAGGTAACGCAAGATGCGTTTAACTGCACGCCAATGATTTTCTGTAGGATTTTGCATATACTGTGCCACTTTATTTACAGCATAAGAGATGTCAGGACGTGTATGACATATATAAAGCAAGGAACCCACTGTACTTCTGTACTTCTTTGCATCCTCAAAAATCTCACCATCATACTTATGAAGCTTCGGTGAGACAGCCATAGGAGTGTCAACTCCCTTAGTATTCTGCATATCAGTTCTCTGTAAAACCTCAGTTATATATTTCTTTTTGGAAAAAAAAATGCCAGTAGATTTGACAGATGCTTCAATACCCAGAAAATAATTCAAGCAACCAAGATCCTTCAAAGAAAAAGCATCATGAAGCTGCTGTTTAACTTGCAGTATATGGGCAGTAGAATTTCCAGAAATTAAAATATCATCGACGTAAACAAGGACATATGTAAGCACATTTTCAGACTTATACTTGAACAAAGAAGAGTCAGCAAGAGAGCATGTGAAGCATATTGAAAGCAGAAAATTCTTAAGCTTCATAAACCAACTTCGTGGTGCTTGACGAAGACCATACAGAGCTTTAACAAGCTTGCAAACTAGAGGACTGCCCGTAGGACTAGTTTGTTCGAAACCAGGGGGTTGGTGCATAAACACCTCCTCATGCAAATCACCTTTTAAAAAGGCGTTATTTATGTCTACTTGATGAATAATCCATTTATTTGTAACAGCTAAAGATATCAGAACATGGATGGTAAGTGACTTGACAACGGGACTAAAAGTATCAGTGAAATCATACCCGGGCACTTGTGAATATCCTTTTGCCACGAGACGTGCTTTGTAGCGGCTTATGGAACCATCGGCATTCCTCTTGATTCGGAACAACCACTTACATCCAATTGCTTTTCGATTGGAGGGTACCTCAACTAATTGCCACGTACCATTAGCTATTAATGCTGCATATTCGTCTAGAACAGCCTTTCGCCATTCATCATGTTCCATGGCTTCATGAACATTATTAGGTAAGTTGTCACAACTCAAAGAATAAATTTTAGGCTTGAAGATACCTCTTTTAGCTCGAGTGACCATAGAGTGTGTATTCCCAAGCATGGTTTAACGAGACTGCAGAGAGGAATCAACATTGAAAACAACATCAGCAGTAGACGGATGTGGGTCTGCACTGTTATGTGCTGCAGTACCAAGATTCATAGCAGAATCATCTGCAAGTGCAGGAGCACTGGGTGTTGCTGCAGTATCAGAAGAGTTGGGCAAACCATCATCTTCTTCATGTGTATCAGATGGTTGTGAAAGGATTGCATTAGAGCCATCAGCTTCATTATTTTCAGATGACTCTTGAGGAATGAGATTCTGACTTGATTCCATGTGTTGAAGCACATCAGACTCCCCTAAGTTGTGATTTTCACCACTGTGTATTGACTCAGTAGAGACACAACGTTCACTGTATTGTTCACAAGTAGGTGTGTCAGCAACTTGGGCTGCTTGCTGTGGTTCCACTAATGGAATAGATTCAGACTGAAAATTCCTTCTGTTATCCTTATGAGAAACCGACTTGATTTTAGACAAACCAAAAGGAAACAAGCTTTCATCAAATCGAACATGTCTTGAGATGTAAATACGCCCTTTATGATCTAAACATTGATACCCATGGTGCTGCGGTGAATAACCCAAGAAAATGCACTGACAAGATCGAAAATCCAACTTATGTTTATTGTACGGTCGCAAATATGGGTAGCAAGCACATCCAAATATCCGAAAAAAGTCATAATCAGGTTTCTTTCCAGTGAGCTTCTCATAGGGTGAGACATTATTAATAACCTTGGAAGGCAGCCTATTTATAATAAAAGTGGCAGTTAAAACTGCATAAGACCAGTACTTCATTGGCAGTGAAGCTTGGGCAAGCAAACATAAGGAAGTTTCAACAATTTGACGGTGTTTTCTTTCAACCACACCGTTTTGTTGTGAAGTATGTGGGCATGTTATACGATGCTGGATGCCTAAAGAACTTAACTTAGGCTTAAGTGCTTGAAATTCTCCACCACCGTCTGTTTGTATAGCCTTAACACATGTAGAATACTGATTCTTTACTAAAGCCAAAAAGGCATCAAAAACAGATGACACTTCACTCTTTTTCCTAAGCAGATATGTCCAACTACAACGAGTACAGAGATCAACAAAGGACACATAATAGGAGAAACCAACAGAAACAATCGGAGCTGGACCCCATACATCTACTTCAACCAAAGCGAAAGGAACAGTGTATTCAGTAGTACTAGACTTAAATGGAAGAGCATGAGCTTTACCCATTTGACAAGCTTCACAAAGTTGGGAAGATTCGAGAGATACCTTCTTACTTAAAGCAGAGTTGACCACCTCTAGAGAGGGATGCCCAAGCCTTCGATGCCACAGTAAGTAGGCTGAATCATCTTTATTTGCAGTAGTTGAATGAACCAAAACAGAACTGGAACTCTGTCGAACAGGAAAAGAATAGAGACCACCTTCTTGAACCCCACGCAACAACACAGCACCTGATGCCTCATCCTTTATACAGCAACCAGTGGAATGAAATTCAAAAAAGACCTGATTGTCAGCAGCAAACTTTGAAACAGATAATAGGCTACGAGATATACGAGGCACATAAAGTAAATTATCAATAACTAATTTGCGAGCAGGGGTAATAATCGAAGCAGAACCAATATTAGCAATGGAAATGGTTGTATCATCACCTAAGTGAACCTTACCCTGACCAACGTAACCAGTAGCACCACTCACAGAGGCAATGTTATTCGTGACATGGTGCGTGGCACCGGAATCTGGAAACCAAGTAGCAGACGCAAGTAGAGAACCAGTAGCAACAAGGGAATTAACTTGAGCATTATCAGTCTGAGTCGAAGATTCAGGATTACCAGAAGGAACATCAGCAGCTTCAACAAAGGGCTCATAGACCGGTTCGAAAATCTCAGCATCAAGATGATAAGCATTCGCTTGAGGAGATTCAGTTGGCTTGGAGGACTGTAGTGAAAGACCTTTGAACTTTTCATCAAAACGATGCCAACATGTGCTCACCATGTGACCCAGCTTGCCACAGAGCTGGCACTGAGGTCGATTGGAAGAACGGCCACGAAATCGACCACCACGATAAGGAGAAGATCGACCACCCCGGCCACGGAACTGACTGGAATTGGAACGAGTGTACTCAACATCACTGGAATACTCACCCTGCTGAAACTGAGACAGATTTATACCAATTGGAACGTCAGCAGCATCAAGTAACCTGGATTCAACGTCAACGAGAACCGAAACAACGCCTTCAAGAGAGTAAGGTAATTGGCTCGCAGTGATTACAGCAACGAACGGAGCAAATTCAGCAGGGAGACCGTTGAGAATTGTTGCGATATGCTCAACTTCAGAAACCTTGTTGCCAGACAAAGCTAAGAGATCACAAATTTCCTTGATTTTGACAGTGTAATCACGCATCCGCAAGGAACCTTTCTTCATGGATCTAAGCTTGCAGTGCAAATGCATAACTTTTGTTGTGGATAATTTTGAAAATAGACCTTGAATAACTGACCAGATTTCAGAGGATGTTTCAGCACCAACTAATTGAGGGAGGATATCCGAGCTCACCGTAGAAAGGAGCCACGACGCCAGTGAGCTGTCCTGCTTCACAAATTGTGTATACACAGGATTGACAACTCGATCACCGGAAGCGCGATCAATCACCTTCGCCGGTTTCGGAGTATCCGGATCAATAAAAGCCTCTAATCCAAGGCCACGAATAGTGAGGATAACCTGTTGTTTCCACAACAAAAAATTCGTATCATCCAAACAAACATTGATACGTTTGTTGGAGAACGACTGAGGAGAGACATCACTGCCAGCAGAATTTGAAGAATCATCGCCGGTTGAGACAAACGGAGTAACCATACTGAAAATCAAATTGAAGGAGAACCTGCAGAAATCACAAGGAGAGTGAACAAAGAAACGAACCGGCAGCCACCAAACCAGAAATTAACACCACGAACAGTAGCAAGAAACGAAGCAGCGAAGCAGAAAGGCCAATAATCGAGCAGGTCAGAACCGACGAGCATCAACGAACAGAAACGGAATGACGCAGCAACCAGAAAGGACCGCAGAATCGACGGCGAATGATACCATATTGAAGCAAATCAGATGAAAAACAAGCTGAAATTAAGTGAAGACAATGAGCAATTTGGGAATAAAGAGATGAACCCTAATCGGAATTTCAAAACAGAAAGGGGAAAATTGACTACTTGTTTTATTAATTCATAAAAGAATTTGGGTTACAAAAGATTTTGGATAAACGGGCTTGAGTCTGATAAAGACCCAATATCCCTATTTATATCCAAAAGCCTAACAAACTAAAAACCAAAATAACAACTTCTGGGCTACTAGCTGGCAAGAACCTTCTAGGTAAAAGGCCCATTCTAGAGAATCCAAGAAAGGCCTGAAACTTTCTAGAGAAATGCTAGAAGTTGCTAATTCTAACATCTAGAAGGCCAACTTTAACTCCTTTGTATTTTATCATATTGTTAGTGTATGATATATATACATAGTTAGTTAGTTAGTTAGTTAGTTAGTTAGTTAGTTAGTATCAACTTACACAATGTAAAATTCTTTTAAGTTTTACACGTTTTCTGGATCGTTAGATGGGGGAATGAATGGCTCAGATTAATTCCTTACTCTCTTTTTTTTCCAAGTGATAATCTTCACATATTTATTGTTAATCTCATCCATTCGTTTCACTCGTCCAATGGTCCAAAAACGTGTAAAACTTAAAAAATTTTACACTGTGTAACGGGATCCTATCCTCGATATATATATACACAATGACACACAAAATTTTATGTGAGGGGTACGAATTATTAGAAAATTATATTAGCAATATAGGATATAAAATATAAAATTTTTAAAAGTACGAAATTAAATTGTCAATATATTCATTTAAAGGCCTAAACTAAGATTTTTAAAAAATTTAGAAGTATGCATGCATGCACCCATGGCCTTATCCAGAAATTTTGGCCGTCTGAGAGGGACACTTCCCTAACTGTGGGATCGATTGAATTCTATTTCCATGCAAAATTAAATCATTTATATTGTTTTGTAATCTTGCCATTTTCTTCTTCTCTATATAGGAAGGGTCATTCGGGGCACAGTTTAGGCCATTGTTACGAGACAATGTGAGTCAAATGACACATCTTTTAGTCGGAACAAAAATTTTTGACTCTTTTTTGGTACCTCTTTCTATCCTCTAATATTAAAAAAATAAATTTTAAATATTAAGCCTAAATTCTAAATCTTAAAATTTAAAAAATACATCATACCTAAAATTTTCTTGACTCTAACCTTAATCCTTAATCCTCAACCTATTTTTTAGTGTACATACATAAATAAAAATACCAAAAATAAGCATAAAATTTCTATTCTTTTAGTTGTATTCCAATAACAACTTCAAAGTGATAATATACCTTAAAAAATGTACAAAGAGATGATTGCAATACATGTATTTATAAGTAGTCAATCTACTCATTAAACTAAGAATTATTATTTTGGTAGTGGAAAAAAAATCTTTTTCAAGCATGTATAATTTTACTCTAGAAACTAGATTCTAAATCTTTAGCACTAAAATCTTAACCCTTAATTCTAAATTTTAAATTCTAACCTTAGACATTAAATTGTTAAACCATATAACATGAACTCATAAACTCTAAATTAAACACGCTTGTAGAAAACTTTTTTCCACCCCAGTACGCATGAAATACTATTCTTAAATAAATGCTCGTTTAAATTTAATTTTAAATATATTTAATTTATACAGATTAAATTGTAAACATATGCATGTATTTATTATATAGGCAACTTGTTATGCGTTTAGTAGTCAAACTTGTTATGCATGTTTCACAGTGAATCATCACTTGTGTTGTGCACCATTGAAAAAGAGGGGAGCACATTAGATATTTGAATGGAATAACAATAGATCGAATATTTGTTACTCTGATAAAATTTAATTATTTAAAATATATTTGAATCAATTAAATTTTAGTAAGTTTTAAACAATTACATAAAATATTAAAATGTGAAGGCATAACGTATACAAACATTTGAATCCGAAACTATTATCCTCGAAAACAAAATAAATATAAATATTTATTATCTAGTTTCTAGTTCGGGTTGCCAATTTGTTTCATTATAATATGTATTTTTAATACTTTTAGTAGTTGATTTTTAGTTTTTATCTTCGAGTTTTGATAATGTATGTATCTATTTTTAAGTCTTTGAGTTAAAGTTTTTACCTTTTTTTGTATGGTCTTTTTTATGATCTAGAAATGTTAGTTATCGTGTTTCTTTGTTTACGAGAATATGTTTGGATCAAGTTTGTTTACATGGGTTGTAAACTCTCGTTGTATTTTTGAATTTTTCATCTTTTAATAAAACTAGTGGACTCATATTCAAAAAAAGATATGATTTATATTTCATACACTGATGTTGGAAACAAAAACTCTCCACAAGTGTCTTAGTTTTAGGATTTAAAGATTCAATTTAGGTTTCAAGGTTTATGGGGTTTAAAATTTAGGGTTTGTGGTTAGGGTTTAGGGTTTAATATTTAAATTAAGAGTTTAGTGTTTGAGTTTGAGTTTAGAATAATATGTTTAGGGGTTTAAGTTTTAACATATAAACCTTAAATTCCAAAAAATCAAATACACACAAGTATTTAGAATCTCACTGATCTTCATTCTTGTATATTTTTATCTTTTTTTGGAATAGTCTTAAGGTGATTACATAATAATTTGTTCATACATATTCTTAATTTTTTGATAATGCATACGAACATTGCAGACAAAGCGATTTAAACTCGAATCTCTTAAAAAAAACATAATCCGCTTTTCGACTTACCAATTGTTGGGTTCGTAATTTTTCTAATAATTTATTAAAATAACAAGAAAAGACAAAAGCAGGCAACGTGGATTTACTAATGAAGATAGAAGAGATTAAGGGATTACTTAAGGGACTAACCCAAATTAAATAATGACATGTGTCACTCTTACTCTTAGTGGTGGCAGAACGAAAGCACATCAGTTTTTCAATTATGTATACCACCGAAGATTTTGACTCTTAAGCATGCTTCTTTCTTACTTAATCACATTTCGATTTCGATCCAAAAACACAACAATTCTGAATCTAAATGATTTCCATATTGACCCTAATACGAAATTACCATATTGATAATGTGATACTTTCGCAATTTTAACTTCATTTTTAATGAATTGGATATAAACCAAAACCAAATAAACTAATGAATCGAAATTTTCAGTTCTAGTGTTTGACTAAATCACTTTTGTCCCTATTTTTAGAGCATTTTAATCATAATATTTTAATTTATTTTTATCAAAATAACCATGTTTGGATGGAAATTATTAATTGATTAACGATTAATGTGATATATCCACATGTGAGTAAGTAATAATGATGTGAAATAATAATAATACACCTGTAAAAAAGTATTTTATTAAATTAATTACAATCACCTTATTGATTTTAAATAAAGAATTAAAAAATAAGAGAGAAAAACAAAACAAGTGGGATTTGATCCCTAACCATAAAGTTATCCCACAATCTAAATATATTTTCACCAAATATATTATTTAGTTATACTCTTATCAGTTTAAAAGTGAAACAATAAAATTGGGGTAAAAAAGATCGTACCAAGTCTAGTGGGAAGGAGGATAAACACCTAAGTACTAACCATTAGATCAACATCTCAGACTGAGTCAGAAATCAAACTTTAAAGAGGCAAAGTATAAATAATCATAAAAATGATGAATGCGAAGTTTAAATAAATTGAAAGTTGAGGTCCAACTTAGTAAATATATATATATATATATATATAAGTTAAATAATTATTGTAATTTTTAAGAAAAATAATATATAAGTTCAACAATTGTTGTAATTAATTATAACATAAATTAAAATGTATTTATAACACAAATTTTGAATTGAATTCAACAAGTGTCCCAGTGGAAAAGCGGATGATGTTCATCTTAGGAGACACGGGTTCAAATAGCTTTGTCTACTAGGTACGCCTTGTCAAAGGGTTAAAAATATGTATCAACAGATACTACCTTGTAATCATATTTAGACCATTAAAAAACATAAATTTTGAATTATTTTTATTTTTAGTTTATTTAGAATGATGTTTTAAAAAAATTATTAACTATAGATATTACATTTTCATATCGGGATTTCAACTCATATAAAATGGGCCAATATAAATATTTTTAACCATTAAATCAATTAATAAATCTTGATGTTTTTAAATTTCAATTATATAATAGACATATCCAACATTCAAATTAGATTAATCGAGAAATATAACAACAAGGACGACAACAATAATAATAAACAATAAACGAAAAAGAACTTACCCAATTCTTTTACTTTAGAAATAGACAAGCACGCGTGTGAGTTGCCTGGGCAATGGCCTTGATGGTTCAGTGCCCACATTAGAGAACACTTCCCTCCTAACCCCTTTTTTAAGTTAATTGCCTTAGCATTTTTAAATTACAGTTTAAATTACCTACTGATATTTAAAATTTTAAAACCTACTAATTTAATTGACGTTTTGAAATATTTCTATTGCGTTAATAAGAATTTTTAATTTAAGTGTTTAATATTACTTTAAATGAGATAAAGAACGTACTTAAAATTCATGCATAAACTTTAAACACGTGTATACTTATTCGTACAGTACAATTTGAATCTTATATGTAATATGTTATATATTTAGATGGTTTTAACATATTAAGACCATATTGTTTTATGGAGTAGGTATACATGTATTTAAATTTTATTTTTTTTCATCCATCGGTGAGTCACGTTATAGAATGGGTGTTACTTGAACCTACAAATTAAAAAAAAAATCTTTTGTAAATTTATATAAAAATTATTAAAACAATAAATTTAATTTCAGTTTACGAAATATTTACACTATTTTTTAAAATTTTGATATTATAATTTAAATTTGACTCCGGATTTTTTTCCTCCTCTATCGCTTGTATCTTAAATATGTTCTCTCACAATTATGAACTATCTAATAGCCAAATTGATAGTTAAACTGAAAAATATCTGATTAGTACGATATTTGATAAATTTAAATATTAAGTTATAGCATTTGACAGACTATTCAAAAAAGTTATATACATTGTTTGGTAAAAAGATATTTGGGCAAAAATTAGAGGTTTGAAGCGTAATTAGAGGTTTGACCAGTCAAATTCGCTATTATTGTTGTTTGATGAACATCGGATTGAAAGAGCAGATTGTGGTGAAACCGCTAATTTTGAAAAAGCTCATAATAGGAGCTTTTTGAGATTATAAGTTTGATATTAGAGTTGTAAAGAATCTTTTACCCTTACTAGTTACTAAAAATCTCAAAATAACCTAAATTAAATATTTTCTCACGTTATTTATAAGCTAATTCTATTTATTTTTTTCTTTTTATTATTGCATATTTATATGTGTATTTAAATTTATTTATTTATTAAATTATATTAAAATAATTATATAAATAATAAATGAATATATAAATTATTCGAATATATTTAAAAAGTTATATTAAAAATAATTTTATAGATCTAATTAATATTAATTAGATACAAAATATTGATAACTAATAAACTATTCAAACAAGTATTGAATATAATCATGTCCTTATATGTCATTTTGCTTGTTTAAATAATCTAACAGCTATCAGCTATCCGTTAATTTTACCAAACACTTTTATACAATCAACTATCAGCTAATGTAATCCGCTATCAGCTATCCGCTAATTGCCAAACAGGGCCATAGTCTCTGTTTGGTAAAGAGAGGTTTGAGCTAAATTAGAGGTTTGACCGGTCAAATCCGCTAATTTGGATGTTTGGTAAAGAGGGGATTGAAATAGAGGATTTGGGTGAAACTTCTAATTTTGAAAAAGCTGGTAATAGAAGCTTTTTGAAATTAGAGATGTTGACATAAGAGTTATAAAGACCTTTTTACCCTTAACAATTATCAACAATTTCCAAATAACCTAAATTTAACCTTTTCTATTTTAATTTTTTAACCTCGTGTATTTACATTGTGACAATTGTAAGCTAATAATGTTTTTTTTTCTTTTTATTCTCACACATTTATATTTGTATTTAAATTTAATAATTAGTTAAATTGTATTAAAAATAATCATATAAATAATAAATTAATATATAGACATCCTTCAAATATGCTTAGTAATGTTATATTAAAAAATATTTTTTATAATCCAATTAATATTAATAGATACAAAATATTGATAACTAATAAACTATTCAAACAAGTATCATATATAATTATGTCCTTATATGTCATTTTGCTTGTTTAAATAATCAAACAGCTATCAGCTATCAGCTATCAGTTAATTTTACCAAACATTTTATACAATAAGTTAATACAATCCGCTAGTCAAATCAGCTAATACAATCAACTATCAACTAATGTAATATGTTATCAGCTAATTGTCAAACAGGGTCATAAACCCTGTTTGGTAAACATCTTTTTGAGCTAAAATTAGAGGTTTGAAGCATTTTTAGAAGTTTGACTAGTCAAATCTACTAATTTAGATGTTTGGTAAATAGCGAATTGTAATAACGGATTGTGGTGAAACCTCTTATTTGGAAAAAGCTCATTTTTTGAGCTTTTTGAGTTAGAGGTTTGAATAAAATACTTATATGATATTAAAAATATTAATTTTATAATCTAATTAATATTAATAGACACAAAATATTAATAACTAATAAATTATCCAAACAAGTATTGAATATAATCATGCCTTTATATGTCATTTTACTTGTTCAAATAATCAAACAGCTATCAGGTATTAATTAATTTTACCAAACACTTCTATACAACCCCAGTTAATGCAATCTGCTAGTCAAATCAGCTAATGATATCAACTATCGGCTATTAGCTAATATAATCCACTATCAGCTAATTGTCAAACATGGACATAGCATTTGAAAGTTTAAAGGGTAAAGTACACAGACAGACACTGAACTTTGGTAAAAAAAATAAAATGGTAACCAAACTTTTAAAAATCACAAAATTGCAATTAAACTTTATGTTTTATGACAAAATGGTAACTAAACGTTAAATGTCGTTAAGTGATTGTTATAAAATTTGGTATAATAACACATTTAGTCATTCATATTTATACATTCAATCAATTTAATCCTAATTTTAAACAATTCACTAAATTTAGCCCTCGTAATTTATGCATTCTTTCAATTTGGTCCTTAAAGCAAAATTACAAAGTATGGTAACATGATAAATAATTACAATTAAATTTTTATAGGAACTCGAAAACTCGACTCGAATCGAAAAAATTTCAAATAAGTTTTGAGTTGTAAAATATGACGCGTCAACTCGAATAACTTAAAAAATTTTGACTCGACTCGATCGAACGCTCATCTCTATCTTAAGATATGACGCATCAAATCGAATAACTTGAAATATTCAAATATTTTAAATCATTTTTTCTTTTAAATTAAATATTTTTTTAAAATAGAATATTTAATATTTTCATATTTAAACAACATCGATTATTTAATAACAACCTTAAATATTCGATTTAAAAGAAAAAAATGATTTAAAATATTCGAATATTTAATTAAATTTTTATAGGAACTCGAAAACTCGACTCGAATCGAAAAAAATTTCAAATAAAGTTTGAATTGTAAAATATGACGCGTAAACTTGAATAACTTGAAAAAAAATTACTCGACTCGATCGAACACTCACATCTATCTTAAGATATGACGCGTCAACTCGAATAACTCAAAGTATTTGAATATTTTAAATTATTTTTTCTTTTAAATAGAATATTTAATATTTTCATATTCAAATCACATCGAATATTTAATAACTACTTTAAATATTCAATTTAATTTAAAAATATTTGATTTAAAAGAAAAAAATTGATTTAAAATATTCAAATATTTAATTAAATTTTTATAGGAACTCGAAAACTCGACTCGAATCGAAAAAATTTTAAATAAAGTTTGAGTTGTAAAATATGATGTGTCAACTTGAATAACTCAAAATTTTTTGGCTCGAATCGATCGAACGCTCACCTCTATCTTAAGATATGACGCGTCAACTCGAAATATTCGAATATTTTAAATCATTTTTTCTTTTAAATCACATCGAATATTTAATAACTACTTTAAATGTAACACCCGGGTTCAGGGGTTAGGTGAAAATAATATTTTAATATTATTTAGGCTCGGTTTTATAATTTAAATAATGTTTCGAGTTTTGTTTTCAAATTTATTAATTGGGTTGACCATGTTTTAAGATTTAAACTCCAATTAGCCATGGTTTTCATACTATTGAGAATACCCCATCTCATTAGGGGTACAAAGGACTTTTGGCTCTTAAAATGAAACAAAACAAATAAAATTTCATTTTTACTCATCTTCCTCCCCTCTCTCTTTCAAAAACTCACGACACTTTCTCCTCTCCATGAAAGGTTACTATTCCATCATCTCCTTGCTTCATCTTTGAAGATTTTTGAAAGGTAATGACATTTTTGAGTTGTCCCCATCTTCCTCTTTCCCTCCATGCTCTTAATTTTCAAGGAAACTCATTGTTTTGTGTTTAGAGTTTTTCAAGTTCTAAGATAAAAATCCAAACTTTATTGTCTATTGTTGAAGCTTTTGATTCCTTACTACTAAATATGTTATTGGTAGCCTAAATGGTCCAACATAGTCGAATTTCATGAAGTTTTATAAAGAAACTCGGATTTGGGTTTAAGTGGGTTTTAAAGTGCCTTAAAATGGGTTTTGGGGCTGTATTGGGTGGAATCTTGAGGGCTGATGATTAGGTGATGTTTGAGGGTTGTTTTGAGTGTATTAGATGGCAAGTTGGATGTTGGAAATGGGAGTTATTTACTGGGTTTTGTGGCTGCACGAAAATGGGGGGGTTTGAGAGGGTTCTTGGCTCAAAATGTTGAGCTTAATGTTTGAATTGTGTTCCGGGTTAGCTACTTTGATGCTTGGGCTGATTGGAAGTTGTTTTGTTTGTGTTTGGGATTGATTAGAATTGAGGTTTGGCGTCGGAGAAGCTTCGGGAAGAAATCCGGGAAGTTGAAGGTGGTTGCTTGATTGGTCTTTGAGCTTGGAAGCTTAGGTGAGTGGTTAAATGTTTTAAATGGATTTAAAATGGTTGGTTCGAGTATATGGACTAGGTTGGGCTTGGTAGACCCACCTAGAGTTAGGATTAGGGTGGTAGCCTAATCCTAAGCTTGATCTAGAGCCTTTGGATGAACTCATTTGTGTGGTTGTGTATGTCTCGTATGAAATGTGATATGTATGCTTATGTATATTGTATTATACATGTGAAATGAGACATGAATGGTGATGCTTGAGACATGCATAATGGTGGTTGTTGATGAGTACGTGCTAAGCACGGAATTGGTTGAAATGAGTAATGTGAAATGAGTAAAATGTTGGCACTAGTATGCTTGAGTACAAATGATCGATCATTAGGATGTTAGTGTGTACACATGAGTCAAAAGTCGCGCGTGGCCTTGGTGGCGTTGAGTCACCAAGGAGGAGTACGGGTTCGCCCGGAAATTGTAATTATATATAGCCGGTGATGAGTGGAATCCCATCGACGGGGCGTGAGGATGAGTGGAATCCCCTCCGCGAGACCGGTGATGAGTGTAATCCCACCGTGAGGTAATGTGGTTGTTGGATGTGAGTTCCAACGTGTCTATCCGCGTATTCGGGTCATAGCTAGGTGCCAATGTTGGTTGATAAATGTACCAATGTGTTGAGATTAATGATCTTTATTTGGATGTTTGATGTGACTACTTGTGTTGAGGACTTAGAGCTTGTTGATCATGACATTTACTTGTATATTGCTCATGCATCTTTATCTTATGGCTCTTGTGGACCCTTGGTATGGTTGTGTTTTACCTTGGCTAGATCGTGCTCGGACCCTGCAATGTTGAGGTTTGTTTTTAGAGCTTACCCTCACTAAGCATCATTGCTTACGCTCTCTTTGTTCAACATTGCATATCCTTAGTTCGTGGGTTGCTTGAGCAAGTGGAGGGCCTCCAAGTGTGGTTGTTGGCTTGAGTACATCAAGTATGACTTTTAAATGTTGAACATGTAATAGTTTAAGCAATGGGACATGTGTCTTTTGATGGATGATTGTTGGTTGTTTAGGAGCTTGTTTAGACTCCATGCTATGTTGCTTTTGTATGGCTTGTGATGCCATGTTTGAATTGTAATTCATGCCTAAATTGCCTATCTTGAATGTTAGTTATGTGCCTTTGAATTTGCCCTTATGTTGAATGTTGAGGTATGAGTTTTTGGATGTTTAAGTGTCATCTTTGATTCAATTGCTTGTCCCTTGGTGTATGTACATGCTGGGTGCTTGTATGGCTATAGAGTGATATGTAAATGTTGTATGAATGCTTGATGGGGTCCAGGAAAGTCCTAAATTGCATTTAGATTCGAGTCTTGATCGTTTTTGCTGAGTTTGGAAGTTTTTGCTGTGCAGGGGTATCGATACAGTTGGTACGATATCGATACCACCTTCTTGTTTCAGGCTCGTGTATCGATACACTTGAGATGCGTATCGATACTATTTTTGTCACTGGAGCTACTGTCCAGTTCGGTATCGATACCGGCCTCTGGTGTATCGATACCGTCTCTTAGCTTTGACTGCGAGAAGTCAAATGTTGGGGAGGGTATCGATACACTCCATGAGTGTATCGATACGGCCTTTACGGGTTGACTTTGACCAGTTGACCTAGTCAAGGGGTATCGATACACCCCTTAGGGGTATCGATACCGCCCGTAGTATAAGTATAAAATTGGGCTGTAACTTGTTAGTTTGAGTTCGTTTGTTTGTTTCGTGAATGTTGTTCCGTTGTATGATCACATAGGATTAAATACTCATCTAGACAAGATTTAAAATAAAAAAATAGGGTTGCTAACCGAGGGGGAATCCTTAAAGGTTTTCACTCGGTTTTCCCCGTGTGGCCCACTCGGACCGGTCATTCAGCTAGACCGGGACGAGGGGGTTACACTTGTTGGTATCAGAGCCTAAGGTTTCCGAGACCTTGGGCAGGTAAGTGAGGTAAGTTTAAGTTTTTAAATCGAATTGCACGGTGTTTGCTTGTTTTGCAAGAATGATTGCTTGTGTGACAAGTATGTTAATTGTTTTATTTTAAAGCATGTGTGTAAGAGTCCCATTGCTACTATTATATTGGAAAAATGATTTTAAGTGAGGGAACGTACTTGAACACTTGGAATCCTTGCCTTGCTAAGCCAACTTGTATGTTTTGTTGTTGTGGTTGTAGTTGATATCTGTGAGAGCGATGTCTAGACCGAGAGGTAGACCGAGGGTGGTTCGTCAAGAACCACGGGTTGCGGCTCCTGTTGAGCCGGCAGTTGGTGCGGAGGCTCACCTAGAAGGGCCGGTGGCCGCGGGAGTTGGCGCTCCTCCACCACCACCGCCTCATCTACCTAGAGTTGGGGGCGAGGATGGAGCCGAGGGAGATGGACCTCAAGGTGGCCAAGGTCCAGCTGGAATTGATATGACTCCGCTAGTGCAAGCGATAGCGGGAGCATTTCAGGCCGCAGTTGCGGGAGCTCAGGCTGCAGCTCAGCCTAGGTGTGACGATGCTAGTCTACCTTTGGAGAGGCTCCGTAGCTTGGGGGCCGAGGAGTTTAGAGGATCTACTCCGGAGAGGTCGGAGTTATGGTTGGAGAAGACGGTTCGTATCTTGGCTCAGATGGGTTGTGCGGGCGCACGTAGATTGGGTTGTGTGATCTCGTTGCTTCAGGGTGATGCCTACACCTGGTGGGTCACCATTACTACCGGGGTTCCGGAGACCGAGATTGACTGGGATTTCTTTGAGTCCGCTTTCCGGAAGAGGTACTTGGGACCGAGGTACTTGGATGAGAATAAGCGAGAGTTTATGGCTCTTACTCAGGGAGATGCTTCTATGACTGATTATGAGATCCGCTTTGTTCGCTTGAGTCAGTATGCTCCAGAGTTGGTTCCTACTGAAGTGGAATGCTGCAACCGTTTCCGTTATGGATTGAATGAAGAGGTCAAGAGGTACACGTTGGCTTCTGACTACTCAGACTTTGATGTATTGGTCGCGAGGGCCAAGGATTTAGAGCATAGTCTGGGTTCGGCCAAACGATCTAGTGGTTCTAGTTCTGGCAAGAGGCATAACCACTTTGATGGTAGAGACGCCAAGAGGCACAGAGGTGGCGGACATCAGTTCGATCATAGACGTGGTGGTGGCCACCATGGTAGAGGCCATCAGGGCCATAGAGGAGGGGGCGTTTGCCCGAGTGTACCCGATGTGGGAGACAACACGCTGGTGAGTGTTGGGGTAATTTTCATGCTTGTTGGAACTGTGGTTCGAGGGACCACTTTAGGAGGGATTGTCCGCATCAGGCGGCTCAGGCACCGAACATTGCTCAGGCTCCTGCGAGAGCGAATGATTTTCAGAGAGGCCGTGGGCGCGGTCGTGGCTACTTCCAGCCTAGGGCTGATGCACCTAGGGTAGATGCTCAAAGGAACCTTGCTCATGTTGTGGCTGTGCAGCCAGAGGCGGGAGGACCAGCGAGAGTATATGCTCAGAGAGAGGCCGGGAACGACACCGATGTGATAGCAGGTAATTTCGAGTTACAGTCTATGTCTTTGCTTTCTTTGGTTGATTCGGGTTCTACGCATTCCTACATTTTGAGTGAGCATGCACAGAAGTTAGATATCCCTGTTGAGATCTTAGATGTAGGTATGCATGTTACTAGTTCTTTTGGTGAGACAGTTGTGGTTAGACGTATGTATAGGAGATGTCCACTGAAGATTCAGGGTCATGTGTTCTCAGTTGATATGATGGAACTTCCTTTCTATGGTTTTGATATTATTCTGGGTATGGACTGGTTGGTTGAGCATCGGGCTAGTGTGGATTTTGAGACAAAGAGAATTTCTTTGAAGCTTTCTGATGACTACGAGGTAGTAGTAGTAGGCGAGAACGTTAAGTTCTTGTCTAAGGTGGTGTCAGCTTTAGAGGCTCATAGGTTGATGGACTCTGGATATGGGGCTTATTTAGCTTATGTGATGAATCCGGATATGAGTGAAGCTAGACCGAAAGATATCAGAACAGTGTGTGACTTTCCAGATGTGTTCCCTGAAGAGTTGTCGAGCTTGCCTCCTGACATAGATGTTGAGTTTGTGATTGAGACAGTTTCAGGATCAAATCCAGTTTCGATAGCTCCGTATCGCATGGCTCCGAAAGAGTTAAAAGAATTGAAGAGTCAGTTGCAAGAATTATTAGACTGTGGTTTCATTAGGCCTAGTAGTTCTCCGTGGGGTGCTCCAGTGTTGTTTGTGAAAAAGAAAGATGGTAGCATGTGCGTTGAGTCACCAAGGAGGAGTACGGGTTCGCCCGGAAATTGTAATTATATATAGCCGGTGATGAGTGGAATCCCATCGACGGGGCGTGAGGATGAGTGGAATCCCCTCCGCGAGACCGGTGATGAGTGTAATCCCACCGTGAGGTAATGTGGTTGTTGGATGTGAGTTCCAACGTGTCTATCCGCGTATTCGGGTCATAGCTAGGTGCCAATGTTGGTTGATAAATGTACCAATATGTTGAGATTAATGATCTTTATTTGGATGTTTGATGTGACTACTTGTGTTGAGGACTTAGAGCTTGTTGATCATGACATTTACTTGTATATTGCTCATGCATCTTTATCTTATGGCTCTTGTGGACCCTTGGTATGGTTGTGTTTTACCTTGGCTAGATCGTGCTCGGACCTTGCAATGTTGAGGTTTGTTTTTAGAGCTTACCCTCACTAAGCATCATTGCTTACGCTCTCTTTGTTCAACATTGCAGATCCTTAGTTCGTGGGTTGCTTGAGCAAGTGGAGGGCCTCCAAGTGTGGTTGTTGGCTTGAGTACATCAAGTATGACTTTTAAATGTTGAACATGTAATAGTTTAAGCAATGGGACATGTGTCTTTTGATGGATGATTGTTGGTTGTTTAGGAGCTTGTTTAGACTCCATACTATGTTGCTTTTGTATGGCTTGTGATGTCATGTTTGAATTGTAATTCATGCCTAAATTGCCTATCTTGAATGTTAGTTATGTGCCTTTGAATTTGCCCTTATGTTGAATGTTGAGGTATGAGTTTTTGGATGTTTAAGTGTCATCTTTAATTCAATTGCTTGTCCCTTGGTGTATGTACATGTTGGGTGCTTGTATGGCTATAGAGTGATATGTAAATGTTGTATGAATGCTTGATGGGGTCCAGGAAAGTCTTAAATTGCATTTAGATTCGAGTCTTGATCGTTTTTGCTGAGTTTGGAAGTTTTTGCTGTGCAGGGGTATCGATACGGTTGGTACGGTATTGATACCACCTTCTTGTTTCAGGCCCGTGTATCGATACACTTGAGAGGCGTATCGATACTAATTTTGTCACTGGAGCTACTGTCCAGTTCGGTATCGATACCGGCCTCTGGTGTATCGATACCGTCTCTTAGCTTTGACTGCGAGAAGTCAAACGTTGGGGAGGGTATCGATACACTCCATGGGTGTATCGATACGGCCTCTACGGGTTGACTTTGACCAGTTGACCTAGTCAAGGGGTATCGATACACCCCTTAGGGGTATCGATACCGCCTGTAGTATAAGTATAAAATTGGGTTGTAACTTGTTAGTTTGAGTTCGTTTGTTTGTTTCGTGAATGTTGTTCCGCTGTATGATCACATAGGATTAAATACTCATCTAAACAAGATTTAAAATGAAAAAAAATAGGGTTGCTAACCGAGGGGGAATCCTTAGAGGTTTTCACTCGGTTTTCCCCGTGTGGCCCACTCGGACCGGTCATTCAGCCAGACCGGGACGAGGGGGTTACATTAAATATTCGATTTAATTTAAAAATATTCGATTTACAAGAAACAATTGATTTAAAATATTTGAATATTTAAATTAGTTATTAAATATTTGAATATTTGAAAGAAAAATATTTAAAATAGTTATTAAATATTCGAATATTTTAAATCATTTTTTCTTTTAAATTGAATATTTAAAGTAGTTATTAAATATTTGATGTGACTTAAATATGAAAATATTAAATATTCTATTTTAAAAAATATTCGATTTAAAAGGAAAAATGATTTAAAATATTCGAATATGTCGAGTTATTCGAGTTGACGCGTCATATCTTAAGATAGAGATGAGCGTTCGATCGAGTCGAGTAAAAAAATTTCGAGTTATTCGAGTTGATGCGTCATATTTTACAACTCAAAATTTATTTGAAATTTTTTCGATTCGAGTCGAGTTTTCGAGTTCTTATAAAAATTTAATTGTAATTGTTTATCATGTTACCATACTTTAGAATTTTGCTTTAAGGACCAAATTCAAAGAATGCGTAAATAACGAGGGCTAAATTTAGTGAATTGATTCGAATTAGGACTAAATTGATTGAATATATAAATATGAAGGACTGAATGTGTTATTATACCAAAGTTTATAACAGTCACTTAACGTCTAGTTACCATTTTGTTATAAAACATAAAGTTTAATTGTCATTTTATAATTTTTAAAAGTTTAATTACCATTTTATTTTTTTACCAAAATTCAGTAACCGTCTGTGTATTTTACTCAAGTTTAAATTACATACAAACTTTTAAGAGAATAGAAATAGTTAGTGTCTTTTAATTATTTTTAAAAATATTTATTAAATTTTATTTTTTTTTAATTTTGAAACTAATATTTCTTATATCTCTGAAAATTTTGAAATTATACGATTTTTTCTGTCATTATCTATATATATATATGTATTATTTTCTTAAACAAATAATTAAAATAATGTGTTAATTTAAAAAAAAATCCCCTCGTACAGATCTCGAATTTGTATATACAGTGGTGGGGCCTCGTTTTGAACATTGGGCCGTCTTTGACTCTCCCTTTATTTCCTTTCCTACTAAATTTAAACAAAAAATAAATAAATGAAATGAGGTTTTGTTTGTCCGCTTAACAAATTATTTTATTATTGGACAGATAATTGATTGATTAGTATAAAATACTTTATTCATCAGCAATAATTTTTATATTATCGGTTTATTAATTAATATAATATATAACAATATCATTGTGATAAAGAAAACAAAACAATTTAAAGAGTTCCTATAGTTATGATTATTTTATCAAGGTTGTGATTCTTAATTTAATTTAATTTTATAACAATAAATATATCCTTAACTTCCAAATTGATAATATTAGTTTATCAATAAATAGTATTTTTGACATATTAGCATTAAAGGTTTTTAATAATTTGATTCTTTTACCAAATTTAACCCACTGTTATGTCTCTTTAATTGTTTTTTTTATAAATTAATTAATGATACATTATGTTCGATTAAAGTAGTTTGCATAGATTGACGGTGTTGGATGCACGGTAAGGCACATTGCATTCTTAAGGAGAGGACGTCGGTTCAAACTTTGAAGACAATATTATTGGAAGGGGCAGCCTCGCATCTAGAGCATGGACCGTAAGACGGATATGCATATTACCAAAAAAAAAGTAGTTTGTAGAGAGAGATCCACTAATGGGCCTATTGGCTATAGAGGTGGAAATCGGGTCGGATCATGTTGATTTTTGGTTTAAGTTCGGGTCGGATTGGTTCAATATCAGATATGTTGATTTTCAGGACGGTCAATATTAGATCGGTTGAATTTTCCGTTATGGTCAATATCATATCGATCGATTTTTGATTTGTGTCAACATTGGATCGGCTGCTTTTCGGGTCGGATCAATATTAGATCGGTGGGTTTTTTATTAGTCAATATATGAAGATAGTCTTTTAAAGTAGAAAATATGATTAAACCATTAAACTACTAAAGGTGGTGATTAATTAGTAATATAATACAAAAAAGAATAAAAGCATACATATTTGAGCAAATTAAAATTGGGTTACTTTCGTTTCGGGTTATTTTCGGGTTTCGTTACTTTCGGTTTGGTTTGCTTCAAGTTTGGGATAAATTTAGACCATCATATTAGGGTCTCGGGTCAAAATTGTTACGTCCAAGTGGCTAGTGGTCATGGATTTACATATGTTTCACCTCTTGTGTGGGTTCGAACCCTGACATTTGCTTTGAAAATATTATTTAATAAAAAATAATTTGAGGACAAAAAAATTACCATTAATTTATCAAATAAGTATCTACAGTTTAATACGAGTTATTATTTACAAATAAAAATATATTTTTCAAAATAAATAAATAAATAAAAGGTTACAAATAAAAGTTATAAAACCCAAATAATACGCAAGAAAACGAAGTACTCCAACTCCAACAAACTTTCTCTCTGGTGTGTTACTTATTCTTACATGAAAAATCAAACCCAACCCAACCAGACATGAAGATCAAGTAGTCTTGTCCTTTCTCTCTCAGAAACAAGACAAACCTTCTCCCTTGATTTCTTCATCTCATCTCCCTTGTTTTACAGAACCCACCGCCCTTCTCTTTTTCTTAAAACCAGTACACTACTACTACTCTCTTTATTCTTTATTCTTTAATCTTTAATCTCTAATCTCTATTCAACATTCAAATTTTTTTAACCTCATACTTTTCCATTGCTATATATACGCACCCTCACCCAGACTTCTCTGAAGCAAAACCAGAGGTTTGGTTTTGTTTTGATTTCTTTTCATTTTGTTTTGTCCTTTTAAAGTATATGAGGTGTAAGAAACATCTTGCCGACCTGAGTAGCAGCGTCGGCGTCTGCTCCACTTGTCTCCGGGACCGTCTTCTGGAGCTCATCGCCGCCCAGGAAGAGGCAGAGGCACAATCAGCCCACGCCGCCGCCTTCGGTGACGATTTTCGGAAGCCCGACCCGCCGCCTCTGATTTTCCCTAGGTCCGTTTCTCCCTACGTCAGTCGGCGGAAATCCGACGATAATAGTGCCACGTGGATCCGACATCAACGGTTCTACAGCACCCCTCAGGTGGGCCCCACGTACAGCGCCACAACCACCACTTACTTTGAACCCACCAGGTCGTTCAAGAAGAAGAACAGGTTCTCGCTTTTTTCGAATCTGTTCAGGTCCAGATCCGAGAAGTTCAATTCGGATCCTAGGGTTAATTATCAGTGCGATGAGCCGTCCTCCTCATCGGTGCCGCCGTCTTGGTTCGCCACAATATTCGCCGTTCGTAGAAAAAAGAAGCAATCATCAAAGGCCACCCGCGTGGAAGAATTCGACCAATTCGGCCCCGGCGATCGGAGATCATGCAGAGTCATAGATCGCGGGTTGTCCCCGGCGATCGAAGTGGATTCGGGAGACGAGTGTGATCAACCGCCATCGGGAGGTTCGCCGGAGGTATCCCCGCGATGGAAAAGGACACCAACGGCAGCGAGGAGACCGAGGGCCGGGATGAGGAACGTGTCGGGATTAGCTTTTTGCTTGAGTCCACTCGTGTGGGCGAGCCCTAACGGGCACTGGAACCAAAAGGGCGGATTGCCGCCGGACATGTCGTTCACCGGAGAACCTCGAGCGTCATCAACGATGAAGCCCCACCTGGCGACCGCCGCAGGGTTCGGCGCAAACAGGTCCAGGAAGCTCGCTGATTTTGGCAGAGTCAATCATAACCGTTGAGTGGCGTTAAATCGTTGACATTTGACCACAGTGATTGTGAGTGAAATTTTATTTATTAAAACTATGGTTTTGCCATTGCATTCCTTCTGTTTCTGTGATTTGTAAATTGTAATGATTTTTTTTTACTGAAAAAAAGTAAAATATATGAGTTTTCTAGCATGATGATCATTAGGCTAAAAAGAAAAGCAACGGAAATGGTAAGAATTTCGGCATCAATTTTTTTTTTTGTATTTACTGAAATTTTTATTATTTTAAAATTTTTAATTTCTTTTTAAGACATTTGATATATGATTTTTATATTTTTTTAAGAAATTTGATATATATAAAAAAAATTGATAAAAAAATGCTTACAATTTTTATAAGAATTTTAGTTGCGCCTCATTTTAGTTTCATTTTAAAGCTCTTTACCTAAAGTTCTCAAAATACATTCCCGTGTATATATATTGTTACTGTACAGTTATATTACCTTATATATCATCCTGTGAGCAGCTTGTAATATCCTTTTACATTTGTCTTTTCTATTTTTATTCATAACCTTGAGATTTTCTTTTTCTGAGTTTTATCAGTTTGAATGTATATTATAATAATTAATTGGGAACGAATATTAATACGCTTTGGAGGCCTTTTATGCAATGTTATAATAAAATTTAATTTCTTTGTCCAATTAAACATTATTTTAACAGTAATTTTGTTTATAAAATGGAAAAATGTTTGTAGGGTTAGTGCAGGGATTTTATATAAATGGAAGTAGCTATCATTACAAATGAATGAATGAAAGATAGCAACATATGGATATGGTGTGGTTCAAATTTTCCATCATTAGAGTAAAAAGGAGAATTGACTTTGGAAGATTTGGTCTAAAGTTCCTTACCGTTGATAGCTATCATTACAAATCTTCCAAGTCAATTATTCTTTTTACTTGTATGTCATTTTGTTTGTTTAAATATAATACAATCTGTTAGTTAAATCATTACAATGTAGTATTTGTTTATACATATTCTTAACCATTTGACAATGCACGTACACCTTGCAGACAAAAGTGATTTGAACTCATGTCTCTTAGGATGAACATCATTCACTTTTCCAATGATACACTTATTGGGTTTAATATTAGTATTGTCTTATTTCGTATGAATTCAAATCTTGACAATTACCTTGTGAATGTAAATATATTTCTACCTAATAAAAAAAATAAATCTCAAACCATCGTTGCCCAGTAGGTGACGAGATATACAAATTCAACTATTTATTTTATACATAATATTTAATGATAAAAATATACATTTAAATAATTATTTAAAATTTATAAAAATTTCAAAGGTGTTTCAAAATTTAAGTTTTAGTATATGCACTTTATTTTTACGAAGTTGAGTCTGTGTTATTTTTATTTGAAATTTTTTATCTCTCGTTTAACTTCTATTCAATTTTAATATTAATTGATGGTCTCATAGATATAAATAGGAAAATTAACTTTTTAATCTTTTATATTAACAAATTTTATAAACTCGACCTTTAAAAACTATAAACATAAATAACTGAAAAATGTTTTGTTCAATTAATGATAACATATTTTAATTTTAATGATTAAAGATAAAATTGATAACAAATTTGTAAGTGTAGGCCAACAATTAAGAGTAAAATTATATTGACTAAATTTTAAATTTTAGAATAGTATAGGGACCCATGACATATTTAAATTTTAGAATATACTTTTTTTATTTTAGAAAAGCTAAAAAAGAGAGAAAAATTTCATCATTGTCATCTTTACCTTACTCAAGAATGTCGAGAATAAATTAGTACGGTCCATCACCTTGCTTTTAGTTATTCTTAACCGTTTGATTTGATTTTAAATTAAAAAAAAAATTGGATCAATTTAGACTGATTTTGAACTCTTTGATGAATTGAAATTTATAATTGAAATTATTTTTTTTAAAGATCTCATATTTTTAGTTATTTTTAAAATTTAAAAGTTTTGCGTCAATTCATATTAGTTTTTGCCATTACTTTTTTTAAAAAAATTATATACAATTTTTTTTATTTTCATATAAATTTTTATAACTGAAACTGAATTGATAGGACGTATAAATAATGAAGGTTAAATTTATTAATGTTTTAAAATAAGGACCAAATAAAAAATTAAATATTGAAGGCTAAATTTGTTATTATACCAATTAAAAGTATAATAAAATGAAGGGTAAACTATACAGATGACCACTAAACTATGTGTTTGGTGTCAAAATGATCACTATATTATTTTTTTCCGCAAATGCACCACACAACTATTTAAATGGTTTCATTTTAGCCACACGCCGTAAAAAACGAAAAAGTTGACAGAACTGTTAAAAATTGGTATAACTACACATTTAGTCCTCTATATTTATACAATATATCAATTTAGTCCTAATTTTAATCTAATAAAATAAATTAATTATTCAATCAGATGGTGACATGTGTCACCACCTTATTAGAAGTCTTTAATTATTTTTATTTAATTAATTTTCCACCTCCAATCAAGTGGTGACACGTGTCACACCCAATTGGAGAAGAGAAATGACATATATAACATTTTTTAGAAGAGAATAGGGTGAACAGATGGAGTTCCAAAGAACCGAAACAACTTGTTCTTTTTGGTGTGATTTGGTTTTGCAGGTGATAACACTGTTGAAACAAATCGAGGCCTTTACCTTGTCTACAGCACAGGGAACTTCAAGGCCATGAGATTAAAATTAAAGGATTTATCATTTAAATATATATTAAAGACTATATTTCATAGCACAAAAAAGTGCTTAGCCTAGTGGTAAGCATTTGTCTTTTTCATTCCAAGGTCCCAGGTTCAATTCCCCTTGGAAACAATCTTCATATTAATATTTTTCCACCTCCAATTGGGTGTGACATGTGTCACCACTTGATTGGAGGTGGAAAATTAATTAAATAAAAATAATTAAAGACTTCCAATAAGGCGGTGACACATGTCACCATCTTATTGAATAATTAATTTATTTTTATTAGATTAAAATTAGACTAAATTGATATATTGTATAAATATAGAGGACCAAATGTGTAATTATATCAATTTTTAACAGTTCCGTCAACTTTTTCATTTTTTTAACGGCGAGCGGCTAAAATAGAACCATTTAAATAGTTGTGTGGTGCATTTGCGACAAAAAATAATATAATATCATTTTAACACCAAACTCATAATTCAGTGGTCATCTGTATAGTTTACCCTAAAATGAATGAAAAAGTGAACGTCGTGATCTATTGTCCTCATTTGCTCCCTTTCAAAACTGATAGGGACTAAATTATTCCTTTTATTTTGAGAGTGTCTATTATTAATATTAAAATATAAATTATCAATATTGTTTACAGAAAGAGTATAGAAGGAGTTCATTATTAAAGTATCTTTTAATTTAGTTTGCTTTATTAGCGAATTTAGAAATTTAAAAATAAAGTTCAAAATAATTTTATTTTTTAATGGGTATACAAAAAAAATCCTTTTGACACACTAAATAAAATTAATATATTTTTTAAAATAACGCAAAATTAAACATAATTTAAAAAAATTAAAAAAATAAGGTACAAATGCACCCCACCAGAATTGGGTACATCCGCCATTGTCTATTAATAATATTAAAATTTAAATTATTAATATTGTTTAAAAAATAGCAACTTATCTAATCAAACCAACATATAATTATTATAGGCTTTTCATAATCGAAATATATGTGCTCCAAATATCAAACTCCACAGACGAGCTGACAATTAGGAACTGAAGGCTGATTCTCAATCATATGTGAACACAATTTGGCCGCATTTAAATCGCAATGAAAATTGAAAATAGATTTTAATAAAAGAAATCTATATCTAAAAAAGAAAAGAAAAGTCTGTTAGATATTAAATTATTTCTATTTGTCATTAATTCTGATGATATTCTAATATTGAATCTCACATGGAAAAAGTCAATGATTTTTTTTTTTTGAAAAATTATATCATGTGTCATTTTGGCCACGTCATTTATAAGACCAACTAATAAAATTATCTATTTTTTATGTCATTTTTTACCAATTAAATCTTTATTTAGTAAAAGTTGTTTTTAAATTTAATTTTCTGTAAACATGAATAAAGATTAACTTGATAAAAAATGATATAATAAAATTTATTGAAATAGATAATTTTTATTAATTAATCTCATGTATGACGTGGCAGAAATAACTCATAATATAATTTCTGTATTAATAGACTCCGAGAAAGGATAAGAGTTATGAATTTTCAATTGGTTCGTCATAAGGTAATCTTTGAATAATTCTCTGATAATCTTTGAATCTGTCTCCAATTTCATATGTAATTATTTGCATAGAAACGTGTATAATTATTAGGAAGAGTCTACCATGTGCGACGAATATTGATAAACATCACTAACGATGAACACCGATGAACACTATTAATTTTTTTTTTAAAAAAATTTAAAAATCTAAAGGACTAAAATTATAATTAAAATTATCTCTTAAAAAATAAAAAATAAATTTAATAATTACTTTATAATATTTTTTATATGTTAGAATCAAATATACCAAATTTTTAATAGATTATAATCAAATATACTCAATTCTCATATTATTGATTCTAATCTATTAAAAAATTATAAACTGATTTCTATTTTTTTAAGAGATTGATTTTGTTAGGGTTCAGGAGAATTGGGTATATTTGATTTTAACCTATTAAAAAATATTATAAAATAACTATTAAATTTGATTTTTATTTTTTAAGAGATAATTTTAATTATAATTTTAGTCCTTTAGATGTTTAAAATTTAAAAAAAAAATTAATGGTGTTCATCGATATTCATCGTTAGTGGTGTTCATCAATGTTCGTCGCCCATTGTAGAATTTTCCAATTTATAATGTCTAATTTTAAATATATATATATATATATATTATACTGAATTATACTTAAAGGAAAAGATTAAAAAAATTACACTGTATATATTAAAAATTTAATGTGAAAAAATAAATACAGTAAAATTCAAATGGTGTGAAAAACATAAAAAAAAAAAAAAAACTCATCACTTTAAAAACAATTTAAAAAGTCTTCTGAATGAAATCTATCAATCAACTATTTTGATCATAGTGCTTTATGAAGAAAGTAAATTTTTTCGTTGTTTGTTCTTGGCATATTGACAAAACCACAAAAAAATTATAAGCATAAACTGATTGTCGTCGTTTGTTGACAAAAACGCTCATTGATACTTATCACTCGAGCATTAAATTGTCAAAAGAGTAACAACGGTCAACAAAACATACTAAAATTACTATAAAAATAGACAAAAGAACTACTATAAAGCTGACAAAAATACTGTCACAAAAACAGAAAAAAGACAATCATAAAAACATATGAACTTGTCAAAATAAAAAATAAGAAAAAATTTAAAATAAAATATTCCTCGTCAAGGATAATTTTTTTATATGAAACGAACAAAATGACCAAAAGCTGTCGCTATTGTTGAGAATATATAATAAAGAAAAAATTGAAAAACTGTAGAGAAAACTCCTTACAACTGCCACATAGCAAATGGGCCAAAATGAGACTAATTATAATGTCTAGTTAATATAAATATAATGGCTTCGGCTTTTTACTATTGAAAATATCAATTTTACCCTATACAACTAACTAATAGTCACACACGACGCCACGAGACTAGTTTATTCCCATTTTATTTTATTTTTCTATAAAATTCTTGTACTATGTTTTGAATTAAGGATTTTTATTCTATACATTTGTGGTGAAAATAAAAATCACAAACGCCTAGTTTAGAGAGAGAGAGAGTTACTATTTCATGTAAAAAAAATTCACAAGTAATGAATAATTTCATTTTAAAAAGTTAAAATTCAAATACATAACTCTAAAATTTTAGACCCTATTTTCTACACTTTAAAATTTAAGTTCTAACCTAAAACTTAAAACATCTAAACCCTTAAATCGTAACCTTTAATTAAACATTTTAAACCCTAAATTGAACCCAGTTAAAAAAACTATATTTTCTCATATATAAATATATTTTTTTATTAAAATTTATTTTTCATTGCGATATAAATGCGGCCAAATTGTGTTCACATAAGATTGAGAATCAAACTTCAGTTCCTAATTTGTATTATATAGATTCCAACTATTAGGATTTGGATTTATATTGAATACACATCAAGTGGAAGTGCATTAGTTTTAGGGTTTAGATGTTATGAGTTATGGTTAGAATATAAAGTTTAAGGCTTAGAGTTTAGAGTTTAGGGTAATATGGTTAAGAATTTAGATTTTAACACATAAACCCTAAATTCTAACCACAACCCATCAATTTTAAACCACTAAACCTAAACTCATAACCTTAAAACCCTAAAATCTAACCATAAACACAAAATTAAAGCATTTGTAGATATTTTTATTTTCACCGTCTATGTATAAAATAATTACAATTATGATATATGTATAGATATAATCTTTAAAATTTTGTTGAAAATTTTAAAATAGAATTGAAGAATCGAGAACTTAACAATATTATCAAGGACTGAACCTTTTTATCCTTGAGATAAAATTATCCACCATTATTCTAATTTTTAAAATTAATTAATTTAATATCAATTTTATTAATTTCACTCTCCGAGGCATATTTTTTTATGATTAAATTGAGAATTTTTATATTTAAAATGATAAGTGTTAAGACATAAATTCACACAAAATAAGACAACGTAAATATTCTTTATCATTCAATCAATTAATAAATCTCATCTAGACATATTTTAGTTTTATTTATCAATAAGAAATATGAGAACAAAAAATAAAATAATTTTCTAGCACATTATTGGTGGTTGAGCTTGTCCTAACGTATACACAACTGAGTAAAGAATACAAGGCAAAAGTATACTTTATCTAAGCAAAATAGTCCCAGTCAGGTGGCACAGCTCCCGGCTCAGATTTTGTTTCAAATACTTGAGATTGCGGGGTAGAGTTCGAACCTTTGACGATAAGAATACATATTAGTCTACCATGTTCGACGAACATCGTTGAACACTATTAAATTAAGTAATAAAAAATAAAAATTTTAAGGACTTAACATATAATTATAAATTATTTAAAATAAAATTTTAATTAAATTATTATTATATATATTGTATTTTTATTTTTTAAAATAATTAGATCAAATATCAATCTTAATCAATTTAAAAAATATAAACACTAAAATATAAACCTTAAATTATAACCCTAAATCATAAACATGTTCGTCTTAGTTGTTTGCGTGTTCTGCATCAACTTGCTGCTAGTACAATATGTGTTTAAAAAATATAAACACTAAAATATAAACCTTGAATTATAAACCCTTCTAATGGAAGCTATTGGATGGCAAGGTGGAAGCAGGGTCGGCCCTGGGCAGGGCAGTAAGGGCCCCCGCCCAGGGCCCGTTGCTCAGGAAAATTAAATATTGTATATTTTCGAATTATATTTAAAAATTTAGTTTGTTTTAATATTTATTATTATAGCCTATTTTTTAATATTTGTTAATAGGGGTTAAGATTTTTTCAACATTTATTATTAAAGATCTACTCTTAATATTTTTTTTATGATACTTGTTATTAGGGGCATATTTTTTATATTTGTTATTAGAGGCTGAGTATTTTTTAATATTTATTAGTAGGGGTCTACTCTTAATATTTAATTTTTTTTCTAATATTTGTTATTAAGGGCCCATTTTTAATACTTGTTATTAGGGGCTGAGTTTTTTCCGACATTTATTATTAAGAATCTACTCATAATATTCAATTTTTTCCAATATTTGTTATTATGAGCATAGTTTTAAGGTAAAATTTTGATATACATGCTGGTAAAACTAATTTTACACAAGCCTGCATATTTACAGTATAAAACTCAAATCCTAAATTCTAACCCTAACCCTAAAAACTAAGCCATGAACCTTAAACCCTATAACCTAAATTCTCAACACTAAACTTAAATTCTAAACCATACAACATAAACCCCTATACTTTAAACCATAAACTAAAACCCTAACCCCTAAAATTAAAATGCACATGTAAACTAAAGTTTACACGGCATGTGTATCAAAGGTTTTTTTAATAGTTTTAAAATTTAATTTTTTCAATACTTGTTATTAGGGGACCAATTTTTTAATACTTGTTACGATAGACCAACTCTTAAAATTTAATTTCTTTCATTACTTGCTATTAGGGACAAAGATTTAAATAGCGGCATGCAACCACAACAATGATCGTTATATGACGGTAGTTGCATCATCTAAAACCGCAATATATGGAACCTTTATGTCTACAATAGCATATGTTACTAAAAAAATTTCATAACCGCGAAACTCGCAATAAACAAAATAACATGTATTATATCCACAATCATGATAAACACAACCGACAATATAACTGTAACTATAATTACAATTTAAATTCTCAATTTAAGGCCATTTTTTAAGTTCGCCCCGGACCTCCAAAAACTCAGGACCGGCCCTGGTGGAAGCATTCTAGCTCTAGAGACATTAAAACGTGTGGTGGGTGCTGGATATCGAGCTAGGGATGCACTTGTTGCCCAATGACTTAAGGTTGGTCTTTTCGAAGTATTTCTGGGACTTCTCGACCGGACAACTGGGAGAAAGAATGGACTTTACTCTCAGATGAAATGGAATGAATCAGAAGCATTAATGGGTGGAGTTTATTATTTAGGGTTTATGTTTAGGATTTAGGGTTTTAAGTTTAGGGTTTAAAATTTACAATTTTGAGTTTTGAGTTTAGTGTTTTTATTTTTTAAATTGACTAAATTTGATATTTATCCAATTATTTAAAAAATTAAAAATATAATATATGTAGAAAATAATTTAATTAAAATTTTATTTTAAATAATTTATAATTATATGTTGAGTCTTTGAAATTTTATTTTAAATAATTTATAATTATATGTTGAGTCTTTAAAATTTTATTTTAAATTTAGTGTTCATCGTTAGTAGTGTTCGGCGGTGTTCAGAAAACATAAAAATATTTTCCTACGAATATTAATATCACTTAATCATTAGAATAATAAAATTATCGATTCTTTAACACAACTTTTTTTCCCATCAGCTTCAATGAGTTTAATGTTAATATAAGTTGCATTAATTAGTTTAGTCAAATAACATTTTTGTGTAATAAAATTGTAATGATTTGTATATAAACTTATTATTTCATGCATCACAAATATATTTATTCTAACTTTAAATAATGTTTAAACGACTTAAATTTTAAAGTCTAAAATTATAAATCATAAACTTTGAATATAACACATGAGAATATTAAGACACAACGAATTTATTTCCGCAACCAATATATGAAATGATTTTTCCTTTATATATATTAAAAGTCATGTAATTGGGTACACATAATATTACACAATTACATAAATTATTTCAACTTTTGTAATATTTTGTATGATTAGACAAGACATTACAAGCGTGTAATGATTTATGTAATTGGTTGATTTTTTCTTGTGTGTAATTGGAATTGATGGAAAGCTTATTGTAAAAAGCTCACCCTAGTACTTCTCTAATAGATAATAAATCCATTGCATAATAATATTTTAGAGCTAATAAGACATTGGTTTTACTTAATTATGAACACTAACAGGATAAAGAGTAAAGGAAGGGTTTAAGTAGTATCCACATCTATTTTGTTTACATTTGAAGCAAACATCGCTACCAAGCAATTGTTTAGATTTGAAGCAAACATTTAGGAAAAATTATTCCACAACAAACTATTACTGAACTAAACTAAGCTTTCCATTTCTTTTAATAAAAAAATAGAAAGCTTTTTGTGACAAATTTAAAAGCGGTTATTGTCACAAATTGCCATAACCATTACTCACCAAGTCAAGTATTTGATTCTAGAAGAAAAAAAAAAGACATTAAAGAATAAAAATCCAAGTCATTTTCGTGTTACTATTTATATTTTTACATTAAATATTATGTTTATGGTTTAGAATTTAAAAATTAATGTTACGACTTAAAATTTAGTTTTTTAGTGTTGGGCATAGAAAGAGCACCAAAAAGAGATTGAAGATTTTTGTCCGACATTAAACATGTTGATTCGGGGATAAAATAGACAAAAAATATTTGCCCCTTTCTATGCCCAACGTTAAAAAATTAAATTCTAAACTCTAACCCTAAATTTTAAATCCTAAACCACTAACTTTAAACTCTAAAAAATACATTATACTCATCATTCCTTAAGCCATAATCCTAAGCCCTAACTTTTTCTTAGTGTGAGGGTGTAGAACTAATGTTTTGATATAATAATTGAAAAATATTTTGGACTAAGTTAAAAAGAATTCAAAACTATTTCCAAAGTCCAAATAACTTGAAACTATGTTTAGGGGATGTTTTTAAAGGGTTTTACATGTTTTTCAAAGCCAAACTAAAGAAAATCTTCAAAGCGTTTCGAAACACCCTTAGGTGTTTCGATACGAGGTCTTCCAGTAAGCGAAACCCAGATGCAGGGCTAGTGGTATCGAAACCACCTTGTTGGTATTGAAACCAGCCTGACTTTTTCAACCTCCAACGGCTAGTTCTGAACAAGGGCGTTTCGAAACGGGTTCGGGCGTTTTGATACGGAGAGTTGCAGAACTGCATTTATGGTGGGAAATTAAGTCTCCAACGGCTCCAATTCAACCCCAACGGCTAGTAACGGCTACAAACTCATTAAGGAGTATAAAAGGGACCTCCAAGCATCAAGATAGGGTTTGTAACACCCGTGTTTTGGGGCTAGGAGTTAGTCGGGTTAGTGGTCCGAGTTGGTGAAATTAAAATTAAATCAATTTGACCTTAACTTGGGCTAATTGGGTTTTAAAATAAAGAGGAGGGACCACCTTGGTGATTTAACCCAAATGTTTTGAAAAAGGAAGACCACTTTTAAAAAGGTAAAAAGAATAAAAAGGAATGTTATCATCTTCCCCATTTCTTCTTCTCCACCATGAAGAACACCAAACCTATTCCCCAAACCCTAGTTACTATCCCCTTTGATTTCTTCACCAATTCAAGGACGTTTTTAAAGGTAATCATATATTTGAACTCTCCTCTCCATTTCCCATCTATCCATGGTCATTGATTTTAAAACTATGAACTTTTGAAAATTAGGGTTTGATTTAAAGTTTGGGTTTTTAAGGGGTTTTTCATCTAGTTTTGGTAAATTGAGTTGGGGCTTTGTTTATTCATGTTAAATTGCACATTATATGTTAATTTGGTTGAGTTTTGTTGAAAATCCGAAGTGGGTTCTTGGAGCCATTTTTGAGTTGTCAAAAACACCATTTTTGGTGGGTTTTAGGTTGAAAACAAAGGGCTGATGGTTTAGGTATGTTAGGAGGGTGAATTGGGACATTTTAGATGTCATTTGGGTGTCTAAAAACATGATTTTATGCTGGGTAAAATTTGAGTACGAAAATGGGGTTTTTTGGAGGATTTTGGGTGAGTTTTGGGGGTTGTTTTAGGTGGGAATTGATAGCCTAATGGTAGTACTATGGTTATGGATTGATTTGGGATCATTTGTGGGTGCAATGAATGTTGGAAACATATCTTTTGGGAGAGGTATTGAGGCTATCCGAAATTGCTAAGTTTGGGGTTTGGTCATGTCTTGCGACATTGTAAATTGTATTTGAATTGTGTTCCGGATTGGTATGTTGAGGTTGGGCTGATTTGAGGTTGTTTAAATTGTATTGAGGTTGTTTAGAAGCAAGAATTTGGGCCGGTGAAGCATCGGGAAGAAATCCGGAAACTTGAAGGTGATGGTTGCTTGGTATTTGAGCTTGGAGGTGGAGGTGAGTGGTTAATGTTTTTAAATTTGTTTTTAAGTGGTTGGTTCAAGCATGTGGACTAGGTTGGGCTTGGTAGACCCACCTAGAGTTAGGACTAAGGTGGTAGCCTAATCCTAAACTTTAGTTAGAGACCTTGGATGTACTCTTTAATTATTGTTATGCCTCATGATAATTATGTATAATGTGATACACTTGTATGTGAAAGTATGGTTTAATGTATTGATTTTATGTGCATGTTGATGACAAATATAATGTGAATATATAATGAGATAATTGTTCGGATAACATACATGTGGTGTTGGTTTGTGAAATGAAGTTATGATGTGGATTGCATGATTTGGGAGAATCATGGTGAGTATGTGCTAAGTGCGGATATTATGTTGAAATTGATATTGTAAACGGTTGTGTAATTTGATTTATATTGGCACTAGTATGCTTGGGTACAATGATCGATCATTAGGATGAGTATGCGCACAAATTGAGTCAAAACGTACGTGGCCTTGGTGGCGTTAAGGCACCAAGATGGAGTACGGTGATGTAATATTCCACCGGAAGCTTTTATATATTTCTACGTGATGATGAGTGGAATCCCATCCGTAGGGCATGTGGTGATGAGTGGAATTCCGCCCATGCGAGGACCGGTGATGAGTGGAATCCCACCGAGGTAATGTTGTTGTTGGAAATGCGTTCCAACGAGTTATCCGCGTATTTGAGTCATAGCTAGGTGCCAATATGAGGTTGTATGTGTATACCAATATGAGATTATGTATATATGCTTATAAGATGTGAAATGTGATGCCCTTATGATTTGATATATGATGTGGATAATGCATTGAGTTATGTATCTTTGTACGTTGAGCTTATAGGTTGTTCAGCATAGCATAATGTTGATTATATGTTCATGCATCATGATCATTTTGGCTTATGCGGATCGGAGGTAAGATCATGCATTTCATTATAGAAATTGCTCGTGCTTGGACCCTGCATTTTCGAAGGTTTGTTTTATGAGCTTACCCTCACTAAGCTTTTATGCTTACGCTCTCTTTTGTTTGACAATGCAGATTAATAGCTTGTGGGTGGCAAGGGCAAGGAAAGGTCTCCAAGTGTTGCTTTTGGTGAGCTCAATGTATGAAATTTAAGTGATAGAATGCAATAGTTAATCAATGGGATAGGTATTGTTGATTTGAGTTTTGATGTATGTCGATATTGGTTTGGTTCTTGGATGCCTTGCTTGATCTGTAAATATTGCTTGTGTTACGTGCTTTGAATGTCTACATGATTTGGTTGCTAAGGCATGAAATCTTGAGGGCTTGTATGTCCAAATATGCATGAATTGCCCAATTGTATGAATACTATGTAAGGATGTCTTGTTATTAGTTTGATTGCTTCCTTTGGCTTTAATATGATTGCTTAAAGGTTGGTACGTGTATAGGAGAGTCCAAAAATGCATTTAGAGTCGTGTTTGGGGTCGTCAAGTCGATATTTGTGGAATTGCAGTGCAGGGCGTATCGATACGCCTCAGGGCCGTATCGATACGGCCTTGCCTAAAGGCCACGAATTTTGCCTGGCGTACCGATACCCTAAGGGTATCGATACCCTCCAAAGTTACTGGAATTTGGAGATCTGAGTGAGAGTAGAGCGTACCGATACGGGGTTCACGAGTATCGATACGTGTCTACTCTGTTAACCAAGGAGGGTTGACCGAGAAGGGCGTATCGATACGCTCAAGGGTTGTATCGATACGGTATTCCCGGAGTTGACTCCTTGGGTTGACTTGGTCAGGGCGTATCGATACCCCTGGTTAGGGTACCGATACGGTTTGTCCTGTAAGTTTAAAAATGGACCGTTTGTGTATGGTCGTGGTTCGAATATGACTTCCTTTGAATGTTTCCCGCTGTCGTGATCACTTAGGACCTAATGTTCCTCTAGACAAGATTAACATAAAAAGGAAAAAAAATAGGGTTGCTAACCGAGGGGAACCTTAACGGGTTTCACTCGGTTTTCCCCGTGTGGCCCACTCGGACCGGTCATCCGGCCAGACCGAGACGAGGGGGTTACAGGGTTAATGCTTCAATTGTCAATCAACAAATGATCAAAAAGTGTCTTTGTACTTAAATTGTCAATTCATGTATAGACAAACACTAGTGAGCCAAAATTGTCAAATTTGCTCAAGTGTTTTAGGTTTTGGGTGAGTGCATTATTGAACAAACAAATACCTATTAGAGGGATTTAAGTTTGCATATTTCTTTTCTCTAGTAAAGAGGGTTTGATCAAGGCTTTGGGTAGAAAGCTTGATCGATGTATAAGGGTTTCCTTTCAAGCCTAGAAAAGGGGACGAATCAATAGTGGATTGATTGAAAATTCTTAGTGGGAAGCTAAGGTAGTGGTTGTAGACCTTGGTTAGAAGGTTGAACCACTCTAAAATCATCGTGTCATTAATATTTTAGCTTCCACACCACATCTACCCAAAATTCCACCTCTCCACCACTTGGTGAGCAAGATCGGTTGAAGGAATCGAGCACCTCACAACTCAAAAATTGGTATCAGAGCTTGGCTCAATCGAAGAGGATTCACATCCTATTGAGAAGATCCAGCAAGCTCGATCATCATTTCACCAACCAGCTCAAATGACATAATCCATCGATAAATCGCCTTTCTTCGACGGAACCTACTATGCCCATTGGAAGATCAAGATGAAGTTTTTCATAAAGTCAAGAGACTACAAACTATGGGACATAGTTGAAGATGGTTCGTTCGTGCCTCAACGAAGCAAAGCGAAGTGGAGTGCCGACGATCGCAAGAAGATGGAGCTAAATTGCAAAGCCTTGCACATCCTTTTTTGTGCATTTGACCCAACCATCTATGAGAAGATGTCTTCTTGCGAGAGTGCCAAAGAGGTATGAGACAAGCTTGAAGTCACATACAAGGGAACCGATGAAGTTAAGGAGACCAAGATTGGGCTTCTCATCTTAGAGTATGAGAACTTCAAGATGGATCCAGAAGAGAACATCGAGAAGATGTTTGATAGGTTCTCCACCATCACCAATGGTCTCAAGGGCTATGGAGAAGCCATTTCGAAGGAGAAACTTGTCCGAAAGCTCATCTACTCACTTTTCGAGTCTTGGGACTCAAAGAGGACCACCATCATCGAAGCAAAGAATTTGAAGACCTTGAAGCTTGATGAACTCATGGGGTCACTCCTTACTCATCAAATCATGAAGAAGAACAAAGAAGATGAGAAGAAGAGAGAAGAAATTAGAGCTATGGGAGAAAAGAAGCTCAAGGGGCTTGGCATCAACACCCATGTCATGGCTCTCAAGTCATCCACTTGCCATCATGTTTATTCAAGTGAAGAGGATGATGATGAAGAAGAGATAGTTCATCTCTTCAAGAAGTGTGCCTCGTTCATGAAGAAATCCTTGAGAGAACTTGAACGAGAATCCATGAAAAAGGAGAGGGCAAGCACTTCAAGCCGACGATGAACAAGCCAACATTTTCCTTATGGCCATCGAAGAAGATTCAAGGGTAACTTCTAATTCATCTACTTCATGTTCTTACTCTTTTGATGAATTACAAGATGCCTACGATGATTTGGTTTTAGACTTTAAAAATCACATTTTGAAAAACAATAAATTGATTTCAAAATTGAAAATTCAAAATGATTTGATTTCTAAAACTAAACTTGAACTTGAAGCAAAACTCAAGGAGTTTGAACTAAAATGTTTTGATTTACAAAAATTGCTTCAAAAAGTTCAAGAAGAAAAGAATTTGATTTCAAAAAAGCTAGAAAAGAAAAACAATTTTGGAAAATCAAATTTCTATGTAAGACAATCTAGTGCCCCCTAGATTTGTAAAAGGAAAATGTTTTAGAAGTGTTTGGGTCCCAAAAGGACTTAGAACTTCAATTAAAAAGGATGACATTGAAAAATTTATTCCTAAGAGGATTAAAATTTGTGCCACTAATGTTCATGGATCCAAAGCAATTTGGATACTAGAAATCACTTGATTGTCTTTTGCTAGGTGTGATGGAGAGTGATTTACAAGTCAAACTTTGAGGGGGAGCTCCATACACACAAGGAAGAACACTTGAAGAAGGAAGGCTTCACATCCTCCCTTGAGTTCAAGTGTGGTAAAATCTAGTTGATTTTGCTTTTATTTGATTTATTTTCTTTTAAGTCAACTAGATGATCATATATGTTGGACTAACATTCTTACGATGCTTTGAGTAAGGGGGAGCCATTTAAAAAAAAACCAAATTCTTATTTTTGTCATTTTGTTTACCTCTATTGTTATTTTGAACTTAAAAGTATTGTGAATTCTTTTTTATATAACAAAAAGGGGGGAAATGGTTTAAAAAATTGAATTTTCAAATGAATAAGGGGAGCTCAAATTGATTTCAAATTTTTGATCTCTTATTCACTTTTTTAAATTTAAAGAGTGAGAATTCTAAACAAATTTTTAAGTTGGCTTTATTATATCAAAAAAGGAGAGATTGTAGAACTAATGTTTTGATATAATAATTGAAAAATATTTTGGACTAAGTTAAAAAGAATTCAAAACTATTTCCAAAGTCCAAATAACTTGAAACTATGTTTAGGGGATGTTTTTAAAGGGTTTTACATGTTTTTCAAAGCCAAACTAAAGAAAACCTTCCAAGCGTTTCGAAACGCCCTTAGGTGTTTCGATACGGGGTCTTCCAGTAAGCAAAACCCAGATGCAGGGCTAGTGGTATCGAAACCACCTTGCTGGTATCGAAACCAGCCTGACTTTTTCAGCCTCCAACGGCTAGTTCTGAACAAGGGTGTTTCGAAACGAGTTCGAGCGTTTCGATACGAAGAGTTGCATAACTGCATTTATGGTGAGAAATTAAGTCTCCAATGACTCCAATTCAACCCCAACGACTAGTAACGGCTAAAAACTCATTAAGGAGTATAAAAGGGACCCCCAAGCATCAAGATAGGGTTAATGCTTCAAATGTCAATCAACAAATGATCTAAAAGTGTCTTTGTACTTAAATTGTCAATTCTTGTCTCTTGTAAAATTGTCAAATTTGCTCAAGTGTTTTAGGTTTTGGGTGAGTGCATTATTACCTATTAGATGGATTTAAGTTTGCATATTTCTTTTCTCTTGTAAAGAGGGTTTGATCAAGGCTTTGGGTAGAAAGCTTGATCGGTGTATAAGGGTTTCCTCCTAAGCCTAGAAAAGGGGACGAATCAATAGTGGATTGATTGGAAATCCTTAGTGGGAAGCTAAGGTAGTGGATGTAGACCTTGGTTAGAAGGTTGAACCACTCTAAAATCATTGTGTCATTAATATTTTAGCTTCCACACCACATCCACCCAAAATTCCACCTCTCCACCACTTGGTGAGCAAGATCGGTTGAAGGAATCGAGTACCTCACAACTCAACAGAGGGCATAGAAAGAGGCACCGAAAAAGGGAAGAGTATTTCTTTTCGGTGCTTTGCTATGAATTAGTTCAACCAATATCATGTTTGATTTACAGTAGGCATAATAGTAAAAAAGGTGCCCAACCTATACATTTTTTCTAATTTGGTGCCTAACGTTTTTTTTCGGGCCACTTCAGTGCCTAACGTTTCATTCTGTAATTCAAATTGGGTTTTTCTGTCAACGGCCGTTAAAAAATTTATGTTAACCAATTATAAATTGACATGTGGTTTTATTTATTTATTTATTTTCTGAATTACGTTAAAATTATGTATTTCTTAAAATAAATTCAAATTCTTTTAAACAAACCCTGAAATCAAATCTCCCTCACCGTCTGACATTCCCCACACGGCGGCGGTTCGCCGTTCACCACTCAAGCGCCAGGTACCTCACCGTTCAATATTTCCCACCCTCTAGCCGTCGGGTAGAAGCCCAATCGGTCTTGTTTTTCTTCATTTTTAAATGTTCTTCGACGGAACAACCGACGGTTCATTTGCCGGCTTTCGACGACGGGATGATGGGGCCTTTAGTCGTGGGAGGCCGACGAAAGCAAGGGTGGCCGGTGGTGGTTGAATTAATGATGGGAGGGGAGGAATTTATGGATCTAAAGTTTGGGTTTGGGGTTTTAGAGAAATTAAAAATTTTGAGTTTTTTTTTATAAAATTAAAGATTTTCTGATTTTTTAAAAAATAAAAATAAAGAAAATACCAAAATATGTCATGTGTTGTATTTTTATTAGATAACGAAAAAATTTTAACGTCCGTCACGAAAAAAATCTAATTTGAATTATAAAAGAAATAATATAAGTTGGGTACCTTTTTACTATTAAACCTTTACAATATTCGAGTGCGACTTTTCCGAGGTGTTGTCCCCGTCGGCGACGGCAATGTCCTTAGAAATGCATTTTGTGAGGTTCATTTTGTTGTTCAGAGCGACATTTATAAGAGACGTTTTCCCTCCTCACATCATTCACGTGAATTCATTCAATGCAGCTTTTACAATTTCTAACCCAAAAGCAATCCACGAAAGAGAAGAAGAAGAAGAGGATTGTGGGTCTAATTTGCATGCCTATCAAAGTCATCTTAAATCAGAATGGCTTCCAGAAAATTGCAGATTCTATTTGTTATTTCATATGTTATTACGTATTCTTAACCCTTTAATAATGTGCATACACTAGTAAACAGAGATGAGCGGTTTGAACCTATGTCTCTTAAGATGAACATCATCCACATTTTTACTGAGACACTTGTTGAGTTCTTATTCTTTTATTTGTCTAATGATATATAGAGAAATATAGGATCATTTTACATCATGTAAAACTTTTAAGTTTTATGTCTTTTTTGGACCGTTTGATGAGAATACATGAATGATTGAGATTAACAATAGAAAATGAGACGATCTTTAAAGAAAAGGTACAAAGAAATAATTTTATACATCCATTTACTCATACGGTTCGAAAAAGGTGTAAATGAGACGCCCATTTATTCTCATCAACGGTCTAAAAAAATATAAAATTAAATGAGTTTTATATATATATATATAATCATGAAGTGGTAGCTCACTTCATTCCTTAATCGTGTAGTCGGGGTTCGTTTCTTATTCATAAGTATAAACACTTTATTCCTTAATCATGTAGTCGAAATTCGATAAAATATAATTTGTAATAACTTGTTTATCTGTTTGAAGTACTCTCGCTACGAAGATATCGATTACTATTATTGATAATGAATACCCTAATTTCGATTTTATAACTGGGACCAGACCATAATTGTATAAGAGGATCTAGGTCTAGGTTGCTTATTGAAATTTATTCAACGCTTAATTACTGATATTGAATGAGAAAAAAAAATTGTAGGTCAAATGTGCGATAAAAGATTTGTATATAAATATACTAATTTTGTGCTCGATTATTTAATAATAATTTTTTTATTTAAAGATGGGATAAAATGATAATTTAAGAGTGAAATAAAAAGAGACATAATAGCAACAAAAAAAACCCTTAACATTTGTTTATTCTTCAACAACTCTCTTGATGTTGTCAAGTCATATCAGCAAAAACAAAGATCATTAGTTGAACATAACATCTAAAAATGACTTATTTGAAAAAAAGTAAAGGTTATGATTTAAATTGTCAAAGGAAAATCTTAAAGAGTGCAATTGAAAAGTGACAAATATTGATGGTTTTTTTTTCTTGCTATTATGCCTATATATTGTAATATATTTTTTTTCTTTAATATTCTGCAAGATTTGTATGCAAATGTAATATATTCGATGAATAAATCAAATATAAATAATGCTTATAAGAAAAAGTTTACAATTATTGAATGACTTTGAATAAAACTCCGATAAATAATTGAAGAAGTTGCAACTTACCCTACCCTTGACTTAATTAGAAAATATAATCATAATAATGTTTCTCAACTAATTAATCCTAAAGTATAAGATAGTTGCTAAATCGTTTAAGTAATATTCAAATTTTGACAATATGAATAGACTAAATTAGTTTAGGAGAGTCGTAAGTTACCAATGACTGTACCAAAAAATATTAAAAAAAGGTTAAATTCGACAATTCAGGCACAAGGGAAAAGATTATAAAAACTTGTTTTGAACAGGCCAAAAAGTAAAACAAATATAAAGTAAGAACTAAAAGGGGGAAATGGATCAGTGCATCAATCAACACCCAATGCCAAGGAAAATTGAAAATTCTTTACACAGCTAAGAGCAAAACCACTATTTATTTTACTAAACCCCTTTCAGAAACAAAAGCAAGCTGACTATGACTACATAATTTTAGCACAATATTTTCTGAGATACACATATAGGACAGATTAGGGCTAGCCTAATTACCATAACAGATCTCTATGAAGTTGTATGTTTAAACATCGACCACATCCAAGGACCAATACAGCAAAAAAGGGGTACTGCGGAGTTTTTACAATCACTTTGTAGGATCTCGGGAGCATTAAAGAAATGTTGAAAAGCAGAGCTCCAGGATGAGTGTATCAGCAGGCACATCCTCCAGACTGTTGCTGCGACTGTGATGCATTCGTGTTGCTAGACTTGAGATTGACATCGACCATGTCTTCTTGCTTTGTTGAAGAAAGTGTTTCCATTCCAGGTAAAGCAGCTGCAATCTTTCGAAACAGAGCCTGTACAGATGTCAAAGAGAGAACTCGGTAGATTGCTCAACAATACTCATGGAGGAATATGGAGAACACAGGAAAGAATAGCAAGTCAAACTGTGAACTTGGTTGATTGCTCAACAACACTCGGTAGATTGTGCAGCAACTGTAATGATAATGCGGGATTCAAGATGCATATTAAACAGATGTTGCATCCATAAAATATGTAAAAGTTGATGCAAAAGTGAGAACGAAAAAGACTGATCAGACTTTCAGTGACTCGATGATTGGTCTAACTCCAAATTATCATGCAAAACTAATATTACTATGAATATTCAAGGTAGACTACCAAAGTTTTACCTTGATATTAAACCCAGCCTTGGCACTAGTTTCAATAAACATAACATTGAGTTCACGAGCCTTGGCTTCTGCTTCCTCTACAGAGACTTGCCTATAAAATTGGAAAACTTTGTATCACTTTGTTCCTTCTTCACGAGAAAGTCAAATCATGATAATAAATAAATTAGTATTACCTTTTGTCGACAAGATCTGTTTTGTTCCCAACAAGCACAATGATAACATCACTACCGCGTTCAGTCCGCACCTCATCAATCCACTTTGAAGTATTTGTGAAGGACTGCCTGCCTACAACATCAAAATTAAAGTTGGTAAAATTCACGCGCTTTTATTAAGCAAACGAACAATCAACAAAAGAACGAAAAGGAGTTCGCCAGATTGTATTTCACAAATGCCAAAGTATTGCCCATGCACACATGCTGAACAAGAAAAAATATGATATATGAAGATCAAAAAGAAAGAGGAAAAAGTGAAACGATAACATACTAGCAACATCATAGACAATGACTGCCACAGAGGAATCCCGAATATAACTTGGAATAAGACTCCTGAATCTTTCCTGTCCAGCAGTATCCCTGGAATAAAGATCAAGCATATAAGGATCAGAGCCGCCAATCTTGTCAAAACACTTGTGAAAAAGTCATCGCATGATTACAGCCTATATTCTATCACTAATTGTATCATCCACTGACACCTCCAAGGAATATTGACAACTATACCACACAGCCAGAGACAAACGCATGATTTTATGTCATGGTGAACATCTGTATTTAGTAAAATTATATGAAAATTTGAAAATTCTAGGGGGTGCGAAATTATATTATCAATATAAAATATGAAGATAATTTCTAAAATATAGGAGAATATGAAATTTCCAGGGCTAGCACCCCTCAGTCCATCCCGAAGCTATCCAACTAACAAAAGAAACCAAATTTCACATGAATACCCAAATACTAATGCACCCTTAATGAGATAATCCAAAATTCAACTAGCAATAGTGTAATTTACGAATTCTCCGCCAAGGCAACGTACCAATTGCATAACAAAGTATTGCTTACAATAGAAATCAAAGCATACACGGAAAAAAGAAGCAGACAACCATGTCTTACCAAAGCTGCAATCGAACTGTTCGATCTTCAAGGTACATTGTTTTTGATAGAAAGTCGATCCCAATGGTAGCCTGGTTAACAAATATTAGAGAATTAAAATAAGCTTAAAATGGAGGGAAATGGATCTGAATCAAAATAGGAATCAGATCCAAGGTGCTAAGGAAGCCAAACCAAAAAAGAAAGACAGAGGAGATGATAATAATAATGAAATGAAGTAAATACCTGGTAGGTGTTATCGAATTTATCGTACATGAATCGAGTGATGATACTTGTCTTCCCCACAGATTGATCCCCCAAGAAAACTAGCTTGTATTTGGCCAGAGCTGAAACTGGAGCCATGGCTATTTGGATCTAGTTCGAATAAGATGTTATGGATCGGGTGGAAATCGGATCCAACGTCGAGATCCCGCCGGAAACAAGTAGATGGTGCCGCCGGAGAGAACGAGATTGAAATCGAGATCCCTTTCCCCTTTTTCTTTTCTTTTCAGAATCTATTTATATTCTGGGGGAGAGAGAAGAAGATGACAGAGAAGCGAGAACGATTTGAAAATTCAATTGAATTTTTGGCCTTTCTTATTTTGGGTAAAATACACCAAAAGTCACTTAATTATACGTTTTGTAATAAACATGTTACTTTTCTTCTAAAAGTTATAATTTATTTTTATTAATCTCTAAAATTTATACATTCTATTAATTTGTTCCTAATTCAAAGTAATTTCACATATTTAATTCTTCATATTTAAAAGTTTCATTAGTGAACTGTCTATGACTACTAGTAAAAAAAACATTGACATTAAGGTCATGATTGTCATGTTCCATTAGTTTTTTTTTAGATGTCCAGTAGTGAAGTGAATGTGTTTGTCGAGTTATCACATATGTTGGTTATCAAGCTGATGGACAGTAGCATGAAGTGCATAAGTGGTCAGAGGATATGTTAGGAAGGTGCAATGTCAAAAATTTTAAATATGAAGGGTTA